>CM033323.1:31746896-32361204 GCA_019359835.1 Pharus latifolius | reverse complement strand
CGCAACTCAGTTTTGGAGAATGAAGAGATCAAAAGACAACTTGGTGAACTGTTGAATGATGGTGTAATTCAATCAAGTAATTCGTCTTGTGGATCTCCTGTGGTGCTAATACCAAAGAAAGATAGGACTTGGCGTATGTGCATCGACTATTGAGTACTGAACAAGATTACCCTCAAGAATCGGTACCCTCTTCCTTGTATCGATGACCTATTAGATCAATTAAGGCATGCTGTTGTCTTCTCGAAGTTGGATCTAAAATCAGGGTATCATCAAGTCAGCATCCGAGAGGAGGATACTTGGAAAACCGCGTTCAAAACAAGACAAGGTTTGTTTGAATGGCTGGTCATGTTGTTTGGGCTCTGCAACACCCCGGCTATTTTTATGCATCTCATGAATGACGTATTGTGACAGTTCATCGACGACTTTGTGATTATTTACCTCGATGATGTACTAGTCTATAGTCGTTTGTGGGACGAGCACCTAGTTCATGTGGAAAAGGTGTCCGAGCAGCTACGACAACATTGACTTCACCTCAACTGTAAAAAGTGTGAGTTTGGCCAGCAAACTCTACTATACCTGGGATTCATGGTTGGCAAATGTACATTACAGATCAACCCTAATAAGGTAAAAGTAATTCAAGAGTGGCCTCGACCACAAACAGTAATAGAAGTGCGTAGTTTTCTGGGAGCATGCCAATACCTTCAGAAGTTCATATGACACTTCTTGATAGTGGCTTCTCCATTGCATGCATTAACCAGGATCTACTAGAAGTTCGAGTGGACCAGAAAACACGAAGATACTTTCCTCTTGTTGAAGAAGAAGATTAGTAAAAGCTCCTGTTCTAGCTTTACCGAATCTACAAAACCCATTCGAGCTAGAAACCGATACCTCAGGTTATGCAATGGGCGCAATGCTCATGCAAGAAGGTTGACCAGTAGTATAACACTTCGAGTTATTCCAAAGAGCTCAGAAGAACTATCCTACCTACGACAAGGAGTTGTGTGCACTGCCTCAGGCAGTAAAACATTGGCGGTGTTACCTTTTGGGTAAAGAGACTGTTGTCTACACTGACCACCATCCTTTGCAATATTTGCAAACTCAATCCAAGCTACAACAAGCTCGACATATGAAGTGGATGTCGTATGGGCAACAGTTCAATCTGGTGATTAAGTACAAGAAGGGTGTACACAACAAATTGGCTGACATGTTGTCACGACCACCAATTATTGGCCTCTGCTTAGCAGTGTTCATGCAGAACGAGCCTTCATGTCACGAGGATTATGCTGTCATGTACAGTGAAGATCCTGATTTTCGACCAGCACTGGCTGAGCTCAAAACAGGGAAATCTACAGAGTTTGTTCATCGAGACGGACTCTTATACAAAGGCAATTTACTTTGTGTACCTCATGGAGCACCTCAAATTCAATGGCTATGAGAAGCACATACATCGAAGGTTGCTAGTCACTTTGAGGTTACGAATACTTTGAAAAATCTTCATCGGCATGTATTCTGGCTGCGAATGCAACATGATGCGGCTAGTTTTATTCAAGGTTGTGGTATCTGCTGCATCTCAAAATCGGCAAATAAAAAATTAGGTTTATACATTCCTTTGCCAGTTCCGTCACAACCATGGGAAAGCATATCCATGGATTTCTTGGGAGGATTACCTAAGACCCAATGTGGCAATGACTATCTCTTTGTGGTCGTTGATTGGTTCTCTAAGATGATAGTCCTCATATCTTGTAAGAAGACTATCACGGGAGAAGAAGTAGCTCGGGTATTCTTTTAGTACGTTTGGACACATTTCAGACTCCATTGTGTCTGATTGTGATACCCGGTTCCTTAGTCACTTTTGGCGATCGCTTTGGATGATGATGGATACGAAGCTGAAAAGGAGTACTGTGTTTCATCCTCAAACTGATGGTCAAACTGAGGTGGTAAATCAAACAATAATTCATCTCTTGAGGGGTTATAACTCTAAGCATCCAAAGACTTAGGATAATAGCATACCATACCTGTAGTTTGCTTTTAATCGAACAGTGCATGGTTCAACTGGAAATTCTCCTTTTGAGGTCTATTAGGGATTTCTACCACAGAGTACATTCGATATGGCATTTGTGATCCCTACCGTAGCATAGAACAGCAAGGAGGAATCTGATTAGAATTGAGCACAAAAATTCCTGGAAGGTATTCAACGACTCCAATGACTCCATTTGTTGAACAGAATTTGCTTAAAACTCAACTCAAGTATAAGGCGCGACATGATCGACACCGAGTTGAAGCTCAATTCCAACAAGATGATATGATACGGCTACATTTGAGTAAGGAGAGGTGATAATTGTCATATCTGTGCATATTTTCCATATGTTTTAACTCCCCCCATCATGCACATTTAGTCATATAAGGCGTCATTTGCATTAATCATACACATCTTTATCGTTAAATCAACCGTATTATTCGTGTTGTGATTTTATTGCAGGTCAATGTGATTTGGTTGGATTTTTGCTGATGGAACGCGTCTCTTTGACTATACCTGACCCTCGGTCAATTCTAGATAGAAGCATGTGTTTCTACGGACGCTTAGGAACTGACCGCACCGAAATCAGAGTTTCCAAGGGCCCAGAACTCCTAAACCTAGTAGCCAAGGGCTAGTTTGCAATTTCTAGAAACTTAGAACCCCCTCTGCAAAACAACCAAGGTACAAAAATCAAAAAACCCTAGCCGCCAGGTCCAATTAGTGATTTTCTAAAAACCAGAGGGCCAACATGCAAAATGACCGTTCTCCTCTAAAAACAACCACCGGCCATTGTTTCTCTTTGAGCTTGGTTTTTTTGTATCTTACCTTCTTCTCCCTTATACCCCCAACTTCCTCACCTCCGTCCACCACGCCGGCGGCCGCCAGGCCGTAGACTGCAGGTGCTCCACCCCTCTCGCCGCGCCTCCCACGTGCTACGCACCCGCCCTTCGTGATACAGATCGGTCCGTAGTTTGGCCCGATCTTCACGACGTAGGATTGGAGATAACTGGATCCGCGCAACCTGATGAATGACACCGCCAACCACCATCTCTATTACGGAAACCTACGACACTCGATTCACCCGAACACACGCTTCGATCCCTTTGTCTACTCGCTCACGTAGAGTAAACGTGTTCTTACAATCACCGAGGTAATCACAAGAACAACGGAGACAAGAATCTCAGATAATTCCCAATTCTAAGGGGGTGGAAATGCTTCACTCAAACCCTAGAACAAAGAAGTGTTTTATTCTGAAAATTCTCATTATATTCATTGTAATATAGCACTTGCCGATTTATAGGCTACAAAAGCTCCTTGCTAACTCATCATGAGTTGTCATGGTGCACTTTACAACTAGTTTACAACTCAACAAAGGTTGTAAATTTGAACTTTACAACTCATTTCTTTTTGACCAAGAAAGTGGTTGTAAAATTCAATTTTACTACATGTTACTTCTTATCCAAGAAAGAAGATAGCTAAGCAATGACATCAGCGTTGATGTTGACATATGCGATGACCTCATGTGTAGGCCTTGCATATTTTAGAATATCTGTTTGTAGTTGCTTGGCTCCTTCTTTATGGTACTTGTTGTTGTATTTGTTTGGCTCGAGCTCTTGTAATTGGTCCTGTTGGTGTTGGAAATGTACGTGAGGAAGTATGCGATGTACATGTGCTATAGATGTCCTCATCACTTCGACCCTCTCGCTGCCGCCTCCCGCGCCGCCTTCCCCCCACAGCCTCCCATCACCGATCTCACCCGTGCCGTACGCCGGCGGTACTCCATTTCCCCCAAATCCACCTCTCCATTCTCACTCCTCTCCATCGTTACCACAGTTGCGCTCCACCTCTAGCAAATCCGCCGCGCCGCCGCAGAGGCCTAGATCCACCCGTTGCGACGTTGTCGTTCACCTCTTGCCACACCTCTTCTCTCTTAGCCCCAAATTTCTTCTGCTAGTCTCCATCTCCATCCCGTCCACCATAGCACCAGCGCGGACTAGTACCGTGCCCCAGGCTGTCGACGTCATCTCCCTGGTCCGAAGTCGATGCTGCTGTGTGTCGCGTTGCGCCGGTGTAATGCCCCAGATTTTTTCTACTCTTTTAATATGTCAATCAATGCATCTCTATTGAATCCCTCATATGTCTCGACCACATCTCAGATAAATCCTAGAAAAATCCTCCAAATCTCTAATTATAATTCTCTAGATTAACCAACTCAAAATCCCACTCTTTTCTAGCCCAGTATCCGACCTGTTAGATTGCTCCTATTTGAATTGTCTTAAACTGGTAATTCTGTTCGAAATAATCAAGTTTTGGTCGATGGTTGAGCTGTGCGATCAAAACTGGCTCACTGATCGAAAGAAAGTCACTGGTCGAGCTGAGTATTGGTCAAATCAGAGAGAAACAAAATGGATCCCATCGTCCCTGTTCGAGTGCTCGGGTGAAATCTTTACCCCTTTATAGCTTCAAGTGTTTGATTCAATCTTTTTCTAGTGTTCAGTCAAAAAGGAAGTACACCAATCCACAAACCAGCCATGTTTTGGTGTTTTTATCAAAGTGAAGCCCAATCAAGAAGCCCCAAAACAGCAAACACCTCTTCCAACCAATGCATGTTGACTGTGAGAGAGAGAGCAACGACCAGCACAGGGAAGAGTGTGAAATCCCTCCTGTCACACCACCGTTCAAGCCCCCAACCAGCGTCGAGCTAATCTCCCTCGAGACCAAGCAAAATATCTGTGCTCTTGACATTGCTTGATCCTTTCTTGTCTCATTCTCTTGTCCAACATCTTCTAGCAGCCTATAAGAGCCCCTCCAACAGTCTTCTTCTTCCTCGTGCTGTTCATCCTTGTTTCTTGCCAAAGTCTTGAGGAGGTATGATACTTGATAGATCTTGCTTATGTGCTCATTTTTCTTAATCAACCTTAAGAGAAATCATTAATATATCCATCCTCCATCTACTCTTGTATATAAATCTCATCAAAAAAATCTCCAGAGATCACGGAATTTTCAAGTCTTCCCCAACAACGCTGAGTACTATGCTGTTTTCGGTTCTTGAGCAGCCTCCCTTTAAACTTCAAATTCGTGCTCATTTCTTCACCATTTTCTTTGATTTTTGTTTTTGTGTGTTCGCAACTCCCTTAGCTTCGTTTTGGGCATCTTAATCGGTATTTTGATCTGTAGAACTCTGGCAATCGACGAAATAGTTCAACCCCACTACTTCCTTTTTTTGCAAAATCGGACCCCTTAGATGGCCTCAAAACTATTCGAGCCTGTTGAACGAATTATAGCTCAGCTCATTTTCTACAACTTTGATGTTGATTACTTTCAGAGATAAGCACTGTATCAGCTCAATTTTTTGTGTTTTCCGAGTTTCAGTCTTTTTGTTCAACAATCTGATGAACGAGAGTTAAGCCAAGCTGCGACCATGGATTGGCTGCAACCTCGGACTGAGACCATTCAATTAGGTTATTTACTGTTTTAAGTATATGCATGCTTTATTTTCCAAATTCTATGTTGCATGAATATGAGTAGATATGACCTAAATTCTTTGAAGGCCCTTCATGTTCATATATCCTATGCACTCATTGTTGCCCTAGGATGTTGTGCTTAAGTTATACTTATGCTTATACTTGAATATATGTGCTAAATGCTAAATGGTCATCTATGTGAAAAGTGTACATGTTTAAAACCTTGTTTGTAGAAGTGCAAGAATAGATAGTCAGGATGGTTTGTGTGGTTGGTGCTGTGTGCGCAACAGGAATGTGGTTTGCTCCTCACTAACGGTTCATAAGGACGAGATCCTTGTGTTGTGCTTCCAAGCGGCATGAAAAACGTACTAACCATTTGCCCGATATGGGACGGGCGTAGCAAAGTAGTTCTGTCGCGCCCCGAGACTGGGACAACGACTACTCCTGTAGAGACCTAGCTCGCTGCAGCTAGTCCCATTCTCACAAACCTTTGACTTCCCAAGATGAGTCAAACACAGGAGTATATTACATTGCAACAGAGTACTCACAAAATATTAAGCAGTGTGGCCTGCTGGCCTTAATATTACATAAAGAGGATTACAATGCCTACAAGGCATTCAAGGTTTAGCAAAATATTTAACTACGCAGCAGAAGATAGGTGACCCTCCCACAAAAGAAGTTGACGGCAGAACAACACACTTCAGGGGTCTGGCGGAACTGATTCTCCTCCTTCTGGATCCACGTAGTACTCCGTGCCATCATCTTGATCAAGGTAAGCTCCATCTATTGAATTGAAAGTTGCAAGGGTGAGCACTTACGTACTCAGCAAGTCATAGGTAAGAGTAGATACATATAGTAGTGATGATATGAACCTAGACTAGTCAAGAATTATGGATATTTGTAAAATAATCTTATCCTTTCTCATCTCATCTTATGGCAGCACTTTTCATAATATAACACCATCATTCATGTTCACTAGATTATAGCACTACCGCGACACGTCGACACACGACAGCCCACGGCAGCACTCCTTATCATGACAACACATGTCATTTGGGTAATCTTGATTAAACATATTTTATTTAGAAAATAGTACTTGTGTCACACCCCGTGGATTTAATCCACCGCAGCAGACTCCTATAAAACCCGGGAGCTCGGAGTATTCGAATACGTTTTAACTCTGCAGAGAGGTACCAATTTACCCGCAAGATATTCCACTTTCAAACCTTTCCTATCATAACAAAATGATTGGACCCTTGACTCACTTCATATTGTGAGCGGCAAGGTGGAAATAACAAGAACTTTTGTTATGTATCACTTACAATTCACCCCCGACCCTGTGGCTCTCAGCGAGACACAGTTGTGGCAGGTTGTATCCAAACCTCCACCCCTTTGCTTATTCCCATTACTGGGTCAGCGTGCTTGATCACCTTCAGTGATATGTGTGGGAGCCGCGCTCCGTGTTTATCGTGCATCACTACACATCTCATGCAGGGGTTTCATGTGCGATCCACATAATTACTTGTTCAGGCCTGTCCCATACCAGGCTTGCGGTTAGCACGTTGTTCATGCCACTAGACGCACAACACAAGGTTCTAGTCCTTATATGCCAGTGACCAAACCATCCACAACCCTGCACCTTCAGTGCCTGCATTCCTTTGCAGTCTAGCACCTCCAGTGCTACAGCCATCCATACCATTTTTCTGGTCACGGCTAAGGGTTTTATTTCATGAATATAAGTATATAAATACATATAATAGTTCATGGCTCAAAACTTGTTTATTTCACAGATAACCAGTCTAGTACTGCCAATTCATAAATCAACCATTCTCAATCTTTCTCATGCAATATTATCTATATTCAAGGTTATGTTTTAGCAACATTTAAAATATAGGTTCAAGATGACCAAGGATATGACTTGCCTTCCGCGTCGTAAAATACAGCAGTTGACGTCGGATCCGCAGTGAAGTCCTCAAACTCGGGCTCTTGATCTGCTCTCCAATCAAACAAACAACCAATAATCACAATCTTTTCAATACATTATTATACTATATGCAATGATGCAAAGATGAAGTCTTGATGATTCTGAAATGATTGGGTTTAGAGGCTGATTAGAGTTAAGTTAAGGAAACCAATGTTAAGATTAGCTGTCAAAGGTTTACAAGGTTCCAAATATCTCAAAATATCAGAATGATATCAAGGTTGCGACTGGTTCGCTTAAAAACAGCGAACGTCTTTAGGTCGACATTCGGTTCAAAGCATCGACATAGGGTCGATGAATGATAGAGGGGTTATCTCAACTTGTGGTAGTAGAAGAAAATGTAGATCACAACTCTACAATTTCAGTGGACAAAGTGGATTTCAAATTACACAACCAGAAGTGGGTAAACAAGGTCAATGCCACTGGCTGACAAGCTCTGGCATAGAGCTGACAATGCCAAAAACTAGGGCTTAGCATAACTTTTGATCTGAAGCTCCAAATGATGCACCACTTTGTCTGGGAGGTAGGCTTGAGTAATAGGAACAATTAAGTTAACAGGATCTAGGGCAGGAAATGGCTGGAAAGCAAGAAATTTGATGATGAACAGAGATGAACTGGCTGCACTGGAGCAGTTCTGGACAAAAACTTGGCAAAGCTATAACTTCCAATCTAGGCCGATCTAGGTGTCGGGCTAGAAGACAAAAGTGTTCAGGAGATCAAAGCACACACACTAGACAAAGTTTCGAGGGCTGAAATGGCTGGAACAAGCTTTCTGGTCATCGGCGCCGGAGAAGAAACTCTGGATTTGGGGGTTTTTGCTACAGGCCGAGAGAACTTAATTCCTTGCTTGGAGAGTATGTAGGAGGTATAAGAAAGCTTCTGGTAACATCAAATTGACCGGAGGATCACCGGAGAAGCCTGGCGACGATCGCCGGTTTCTGGTGAAGCTCAGGTTAGGGGAAAACTTTGATTCTTGCTCAAACTGGAAATCTAAATACACAGGCTTGCTTGAATTAGTTTACTGATCAATTTTGTTTACAGAAACGAAAGCTAATTTGGAGTAATTCGAGCTACATTGCCGGAACAGGGCATTTAGCAATTCTGGCGATCACCGGCGTTAAAGGTCACCGGGGAGCAATTAGATGATATCACACAGAGAGAATGAGTAGGGAAACTCACTGGTGTTGTTAATTTGGCAGGAGATGATCTGAAGAGTGCTGGCACCGTGAGCTTCCTCGACGGCTCGCCGGAGAAGAAAACGAAAAGAGCAAATTCTGGAACTTGGCTGGTTTCTGGTGAAGTGTGGAGGGAGCTGCTGAGCACAGGAGTGCTTAAATAGGCCAGGCGAAGCTTGCAAGGAGGAGACAACGAAGTAATTGGCAGCTGAGATGAGATGGATTGCGTGCTGAGCATCAGCGGCGAAGACACAGCGAAGAACGGTGATTGCGACGGCGACAGGACTGCAACTGTCCACATTGTCGTTCATCGGGACTTTGCAAAGATGGAGCAAGCGGTGGCGACAACAACTGGCGCGGCAAGGCAACGTGGCGAGGAGTTGCTGATAAAAGGCTGCTGGTCACGCGCGGGAGCAGGCGCTGGTCGTCGACGTTGCAGCGGCGCTGCCACGGTGACGGCTGAGGCGAGGACACGTGCGCAACAGCATGCACGATCAAGTTGCAGGCGAAGCTTGGCCGGCGGCGAACGTGCACGGCGCAAGGAAGCAAAACACGGCGAGTACTGGTCGTGTGTACAGTTGCTGCTGCTCTGGTCGAAAATGGACTGAACTGCAGTTTCAGATTTTTGATTTGGACTGAATTGTAAATCTGGAATTCTGGGAGGTTTAAACTGAATTTGCTTTCACTAATCTGGCAGATATATTCAACAAGATATTTGGCAAAGATGTTTGATAAAATCTGGCACATCTGAATAGTTTTTGATATGAACTGAAAATAGGGTAATTTAGGGTAATTGAAATCTGAATTTCATTTGATTTTGAATTCTGGCACTTAGGATGAGATTTTGGAATTTGAACAGAAGAGAAACTTGTGACAAATAGCATTTTGAGAAGATTTGCCGAAGAAATTCTGAATTTGGAGTTAATCTGGAGATTTTAGCCTTTTTGGATTTTCAGATATCAGATAAGGACTATTTTGCGATAACTCTTGGACTGATTTGTGGAAAGAATCTAGATGGTGAAATCTGGCTGTCAACTTTTTATATTAAGGTATTGACATACCCATGATTATATTCCAGGAATAATCTAGTCTGAACTTGGTCAAGATTCGGATTAAATCTGTATTTCTGAAACTTAGGGTATTTGGGTAATATAAGGTATTTCTGTTTTCGAAAACAGAAGAAGTTAATAAATCTGGAATTTAGAGATAGAATTGGATCTAGGTTCTGAAGACTTTTAAGTTCAGAGTAACTGATAGATCACATCTGAACAATCTGATCTTAATTTGAGGTCAGGATAGACTTTGGAGATTTTAGGGCTTGAGATAGATACTGATCTGGCTATTACTACAGATACATGCATGCATGCTATTTATGAAAAAGGAAATTTTCACCCCTAACTCAGGGTGTTACAAGTTCTCTCGGTATAAACTTTTCCCTGCAATGGTTGTCGGTCCGGTTTCTCGAGGGAAACTAGTGGGCCACAGAAGGCCGTGAGTTGTGAGAGTGAGCGAGTGAATCAGGAGTTTGGAAGAAACGCACCCTCGCTTGGATTCTGAGTCATGCACGACTGGATCCACAGGCTATGTGTCTCGCGGGACCATAGACCAAGGCTAGGTAGATTTGGCTGTGGGGTGCACTCCACAACGGTAATATGGACTAGCCATCTATTTACTGGGCAGAGAATTGTTAATGCTAGGATTACAAACTGTCGTGTGATCTCAGCCTTGTCACATGCATAAAAATCGCATGGAGAGGTACCGACTTGAAATCTGGGTGATCAAGTGGATTAAAGTGGTACACCTTTGCAAAGTTACAAAAAGTATCGGATACTCTGAGCTCTCAGGTTTTGGAGTCTGCGTACAGTGGATTCTATCCACGTCGATGCAGCACAAGTAGGATTTGAAAGATTTTCATAATATTGGATAAAAGTGGTGACTCATGGAAGACCGCCACGCATAACATTTTCTAAACCTAGTTTAGGATTTTAAAAGTCTCGCTTTTGAAATCAAAACCTTTCCTTATAACTGTTGATTGAAAATCTATTCTATTCTTACCTATAAACCAAAGAGCCTGTTTCTTGGAATTCCCCATCATTTATATACCTGCATTCATTTATTGAGACTTGTTGTTTAAAGGGACAACGTGGTAACCCTTGCTTTTGCACATAAAAATTTAGAAGGACTCGTTGATCTCGACTCCTATGGCTTCAAACCCATTGATGAAGAAGGAACTGTCCCCGATGATTTAGTTTACTAGAGGTCATTCACCTAGTGGAGCCCGATGTGGTTGGAGCCTATGCCGTGCCGCTGCTATTGGAGATGATGAAGACATTGAAGATGGTCGTAGTTGTTTTACTCATCTCCCTGTATGTTTTGTTCTTTTGTGCCGACCTTTGTGTCGATGAAACTTCTTAATTTGTATCAACTCTAAATTGCGTCTTTCTTGACGCTATGGTATTGTAATATTGGTCCTTGTGACCTTGTACTCGTCTTAATTACTTGTGTTGCAGTATAATGTATTGTGTGGTTGTGAGCTTGTGATGTATCATTCTGTGTGCAATCTAACATGAGAAGTTGCCGTCAGATTCCTCAAATGAGGGTCCCCACAGACATGGTATTAGAGAAAAGGCTCGACTCTAGGTTGTGACCCTTAGATAGATCTTGGCGTCCCTAGAAACAGAAGAATCGCTAGTTAATTTGACTAAATTTAGTTGCGAAAATCTAATTTGGCTAAGAAAAGTATATTATGTAAGTTATTCTTTTGATTATTTGAAAAAGTTTTAAATCTCATTTTAACTTTTAGGTGCTTTTGCGTTCTGTCCCCCTAGATGGCTTTCAGAAAGAGGTTCATTCATGGCGATGATCGAGCTTGGTTCATGGACACTGCTCCTTTGGATGATGACTTGGAGCTGGACCCGATGGAAGCGAATGATGACCAGGAGGAGGATCCAGGGAGATAGAGCCTTGTTGTTCTTCTAATGCTGACGAATGATTGCAGACTTCCCTTTGGCCTGACCTTTTGTGCCTGACCCCAACAGAGAATAGATCATCCTTTTGTGTAGTAGTTGTTCTAGATTGTGGTTGATGTGACTTGTTGTGCTGGTTGTTACGTGAGACTTGTAAGCCCGATGAGGTAGAAACTTGTACTCCACAAAATTTTAATTTATGAAAAGGCATTTTGCATGATTCTATCCTTGTCTTTTGGATTAATATCAATATCCTGTCTTAATGCAATCTCCTAGGGCTAGGATGCTTGTTGAATCTATCTGTAGAGATATCGCCTTTAGTATCGGTAATATAGGATTTCTAGCAGACTTGCTAGTTTTGGATCTTCAAGGGCTTGATGTTATCCTCGGAATGGACTGGGTAGCAAAGCATAAAGGCCAGATGGACTGCGAGAAGAAGGCAATCACTCTGACAAACACTGAAGGAAAACAAGTTACATTCTACGCAGAAAGATCTCCAATGAATGACCAAGTGTGCAGTCTGAATAACATGGAGAAGGCTGAGTTTGAAAAAGTCTCAATAGTGAATGAATACCCAGAAGTTTTTCTAGAAGAACTTCCCGGAATGCCACCAGACCGGGACATAGAGTTCACAATTGAGTTGAAACCAAGATCTACTCCATATGCGAGAAAGCTTGCACGCATGACAAGAAAGGAGCAAGAGGAATTGAGGAAACAAGTGGAAGAGTTGGAGAGAAAAGGATTTATCAGAACAAGTTCTTCACCATGGGGAGCCCCTGTACTCTTCGCCAAGAAGAAGGATGGCAGTCTACGACTCTACGTTGACCACCGAAGGTTGAATGACATGACAATCAAGAATAAGTACCCTCTACCAAGGATCGACTATCTCTTCGATCAGCTCAAAGGAGCAAAAATATTTTTGAGAATCGACTTGAGGTCCGGGTATCATCAATTGAAGATTCGAGAAGACATCCCTAAGACTGCATTTATAACAAGATATGGACTGCATGAATTTATTGTGGCGCCATTCGGTTTGACAAATGCACCGGTAGTGCTTATGAACTTGATGAACAAGGTCCTTATGGAATTTTTAGACAAGTTTATCATCATATTTGTGGACAACATTCTTATCTTCTCTAAGACAGAGGAAAAGCATGCTCAACACCTCAGAATGGTGCTAGAGAAGCTTGTAGATCATCAGTTGTATGCCAAGTTTGATAAGTATGCCTTTTGGTTCAAAGAAATCTCATTTTAGGCGACATCATCTCTGGCAAAGGAATATCCATGGATACATCAAAAGTTCAAGCTATCATGGAGTGGAAGCAATCTGAAACAGTGACTGGAGTAAGAAGTTTCTTGGGGCTAGTCGGCTATTACCGAAGGTTTATTGAAGGATTTTCCAAGATCACTAAACCACTCACCAAACTACTGAAAAAGAATGTTCCATTCGAGTGGACTGAGGATTGTGAAAAGATTTTGAATAGTTAAAGAGGATATTGACAACTGCACCTTTTCTCACGTTGCCAGACAACATGAAGGACTTTGAAGTATATTGTAATGCATTGAAACAAGGCTGACGATGAATATTACTTGGGCTAGTCATATGTTCATTAAATATATCATGTCTAAGATATTTCGGATTGGTATATGGCTCCATGGTCGCAGACGCTCAGTTTCCTGTGAACCAGAAGGTCTCATAACCAATGACAACCTTGGTACTGACTTATGATCGCAGTCTTTGTGCAACCATAGTGTTGAGAGAGTCATATCTAACCAAAGTAGTGGCTGAGTCTTCTGGTCATGGTTCAGGATAAGATAACTTCCTCTCCCACGTTTGTGATGATAACCACAGGGAGTTAAGATATGCAGTTATCTGATAACTGCATATTGGCAACCATCTAACCTCCCAAAACTGCTATACATTGACACCCTTTCGATCACTATAAAAGGACAACAAGCGTACCAAACAAGGCATCGGAATCAATGAACCCGAAGATAGATACATCGATATAGAGATCGTTAATCTTTTCCTGTAACAATCTCCTCCCTTTCTTTTGTAATCAGTTATGCATATAGTGAAAACATCACAGGACGTAGGGTTATTACTCAAACCTTTGAGGGCTCAAACCTATATAATTCTCTGTGTCTCTAGTACATGATTATCTTAACTTACCTAGTGGGCGTCTTGAAAGGTCTCCACTTCCTACACAACTAAATTTGCATAAGATTTACTAAGGACCCGACTCCCAATCGTCGATAGCTGGCGCCCACTGTGGGACCTTTCTCAAGGCATTTCTTTCATTAGGAGTTCTGGTCAGTTATGTCTGGAGCATACGATTCTGAGACGACTATGCTTATATTCAGATGCCTTCGCCTAATGACCCCGTTCCTATGGAAGATGTTGACGACGAAGATGTCCATCAGTCCCTTCTCGAGGGTGCATCTTCTCCAACTCTAGTCATGTCTATCGACCAGGAGACAAAAAAGATGGATTCTTTCCCTCATGTGAATCCTACCACCTCAGAGGCTGAGTACGTGCCACAGCATATCGTCCCAGAAGATGTGGAGGACAATGATTTGGAGTTTAGTCCCAGAAAGTTTGCTCTGGACAATCTCCAATCTCTTTTTGATTTCAAGTCTGAGTTGGAACAAGGAGAGATGTTTTCCCCATCTGCGACCTCAGTTCCATAGGAATTTGTTGTGCTCTCGGAGGAAACTCTGGAACAGCGAATTGCCAAGGAGGATCAAGAACACAAGTAGGCAGAAGATCAAGCTCGATTGGGACCGCACGGTGTATCTCCTCAAGGTAATATCACCCGCGACCATATGGAAGGTCACGACGATAGACATTTCCAAAGTTCTTATGTAGGTTGTAAAGCTTTCTCGCCAGGGCTCCGTGCGGTGGTCTGGCCTGACAAGTTTAAACCTGGTATGATCGAAAGGTTTGATGGAACTCAAAATCCATCAGAATTCCTTCAGATCTACATCACTACCATTCAAGCGGTAGGAGGAGATGACCGTGTAATGGCAAATTACTTACCGACGATTGTTGAGGACCAGCAAGGACTTGGTTGTTCAATCAAAAGGATCGATATACAATTGGAAAATATTGTGTGATGCCATCCTCAATAGTTTCCAAAATTGTTATAAAAAGCTTGGTAAGGAAGATGATCTTCATCGAATACGCCAGACTTCAACCTAAACTCTTCAATAATTTGTCAAGAGATTTGCTGGGGTGAGGAATACCATCCCCTTCAATAATTTGTCAAGAGATTTGCTGGGGTGAGGAATACCATCCCAATCATTTCAGATACTTTGGTTATCAGGGCCTTTAAGCATGTCGTTCGATACCAAAGATTCATTGAAGATTTAAGTATCCATCCACCTAGATCAGTATCAGATTTATTCGATATGGCAGACCGTTATTCTGATGCGGATGAGGTCGTGGAATGGAATAGAATGGTGAACAAAGGGAATTTGCTGCCTCAACCAGGTCTCAAGAATGACAAGAAGGATGATCCTAACAAGAAGTCAGAGTCACCAGGAGGGAAATCCAAGAAGCCCAAGAAGAATGGGGCTGGACAATACCGAAATGTGGCCGTTGCTGACAAACCACCACAGGAAAAAGGTAATAAATTTACATTCAAAAATAAAAAGCCTCCTTCTAGTGGTCGCAACAACGACCATTCGGGAAAACAAACTAACCTGTAGGGAAGCAAGAAATGGTGCCCGTTCCACAATACTCCTAGACATGATCTTAAGAATTGTCACAACTGGTTGAAGTAATTGGAAGACTTTTACTAGGGAACTGGGCCCATGCCGACCATACTAGAGAAAGATCAAACCAGTGAGGTTAGGGACGCTGACGAAGATGAAGTTATGGCCTATCAGGTACCCCAAAACCATGTCAATGTTATTTTTAGCGGTTCTTCTTCTTATTCTTCTAAGCGCAATTCAAATATTTTTATTGTGAGGTAAGTAAGATTGAAGTCCCTGCCGGGGAGCCTCAATTTCCCCACTGGTCGGAAGTTCCTATAAATTTTGACCAGGACGATTGTCCCAAGGGACTAACGCGACCATTGCGACTCCCTCTGGTTATTACCCCTATCATTAGCAATGCTAAGGTCGAGAGGGTATTGATCGATGGAGGTAGTTCTTAGGATCTATTGCTGGTCAAGGCTTTGGACGAGATGCAAATTCATTCATTTTATCAGATAATTCCTGGTCCCTCAATGATGCTGATTGGACAAATTGTATTACGAGTAACATTGGGAGAACCAGATAATTTTTGAACAGAATTGATTACATTTGATGTAATTGATTGTGATTCAGCATATAACACTATTTTTGGTAGGCCGACGCTTGCTAAGTTATGGCGGCGACGCATTATGCTTATCAATGCGTCAAGATACCAGGCCCAAAAGGCGTGATTTCGGTCTGAGGCAGCCGCAACACGGCTCTCACTTGTGATCAGTTATCTCTGGAATTGGCCGATCAACTTCCCCTTCGGGATGTACAGGTTGCGACCACGGCACCAGATGCGGTCAAAGTTGCCACACGACCATATGCGAAATTAAAGTTGGTTCCTTTGTACCCAGAAGATCCATCTAGAACCATTTAGATTGGATTAGGTTTGGATGACAAATAGAAACTCGAGCTCATTACTTTCCTCCGGGCTAATGCAGATGTATTTGCATGGAAACCATTGACATGCCTGGAGTCCCAAGGGAAGTGATTGAGCATAGGCTAGCAATCCGTCCTAGACAACGACCAATAAAGCAAAAGCTCAGACGCTTTGCTACCGACCGACAAGAAGCCATCTGTGTGGAGTTAGGCAAACTCCAGAAAACAGGATTTATTCGAGAAGTCGATCATCCTGAATGGCTTGCAAACCCGGTTATGGTCCTAAAGTCAAATGGTAAGTGGCGCATGTGCATCGATTACACCAGTCTAAATAGTGCCTGCCCGAACGATGATTTCACCTTCCTCGCATCGATCAGTTGGTCGATTCTACAATGGGTTGTGAACTGATGAGCTTCCTAGATGCTTACTCAGGGTACCATCAGATTAGCATGACAGAAGAAGATAAAGAGAAGACTGTCTTCATCACACCATTTGGCATTTACTGCTACGTCAGAATGCCATTTGATCTCAAGAACACCGGTTCCACATACCAGCGCTTGATGCAAAAGACTTTTCTTTCCCAGTTAGGGCGTAACCTGGAAGCTTACGTCGATGACTTGGTTGTAAAGAGTTTAAAAAGATCTAGTCACATAGATGATCTTGCTTTTGTAACTTGAATAAATATGGAATAAAGTTGAATCCCAAGAAATGCTCTTTTGGAGTTTCTTCTGGTAAACTTTTAGGCTTCCTTGTTTGTTCGAGAGGAATTGAGGTTAATCCTAAGAAAATCAGGGCCATTGAGCAAATGCGAACTCCTTCAATCATGAAGGATGTCCAGAGCCTAACAGGTCGTATGGCGACTTTAAGTCATTTCATATCGCGACTAGGCGAACGTGGGTTACCTTTCTTTAAGGTTCTACATAAGCACAATAGTTTTACCTGGTCAGATGAAGCCGAGAAAGCCTTTCAAGAGGTCAAAGCATATTTATCTAGTCCGCCAATACTGGTCTCTCCAATTTCATGGGAACCATTACTCCTTTACTTGGAGGGTACCCCTCACGCGGTCAGCACAATTCTGGTCATGGGAAGGGAAGGTGTGCAACAACCGGTTTATTATGTAAGAGAAGTACTTCATGGACCAAAGGTGATGGGACGTGGGGTGGTCCAATCTTTCGATGAGAACGACAACTATCGATTTGTGAAGATGACTCTCACGATCTGGCTACCAACCGTACACGACTGATACGCCCTGGCAATCGCTGAACCAACTTCGGATTGTTATCGACCGAACTAGAAGCACGATCGACTTGATCATGAAGATCTATCCCTGCAAGCGATCGAAGAACAAGCAAGAACAAGATAAACAAGCAATCTGAAATTGTAAATATAGATTGAATCATGATAAAGAGTTGGGGTTCCGAATACAGATATTGATGTTGATCTAGCCGACCAAGAAGAATATCTTAATAGCTTCACGAAGGAAAGACTATGACTAAACAAAACCGACACAACTCTAATGGTTCAGCCAGATTATAAAGAGGAGGTAAAAGAGGTCGGTGGCCAGATAAGGAAACCTAAAACCGACATGGACTCTTTCTCTACTTGGACTCTAACTCGATATATGGGCCTTGACCCAACCAAAAGGTGACACAGCACCATAACATAACTAAAATAAACCTAGATAATTATGGTATGATCGACGGTCAGGCGGCAGCACCGTTATCCCAATCAGTTGGTCGAACAACAACTCCATCGATCCGTTCGGTCTTCCAAAGCAATACCGAGGTTCCTGATAAGAATAAGATCACACGCATTAGGCAGCATCGAGTTCAAAGTATATGAATGTATTCCAATAAACAAATTTACCTGACAATTAAGTTGACGTGCGCGTGCTCTAGTGATCGGTCCTATTGATCGGCGAGGAGCAATAGAAGTTGTAGGACCGATAGCAGTGATTTCCTCATCATCCTCCCCTTCTTGCATTTGAGTCGTCCTCAACTCAAGCTCATCTTCCTCTCCCAAATATGGTTTTAAATCTACAATGTTAAAGGTGGGACTAACCCCGAAATCTGCAGGCAAGTCAAGCTTATATGCATTATTGTTAATCCTCTCGAACACTCTAAAAGGACCATCAGCTCTAGGCAGCAAATTTGATTTTCTTAAGTCTGGAAACCTTTATTTTCGCAAGTGTAACCAAACAAAATCGCCCGGTTCAAAAATTATTTCTTTTCTACCCTGACTAGCAGCAATCTTGTACTTTTCATTCATACATTCTATATTCTCCTTAGTTATTTCTTGCAGTTTAAGAATCAATTCAGCACGTCGTTTAGCATCAATGTTTACCCTTTCCGAAGATGGTAAAGGTAATAAATCAATAGGAGCGCGAGGAACAAACCTATATACTACCTGAAAGGGACACATCTTTGTGGTTGAATGCAGCGATCGGTTGTAAGCAAACTCCACGTAAGGTAAGCATTCTTCCTACATCTTCAAGTTCTTCAAAATAGCCCGCAACATGGTGGATAATGTGCGGTTGACAACTTCGGTTTGGCCATCGGTTTGGGGATGACATGTGGTAGAAAACAGCAACTTGGTCCCCAATTTCACCCATAGAGATCTCCAAAAATGACTTAAGAACTTTGCGTCACGATCTAAAACAATCGTATTCGGCACTCCATGTAGTCAAACGATTTCCCTGAAAAACAAATCAACAATATTTGTAGCATCATCGCTCTTTTGACAAGGTATAAAATGTGCCATTTTAGAAAATCTATCCACAACAACAAAGATACTATCCCTTCCCTTCTTTGTTCTAGGCAGTCCTCAAACAAAGTCCATAGAAATATCCTCCCAAGGTGTGCTAGGAACAGGCAGAGGCATATATAAACCATGTGGATTAAGTCGTGACTTAGCTTTTTGACATGTAGTGCAGCGTGCAATGTAGCGCTCGACGTCACGCCTCATCTTCGGCCAATAGAAGTGAACGGCCAAGATGTCTTCCATCTTCTTGACACCAAAGTGTCCCATTAGACCTCCTCCATGAGCCTCCTATAACAACAAAAGACGAACGGAGCTAGTAGGAATGCATAGCTTGTTAGCTCGATAAACAAAGTCATCATTTATCACAAATTTATTCCAGCTTCTTCCTTCTTTACAACTTAGCAATACATTTTTAAAATCAGCATCATGCACATATTGCTGTTTGATGGTTTCTAATCCGAAAATCTTGAAGTCCAGTTGAGATAACATAGTGTAACGTCTAGACAAAGCATCAGCAATAACATTCTCCTACCCTTTATTGTGTTTGATAACATAAGGAAAAGATTCAATGAATTCTACCCATTTTGCATGTCTACGATTCAATTTGCTTTGACTTCTAATATGCTTCAAAGATTCATGGTCAGAATGGATAACAAACTCTTTCGGCCAAAGGTAATGTTGCCATGTCTCCAAAGTCCGAACTAAAACATATAATTCTTTATCATTAGTTGAATAATTCAGACTAGAACCACTTAACTTTTCACTGAAATAAGCAACAGGTTTACCTTCTTGGATTAACACATCTCCAAGTCCAATTCCACTGGCATCACATTCAAGTTCAAAAGTCTTACCAAAATCAGGAAGTTAGAGCAATGGTGCATTCGTAAGCTTCTCTTTCAAGATGTTGAAGGATCGTTCTTGTGCATGACCCCAAACAAACGAAACTCCTTTCTGATGAGGACATCACTAGCTCGGATATGAACAAGGCTCCATCCACTCCTTCCACTACTTCCACTACTTCCTCGCCGCTATGAGAAGATCAAGGAGAACGACGAGTCGGCATGAATCCATGTGCTGAACCATTCACTACGCCCACACCAGAGGATCAGCGAGTTACATCAAAGGTGGAACAACCCATGACGCATCAAGCCCAGCCCAAGATCAAGCCCAACTCATCCGCGAGTCCAGCTCGGCCATCCAGCAGTAGTCCAACTTCAAACGGATGCCCAGGCCACGTACGGAGTCCGTTTGGGGTGAATGAGTACTTTACGAAAAGCCCACGACGCCACCTTTCCAATGGATCTAGCCCCACTGCCAAATTCCATTTGGATCGTCTGCAATCAACGAAACAATTCGCGGACATATTCTGCCGGTGCTGTGCCGCCTCCACTTTGGGCCCAAGGCCCGTGTACCCCTAGTGTTGCACGTCCACATCCTTGGCCGCCACCCCTGTTATATATGACCGTCACCCTTCTCGTTCTTCCTTAGGTTTTGTTTAGATTAGTTTTCCCCATATGTGAAACTTCATCCTTGTATTCTTGTGTCGCCTAGACCAACAACCTCAAATTTATCGTTAGTTTCATTCATATTTGCAATTCAGATTGCTTTTACTATCGTTCTTGCTTGTTCTTCGGTTGCTTGCAGGAATTAAACCTCATGTTCAGGTTGATCGTGCCCACGGCAAGATCAATAAACCTCCGGAGTTGGTTTAGCGATTGCTAAGGCGCATCGTCGTCGTTCGGTGTAGTCGGATCGTCGAAGTCACTTCCACCAAATCGAAAGCATCCCTCTCATCGAAAGATTGGGACCCATATTCTTCATCAAGTGGTATCAGAGCACCAGATTGCTCGGTGAGAGTTTACTGCTTTACTAGATTAGTTCTTTTCATACCTAGAGTCCAGAAAATTGCTCTACAAAAAGATTTATTTTCCGTTGTCCAAACCATCATCATTACCCTTGCATCGTTCTTGTCAGTTTGCATCTTTGAATTTTCGTCCATCGTTGTCGAGTGCTGGTTTTTTAGTTTTAGTCTTGGTCTAGTTTAGTCTTGCATCTCGTCACGGAGTCCAGTTTGTTGTTTTCATCATATCTTCCTCATACAAACTCGGATTTTTTCATTCTTGTGCTTGTTGGAAACATCAGATCGTGCTCTACAACTTTTCTATTGAGGTCAAAGTCAGATTCGGCTTCCATCTATGACATATTGGGCCGTTAATGTCGATAGTGTAGAGTTTGAATCTAATAGGTCTGTTTCGGTATTTTCATCATAACTCTTTCATACTTTATGGAATTGCTGTGAGAAATCCCACAAAAAGTTGGGGTAATCTTCAAATTCGGCTGTTTTTATCACACTAAAATTTGGGCAAAGTTAGTTGTGTAATCTTCAAACTCTAGTCCAATTCGGATTCAAATTGCTCAATCTAAGACAGCTTCGGTAAAATTGACATATCTTTTGATTCCAAACTTTTTTTTTTGACGTTCTTATACTTGTTAGAAAAATAAAAAGATCCTCTACAACTTTTCTGTTGGGTAGATCTTCAGATTTGGAGCTTTCGGAGTCCAAAATTGCTAAACAACGTTTCTATCCTAGTTGTGCAGCCCACAAGAAAAAGGCAAAGTGCGACAAAAGCCGCACTGTTCATAAAAAGAAAAGAAGTAAGAAAAAGGCAAGTGCAACAAAAAAAAAAAGAGAGCCACACAAAAAAAAATCATCAGAGAAGAAACATGTGTGTAGCAAAAGAGGAGAATTTTCTGTGGTGCATCTTTTGGTTTTAGTCCTTTGTGTTGCTAGTTGCTTGCTTGAGCTAGATCTGAGTCTAGGCTAGTTCCAGCACATTGACTATTACTTTGGACTAATTTTCAATCTTGCATTATTTATCTTGAATTGTTACTACACATATAATAGCCTATCCAAGCTCCACATTCTACCCGTACGTTTGTTCGGTCCCTGGGCAATCGCTTTATCCAAGCTTCAGAGAACTTTTGACACCGCCAACGGCTGACAACACCTGCTATATGGTAAGAACTTGTAAGAGCTTTGGTTCAGGCTTGCGAGTTGAGCGACTATTCACCACATCCTACGTAGTGAAAGGAACATTATACTTGTGATTTTGTTTCTTGTCTTCTACTAACAATGTCAGGTGACGAGGATTCGCTACATCATTCTCCCCGCACGAAGGGCATTATTGCTCACTTTGAGAGGATGACGCGGATCACCACCGAGGGCCTTACTGAGGATGTACGACTCACTAATGAGCGTATGTCGCTGCAAGAAGATCGTCTCCGGTCCATCAAGGCCGCACAGGGAGTTGCTAACACTACCCTTGCCACCATTTTGTCTAGACTTGATATGCTTGCAGCTGCTGCAACGGGAACTTCTAGAGCTGAGTTAGAAGATCAAAACGGTGAGAACTACGATGACTACGCCGCTGATTTGGAGGATGAGAATGCCGTCAATTATGACAACGACCGCGACCATCGTCAGCTACGTTTTAATCGGCAGGGTATGCGACGTGATCCACCGTGACACAAGTTACGTGATCGTGATGACGTTTTCTCTAAGGTAAAATTCAATATGCCACCTTTCGAAGGTAAATATGATCCTGATGGATACCTTAGTTGGGAATTACTTGTGGATCAAAAATTTGCATGCCATGATTTCCTTGAGGATAGAAGAGTTAGGGCTGCTACTAGTGAATTCACTGATTTTGCTTCTGTTTGGTGGAGAGAGCATTGCCGCATTCATCCAAATAATATACCCACCACTTGAGCAGCATTAAAGCGGATCATGAGACATAGATTTGTTCCCTCATATTATGCTAGAGATTTATTAAATAAATTGCATCGCCTACGACAAGGTACTAGTTCAGTGGAGGAATACTATCAAGAATTGAAAATTGGCATGTTGTGTTGTGGTTTAATTGAGAATGAGGAAGCTTCTATGGCTCATTTCTTAGGTGGTTTAAATCGCGAAATTCAGGACATTCTTCTTGCTAAGGAATATAATTCTTTGTCTTAATTGTTTAATCTTGCTTGTGAGGCTGAAACTCAAATTGAATATGAAAGGCATATATCTGAAATTAATGTCTATTATTGCAAGGGTGAAGAATTTTCTTTGAAAAAACGGCCTCTTGCCATGTCCCCACTTGTGACTAATCTTTTGTAGGAAAGTGGTAACAAGCAACAATGTGATCAACTAGAGGATTGCCATAGCACTAGTCATTTCAAATCAAGTTCCTCTAGTTTCCTTTGAACCTATAGGATAGCTTTCAAGAAGGGGAGTATATTCATGTTGCTTTGCCTCATGTTGGTACTAACCTTTTGCAGGAGATTACGCTTGAGTCGAGGACGACTCAAATTCAAGAAGGGGAGAATGATGAGGACATCACTAGCTCGGATATGAACACGGCTCCATCCACTCCTTTCACTACTTCCACTACTTCCTCGCCGCCATGAGAAGATCAAGAAGAACGGCGAGTTGGCATGAATTCATGTGTTGAACCATTCATTACGCCCACACCAGAGGATCAGTGAGCTACATCAAAGGTGGAACAACCCACGACGCATCAAGCCCAACCCAAGATCAAGCCCAACTCATCCGCGAGTCCAGCTCGGCCATCCAGCAGCAGTCCAACTTTAAATGGATGCCCAAGCCACGTACGGAGTTCGTTTGGGGTGAATGAGTAGTTTACGGAGAAGCCCATGATGCCACCTTTCCAATGGATCTAGCCCCACTGCCAAATTCCATCTAGATCGTCAGCAATCGGCAAAACAATTCGTGGACAGATTCTGCCGGGTGCTGTGCCACCTCTACTTCGGGCCCAAGGCCCGTGTTCCCCTAGGGTTTCACGTCCACCTCCTTGGCCGCCACCCCTGTTATATATGGCCGTCACCCTTCCTGTTCTTCCTTAGGTTTTGTTTAGATTAGTTTTCCCCATGTGTGAAACTTCATCCTTGTATTCTTGTGACGCCTAGACCAAAAATTACTTACACAACCTCAAATTTATCGTGAGTTTCATTCATATTTGCAATTCAGATTGCTTTTACTATCGTTCTTGCTTGTTCTTCGGTTGCTTGCAGGAATTGAACCTCGTGTTCAGGTTGATCGTCGTCGTACGGTGTAGTCGGATCGTCAAAGTCACTTCCACCAAATCGAAAGCTTCCCTCTCATCGGAAGATCGGGACCCATATTCTTCATCACTTTCTTCGTGAGCTCATGCAACGGTGCAGCAATGTTACTGAAATCCTTGACAAAATGCCTATAAAATCCAGCAAGTCCAAGAAAGCTAAACCAACTACACTGTACGATCAAACTTGTTAATTCTGTTGTTTGTTTGAAACTTAGCCCAACTGTTATGAAGAACTAAATTTGTGCATTATAAAAACCATATTTGCATTGAGTCCCAGGAGAGCATCAGTTCCAGTGATCTTATCTCCAGCTAGTGTTGATAACTTGATCCCCTTTGGTTGCTTAGTACAAGCATAAAGTTGTCATGCTCTGTATTAATCTGTTATCTGTCCTAAACATTTCTATGTGATTAGAAGGGTTATTATTCAATTGCATGTTGTGTGATTATGAGCTTGAATCTCTGTCATCTGATCCCTCAATCTCGAGGAAAGCTGGTTGTCATTTGTGCTCTTTGGGCTGCAGTGGGAATTTGAGTGTGGTTTGAGGTTGAGTTGCATTTCAGGTTGTAGTCGAGTAGTCGAGAGGAAGTGTGGAATGGTTGGTGTTAGTTTTGTACTCGTTGTTTCTCGATGTTCATCATAGATTGTGTTCGATGTTAGTTATTTGCGCTGCCTCACGTGCGCGATCACTATAGGACCTCTCTAATGCTCGTAATTTCAAAACACACATATAGACCTAGCACTGACCATTTGTTGCTTGGTCAACCACCGCTGATAAGGGGCGGCCCGATCTTCACGACGTAGGATCCAGGATAACTTGGAACCATGATCCCTGACGAATGCTAACGCTAACCACCATCTCGATACGACAACCTGCGTTATGCGAATTAGCCCAAGAACACGCTCTATTCCTCGTCTACTCAACCACACAGAAGTAGATGTGCGTTCTTCCTGCAAGATACGAGGAATCACAAGAACAATGATGGTAATACTCAGAAAATACTCCCTAGTCTCAATGGCAGCGCGTAGCATAAACCCAAGAATCAAGAGCAAATAGCTTTTTCTGAATAATGTGGTCTGAAACATTACAATAGAGTTTGAGTAGAACATATAGGTGTTGGGGAATGCATGTTACTATTCATGTGAACAGTGAACACCTCAAAAACTTTCCAAAACATCTCTCATACTAAACTGAGAAAGTAATCTTCAATTTTGGAAAGAAACTGTTGCATGCAAAAACAATTGCTTTCTTTCCCGATTGTTGAGATCATTGCTTTCCTTCTTCTAGCTTTCCTTTTCTTTCCTTTTCCTTGCTTCGTACTCCACGCTGGTATTGTAGCATGTGATACTGCAGCTACAGTACCCGGCCAATGTTATGTACGTCACCTTCAAGTGCTAATGACGTCCGCATCATCTCCTTTTGGTGCCCGTCCTCCCTCTCCTCCCGCTAGGCAATCCATGTACCGATGCCTTCAAATCTGAGTACCCACAAAGTAGTTGCACAAGGAAGCATCCAATTCTCATTGGAAATTAAGTTATGGTTAGTTAAAAACAATGTAACATTTTCAGCTAGTTTCTTGGCACATGAACGAGTTATAGGTCCTTGAAACATTATAGTAGGTTCATCATTGTCGATGATTCGGACTCGGAGTCCTCAGCCGAACTTATGCAAAATTTGTATTAGTGAGACCTTTCAAGATGACCCTCCGGGAAGGTATGTAGAAAAATGGAGAACAGGAGCACAGAGAGGTTTATACAGGTTCGGGCCCTCGATGGTGGGAGTAATAGCCCTACGTCCTGTTGGGATTTCACTATTTGTGGTAAAGATTTACAAGAT
This sequence comes from Pharus latifolius, assembly GCA_019359835.1. NCBI lineage: Eukaryota > Viridiplantae > Streptophyta > Magnoliopsida > Poales > Poaceae > Pharus > Pharus latifolius. The sequence continues at coordinate 32,335,254 of CM033323.1, read as the reverse complement.
GGCAGGAAAAGACCTTCACAGGCGAAGGTTTTTCCTATGCAAATGTACAAAAAGAAGCCCCAGGAGGCTTGTAAATATAATCTAATCTGGGCCGTAGACTTGGCTGTTTGAGTGGTTGAGACGGTTCGATCTTTCGATCCTCCGATCCCCCCTATTTGATGCATCTTGCCACTCCTTTATACTGGTTGAAAGGGTACCATGCCATAACTGCATCAAACAGTTGTTCGGACGGTTGGATGCGGTTTATAGAAAAACCGCTCATAACTTCCATGTAGGTTAAACACGTGTTATTCATGGATAACTGCACGTATTAACTTCCTGGTGGTTGATCTTCCACGTGGAGGAATCTTCGGGATACTTGGAATATTCTCGCCATAGGGTCAGCCGGACAAATGAACCCCAAATACCCCGGTCAAAAAGTACTCTAACCGCGGGATGTTGGCTGACCGCGCGACATCCTTGATATTTTGTTCGCGTATAGCATACGAACTCCTGACCGCGCGAAGCCTGCGGTCTGATCGCACAAAGCCCGCAACCAGATCGCACAAAGCCTGCGACCTGATCGCGCAAAGCTTGCGACCTCGGACTGATGCTTCTAGAAATGACTTGAGTTCGCACCGTCGGGCACATGTCTGGCTCGAATCTGTCTTGAACCAACAGTGCATTTATTTGAACTGACTCGGGTGTCAATCCTCGTCAGCTAGCCCCCAAATTTAAAGAAAAACGAAGGGACGTGTTCACTTTAAATTTAAAGAAATGCATCGGATTATTAACCCGACTCTTCAAATCCTCCACTTAGTGGCGCACTAAGTAGGTCGGTTGGTTCCCCGAGACGGGCTCTGGGTATTGTATGACAGGTAATGATGGCGCTGTTGAAATGTTTTTTAACCCGAGGTGAAATTGTAAATGCTTTTTAAGAACCCGAGGTGATTCAGAATGTGAACCGTCACCTTGGCGGCTATAAATACCGGGTCTCTCGTTTTGTAAAGCTTCACAGTTTCTTCTCACAGTTTAATCATTTCTAAAGTCACCTTCATCCTTCTCTTCATACACTTCCCGATGGCAGATCACATCATCAAGATTGAAAGTGATGAAGAGGAAGTTCTCGAGCAGGAGCCCCAAATGCCTGAAGATCCATCTCCTTCAAGGAAGAAATCCAAGGTTGATGAAGGATCTTCCATCAGAGCAAAGGTAGAAGATGAACAATCATCTTTTCTTCCTTCAGCTTTCTTCTCTAGCACTCCTTGTTTTTGTTTGGGTGATCAATTTTCCGGCCGGCAAGCGGTGACTATTCGGTCAGAAGATTCTCAACCTGTGTTGGGGAGGCCATCTTCTGGTGGGAAGGTTGTACTTCCTCCATCTGGTGATCATCCGGTTTTATCGGATGATCAACTTCCCAGGATGGATACATCAACGTGTCATGAATAGGGATAGGTAACAATCCTTCTCTCCTTTTGCTGATAGTTATAGTTAGCACAACTAACTTTTGCAAATGTAGGAGGTTGGAGGCCCCAGTGATCAGCCTTCTGCTGCTCCGTTTCTTCCTTCCGGACATAATCTTCTAGAGGAGAAGAATGCCCTGAAGAAGAAGATCGAAGAAATGTCTTCGGCGATTCTGCACCTGGCAGAATGTTTTGAACGGTCCCGTGAAGAGGCGCACTAGTTCCGTCAAGAGAGGGACCACGCTCAGCAACAGCGGGAACTCTCCGATTTGATTAAGAACAGTAGTGTACCTCTTGTTAGGGACGACGTAAATAGGCTTAGGTTAGTTGCTAGTTCTCTTGGGGTTGTCAGTGTAGATCCTACTGACAACAATATGTCCCTAGGAGAACTCTGTAAACTTCTTTCGGATCAGGTCGACGCTCTCGTCGCCGGTATCCCTTTTGTATGCAAAGAATGCAAAAAATAAAATCTCTTTCTTCATATAAATATTCTTTGCATCTTCTGTGTGAATATATGGTCATGAGTAATGCCATCGCGACCATCCATACACAGGAAAATTTCAGTTCTGCGATCAGAATCATCCTTTTATAAAAGTACCGCGGTTAGAACCGAATTGGGACTCGATCAGACTTAAAACCGCGGTTAGAACTGACATATACTGCGACCAAAATTGGGACTCGATTATACCGTTACTTCGATTAGAATCGGAGCTTAATCAAAAGTATGGTCTCGATTATACCACAACCCGGTCAAAATACATCCATACGTCCAAAAATTGAGTTGTATGATTTTTTTATGAAAATGTCCAAAGCATATAAAGGGAAAACGTCCTCTGAAAAGTACTGAAAACTTTTCAGGCCTTTTGCACTTTTAGTTTCTAAAACAAAAAAGTCTTTTTGTTTCAGATCCGATGCTTGAACACTTTATCGGGTCCGCCAGAGACAGTATCCATTATGGGAAATGAATGAATAAAATACTCAGTGGAATGTTTGAATGGAACGTTACTCACATTAATGCGTCTCCTCGGGTCTATAAAAGGAGCAGGTGTCTTCCTGAAGAAGCCACTCAACCAAAACCCTTAACATTTCCACCGCACAAAAACCCTCGTTCTTCTCAACCTTCGTCTTCCCAAAAAGTTGCCAATCTTTCCTTCAATTCTCTACCAAAAAATGGCGTCTTGGAGCCGATCCATCCACCATTCTGAGGAGAATTTATTGGCATTAGAGAAGGAAGAGATCCTTCCTCCGCGGTTGCTAATCAACTGGCGGCCCGCGGAGAAGGATCAAGAAACCCCGACCATCCGAGAGGGCGAGTTGGTGGTTTTCGAGGAGTATTTGCGCTGCGGGTTCCGATTCCCTGAGAGTCGGTTCCTGAAGGACGTCCTCGAGCACTACGGGTTGGAGTTAATCAACCTCCACCCCAACGCAGTGTTGATATTGGCGGTATTTCAACACCTATGCGAGGCATTTGTCGGAGTGTATCCCAGCGTGGATCTCTTCCGGCGATTTTATTTTTCGGCGTGGTCGAAGAGCGCCAACGCCGCCGGATGTATTTACTTCCGGCTAAGGGATAAAAAGGAGTATCCCTTTCCACCCTTGAGAGACTCGGTGCACGGGTGGCACCAGAAATGGTTTTACTGCACCCCGCCAGCCGAGAGCGGGTTGTGGTTTGAAAACTCGCGGCCGGAAAAGCCGAGCGAGTTGGACACTCTCCCGGCGATGAACTCGGAGTTCATGAAGCACGCTGAGGTGATTCTTCACTTAGTCGAAGAAGGATTAACAGCACGGGACGTCATCCGAGACTTTGTGAAGAACCGGGTGAGTCCCCTGCGTGAAAGGGCTCATCCGGCTTGGGAGATCAAGTCCATGGCAGACAACACCCTGGAGTATAATGAAGGTATTCATTTCTGACACTGAAATCCTTTTGCCATTTCTGAAATGCATTGATTTGATTCATGTCTGGGAACAGTCTTATCCTCTGCCGAGATTGAGAGGCGGACTAACTACCTTCTCTGGGCGTACAACGCCGAGGCAGAAGGCCCTAGGGGATCGCCTCGTCCCCAAAGCTTGATTCACGCCGGTGACGACCTTAAACAGGAGTGCCGAAAGGTACATTTCCCACTTGGCCTTTGTTTTGTTGGTCTCATGTATGTCCAGCATTAATTCCATTGGAATGAGAATAGCTTCTAGGGAGGTTCGCCGAGGCGACGCTTCCCAGCGAGAACGTTGGTTCCCTGGGGAAGCCAACGACGAAATACGTGAAGAAGGTCTCCTCAAGACCTAGGACGAGGAATCCTGCCCCCAAGAAAGCAAGGCTAAATCTTGGGGAAGGGTCTTCACGAAGCGTTCTTCCTACCGCCAGAAAAACTGCGGTAAGATATCATGTCCCTCCAATCTTTCCAGGTGCGAACTGGAATTACTTCCTCGTTGTACAGGGAGAGGGGAGCGAGGAGGAAGAAGATGATGAAGTCCCTCTAGCTCACCGGAGGAGGAAGATTGCGGGCTCTCCATCCAGTGATGCTCCAACTCATTCCGCCGAAACAACGGCCGCTGCAGAGGCGGTTGTAGTAGACCCTGCGGCCACCGAAAACCTTGTGACTGCAGATAACACCCCAGCCCCTGAAGCCCCCGAGACTTCAGGGCCTGTTGCCTCCACTTCCCTGATCGAAGGGATGACCGTGGTAAGATTCTCTCACAGTCTTGTTTTCTCCAATTCTCCCTATGCGTTTGATGAGTTAATGCTTATGCAGGGAGAAGAGCTTCCCCCTGCAACTCCTGTGAGTCCCAGGGAGGAAAATCCTCCACCTCCACAGATAGGAGTGGAGGTGGTTGCACAAGATCCTGTGGTGGTTGCACACGAGGTACCGGCCCCAGAAGTCCCGGAGCCATCGAGGCCTTCGGATGCCACCCCGCCAACAGGATCGACTGCCCAGGTAAGGATTCTTCTCATTCATCTTCATTTCTCCCTAGAAATGTGCTCACAGAAGAACATATCCAGGGGGGAGACGCCTTGTTCTCCAAGAGGAAGATCAGGACAGATGACAATCGTCCCCTTTCTCAAGGGGAACCTTCCCTGAAATCTCAAAGGCTAATGGGTTTTCAAATAAGGTAAGAACTTTTATCCTGGTTGTATTAGAAATGCTGATCACGAATTGTGATCATTTGGTTCTTTTTTCCCTTTGTCAGGCGAAAAGAAACAGCACCCAGCCCTTCAACCACTTTGGGAAGGGTTGAAGTCGTTATTGGTGCAGGAGCCTCCAGTAAGGAGCGCTCCTCCCCCTTGGTCCAGGAAGTCGTTCGGGCCGTGAGGGGAGAAACAAGCGCAAGGACCGAGCCGCAACCAATGGCGACTGGGGGTAGTGCCCAGCAGGCACTTCCATCAACTGTCCCTGCTGTTGGCGTCTCCAGGCCTTCAACGAGTTTTCCCGTTGGTCCGGAAGATGCCTCCTTACAGGAGTTTATGAAGGTACGATGAACCTCTCTTTGGGTGCCTGAATTGTACATAGAACACCCTTAACTCCCTTTTTAAAATCACAGGAACTATCCCGGATGATGGCCCAAGCGCGTGCTACGGCGGCAAGCATGGAAGCCATACAAAAAGAACGAGACCACTTGCGTAGGTAAGGACAATTACTCTTCAACTTGTAAAGATACAAACTGGTTATGACTATTTCTGTTTTACTACAGAAAAGTGGCATTGCTAGACAAAGAAGTGGCCACAGTCAAGCTTCATTCGGTCTCAGTGGTTAGGAACCAAGAGATCGAAAACAACAGACTGCGGTCACAACTTGCTGGTAAGTCAATTCCTGATTAGGAAGACTTGTCTTCATAACATGCGAGTAATATTTTTTCTTTTTGCAGCGCAAGCAGGTCAAATAAAACAACTTAGTCAGGACAATAAACTCCTCCAGGACTCTATTTATTCCTCCGAAAAGGCAATCGGAAAGCTGAGCCGTTCAGTCTTTGAAAAATTGAAGACAGTGGCTCATCTTCTAAAAGCTGATGTGGTCGAAACCACAAGAGACAATCTCAGCCAAGATGACTGGTTTGCACTAGTCATAGCCCAAGCGGAGTCACTTCTCGAGTATCTCCCTGAGGATACTCAGCGACGAGTAGAGGCGATCAGAACCAGAGTTCGGTCAGCCGCTTCCGCTGTCCTTAGCCGGGTTCGTCTTCACCATGGCCCAGATGCAGATCTGAATCCATTGGTGGGACCGGTTGAGGTCGAGAGTGAAGAGCAACTAGAGGCTGTCATGGAGGAGATTAATCCCCTTGTAGATAAGCTCCTGACTGAGCTCGGGATCGAATGATCCCTATACCTGTACAGAAACAGTTGTATACAATGCAAGGCACATGAAATTCATTTTTGAAAATGAATATATTTTTGTTTTATGTCGTTTCATATTATAAACATATCCCCCTAGCCCCCCGCCTGTGATTGTAGATACTGAAGACTTAGTATTACAAACACAGGAGAAAAGTGAATATAACGACCAAGGGTGAGTGATCGAATCAACAATTAGATCACTATAATGCCTAGCCCTGTTTGCAAACCAGCAGCCACTCAGATAACCAAAGACTTGCCAGAAAGCCCCGTGTGCGTTGAGAAACGGCTTATTTAGGAGTGACTTATTTGAAAGTGGTTATGAGATCGACCAGGGAATCCGACTAGGACATTGTAATGACCTAACCGCGGGCGACCAGCCCCCGAGCCGAATTCGCAGTGGATGGGCATAAAGGAAAATATTCATCGTATGAAAGCAAAGCATAATATGAAAAAATGCTAATTGAACAGGAAAAGGGATTGAGTACTTACACATAGAACTTGCGAAGTTGATCGATGTTCCAAGTATTGGACAAAATTCGACCATCCTCCATAGCTAACCGCGCGGATTCTGGTCGCGGTACCGAGACAACAGTGTAAGGGCCTTCCCACTTCGGAGAAAATTTGTTGCAATTAGACTGATCTTGGATTTTTCGTAAGACCAGGTCGCCCACGTGAAGACTACGTGGTCGCACCCTTTTACTGTGATACTTGCGCAAAGCTTGCAAGTATGCCGCGGACTTGATCAAAGCGCGATCACGCCTTTCTTCTAAGAGGATGAGATCTTGTGATCGCTGTTCGGACTGATTAACCTGTTCGAATTGTTCTGTCCAAACAGACCCAATATTCACTTCCATAGGCAATACAGCCTCGGCTCCATAGACCAGATGGAAGGGCGTCTCACCGGTGGCTCGACTAGAAGTAGTTCGTAGTGCCCATAGAACAGTATAGAGCTCGTCTGCCCAAGCCCCCGAGCGAGTCTTAAGGCGATCAAAAACACATTTTTTAATGCCTTGTAGTATCTGCCCATTGGCCCGTTCTACAGCACCATTGCTTTGTGGATGCGCCACAGAAGCAAAGCACACTTTAGTTCCAATCTGGTCGCAATAGTCTAGGAAAAGACCACTAGCGAACTGAGAACCATTGTCGGTGATAAGACGGTTTGGAACACCAAATCGAGCCACAATGTTCTTGTGAAAGAACTTTTGTGCTGCTAATGCGGTAATATTTCGTACCAGTTCAGCCTCGATCCACTTTGTAAACGTGTCAATGGCTACGAACAGAAACTTGTACCCATTGACAGCTTGTGGCATAGGACCGACAATATCCATTCCCCAAACCGCGAAAGACCATGCGAGGGGAATGGTTTGTAACGCATAGGCAGGTTGATGAACCTGTCTTGCGTGGAACTGACACTGAGGACACTTTTTGACCATGTGCTTGGCATCATCGAGTGCCGAAGGCCAGTAGAATCCTTGTCGAAAAGCTTTTCCGACCAGTGTCCGATATGACGCGTGTGCACCGCATACACCGTCATGTATTTCTTTCAAGAGGGATTTTCCTTCCTCCTGAAGTATGCAACGCATGAATACTCCTTGGGTACCCTTTCTGTACAAAACCCCATCTATGAGCTTGTACAGACGCGCTTTTCGAATTAACCGATCGCTTTCGGTTTCATCCTCGGGTAGGGTCCCGTGTTCAAGATAGACTCTCAATGGATGAGTCCAATCCTGTTCCTGACTGAGGTTGGTAACGGAGGCTATTACCGGATCATCCTCGACCGAAGTCATGATTGAAGGACGGTCCAAGTGTTCAATGAACACTCCTGCCGGAGCGGATGTACGTGAGGACCCAATTTTGGATAATTGGTCTGCGAGAATGTTGTCCTTTCGCGGGATATATTGGACTTCGAAATGACTGAAGTGTTTTTCCAATTTCCTCACTTCCCCCAGGTAATGAGCCATTGTCTCATCGGAGGTGCTGTACTCCTTGTTTACCTGGTTTACGATCAGCGGTGAGTCTCCCCTCACCACCAATCGACGGACTCCGAGGAATTTTGCTGCCCGGAACCCTGCAAGAAGACCTTCATACTCTGCTGCGTTGTTGGTTGCAACAAAGTGTAGTTGGATGAAATACTTAAGTTGATCGCCCTGAGGCGTAACTAAGACCACTCCAGCCCCCGAGTGTTGAAAACTACGGAAGCCGTCAAAGTACATTGTCCAGTAATCGGGGCACTCCAATTCCTCTGGCACCTACACGGGTGGCTCAGGGTTGGTCCATTCGACCACAAAGTCGGCCAAAACCTGAGACTTAACCACCGTGCGGGGCATGAAATGGATCTCAAAGGCACCGAGTTCGACCGCCCATTTGGCGATTCGACCAGATTTCTCTGGGTTTCAGACAATATCCCCCAAAGGAAAAGAGGAGGGTACTGTGATCTTGTGTTCTTGGAAGTAGTGTCGTAGCTTACGGGAAGCCATCAGTAGCGCGTAAAGTATCTTCTGGACCTCAGGATAACGCTCCTTAGGACCATGAAGTACCTCGCTCACATAGTAGACGGGTCTGTGTATTCCTTCCCTATCCGCGATCAGAACGGCGCTGACCGCGTGCGGTGTGGCCGCCAGATAAAGGAGCAATGGTTCTCCTTTGTCAGGAGACACCAATACTGGCGGACTGGATAGATATGTCTTCACCTCCTGAAACGCTTTTTCGGCCTCATCCGACCATGTAAAATTGTGATGCTTCCGCAAGGCTTTGAAGAAAGGCAATCCCCTTTCGCCTAGTCGCGATATGAAACGACTTAAAGCCGCCATGCGACCAGCTAGGCGTTGAACATCCTGCATGGTCGAGGGCGATCTCATTTGTTCAATGGCCCTGATTTTCTTAGGATTAACTTCAATGCCCCTGGAACACACAAGGAAACCAAGAAGTTTTCCTGAAGAAACCCCGAAAGAACATTTCTCCGGGTTTAATTTTATTCCAAAGCGATTCAAATTACAGAAAGTTTCAGCGAGATCGTCCAAATGAGACAATCTCTTGGTACTTTTTACAACCAAGTCGTCTACATATGCTTCGAGGTTACGCCCTATCTGGGAAAGCAAGGTCTTTTGAATCAAGCACTGGTACGTGGAACCTGCGTTCTTGAGACCGAACGGCATTCTGACGTAGCAGTATGTGCCGAACGGGGTGATGAAGGCAGTTTTCTCTTCATCGTCTTCTGCCATGCTAATTTGATGATATCCTGAGTAAGCGTCCAGAAAACTCATCAGTTCGCAACCCGCAGTTGAGTCGACCAGCTGGTCGATGCGGGGAAGGGGAAAATCATTCTTCGGACAGGCAGCGTTGAGGCTAGTGTAGTCGACGCACATGCGCCACTTGCCATTTGACTTGCGGACCATGACCGGATTGGCGAGCCATTCCGGGTGATCGACTTCACGGATGAACCCGGCCTGTAGGAGTTTGTCCAACTCCTCTCGGATGGCTTCCTGTCGGTCAACAGCAAAACGCCTGAGCTTTTGCTTTATTGGTCGTTGTCCAGGTCGAATTGCTAACCTGTGCTCAATTACTTCCCTTGGGACACCGGGCATGTCGGACGGTTTCCACGCAAACACATCTGCATTAGCCCAGAGGAAAGTAATGAGATTGATTTCCTATTTGTCATCTAGAGCTGATCCGACCTGAATTGTCTTGGATGGATCATCTGGGTACAAAGGAACCAGTTTGAGTTTCTCATCTGGTCGAGGAGCAGCCTTGATCGCGTCGGTGGCGAAGGTGGCGACCTGGGCGTCTCGGAGGGGAAGTTGATCTACCATCTCCAGAGATAGCCGGTCGCACGTGAGTGCCACGTTACGACTACCTCGGACCGAGATGACACCTTTGGGGCCAGGCAATTTTCCGCACTGGTAAGCATAGTGCGTTGCCACCATGAATTTAGCGAGAGTTGGCCTGCCAAAGATTGCATTATAAGCCGAATCACAATCGATTACGTCAAATGTAACCAATTCTGTTCGGAAGTTATCTGGTTCTCCCAGTGTGACCGGGAGGACCACTTGTCCCAACGGCATCATGGAGGGGCCTGGGATTATCCCATAAAACGGATGGATTATGGGCTTAATCTTAGAACGAGGAATTTGCATCTCGTCGAGTGCCTTGACCAACAAAATGTCAAGGGAGCTCCCTCCGTCGATCAGGACCCTTTCAACTCTCGCGTTACTGATGATCGGGGTAATGACCAGAGGAAGCCTCAATGGTCGTGTTAACCCCGCCGGACAATCAGTGCGATCAAATGTCAAAGGTGTATCCGACCAACGGGTGTATTGAGGTTCACCAAGGGATGTCTCTGTTTGGTTAACCTCTCGATAAAAGGCCTTAAACTGCCTTTTGGAAACGAAAGAAGAAGAACCTCCAAAAATAACATTAATATGATTTTGAGGTACCTGGTAGGACATTTCCTCATCTCCGTCGGCGTCCCTAAGTCCGCACGCCTGTTCTTTAGGTGGTAAGGTTGGCATTGGCCCAACTCCCTGGTAGAAGTCATCCAGTTGCTTCAACCAACTCCTGCAGTTCTTGAGGTCGTGGCCTGCGGAGTTGTGGAGTGGCAGTAATATAGATTTGAAGGAACTCGGATGGGTTCTGAATTCCATCAAACCTTTCAATGGCCCCTGGTCGAAACTTATCAGGCCAAACGACCGCTCGTAGGCCGGGCGAGAAAGCTTTACAACCGACGTAGGGACCGTGAACTGCCCTGTGACTCTCGACTGGGTTACGGGTGGCCTCACGCAACGGTGAAGTTACTCGCGGTCCCAAACGAGAGTGAACAGGAATCCGATCCCTACTACGAGAATCCTGCGTTCGCCGGTACTTGTCCTGTCGAGATGGTACGGGCGGTGGGTAACTTTGCCGGCCAGAACCAGAGTGAAGACACTCTCGTTCGCGGGAGCGTGTTACCGAGCGGGAAGAGGCCGTTGGGGTCGCCTCAGATGCGACTTCCTCCAGCCTTTCCGCCAAGATCCTGGTAAAGGCTGGTTTCTGCGCATCCGTGACCGTAGGAGGAAAGTTACGCATGACTTCCGCGATAGATCGCAGTCGACCATGGGTTCTTCTCCTAGGGGCACCAGGTGTTATTGTTTCCTAGTCCACCGGGAAACGATTCGGTGGCAAAGAAGGGGTCTGGTCACGTTTGCGACCACGTGACCGTCGGGAAGAACTCGGAGCAGCATCGTAACGAGCCTGCGCATCTTGAAGAGCCTCTAGGGCAGTTCTGCGCAGTTCGTTGTTTTTGTTGCTCGAGATCTTGATCCTCCTTCTGTTTACGATCTCGCTCTTCCCTAGCAACCTGTTGATCGGGAGTCTCCTCTGACAAGGCAGCGAACTGTCTAGGGAGAGAGGTAGCCGATGGAGAAAACATCTCGGTTTGTTCAGAGTCAGACTCGAAATCAAAGAGACGGTGAAGGTTGTCAGGGTCGAATCTCCCCAGGCTGATTTCCAGGTCGACATCATCCTTCCCCTCAGCGGGGTCGTATGTCGGACCGGATTCATCCTCTAGCGCATTAAGGACCTATGTGGATCCTGACCTTGCACTAGTCGCCCCCTGGTCGATGGACATGACCTGGAGAGATGATTCCACCTCTGGAAGATTCTGGCCTTCAACTTCCTCCATTGGAACAGGATCACTTGGAGAAGGCATTGGAATGTGAGCATAATCCTCGAGATCGAAATCATTCTCGGAATCATATGCTCCAGCCATGTTTCAGTGAACCTCCGGATTAAAACTAGGACGCCTTGAGAAAGGCCCCACGGTGGGCGCCAGCTGTCGACGATTCGGACTCGGAGTCCTCAGCCAAACTTATGCAAAATTTGTATTAGTGAGACCTTTCAAGATGACCCTCTGGGAAGGTATGTAGAAAAATGAAGAACAGGAGCACAGAGAGGTTTATACAGGTTCGGGCCCTCGATGGTGGGAGTAATAGCCCTACGTCCTGTTGGGATTTCACTATTTGTGGTAAAGATTTACAAGATGGCAGGAAAAGACCTTCACAGGCGAAGGTTTTTCCTATGCAAATATACAAAAAGAAGCCCCAAGAGGCTTGTAAATATAATCTAATCTGGGCCGTAGACTTGGCTGTTTGAGTGGTTGAGATGGTTCGATCTTTCGATCCTCCGATCCCCCCTATTTGATACATCTTGCCACTCCTTTATACTGGTCGAAAGGGAGCCATGCCAAACTGCATCAAACAGTTGTTCGGACGGTTGGATGCGGTTTATAGAAAAACCACTCATAACTTCCACGTAGGTTAAACACGTGTTATTCATGGATAACTGCACGTATTAACTTCCTGACGGTTGATCTTCCACGTGGAGGAATCTTCGGGATACTTGGAATATTCTCGCCATAGGGTCAGCCGGACAAATGAACCCCAAATACCCCGGTCAAAAAGTACTCTGCCCGCGGGATGTTGGCTGACCGCGCGACATCCTTGATATTCTGTTCGCGTATAGCATACGAACTCCTGACCGCGCGAAGCCTGCGGTCTGATTGCACAAAGCCCGCAACCAGATCGCACAAAGCCTGCGACCTGATCGCGCAAAGCTTGCGACCTCGGACTGATGCTTCTCGAAATGACTTGAGTTCGCACCGCCGGGCACATGTCTGGCTCGAATCTGTCTTGAACCAACGGTGCATTTATTTGAACTGACTCGGGTGTCAATCCTCGTCAATCATCATGAGCAATAGAGGACGAAGGTGTTGGTGAAGTAATGGTCGTTGGGATTCCCTCATCAACCTCTCCTCTCATTTGATTTATTTTATTTGCCACTGATTTAGTCTAGTTTTTATACGATTTCACTTCTCTAGTCCCTACGGAAAGAACGACTGAATACTCGCCCATTGCATCGTTCTTGTTCTCTTGCGAGACGGTCTAGGCCAGTATTAGTCACACAGTGGGAAGGAGGGGTAATCTTTCTTCTCCCTTGGGCAGAAGTATACGCACCCTACTGCATTAGGACTTTTCGACCATGATGAGAAATAAAATAGCCAAAACAAATCTACACACGGCAACACTCTCACAAAGGCCTCACACAAGTGCTGAAAGACAGCCAAAATGAGGACATCATTGGGGTGGAGGTTTACCAGCTCTAAGTCGAAATGTGCCAAGATATCTTGCAAAAATTTGCTTTCTGACAAACAAAATCCACATCGCAGAAAGTCTTGAAAAATCACCAGTTCGTTCTCCTAGACATTGGAGGTTTCTCCTCGTTTCCCCGCAGGCCGCCAGTTGATTAGCAGTTGAGGGGAGAGAATTTCCCCCTTCTCTAGCACTACTAAGCTCTCAGTATCGCAATGGCTCGATCGGCTCCAAGGTGCCACCGCTGAGAAAATCTTTGGAAAGGTGAGAGGTTTTTGATGGCAATGAGAGCACAGGTGAACGGCAAGGGTTTTTTTGTGGCGCAGTGGCAGATGTAAAAGAGGGTTCTTTGAAGCTTCTCAATGAAGGTAACTCCTTTTATATGCCCAAAGCCACTACCTGCTACATTCATTATTTTAATGTTTCCTCATAACGAGTTTTCACGAATTGAACCCGAAACCATATCGTTAACCCTAGTAGAATTTGAAACAAAATGCACCTTTTTGGAAATTGAAAGGTCATTTTATTTCACATTTGGGGGCTACAGAATAAATAATTATATTGGAATTTTTGTGGTTTTAGAGTAATCTCAAAGTAATCCTGTGACCTCAGTGCTACTTATGGTCTCAAGGAAATTCTGTGACCTCAACAAAATTGACATAGTAAAATTTTACCTATGGATGTTATGGTTGCAAAGGCATTTACCTGTAACCATTTTTCACACAGAGACATTCACTCAAAATTAAAGTGAGTGAGAATTCACAAATGATTATAGATCATGCATAATCTATGTAAAGAAAAAGAATTTTATTCTTTCTTACATTCCTTACATATATATAAGGGATGCAGGCGACCAAAGCATCAACCTGATCCGAAAATAATTTATAAACATCTCCAAGGGACAAATTATCACCAATGGGCTTAACAATAGTTGCCCCAAGGGACTCTGCTATGTCCCTTAATCTATACATATATTCTCTTATAACGAGACTACTACTAGTCCTAAGTGAATTGGAGATATCCCACTGCCCTCGCACGAGGTCAAGCTCCACATTAGCCAACCTCGCATCCTCCATAGCCTTGCTGTGGCTCTCCCTCAGGCCATCGATGACCATGCAAACAGTATTGAGGTTTCATCCCCGCTTGAGGGACTACTCCTGATGAGGACATCTATAGCACACATACATCACATACTTCCTCACGTACATTTCTAGCACCAACATGACCAATTACAAGAGCTCGAGCCAAACAAATACAACAACAGGTGAACCTTTTCCTTAAGGAACAACATTTTAATACAGATGAGAATGGATTACTACCTAATGCGTCTACTCTAATTGTAGTCAGGTACCATGAAGAAGGAGCCAAGCAACTACAAGAAGGAACAGAAGAAAATAAGGATATTCAAAAAATATGCAGGGCCTACACATGAGGTCATCGCATATGTCAACATCAATGCTGATGTCATCGCTTAGCTATCTTCTTTCTTGGATAAGAAGTAACAGTAGTAAAATTGAATTTTACAACCACTTTCTTGGTCAAAAAGAAATGAGTTGTAAAGTTCAAATTTACAATCTCTGTTAAGTTGTAAACTAGTTGTAAAGTTCAAATTTTCAACCTCTGTTGAGTTGTAAATTAGTTGTAAAGTTTAAATTTACAACCTCTATTGAGTTGGATGACAACTCATGATGAGTTAGCAGGAGCTTTTGTAGCCTATAAATTGGCAAGTGTTATATTGTAATAAGTAGAATAAGAATTTTCAGAATAAAACACTTCTTTGTTCTAGGGTTTGAGTGAAGCATTTCCACACCCTTAGAATTGGGAATTATAAAAAAAATCTGAGATTCTTGTCTCCGTCATTCTTGTGATTACCTCGGTGATTGTAAGAACACGTTTACTCCACGTGAGCGAGTAGACAGAGGGATCGAAGCGTGTGGTTGGGAGAATCGAGTGTCGCAGGTTGCCATAATAGAGACGGTGGTTGGCGATGTCATTCATCAGGTTGCACGGATCCAGTTATCTCCAATCCTATGCCGTGAAGATCGGGCCAAACCACGGACCGATCCGTATTAGTTGGTATCAAAGCTCAAGGTTGACACAGTAGGATTTTACCTTTTAGCTACTATAGTTGTTGTTTTCATTCCTATCCAAAAAAGGCCACACAAAAATATTGTTCTATGCCATAGTTCAATTGAAAACTCTTGGTGAGTTTTGCTAAGTTTTGATCCATTAGAACCAAGTTTAGTTGCTGATCTTTTGTTTTTCCCTTCGCGTTTCTTCTTTTCGTTCATTTGTCGTTTAAGGTTTGATTCCAATTTGTGTTTTGTATGAGTCCACATAAACCATAAAAATACAAAAAGAAGTGTCATGATCCTTTTTTTTTAGCCAATCACTCCTTTGCGAAAACTTTGAACCTATTGAGACTAGCTTTTTTTTTATTGCTCTAGGGCTGCTCACACAACAATCTTTGCATAATTTTGTGAAGTTTGTTTCCTTGTTGAACCTAGGGTGACTTAAAGTGCTACTCTCATCTTGATTAGCAAACCAAAACAAAAAACAAAAAAAAATTGAAAATTGAAAAGAAAGAAGGAAAGAAGGTTGTTGATTTATAAGTAAGAGCACTACCTAGTTGTTCTCTGTTTTCCAAATTGTGCTACATTGGTTTGAGCAATTAGCTAGCGTCTCTCCAAAACTTGTGCAATACGAGCTATTGGTGCTATTTCATATCTTATTCTAGCTCATTCCTTTGATTGCCTCAAGTTCAATTATCTTAGTGTGTGAGTTGCCTATAATCTTCATTTATATCTTGAGCTTGGCAACTAGGCAATGAAATTCTAGTTTGGATTATTACTTATCATTACAATATCTAGAATTTCAATTGTATAGGAATTATACTAACCCTCCAAGCTCCACAAATAGCCATTGTCAATTATCGGGCTTGGACCTTGATTCACTTATTCCATCACCTTCAACTGTCTATCGTTACCAGAGTACACGCAATACTTCAACCCCATAAAGTAGTCATAAGAACTTCGGTTGGTAAGTGAGAGGCTGAGCTTGATGATTCCACATAACATCCCTTATATACTTGTTGTCTTGCTTTTGTGTTTGCACTAACCATGGCAGATAACGAGGAAGGTGGGGGAGGCGCACCACTACCACCTTATGTGACACAACAGGAGTTTATTAGGATAACAAGGGAGTTCAATCAACAACTTACTGAGAACATCACTAACATGCGTCAAGAGATGATTGATATTTTGATTGATGAGTTTGATAAGAGAATGCCTGAGATTCACAGAGACATATCGCAAGGAGAAGATAGTGTTCATGGAGGTGAGGAGCTCGACGAGACTATCGAGGAGATTGCTGCCCTAAGAACCCAGGACGCCAAGGAGGAGGCCGTGGAGCTGTCCATGGTCATGGGCGTGGTCGTGGGCGTACCCTTGATGATGTTGATAACAATGACTTCGTGCTTCATTGAGATGATGGCTATCAGCGGCATGCTCATCGTCAAGAAAGAGGACCCGTGGAGGAAAAATTTGGTAAGCTAAAATTTACAGTTCCAAAATTTGCAGGTGAGTGCAACCCAAATGCATACCTTACATGGGAACTCAAGGTGGAGAAGATCTTCTGGATGCGCAATTATTTGGAGGAGAAGAAATTGATCATGGCCTCACTTGAGTTTGATGGTTATGCGCTGATTTGGTGGGAACAAGTCCTTAATCAACGAGAAGAACAAGGAGAAACCCCTATTGCTTCATGGGAGGAAATGAAGCGTGAGATGAGAGCTCGTTTTGTTCATAACCATTATAGACGTGATCTTTTTGATAAATTGCAGAATTTGAGACAGGAATCACGATCGGTGGAGGATTACTACAAGGACATGGAGCAAGCCATGATTAGAGTGTGGGTGCATGAAGATGAAGAACAGTCCATTGCACGTTTTCTTGATGGACTCAACAAGAACATCAAAAGCATTGTAATTTTTCAGCCCTACAACACCGTCGTTGAGTTGGTGCATCAAGCAACAAAAGCGGAGAAACAACTACAAGAAGATGCGAAACCAACAAGAATGCCCTCCTTCCACTTGAGAGCTCCATCAAACATACCCAAAGCTCGAGTTAACTTGGGACGAGGTATATCCTCCTCTAGTACTTCTTTTGCCACTAATACTAGTTCTGCTTCAGTATCAAAATCAGTCCCTACATCAAGTACAAAGAAACCCGCTGCATCATCATCTTCGGTGGATTCAACCACCAAGACTAGTGCCATCCAATGCTTCAAGTGCTTGGGTCGAGGGCATATGGCAAGAGAATGCCCAAACAATTGAACCATGCTTGTCACTGAAGATGGAGACTACGAATCTACTAGTGAAGAGGACTAGGAGCCCATGCTTGACCTAGATAAGCTTGGAGATGCTCCTGAGGAAGATGAAGAGTGTGATGCTTGCCCTTATGAGACAGAAATTGCCTTAGTTGTCACTAAAATCCTTAGTGTACAACTAAAAGAAGATGAACACCCACAACGCCTCAATCTCTTTCAAACTCAAGCCAAGGTAAATGATAAGGTAATCAAGCTTATTATTGATGGAGGTAGTTGTCATAATTTAGCTAGCCAAGAATTGTGTGATAAGCTTGAATTAAAATTATTAAAACACCCTCATCCTTATCATGTCCAATGGCTAAGTGACTGTGGAAGTGTCAAAGTACAACATATGGTTCAAGTTACATTTAAATTTCATGATTATATTGATACTATAACTTGTGATGTTGTTCCTATGACTGTATGCCATTTATTGTTAGGACGACCATGGCAATATGACCGTAGTGTAATACATGATGGGCACTCTAATACCCACACTTTTAAAATCAATGGCCGAAACAAGAAATTATTTCCCATGACACCTAATCAAATTTTAGGCAAAAATATGCAAAAGAAAGTGGGAATGACTGCTGAAAATAAAAAGAAAAAGATAAAGGATAGTAAAGAAGAAGAGAAGCTAGTAATGATAGCTACAAAATCTGATATTAAGGAAATTAGCAACAATCATAATTTGATGCATCTGATACTTGTATACAAACATACATTGATTACAATTAATGACATAACCTCTCTTCCTAGTGCTATTTCCAAAGTGTTGTAGGCATTCCAAGATATATTTCCAGACGAGATACCTGTCGGTTTACCTCCCATTTGAGGCATTGAGCACCAAATTGATCTCATCCCAGGTGCCTCACTTCCCAATAGACCACCTTACCGCACCAATCCTGAAGAAGCAAAGGAAATTCAACACCAAGTACAAGAACTGCTTAATAAAATGTATGTACGTGAAAGTCTTAGTCCTTGTGCTGTCCCAGTCATTCTAGTCCCTAAAAAGGATGGTTCTTGGAGAAGTGTGTGGACTGTCGTGCTATTAATAATATCACTATTAGGTATCGTCATCCTATTCCTAGACTTGATGATATGCTAGAAGAACTTAATGGTGCTACTACATTCTCTAAGATTGATTTAAGAAGTGGATATCATCAAATGAGAGTAAAATTGGGAGATCAATGGAAGACTGCATTTAAGACTAAATTTGGTTTGTATGAATGGTTAGTCATGCCATTTGGATTAACTAACACTCCAAGTACTTTTATGCGTTTAATGAACCATGTTCTAAGAGCCTTTATTGGAAGATTTGTTGTAGTATACTTTGATGATATTCTGATATATAGCAAATTTTTGGAAGAACATGCTGATCATATACAACAAGTGCTAGACATGCTTAGAAAAGAGAAGTTGTATGCTAATCTTGAGAAATGCACTTTTTGTACAAACAAGGTGGTATTCTTGGGCTATGTAGTATCTAGTGAAGGAATTGAAGTCGATGAATCTAAAATTGAAGCAATTAAAAATTGGCCAACACCTGTAAATGTTAGTCAAGTTAGAAGTTTTCATGGGCTTGCCGGTTTTAATCGTCGCTTTGTCAAAGATTTTAGTACAATTGCTGTCCCACTTAACGAGCTAACCAAGAAAGGAATTGTGTTTAAATGGGGTGAATCACAAGAAAATGCCTTTATAATGTGTTTGGTTTGAGGAATCGTTCTGTCCAGGATTATTTGGCCTCTCATGGGATCATCCCACCTAGGATGAGATGGTCTATTGAAGATGTTTGGTTTGAGGAATGGAATGATATTGTTTCTTGTTTGGTTTGAGGGATGGAATGATCTTTTTTATTGTTTGGTTTGAGGGATGGAATGATCTTGTTTCTTGTTTAGTTTGAGGAATAGTGGTCAATGAAAATTTTTGATTTATACAATTTGTATACACTATTTAATTGAAGCATAGAAAACAAGATACGATCAAGCAAGCTTGATCAAATGAATACAAACAACGGTTCCTTGTATCATAAATCCAAATATTCTTTGCATCAAAAAATCCAAATGTTTCTTGCATACGAAAAGGGCATCAAACAAATACACATAAATTCAAATACTCCTTGCATCATAAAGGACATCAAACAAGTCTAGATACATTCAAATGTTCCTTGCATCATAAAACAGCATCAAATAAGTCTAGATACATTCAAATGTTCCTTGCATCATAAAAGGGCATCAAACAAGTCTAGATACATTCAAATGTTCCCTGCATCATACAAGACTATAGTTCAACATTGAAAGACATCCATCACAGCGTGTATGTCCTAATAACATAGTTTTAATCCATCATTAAAGGGCATTGCAAAGTGTAAGTTCACAAAACACACAGTTTGACTTGCAAATACTTACATCTTAGGATTTATGTTGTTCATGCAAGGCACATCAAGAAAGATGATTCTTGATGTACCTGGATACCCACACCATCTTGTTGTCATGGCTAAGTGTCACAAAAGCGTTAGCAATAGAAGGATTCTCAACAAGATATGCATAGTAGTGTGCAAGGTCACTCTCATTAAATGCTGGGATATCCTTCATAATATCCCAAAGATTAGCTGGGACCATGGGAGGAGCACGGGTTGCTATCATCATAATGCATTTGCAATATTGTTTAAAGCAGATGTGGCAACTGAAATCATAGAATCTTCTTCACAAACAGATGCGCGCGCCCTCTTTTTGCCTGAAGACTCCATTCCATCACGTTCAGGACTTCCATTGCGACTTTCATTGCTATGGAATAAGGAAGTACCAACCAATTCCTCAGAAGCCATGCTATGTGAGTCAGGAGCACTTCCAAATGTTTCAGCAGCAAGTGACTCATTACTGCCTTTGGCGAACATTCCAGTGGCCTGTTGATTACCAAATATCACTGCCATATAATGATAGTTCTCCAATGGTTTGTTAAAGAACTTTTCCTCACTTGGTTGTTGTTGAATTTGAGTTTAAATTGTCACAACCAAGGCAAAATATTTGAAAAGCAAAACTATCATTAAATAGGAATAAAAAACAAGAACTAAGAGTATGAGGTGAACAGACCAACCAATCACCTGGAAGGTGTTCAAGTAAAAATTCCTAAAGATACAATGTACCCACCAACGTTGTGCCAATTAGAAAGAAAGACCAAGACCTAATATGAATCTCAACCACTCATTCATACAATCTAACAACCAAAACATAGATATTATTTTTTTCATGTAAGACTAGGACTTCTAGAATTTGCTTCTGTTTACACCCCTACTTAGAGCTCCTGCTACAATTCAATTGTCTTAGAAAAATAGTGGCAACCATGAATATCACTATATCCATCAAGTGAAATAATTTCAAGAGATGAAAAGTAACCAACTCATCCCAGTGAGGACCACCACTTTTGATTTGACAAACAATAACTCATTGCATAGCAACCATCACATAGTAATAATCAACATAAATGTAACAGTAGGCACTCATGTGAAATGTTTCAAGAGACCACTATTCCTCAAACTAAACACATCATAAATGTATGAATAATAGTGCATTCAGAATAGTTATTTTTCTAGATAAGAATTTGCAAGTGATAATTACTATCCCAGCTAGAAAAAAAGAAAAAGAGTACATACTTTGATATGGTCCATGTAATTCTTCTTATTAAGAAATATTGTTCCAGTGTCTTCATCAAAATGAGCTGAGCTAACTTTCTTAAGCCTGACAATGTTAGTCCAGTGGGTTCTCCATGTCTTCATGTGATTTACAATCTGGTTACCACTAACGCGGATATCAAAAGTATCATTCAAAGCTTTTGCACACTGATTGTAATGGGAGGCCTTGAATCCTTTGTCAACTCTGTTTCCAGCAGCAATAAGATGAGTTAAGTGGCGTAAAACAAATGCTGACATGTCAGATGTCCAAACAAATTTTTCTAGATCCCTCTGCTCAACTTCTTGAATCCCATCCATTTTTCCTACAACATGACATAAGTTCAATATGAAGAGCATATTTAGACATTAAACATAAGCAAAAGAACATATTTACAAGAAAGAACAAACTTGAAATACACATAAGCAAAAGAAATTAAAATCCACAGCTCGACAAATATCCTCAAGAGAAGGGGCAAAAAGATAGTCTCTTGTGGGAATTTCAAGATGGTTGATCTCATGAGCCTAAAAAATAGAGGTATCTTATACTTCAGTAGAGAGGCAATATTTTATAACCTAACACACAACACACATAAATTACTCTCCTTCTATTTCTTTCTTTTTGTTTTTGGTGAATGCATGTCTGCATGTGTCCCAAATAGCAACGAAATAAGCTCTAAATTGATTATCATATATTCTGATATAAACATAGACTTCATGCAAATCAAAAAGATTGTTGACAATATAAGCTCTGCAATTTTTTTTGTGACAAATAGATATTGGATACAAAGCCTCTAACTCGAATGATGGCATCAAGTTCAAAGATCTTGATGCATAAAAATCATGCTGTCAAAAATCTGATGTATTTACCTGGTATAAGGATGTTGGGACCAGGGTCTCGTATGGTTCGTTCAGTGTAACAACTCCGCAAACTCCAAGTTGCTTCAAGTGTAGGACATCACTAGAGAAAGGAACAGCACCTAGCAAAACATACTGGAGATAGACATGGAAAGAAAATCAGGCTACAGTATCTAATTAGCATGTATTCATCACATTACATGATCCAATGTCTAATTATATGCTACGGCATCAAAAGATGGCATAATATAAGTTTATAATAAATGAGTACTTTGTTTCACCACCAGCAACTAATACACCTCAATCCTAGATCAGTGCATATATCTATGCATCAACGGCATCAAAGCATCATGAAGCAACACAAAACAAGCAAGCATCACCATACGTAGTATCGAGCAATTGCATTATCTATTCCCTGAAACAGCCTCCCTGACCCCTCGATTGGTAATTCCACTAACCCATACATCAAGTACTAAACAAGAAAGAACAAACTTGAAATACACATAAGCAAAAGAAATTAAAAGGCCACAAAACTATTACAAAAACTATCGCATTCCAGCTACATGACAAATATGGCACACTGGGGTGCTCTCAAACATTGGGAACTACCCTTGTTTCCCACATCCAATTAGCAAGTTCTTGTCTCCGTTCAACCCATTCTCTATTTTCTTGCACTTGTTCCCGGTGTGTCCTTGTCAAGTTGGTTGGGTTTGGTGTCCAATTTACCTCAGATTGGAGAAAAGTATCTACCCCATGGCCAAGAATCCAGTTGTGCAAAATGCAACAAGCAAGGACAACATCTACTTGTGTCTTAAATGGAAAAAAGTTCGAGCATCATCAAGAAATTTAAATCTGTTCTTCAGTGATCCCCAAGCACGCTCAACTATAACTCTTAGTTGTGAGTGTCTTAGATTAAATAGTTCCTTCTCATCTTCTGAATTGTTATCATTACCCCACTCTTTTAGGTGGTATCGAACACCATCGAAGGGTGGTAATAAGCCAGGCTTTGCATCATAACCACAATCAACCAAGTAGTATTTTCCTACAACATCACATAATTATAGTTTTATTAGGGAAAATTACATCTTACAAGTGTGTCTATTGTAAATATTTACTAGAGACTACCTTCAGGGACAACAAGACCATTTGGTCGTTGCAAGGCATCAGCAAGAACCACAGCATCATGTGCTGAGCCCTCCCAACCAGCCAACACATATGTGAAGCGAAGGTCAAAGTTAACAGCAGCCATCACATTTTGGGTTGTAAAGCACTTTTTACCTCGAAATGCTGCCTCACCTGACTTGGGGACACCAGCCCGTACATGAGTGCCATCGATTGCTCCAATACAATTCTACATTATGATTTGTAAAAGACAAAACATGGTCAAACAAGTTCCACTTTTACTATTTAAAATAGCACTATGTACCTAGACCATACCTGAAAGTAAGGATACCACTTGGTACTCCATAGGACTTTGGCTGGAGTTTCAAGACATGGAGGCCTAATAAGGTCATCACGAAGCTCACCAATTGCTTTAAGAATCGCCTTAAAGTAACGACTAACCGTCTCATTTGACCTTTTGAAATTTTTGCCTATTACTCTGTTCCTCACATTATGACCAATTGTGTGAAGAAACATTAATTACTACTTACTCCTCGACACAACAATGGATCGTATCACAAAGGAGGCTTCTCTGCTTCAAGATGTCACATAGCTTGAAGAAAGGAACTTTCTTTAGCCTCAACATGTGCAGATAACTATTATCATCTTGATGGTAAAGAAAAGTAAGGTACTCATTTCTCCTTATTTCCATATCTATCATTGGGGCATACAAGACTCTTTGGGTTCTCTTTCTTTTCCTCCTCCTAACAATTTGTACATATGCAAATATGGCAACAACAAGGGCGGCTGCTCTAATAATTAAATATCTTCGCATTTCATTCCCATCCATCTACACCAGTTTTGCTAAACGAACTGCAGAATTGAAAATAGGGGTATTTGCCTTTGTGACCAAGAAAGTACGTAGTGCAAAGAAGAAGCTGAAACAGAGAACTGGGACTTTAGAAACAAAACCAATTATTTCAGTCAAGGGAAACTATAAGAGCTTAGTTGATAAGGTTATACCAGCAATTCGAGCTAATTGGCCAAGAGAGGACTCAAGAAATGTCATATTCATTCAACAAAACAATGCAAGGACACATGTTGATCTGAACGACAAAGTGTTTCAAAGAGCTACTTAATTAAGATGGTTTTGACATTCGTTTGATGTGTCAGCCACCAAATTCACCAGATTTAAATGTTCTTGATCTTGGGGTTTTCAGTGCTATCCAGTCATTACATTCTACTAGTGCAAAATGTTCTGAACGTACAATGTCCCAGTAAAATGAGCAGTATATCTGTCAAATTGGTCCAGTCACAACATTGTACTCTATTTCTAATCGATGCCATCACTAACAATTGTAAGTTGACTCTATTTCTTACCTAGCTAACTAAATGATTAATTAACTAAGTAAGAAATAAGTCATCTTCCAAAAACATATAAGACGGAAAAGTCTAGCTGGCTAGAACAACAAAAGGATTGGAGTACACATACTTAAGAGCTCATGAAGTTATCTTACCACCTAAAAGTTGGATAATGACTACATTTCTAAAAGCTGGGTGGTGGAGCTGTTCTTGGTGACCAATCAGGCCTTCATGGTACCTCAGGATTTGCTCAGCTATGCCATGCCTAACTACTCATAAACCTGGGTATTTACTTTTCATTTCAGCTTTAAAAAATGATGATTTGTTTTCTATGCTTGTGAAATTCACGTTCATGCACTTGGTGAGCAATGTAAATTCATATTCATGCAAATACCTTAGTTCACAACCCAGCTTCTTTTCTATTGTATGCTTGCACTAATTGATGTAGAGAGGAATAAAAATTCCAAACTCAATGTACATTAGTATAGATGGTCTTGGAGGAAGTGTTCACTGGAGTTTTGTATGTTTGCACTAATTGATGTAGAGAGGAATAAAAATTCCAAACTCTAATTCTTTACTTTCTCTGCTTTTGGGGCATACCAAATCTGTCCCCAAAAATCAAAGATGATGCAAGAAAGTTAAAGTAACAAAATAGAGAAAAAAGATGAATGTGAAAGAGTAGATATATTGAGTAAGTGGCTACATGCTGGAGATCAAATGATATTGGATGCCAAGAAAAATCATCAATATCTACCCCAAAGTAAAGATCAATTGAGAAAAAAATGAAAGTAATCACCAACTCACTACAGATTTGAAATTCCATTACTACAGCAAAAGAAAACCACCAAATAATATTTCTCAAATCATGTTCATGTTGGATGTGGATTAGAAAAATCACACTAGCACATAACTAGAATATCTCCTTGGCAGCTACCTAGAAAAAGATTTTGGAGCAAAATCGCACTAGCTACACAAGGCTGGGATCTCTCCTTGGCAGCTAGTAGCAAAGAATTAGAGCAATCAATGAACAGATCTAAGAGTGAGAAGGGGAACACCATGGTCATTCATACCTAGAACAGTGAGAGGAAGGCAGATCTGAATCTTTCGTACTATCTTTTCCCAAATCTTGTGCAAAAGAAAGTGTTACTGCAACCAGATCAATGGATGAGTGAAAGAATCACAAGAAGAAATCACAAGTAGAAGAATCGCAGTAGGAAAAAGTAGAAGAATCACAAGAAAAAATTGCAGTGCCATGCCTGTAGCAATTGGAGGAGGAAGAAGTGATGAAGGGGCGGTGCCGACGAGCGGAAGAAATCCATCGGCGGGAAGGTCGCCAAAGTCGCGATGTCGTGGAGGATGGCGTCGTTCGATGCTTTTTGAGGAACGAGTGGGTCAGGAGTTTTGGCTTCGTGGAGGACGAGTCGAAGACGGAACCGCTGGATCCTGCGATGCAAACCAAACAACCAGGCTAGGTTTGGTTTTTGGATTGGATAGTCCGAGGACCACTGTGCGATGCAAACCAAACAGACCATCAATGAATTAAAGAAGTGTTTAACCAAAGCTCCAATACTTGCTTTACCTAACTTCACTAAGACTTTTGAAATTTAATGTGATGCCAGTGGACTAGGTATAGGAGGAGTATTGACGAGGATTATCACCTGAGCTAGTTTCATTAACACACGTTAGGTTCAGGTCAGGTTCGAATGTAATATGTGTCTATGAGTTTTAAATGGCCGCTATGATCTCAGACGACCAGTCTTCTATATACTAGGAGAGTGCGAGCACAAAGGAAGATTTGTGATCGTAGCCCTTGCGCGGTCACAAGGCCGCAGACAATGCGCGGTCAGGAGGCTGCAGATGATGTGCGGTCAGGAGGTCGATGATTACATACGACCAAGACGAATTCGAGGGTGTTTAAGTCTTTCAAAAACACATCTCCAGAATCAAGATAACTTCTCCCACGTATGAAGACAACTGCCAGGCAGTTAATATGTGTGGTTACCAACTAACTACACGTGTTAAACCTGCGTAGGAGAGAGGAGCGGTTACACAAACCGCACAGTAACAACCGTCCAGAACTGCTTCGCGTTGGCGCCCTTTTGTTCAGTATAAAAAGATGGTCAATGCACGATCTAAAGGGCGGTTAAGCATACAAGCATTACTAGGAGTCCGAGTAACTTGAAGACTTAGGCATAGTTAGATAGACATTAATATAGGAGAGATTTTGCGCCTGTGATCATCTCTTCCTCCCTCTTGTAAACACTTTGTTCCACATAGTGAAATTAAAACAGGACATAGGGCTATTACTCCCACCTTCGAGAGCCCGAACCTGTTGTTGGGGGAAATCTCCATTAGGTCAGTTCTTTCTTTTTTCGGTGGCTAACTTTTCAGGAGGTTGACTAAAGCTCCCGGACGCTCGCTACCGGAGGAAGTTACCGGAAATGCTACCGGGAGAGCGCTACCGGGAGAGCTGAAGCTGGAGTTGGAAAATTTGGAATGAGCTACCGGGGCCCCCTAAGGCCCTATTTATAGAGGCTGGCCGTGATCTAGATGCGCGCCACGTGGCCCCCTCGGAGCAATCTGGACCACTGAAATTCAAACCGTGTGCGGGAAACGAAGGGACAGGCGCGTAAATCGAGACCCCGGTTCAAACCGCGCGTGCATTTATTGCGAAAACGGCGCGGCCATAAAGCGCCCGGCACAGAAACCAAAGCGTTGCCAGGGCTCCGGCAATTTTCGTCCGGAGGTTTCGTCCGGAGATCTCCCCGGTAACATAACCATTCCCTCCAGGGGCTCAAGCTTCGTCCCCAGAGGGAATGGGGGGCTGCTGTTGGGGGAAATCTCCATGCGGCCAACTCCAGGTAAGTTCGTGATTGCCCGGGGACAGTGGCCCCCTTTTAGGCTCCTGGGATCGTGCCTCCGGGGCATGTCCCGGGCGCCGCCATTGGCCCGGGGACAGTGGCCTCTGGTGCCTGCCCCGGGCGCCGCCTTTTGGCTCCCGGGACGATGCCTCCGGGGCATGTCCCGGGCGCCGCCTTTTTGGCCCCCGGGACCTTCCCCCCCGGGCGGGTCCCGGGCGCCGCCATTCGCCCGGGGAAGGGTAGGACCGTCCTTCTCCCGGTCAAACGTCTTGGATGCTTGACAGGTGGTCGCTGATTCCCGAGGCGTCCCTCGCGTGACCTGCACGTGATAAACAAACAGGGATTTTACCTTTTAGGAGGGCGGTGTCGTCCGGGACCTCTTCCGGAGAGCAGGGTCCCGGGAGCCCAAAAGGCGGCCCGGGGCAGACACCGGAGGCCACTGTCGCCGGGCACATGGCGGCGCCCGGGACATGCCCGGGGGGCACGGTCCCGGGGGCCAAATGGCGGCGCCCGGGACATGCCCGGGGGGCACGGTCCCGGGAGCCTAAAAGGCGGCGCCCGGGGCAGGCACCGGAGGCCACTGTCCCCGGGCACATGGCGGCGCCCGGGACATGCCCGGGGGGCACGGTCCCGGGGGCCAAATGGTGGCGCCCGGGACATGCCCGGGGGGCACGGTCCCGGGAGCCTAAAAGGCGGCGCCCGGGGCAGGCACCAGAGGCCACTGTCCCCGGGCACATGGCGGCGCCCAGGACATGCCCGGGGGGCACGGTCCCGTGGGCCTAATGGCGGCGCCCGGGACATGCCCCGGAGGCACATGGCAGGCACCGGGGGCCAAATGGCGGCGCCCGGGACATGCCCGGGGGGCACGGTCCCGGGAGCCTAAAAGGCGGCGCCCGGGGCAGGCACCGGAGGCCACTGTCCCCGGGCACATGGCGGCGCCCGGGACATGCCCGGGGGGCACGGTCCCGGGGGCCAAATGGCGGCGCCCGGGACATGCCCCGGAGGCACATGGCAGGCACCGGGGGCCAAATGGCGGCGCCCGGGACATGCCCCGGGGGCACGGTCCCGGGGGCCAAATGGCGGCGCCCGGGACATGCCCCGGAGGCACGGTCCCGGGAGCCTAAAAGGCGGCGCCCGGGGCAGGCACCGGAGGCCACTGTCCCCGGGTAATCATGAACTTACCTGGACTTGACCGCGTGGAGATTTCCCCCAATAGCAGCCCCCCATGCCCTCCGGGGACGAAGCTTGAGCCCCCGGAGGGAATGGTTACGGTACCGGGAAAATCTCCGGATGAAAACTCCGGACGAAAATCACCGGAGCCCCGGCGACGCTTCGGTTTCTGTGCCGGGCGCTTTATGGCCGCGCCGTTTTCGCAATAAATGCACGCGCGGTTCGAACCGGCGTCTCGATTTACGCGCCTGTCCCTTCGTTTCCCGCGCACGGTTTGAATTTCAGTGGTCCAGATTGCCCCGAGGGGGCCACGTGGCGCGCATCTAGATCACGGCCAGCCTCTATAAATAGGGCCCTAGGGGGCCCCGGAAGCTCATTCCAAATCTTCAATTCCAGCTTCAGCTCTCCCGGTAGCGCTCCTCCGGTAGTTTCTCCGGTAGCCTTCTCCGGTAGCGAGCGTCCGGGAGTCGTTGACAGCCACCTGAAAACTTAGCCCCCGAAAAACAAAGAACTCACCTAATGGCGCCCAAAGGTCGAGCGAAGACCACGGAGGTGCCCCCGGAGGAAATCCCCGTGGATTTCCTTTGGGCCTCCGAGTTCTCGGCCTCGGACGCGGAGTCCCTAGTCAAGAAGGGCGTCGTCGAAGAGGGGGACATCCGGGTCCCCCTAAAGAAGGACGGAGCCCCCCGCCCCAGGCCCGGAGAGGTCGTGGCCTTTGAGGCCTTCCTCGAGGCGGGGCTCCGGCTCCCGGTGCATCCGATGCTCCGGGAGTTTCTCAAAGAGTACGGGGTGGCTCTCAACCACCTCACCCCGAACGCGCTCGTCCGTATGGGCCTTTTTATATGGCTCTACGAGACAGCAACCGGGCGGGAGCCCACCCTTCACGCCTTCCGGTACTTCTATGAACCGGCGGCGCGGAGCTCCCACCTGGTGAAGGGAGGACCGAAGTCCCCCTTCGGCTCGGTGATGGTCCAAATGCTGCCCTCCCGGGTGGCGGACTTCCCGGCGGCGGCCTCCCGGGACCACTGGGGGGGACTGGCTCCGGAGGTGGTTCTACCTCCGGGTCCGGGATGAGGCGGTGGTCTACGCCCCGGAGCCTCCCACCTACAGCCGATCATCCGCACCGAAGCCGCCGGTGTGGACGGACGAGGAGTTCGAGCTCCTCGGGAAGGTGGTGTTGGCGAAGAAGGCCCGCTCAATGCGGGACGCCGCGGAGGAGCTGGCGCTCCTGCGGCTTTCCCCCTTCTCACGCGGGGGAAGGGGGATCGGCATGGGCCCGGAGCAGCGGCCTCCGGTCAAGCCGGTGACGCGGCGTAAGTCCCCTGCATTTTTGTACTTGCAGTTTTTTATGAGAAATTGACTAACTTTTTACCTCTTGCAGTGCGCCCGTACCCGGCGGCGAGGGACAAGGCGGAGCACCTCCTGGGGAGGTACTTCGCCGACGAACACGAGCGCATCGTGCGCCTCGTGGGGGAGGGGCCTCCCCGGAACTTGGTGGCCGAGGCCTACGGGCTCAGGCTTCCGGAGAGGAAGCCCCTTCCCACCCCCGGGTCTCATAAACGGGGGAAGGACGCGGCCGGGGGCTCGGAGCCCAAAAAGCCCCGGGTCCAGAAGACCCCAGCTCCGGCGACGGCGCCGGCGACGATGCCGGTGAGGGCCCGGGACGCAGCTCCCGGAGCCGAACATGCCCGGGCGGCGCCCCGGGCAGAGGCGACGCCTCCGCCCCCGGAGGCCCCCGTCGAGGCCCGGGGGAAGGAGGTTGTTATTGATGGGGCGGGGTCCGATTCGGCGGACTACGCCCCGTCGCCAGTTCGCGTGACGCTCCTCTCGCCTGTCCCGGCGGCATTGGCCCCGGAGAGGCTAGAAGTGAGGTTTTCGGGGGCGGCGCCCCCGCGCCTCTGGCCGGTGGATGAGGAGGGGGGGAGCCCCTCAGTCTTCGAGGTCCCCCCGGAGCAGGAGGCTCCGAGGGCCCTCCGGCCTGGGGCGGGGAAAGGCCCAATGATCCCCCCCCGGGCGGAGATCCCCGCCCAACCTTCGTCTTCGTCTTCGGAGGAAACTTCGTCGACGAAGACGCCGGCGACGCCGGCCGTGCTCCCGGATTCGGAGGTCCGGGGGCCCTCTCCCGGCCGCGACAGGAGGGCCGGGCAAGACACCTCCCTATTTTCTGCGGGGGAGGTGGCCCGCTACGCGGAGGGCCTGCACAACCGGAAGGTGCAGGCCTTCGTAGCAGGAGGGACGCTCCACGAGCGTTTTGAGGGGCTCGAGTCCCTCGGAGCCCAGGTAACTCGAGCTCTCCACACTTCGGCTTTTTTCCTGCACTTAAGATTTTTCTAACTCTTTATGCATTTTGTAGGTAGCGACTGTTACCTGGGGCCTTGAGCAGCGGGTCACCCGGCTGCTCAAGGAGGCGGAGAGCCGGGCCTCGGCCTGCGTCGAGCAGCGGGAGGCGGCCATCCGGGAGCGGGACGAAGCTCTTGATGAGCTGTCCCGGGCCCGGGTGCAGGTGCACCTTTCGGAGGGCGCCTACATCCGGCTCCGAGAGGAGGCCAAGGTGCGGGAGAAGGCGCTCCAGGAGCTCGAGAGCTCCAGCGTCCGGGCGCTGTCGGACGCGGGCCGCTCCGTCCGCTCGGCCTTGGAAAGCCTTGGCGTTAGCCTGGGCTCCGGGAGCGGCCCGGAGGTGCCTCCGGCGACCCTCGCGGAGGCTGTGCGTTTTCTTAACGCACAAGTCTCCGCCATCCCGGAGGCTGCGGACGTCTGGGCACGGGGCCGCGCGATCCCCGTCATCGCGGCCGCCGCGGGGCTCGTTGACTACCGTGGGGTCGGCGCCCGGGCGATCGGGGGGCGCATCCCCCGGGGCTTCCCGGAGGCCTTCGAGCCAACGCGCCAGGAGGTGGAGCTGCTGGCGGAGGGGTTCTACGACCGGATCATCCGGACGTGGTTCCCGACACCGGCGCCTCCGGCCGCGGATGTCCCTGCTCCGGCCACGGAGGAAGCTTCCCGGGGGCAGGACCCCAATGCCAAAGTATGAGCCTCCCCCGGGTCTTTAGCTAGGACCCCTTTTTATTTTTAGACATTTTGATTCCGGTAGCTTCTTAGGAGAAGCCCCGGGCACTTGTACACAAACATTTTGCAATGAAATATATTAGAAATTTTTCTAAGTCTTTGCAATAAAATGTTACCAGGGTTCCCGGGGGGTTGCTCCCGAGCAACGGTCCGGGAGAAACTCTCCGGGGGATGCCCAAGCGGCTTTGATTTTGCTGAGCCTTGTCTCCGGGAGGCGCGACGGCGGTACTGCCCGGGAGCCCGTCCGGTTGAGGTGGCGCCCGGAATGGCACTTGGATAATTTTGACAACAGCCGTGCTGAATTAACTCCCCCGCGCCCGAGGGCCCAGATGATACCTCCTCTCCGGATACTTCCGCCGGCTGGGTACGAGTTTTGGCCCGAAGACGTACTTCGGGATTCTCAGCGTCGCGTCCGGGCGCTGTACCGGGACCTGGCCCGGGAGCTAAGGGAGCGCCTCCGGGAGCTATAGGCGTAGGGGCCTTAGGCTCGTAGAAAATCCCCCGGGTTAGGACCCGGGTTGTATCATTTCCGAAACCCACCGGAGGGGGAAGATGTCCTCCGGGTTTGTCGATCAATAAAGCGCATTGTTAAACTTTTTATTGCCTCTTTATTTTCTTCTTCTTGGATGGTCTGGACGACTCATCTTAACAAGGATGAGCTAAGTTTCTTCGTGGGTGACCCGGGGACCCCCTGTCCCCCCCCCACCCACAGCGGGCGGGAGGAAGCCTCCGCGTGCTGTGGGGGAAACAGGGTCCCCGGGGGGAGCATAACCTGTAGAAATATTTTCTAAGTTAGAAAATTGTAAAAACAGGATTTCCGAGGGAGGGACCTTCCGGGGTGCCCGGGGGCACCGGGAGAGGTTCATCCGGCCGCCGGGAGAGCGGGGAACCGGGAACAAGGCGCGGAAGGGGTCATGGAAGGCCAATAAGACCTCCGGAGGAGAGCTTCCCGGGAGGGTTCGTCCGGGAATAATATTTCCGGGGAAAATATATCAGAAACCCATATCTTCGTAAAGCAGTTGTCCGGTCGCCGTGAGAACGGGGAGCCGGGAATAACGTCGACTCCCGGAGGAGGAAGATAGATCCAATCAAGCTGCAAGGGGCTGATCTTCCGGTCGCCGTGAGAACGGGGAGCCGGGAATATCGTCGACTCCCGGAGGAGGAAGATAGATCCAATCAAGCCGCAAGGGGCTGATCTTCCGGTCGCCGTGAGAACGGGGAGCCGGGAATATCGTCGACTCCCGGAGGAGGAAGATAGATCCAATCAAGCCGCAAGGGGCTGATCTTCCGGTCGCCGTGAGAACGGGGAGCCGGGAATATCGTCGACTCCCGGAGGAGGAAGATAGATCCAGAAAGCCATTAGACGTCCTGCTGAGGAGAGCGTCTACTCCCGGAGGAGGAAGTGCCCGGAGACGGGTCTTGAGTGTTTGGGTAGGGGACTAATCTCCCAAAGTGACTCGTTACCGCGGCCGCTGGGGACCGGGTTGCCGCTTACACCCTCAGTCCACGAGGGCTGTTCGTAAGCCGCCCTTCAGGAGGGACTTGTTGGGGCAGGGCCCACTTCCTCACGGAGAGGGCATCCTCACGGGGAGGGCATCTTCACGGGGAAGGCATCCTCACGAGGAGGGCGTCCTCGCGGGGAGGGCATCACCACTAGGGGCGGTAAACAAGAACAACCTGCAGTGAGACAGTTGAAGAACAAAGGCTATGCATTTATTAACAAAATATACAAAACCCCCCTGCGAAGCCGCGAAGGGGGAAAAAGGGAAGCTACAATGTCCCCCCTCCCCCTCCGGCGTGACCGCCCCGGGGGAGGGGACAGGCCCGTAAGGCTAAACGTAGAACTTGCGAAGTAAACGCAAGTTCCATGTGTGCTTCAGCTCCTGCTCTTCAAGGTTGGAGAGCTTATAGGCCCCCGAGCCTAGGACAGCGGAGATCCTGTAGGGGCCCTCCCACTTGGGGGAGAGCTTACCCTGGGCTTGGGGGTCTGTGACGCGCTTGAGGACAAGGTCCCCAAGGCGGAAAGCTCTCTCGCGCACGCGCTGGTTGTATGCGCGCGACATCTCGCGCTCGTAGATGGCGTGGCGGAGGAGCGCTCGGTCGCGTTCCTCCTCCACGAGGTCGATTTCCAGCCGCCGGTTGTCCTCGTTGGCTCGGTAGGCTGCGGTCGTGGCTCCGTTCAGGAGCTCGACCCGCAGCGACCGGAAGCCGATCTCCGGGGGGAGGACTGCCTCCGTCCCGTAGACTAGGGAGAAGGGAGCACGCCCTGTGGCCCGGGACGGGGTCGTGCGCATCGAGCAGAGGATGCTAGGGAGCTCCTCTGCCCACGCGCCCCGCTTGGAAGCGGTTTGTTCGAGTCTCTGGCGTAACCCCTGCAGGATTACGCCATTTACCCTCTCGACGGCCCCGTTGCTTTGGGGATGGGCCACTGAGGCGAAGTGGATGACGACCCCCAGGCCTTCGCAGAATTCCCGGAAATAAGCCGAGTCGAATTGGGTCCCGTTGTCCACGGTAATTTCCCGGGGGACACCAAAACGACAAACGACGTTTTTCCAGAAAAACCGCTGAACGGCCCGGGAGGTGATGCTAGCCAAGGGCTCCGCCTCAACCCACTTTGTAAAGTAGTCGACCGCGACCACCGCATACTTGTATCCTCCGGGCGCTGGGGGGAAAGGCCTTAAAAGGTCCATCCCCCAGCGCACGAAGGGCCAAGTGATGGGGATAGTCCGCAGCGCTACAGGGGGGAGATTCGAGC
This sequence comes from Pharus latifolius, assembly GCA_019359835.1. Classification (NCBI taxonomy): domain Eukaryota; kingdom Viridiplantae; phylum Streptophyta; class Magnoliopsida; order Poales; family Poaceae; genus Pharus; species Pharus latifolius. Next base: position 32,301,162 of record CM033323.1, on the reverse strand, counting down.
CCTTGGCCATCTTCTGGCATGCTTCGCACGCGGAGACAAGGTCTCGCGCGTCGCGCATGACTGTAGGCCAGTAAAAGCCCTGCCGAAGGGCCTTGGCGGCGATGGCACGCGGGGCTAGGTGAGAACCACAGCTCCCCGCGTGAATGTCTTCCAGGAGTTGAAGTCCCTCCGACCGGGGGAGGCAGCGCAGGAGGGCTGAAGCCCCCCGCTTGTAGAGCCTTCCCTCGAGCAGGAGATATGCCCGGGCTTTGGCCCGGAGGCGCTTAACCTCGGTCTCGCTGGGAGGGTCCCCCTCCCCCTTGATGAAGGAGATGAGGGGATCCATCCATGACGACGGTCGGACGATCTCGGCGACCTCCGGGACCGGAGGCTCGGGGCCTGCGTCCGGGGAGGCCACCGAGGGCTTCGTGATTGTTTCCAAGAAGGTCCCCTTGGGGAGCGTTTCCCGGGCGCTTGCCGCCCGGGCCAAAGCATCAGCCCGGTCATTCTCCCTTCGTGGGTTATGCCGGGCTTCAAGGCCGTCGAAGTGTTTCTCCATTTTTCGTACTTCCTGCAAGTAAAGACTTAAATTTGCGTCATGGCACAGGTAAGATTTGTCCATTTGGCAGACAACGAGCTGAGAGTCTCCCTTCACTAGTAGGCGCCGGATCCCCAGGGAGCGCGCAAGGCGCATCCCGAGGAGAAGAGCCTCGTATTCGGCGACGTTGTTGGTTGCGGGGAACTCGAGCCGCACGGCGTACTCGAGCTCCTTCCCCTCGGGGCTCCGGAGGACTACCCCCGCGCCAGCCCCAGCGAGACACAGCGACCCATCAAACAGCAGGGTCCAATGGTCACTGCGTCGGGGCGACACAGGGAGATCTTCGTCCCCGGACCCAGAGGCGGGAGTCCATTCTGCGATGAAGTCGGTGAGGACCTGCGACTTGATTGCGGAGCGGCCGGTAAGGGACAGGGAGAAAGGGGCAAGCTCGGCCCCCCACTTCGCAATCCGACCGGTGGCTTCTTTATTCCGCAGTACGTCCCCCAGGGGGAGGGACAACGGAACGGTGATGGGGTGGCCCAGGAAGTAATGCCGGAGCTTCCGGGACGCCATGAGGAGAGCGTAACAAATCTTCTCTATCTCCGTGTACCGAGTCTTGGCCCCTTGGAGGGCTTCACTGACGTAGTACACGGGACGTTGCTGCCCCCCTTGCTCCTTCACCAAAATCGCGCTGACGGCGACGGGGGTCGCGGTGAGGTAGAGGAGCAAGGGCTCTTCCGGAGACGGACTCACGAGCATTGGGGGGCTCGAGAGGTACTTCTTGAGGTCGTTGAAGGCTTCCTGGGCCTCGGGGGTCCAGCGGAACCCCTCAAGCCCTCGGAGGATCTTTGACGGAGCGCGGCGAGGGCATCTCTAGGAAAGCCCGGATCTTCTCGGGGTTTGCCTCAATGCCCCGCTGGGACACGAGGAAACCCAGGAGCTTCCCCCCGCACACCCCGAAGGCGCACTTCTCCGGGTTGAGCTTGAGCCCGAACGCGCGGAGGTTGCGGAAGGTCTCTGCGAGGTCGTCGATGTGGGAGGCTGCACGGGGACTTTTGACGACCGCGTCGTCTACGTAGACTTCGACGTTGCGGCCGACTTGATCTTTGAAGACCAGCGTCATAAGGCGCTGGAAGGTGGCTCCCGCATTCTTGAGCCCGAAGGGCATATGGCGGTAGCAGAAGGTTCCGAGGGGAGTTATAAAACTCGTCTTTTCCTCATCCCCCTCCGCCATCCGGACTTGATGGTATCCCGAGTAGGCGTCTAGGAAGCTCATCAGCTCGCACCCCGCGGTGGAGTCAACGAGCTGGTCGATCCGCGGGAGTGGGAAGTTGTCTTTGGGGCAAGCGCGGTTAAGGTCGGTGAAGTCCACGCACATGCGCCACTTGCCACTTGACTTCTTGACGAGGACGGGGTTTGCGAGCCACTCGGGGTGCAACACTTCCCGGATGAACCCCGCCTCTCGGAGCCGGGCTATCTCCGTCTTGATGGCTTCTTGACGTTCGAGGGAGAGCTTCCTCAACTTCTGCTTGATAGGGGGGTGACCGGGGGTTACCGCGAGCTTGTGTTCAATAACCTCCCGGGCGACGCCCCGCATGTCCGAAGGCTTCCACGCAAAAACATCAGAGTTTTCGCGCAGAAAGGCTGCGAGTTGCGCTGCATGGTCTTGGGGGAGCTCTGCCCCGATTTGGACAGTTTGGTCTCTGCTGCCCAGGGACAGCGGGACCTTCCGGAGGCCCCCTTCCGGACGCGGCTTGAGGAGGGGCCTCCCAGGGGATGGCGCAGCGACGTCTACGTCCGGGGGGGGAGCCTCCCCCCCGGGTGCCTTGATCAGGTTGACGCTTCCTATTGTGGCAGCAGCTCGCTCGTATAGAGCACGGGCCATGTCTTGATCCCCCCGGACGTTGATCACGCCATGCGGCCCGGGGATCTTCATGCACAAGTAGTTTTGGTGGGTGGCAGCCCCCAGCCGATTGATCGTAGTCCTCCCCATAATCACATTGTAGGAGGAGGGGAGGTCCACTACGTCGAAGCGGACTAGCTCGGTCCGGTAGTTCTCCGGGGTGCCAAAGGTGATCGGGAGATCTACCTTGCCCACGGGGTGGATCGCCTTCCCCGGGACAAACCCTTGCAGAGGCCCTGCCGCTGGTTGCAGGAGCTTCTCATCCACCTGCATTTCCTTGAAGGTTTTGAGGAACAGGACGTCGGCGGAGCTTCCGCTGTCCACGAGGATGCGGGCCAAGTGGCAGTTGTAGATTGTCGCGGAGACAATGAGCGCGTCGTCGTGGGGGAAGCGAACCCCTCGCGCGTCTTCCGCCGTAAAGGTGAGGGGGACGTCCGACCACTTGGGCGGCACGGACGCGTGTAGCACCCCCACTACCTTAACTTCTCGCGCGTACTCCTTGCGCTGGCGCTTGGACTCCCGCCCGGAGGCGGACCCCCCTACGATGACGTTGATGCGGCGCTGGGAAGTTTGAAAGGGGAGAGCGTCTGAAGGCTCCCCCTCCTGCACCTGCTACCCCCCCGCGGGAGCGGGAAGGGCCGGAACAGCTGGCCGAGGGGGCAAGGAGGCCGGAGTACCCCCCCTGCCCGCGCTGGTCGAGGAATGCCGCGAAGTGTTGCAGCAGCTGGTGGCAATCTCGGGTGGCGTGGGTACTGGACCCGTGGAAGCTGCACCACGGTCCCTCCCGGCTTCTCCCCACGGGGCCTTCGCGGCCGCGCGAAGACTGTCCTCCCCCATGGCCTCTCGGCTTGGGAAAGGGGCGGTTGCCCTTCGGGGGGTCGCGCGAGCCGCCTCCGCCCTCGAGGACAAAAGTGTCCCGAGGCTGTGGTTCGCTACGGCCCCCCTGCCTGGGGCGCCTGGGGGGATCCCGGGCCCCCCGCTCGGCGGGGGCAGGAGCCCCCTGGGTCTTCTTCCAGATGTCGTCTTCCTCCGCCCGAGCGTACTTTTCGAGCACGTTGAAGAGCTCGTCGGCGGAAGATGGGCAGCTCCGGGAGAGCCTTCGGTGGAGCTCCCCCGGGAGGATGCCGCTTTTGCAGGCTTCGATGACCGTAGAGTCGGGGACGTGGGCCACTTTGCTCTTCACCTGGGCAAAGCGCTTGAAGAAGCTTCTGATGGTTTCCCCAGTTCTCTGCCGGACAGTATACAGCTGCGAGGAGTCCAGGGGACGCACGTAGTTCCCCTGGAAGTTGGCACAGAACTCCCGCTTGAGCTGCGAGAAAGACTTGATGGAGCCCGCCTTCAGATTGTAAAACCAGGAGCGGGCAATGCCGGTGAGGTAGAGGGGGAAGACGTTGCATTGGACACTCTCGTCCCCCCCCGCCGCGGAGATGGCGGTGGAGTAGATCTGCACGAACTCGTAAGGGTCCGCCTCGCCATTATAATGCTCGATGTGCGGGGGACGGTAGGGCCGCGGCCATCGGATGCTGCGGAGTCTTCGACACAGGGGCTGGTTCGCCGCCTGCACTTCCCAGGGGGAGCCCCAGTCACTGTCTTCTTTAACGGGGGACGCCCCCTCGTTATCCGAGTCAGGTAGCGGCCCGAGAGGGCCACCGGAGTGGTGGTGACGACGCTTCTCTTCCGGGCCGGGACTGATTTCCCGGACGTCCGGGCTTCCCTCCGGGGAGGATGGTTCTTCGGCTGGTCTCTTCCCCCGACCGGTGCGAGAGCGAGGCTCCCTGCGACAACGATCGGGGGGGAGCTCTTCCCCGCGGCGGGGAGAATGAATTCACTCGACCTCCCCCCGGGAGAAGCGGATCTGCTTCGCCGGGGGAGGGAGCTCCTGCACTGTGGCAGCCGGCCCGGGAGCTACCGGGACCTGCTGGGGGGAGCCCCCTGCGACGGCCCCCGGGACCAGAAAGGGGGGAGACCCTGCACCATCCGGAACCGGGGAGGGGGCGCCCGGGGCGGCGTTTGGATCCGAAGAGGGGGCCCCCGTGGCAACGACCGGGACCGGAAAGGGGGAAGCCCCTGTGACATCCGGAACCGGTGGGGGGTGAGCCCCCTCGGCGACGTCCTGGGTTGGGGAGCCAATGCGGGGGGAAATTCGCTGAGGCACGGGAGCTGCTCTGTCGACCGGCCCCGGTGCGGTGAACGCAACGCGGGGGGCGGGACTGGCTCCCGGCGTAGGAATAGCCCCCGGCATGAAATGACCCCCCAGCCCCGGAAGCGAGCCGGGGACGGGGTACCCCCCTGGTGCCTCGAAGGGCCCGGGCATGAAAAAGCCTCCCGGCGCCGGGACAGGCCCGGGTGCCGAGAAGTGTCCGGAATTATATCCCGCGGGGGGAGGGAACCCCCCAGCGGGATTATACGGGGTAGACAGCCCCCCTGACACCGGAGGGGCCGCTGGGTATCCCATAAACGGGGGCATGATCCCCGGATACGGGTGCGACGAAAATGTGGGGGCCGAGGGCCGCGCCAACACACTAAGGAGCTCGTCCATAGAGCGCTGGGCGCGGAGCTGGCCCTCCACGAGAGCCTCCAGCAGGGCATCCCGGGGAGCCGGGGGAGCCGTCGGGGGGAAACTCGTCCCGGCCGAGGTCCCCGCGGCGGCCGGGAGCGACCCGGAGGTGGAGGCGCCTAGATTGAGAGGAAAGGTGGGAGGCGGTACCTGCGAATGGTCGCCTCCAGACGGAGGCGCCGGAACAGCAACGTCCCAGACGGGTGGCGCCAGGTCACCGGGACCGGCGTCACCGGGAAGGGCGCGGGCCCTTGTTCTCGGAGGAGCCATGGCGATTCGTCACGGATCCCCACGGACGGCGCCAACTGTCGGGGTATTGAGAATACCCCGGCAGGTTTTGAAGACGATCCTAGCGGAAATCACGCAGCGCGGGTTGACCGAGCGACCGGTCCTCCCCCGCCGGACAAACACAATAGAAGACAAAGATTTATACAGGTTCGGGTCCCAGTGGGGGCCCTAGTCCTGTCGACGCGCTCCCGACCGGAGTCGGCTGGGGAGGCTCTCTCCGGGGGAGAGGCTTCCGGAGCACGTCTGTGAGTAGCTATTCCTAATAATAATGAGTTGATCCTTACAACAGAGGGGTACAAGGGCTATTTATAGCCCCCAAAAAGAAGCGAAAAGCCTAAACTACCCCGGAAGCCACCGTCGGATTGAAGGGTAGGACCGTCCTTCTCCCGGTCAAACGTCTTGGATGCTTGACAGGTGGTCGCTGATTCCCGAGGCGTCCCTCGCGTGACCTGCACGTGATAAACAAACAGGGATTTTACCTTTTAGGAGGGCGGTGTCGTCCGGGACCTCTTCCGGAGAGCAGGGTCCCGGGAGCCCAAAAGGCGGCGCCCGGGGCAGACACCGGAGGCCACTGTCCCCGGGCACATGGCGGCGCCCGGGACATGCCCGGGGGGCACGGTCCCGGGAGCCTAAAAGGCGGCGCCCGGGGCAGGCACCGGAGGCCACTGTCCCCGGGCACATGGCGGCGCCCGGGACATGCCCGGGGGGCACGGTCCCGGGAGCCTAAAAGGCGGCGCCCGGGGCAGGCACCGGAGGCCACTGTCCCCGGGCACATGGCGGCGCCCGGGACATGCCCGTGGGGCACGGTCCCGGGGGCCAAATGGCGGCGCCCGGGACATGCCCCGGAGGCACATGGCAGGCACCGGGGGCCAAATGGCGGCGCCCGGGACATGCCCGGGGGGCACGGTCCCGGGAGCCTAAAAGGCGGCGCCCGGGGCAGGCACCGGAGGCCACTGTCCCCGGGCACATGGCGGCGCCCTGGACATGCCCGGGGGGCACGGTCCCGGGGGCCAAATGGCGGCGCCCGGGACATGCCCCAGAGGCACATGGCAGGCACCGGGGGCCAAATGGCGGCGCCCGGGACATGCCCCGGGGGCACGGTCCCGGGGGCCAAATGGCGGCGCCCGGGACATGCCCGGGGGGCACGGTCCCGGGAGCCTAAAAGGCGGCGCCCGGGGCAGGCACCGGAGGCCACTGTCCCCGGGCACATGGCGGCGCCCGGGACATGCCCGGGGGGCACGGTCCCGGGGGGCCAAATGGCGGCGCCCGGGACATGCCCCGGAGGCACGGTCCCGGGAGCCTAAAAGGCGGCGCCCGGGGCAGGCACCGGAGGCCACTGTCCCCGGGCAATCATGAACTTACCTGGACTTGACCGCGTGGAGATTTCCCCCAACAGGGGGACTCCGGCCTCCTTGCCCCCTCGGCCAGCTGTTCCGGCCCTTCCCGCTCCCGCGGGGGGGCAGCAGGTGCAGGAGGGGGAGCCTTCAGACGCTCTCCCCTTTCAAACTTCTCAGCGCCGCATCAACGTCATCGTAGGGGGGTCCGCCTCCGGGCGGGACTCCAAGCGCCAGCGCAAGGAGTACGCGCGAGAAGTTAAGGTAGTGGGGGTACTACACGCGTCCGTGCCGCCCAAGTGGTCGGACGTCCCCCTCACTTTTACAGCGGAAGACGCGCGAGGGGTTCGCTTCCCCCACGACGACGCGCTCATTGTCTCCGCGACAATCTACAACTGCCACTTGGCCCGCATCCTCGTGGACGGCGGAAGCTCCGCCGACGTCCTGTTCCTCAAAACCTTCAAGGAAATGCAGGTGTATGAGAAGCTCCTGCAATCAACGGCAGGGCCTCTGCAAGGGTTTGTCCCGGGGAAGGCGATCCACCCCGTGGGCAAGGTAGATCTCCCGATCACCTTCGGCACCCCGGAGAACTACCGGACCGAGCTAGTCCGCTTCGACGTAGTGGACCTCCCCTCCTCCTACAATGTGATTATGGGGAGGACTACGATCAATCGGCTGGGGGCTGCCACCCACCAAAACTACCTGTGCATGAAGATCCCCGGGCCGCATGGCGTGATCAACGTCCGGGGGGACCAAGACATGGCCCGTGCTCTATACGAGCGAGCTGCTGCCACAATCGGAAGCGTCAACCTGATCAAGGCGCCCGGGGGGGAGGCTCCCCCCCCGGACGTAGGCATCGCTGCGCCGTCCCCTGGGAGGCCCCTTCTCAAGCCGCGTCCAGAAGGGGGCCTCCGGAAGGTCCCGCTGTCCCCAGGCAGCGAGGACAAAACTGTCCAAATCGGGGCAGAGCTCCCCCAAGACCATTCAGCGCAACTCGCAGCCTTTCTGCGCGAAAACTCCGATGTCTTTGCGTGGAAGCCTTCGGACACGCGGGGTGTCGCCCGGGAGGTTATTGAGCACAAGCTCGCGGTAACCCCCGGTCACCCCCCTGTCAAGCAGAAGTTGAGAAAGCTCTCCCTCGAACGTCAAGAAGCCATCAAGACAGAGATAGCTCGGCTCCAAGAGGCGGGGTTCATCCGGGAAGTCTTGCACCCTGAGTGGCTCGCAAACCCCGTCCTCGTCAAGAAATCAAGTGGCAAGTGGCGCATGTGCGTGGACTTCACCGACCTTAACCGCGCCTGCCCCAAAGACAACTTCCCGCTCCCGCGGATCGACCAGCTCGTTGACTCCACCGCGGGGTGCGAGCTGATGAGCTTCCTAGACGCCTACTCGGGATACCATCAAGTCCGGATGGCGGAAGGGGACGAGGAAAAGACGAGTTTTATAACTCCCCTCGGAACCTTCTGCTACCGCCACATGCCCTTCGGGCTCCAGAATGCGGGAGCCACCTTCCAGCGCCTGATGACGCTGGTCTTCAAAGATCAAGTTGGCCGCAACGTCGAAGTCTACGTAGACGACGCGGTCGTCAAGAGTCCCCGTGCAGCCTCCCACATCGACGACCTCGCAGAGACCTTCCGCAACCTCCGCGCGTTCGGGCTCAAGCTCAACCCGGAGAAGTGTGCCTTCGAGGTGCGCGGGGGGAAGCTCCTGGGTTTCCTCGTGTCCCAGCGGGGCATTGAGGCAAACCCCGAGAAGATCCGGGCCTTCCTAGACATGCCCCCACCACGCTCCGTCAAAGATGTCCAGCGGCTCTCCGGCCGCCTGGCCGCGCTCAGTCGCTTCTTCTCCCGTTCGGGGGAGCGGGGCCTCCAGTTCTTCAAGATCCTCCGAGGGCTCGAGGGGTTCCGCTGGACCCCCGAGGCCCAGGAAGCCTTCAACGACCTCAAGAAGTACCTCTCGAGCCCTCCAATGCTCGTGAGTCCGTCTCCGGAAGAGCCCTTGCTCCTCTACCTCGCCGCGACCCCCGTCGCCGTCAGCGCGGTTTTGGTGAAGGAGCAAGGGGGGCAGCAACGTTCCGTGTACTACGTGAGTGAGGCCCTCCAAGGGGCCAAGACTCGGCACACGGAGATGGAGAAGATTTGCTACGCCCTCCTCATGGCGTCCCGGAAGCTCCGGCACTACTTCCTGGGGCACCCCATCACCGTCCCGTCGTCCCTCCCCCTGGGGGAGGTGCTGCGGAATAAAGAAGCCACCGGTCGGATTGGGAAGTGGGGGGCCGAGCTTGCCCCCTTCTCCCTGTCCCTTACCGGCCGCTCCGCAATCAAGTTGCAGGTCCTCGCCGACTTCGTCACAGAGTGGGCTCCCGCCTCTGGGTCCGGGGACGAAGATCTCCCTGTGCCACCCCGACGCAGTGACCACTGGACCCTGCTGTTCGACAGGTCGCTGTGTCTCGCCGGGGCTGGCGCGGGGGTAGTCCTCCGGAGCCCCGAGGGGAAGGAGCTCGAGTACGCCGCGCGGCTCGAGTTCCCCGCAACCAACAACGTCGCCGAATACGAGGCTCTGCTCCTCGGGATGCGCCTTGCGCGCTCCCTGGGGATCCGACGCCTCCTAGTGAAGGGAGACTCTCAGCTTGTTGTCTGCCAAATGGACAAGTCTTACCTGTGCCATGACGCAAATCTAAGTCTTTACTTGCAGGAAGTACGGAAGATGGAGAGGCACTTCGACGGCCTTGAGGCCCGGCATATCCCGCGAAGGGAGAATGACCGGGCTGATGCCTTGGCCCGGGCGGAAAGCCCCCGGCAAACGCTCCCCAAGGGGGCCTTCTTGGAAACAATCACGAAGCCCTCGGTGGCCTCCCCGGACGCAGGCCCCGAGCCTCCGGTCCCGGAGGTCGCCGAGATCGTCCGGCCGTGATCATGGATGGATCCCCTCCTCTCCTTCATCAAGGGGGAGGGGGACCCCTCCAACGAGACCGAGGCTAAGCGCCTCCGGGCCAAAGCCCGTGCATATCTCTTACTGGAGGGAAGGCTCTACAAGCGGGGGGCTTCAGCCCTCCTGCGCTGCCTCCCCCGGTCGGAGGGACTTCAACTCCTGGAAGACATTCACGCGGGGAGCTGTGGTTCTCACCTAGCCCCGCGTGCCATCGCCGCCAAGGCCCTTCGGCAGGGCTTCTACTGGCCTACAGTCATGTGCGACGCGCGAGACCTTGTCTCCGCGTGCGAAGCATGCCAGAAGATGGCCAAGGGCTCGAACCTCCCCCCTGTAGCGCTGCAGACTATCCCCATCACTTGGCCCTTCATGCACTGGGGGATGGACCTCTTAGGGCCCTTCCCCCCAGCGCCCGGAGGATACAAGTATGCGGTAGTCGCGGTCGACTACTTTACAAAGTGGGTTGAGGCGGAGCCCTTGGCTAGCATCACCTCCCGGGCCGTTCAGCGGTTTTTCTGGAAAAACGTCGTTTGTCGTTTTGGTGTCCCCCGGGAAATCACCGTGGACAACGGGACCCAATTCGACTCGGCTTATTTCCGGGAATTCTGCGAAGGCCTGGGGATCGTCATCCACTTCGCCTCAGTGGCCCATCCTCAAAGCAACGGGGCCGTCGAGAGAGTCAACGGCGTAATCCTACAGGGGTTACGCCGAAGACTCGAGCAAACCGCTTCCAAGCGGGGCGCGTGGGCAGAGGAGCTCCCTAGCATCCTCTGCTCGATGCGCACGACCCCGTCCCGGGCCACAGGGCGTGCTCCCTTCTCTCTGGTCTACGGGGCGGAGGCAGTCCTCCCCCCGGGATCGGCTTCCGGTCGCTGCGGGTCGAGCTCCTGAACGGAGCCACGACCGCAGCCTACCGGGCCAACGAAGACAACCGGCGGCTAGAAATCGAACTCGTGGAGGAGGAACGCGACCGAGCGCTCCTCCGCCACGCCATCTACGAGCGCGAGATGTCGCGCGCATACAACCAGCGCGTGCGCGAGAGAGCTTTCCGCCTTGGGGACCTTGTCCTCAAGCGCGTCACAGACCCCCAAGCCCAGGGTAAGCTCTCCCCCAAGTAGGAGGGCCCCTACAGGATCTCCGCTGTCCTAGGCTCGGGGGCCTACAAGCTCTCCAACCTTCAAGAGCAGGAGCTGAAGCACACCTGGAACTTGCGTTTACTTTGCAAGTTCTACGTCTAGCCTTACGGGCCTGTCCCCTCCCCCGGAGCGATCACGCCGGAGGGGGAGGAGGGACACTGTAGCTTCCTTTTTCCCCCCCCCCCCTTCGCGGTTTCGCAGGGGGGGGCTTTGTATATTTTGTTAATAAATGCATAGCCTTTGTTCTTCAACTGTCTCACTGCAGGTTCTTATTGACCGCCCCTAGTGGCGATGCCCTCCCCGCGAGGATGCCTTCCCGGTGAAGATGCCCTCCCCGTGAGGAAGCCCTCCCCGCGAGGATGCCCTCTCCGCGAGGAAGTGGGCCCTGACCCAGCAAGTCCCTCCTGTAGGGCGGCTTACGATCAGCCCTCGTGGACTGAGGGTGTAAGCGGCAACCCGGTCCCCAGCGGCCGCGGTAACGAGTCACTTTGGGAGACTAGTCCCCTACCCAAACACTCAAGACCCGTCCTCGGGCACCTCCTCCTCCGGGAGTAGACGCTCTCCTCAGCGGGACGTCTAATGGCTTTCTGGAATTTCGTCCTCCTCCGGGAGTGGACGCTCTCCCCAGTGGGACGTTCAATGGATTTCTCGGAGACCTTATTCCCGGCTCCCCGTTCTCACGGCGACCGGATGATTATCTCCCGGAGACCTTATTCCCGGCTCCCCGTTCTCACGGCGATCGGATGATTATCTCCCGGAGGCCTTATTCCGGCTCCCCGTTCTCACGGCGACCGGACAATTGCTTTACGAAGATATGGATTTCTCAGATATATTTTCCCCCGGAGACTTTATTCCCGGTTCCCCGTTCTCACGGCGACCGGACGAAGTCTCCCGGGAAGCTCCCCTCCGGAGGTCTTATTGGCTTTTCATGAGCCCCTTCCGCGCCTTGTTCCCGGTTCCTCGCTCTCCCGGCGGCCGGATGAACCTCTCCCGGTGCCCCCGGGCACCCCGGAAGGTCCCTCCCTCGGAAACCCTGTTTTTACAATTTTCTAACTTAGAAAATATTTCTCCTACAGGTTATGCTCCCCCCGGGGACCCTGTTACCCCCACAGCGCGCGGAGGCCTCCTCCGGCCCGCTGTGGGCGGGGGGGGACAGGGGGTCCCCGGGTCACCCATGAACAAACATAGCTCATTCTTTTGAAGATGAGCCCCACAGACCATACAAGAAGAAAAAATAAGACAAAGCAATCAACAGAAAGGAGCTTTATTTATCGGGAAACCCGGAGGACACGCTCCCCCTCCGGTGGGCTTCAGGAAAGATACAACCCGGATCCTAACCCGGGAGATTTCTCACAAGCCTAAGGCTCCTACCCCAAAAGCTCCCGGAGGCGCTCCCTCAGCTCCCGGGCCAAGTCCCGGTACAGGGCCCGCACGCGACGCTGCGAGTCCCGAAGCACATCTTCGGGCCAAAACTCGTACCCCGCCGGTGGAAGTATCCGGAGGGGTGGTACCACCCGGGCCTCCGGACGCGGGGGAGATAGTTCGGCACGGCTATTGTCGAAATTGTCCAAGTGCCACTCCGGGCGCCACCTCAACCGGACAGGCTCCCGGGCAGTACCCCCGTCACGTTCTCCGGAGACAAGGCTCAGCAAAATCAAAGCCGCTTGGGCGCCCCCCGGAGAGCCTCTCCCGGACCGTTGCCCGGGAGTAACCCCCGGGGAACCCTGGTAACATTTCATTGCAAAGACTTAGAAAAATTTCAAATAAGTAATACTTTCAATGTTTCCGACTTATCTTCTTTCTTTGGTCCAGCAGAAACAGAGTCGAGGACGACTCCTTTCTAAGAGGGGGAGGATGATGAGGACATCTATAGCACACATACATCACATACTTCCTCACATACATTTCCAGCACCAACAGGACCAATTACAAGAGCTCGAGCCAAACAAATACAACAACAGGTGAACCTTTTCCTTAAGGAACAACATTTTAATACAGATGAGAATGGATTACTACCTAATGCCTCTACTCTAATTGTAGTCAGGTACCATGAAGAAGGAGCCAAGCAACTACAAGAAGGAACAGAAGAAGATAAGGATATTCAAAAAATATGGAGGGCCTACACATGAGGTCATCGCATATGTCAACATCAATGCTGATGTCATCGCTTAGCTATCTTCTTTCTTGGACAAGAAGTAACAGTAGTAAAATTGAATTTTACAACCACTTTCTTGATAAAAAAGAAATGAGTTGTAAAGTTCAAATTTTCAACCTCTGTTGAGTTGTAAACTAGTTGTAAAGTTCAAATTTACAATCTCTGTTGATTTGGATGACAACTCATGATGAGTTAGCAGGAGCTTTTGTAGCCTATAAATATGCAAGTGTTATATTGTAATAAGTAGAATGAGAATTTTCAGAATAAAACACTTCTTTGTTCTAGGGTTTGAGTGAAGCATTTCCACCCCTTAGAATTGGGAATTATCTGAGATTCTTGTCTCCGTCGTTCTTGTGATTACCTCGGTGATTGTAAGAACACGTTTACTCCACGTGAGCAAGTAGACAAAGGGATTGAAGCGTGTGGTTGGGTGAATCGAGTGTCGCAGGTTGCCGTAATAGAGACGGTGGTTGGCGGTGTCATTCATCAGGTTGCACGGATCCAGTTATCTCCAATCCTACACCGTGAAGATCGGGCCAAACCGCGGACCGATCCATATCAACTCCTCAATCCTTTATTTTTCTTCTTGGAGAGTTCTGCACAAGGCAGTCCTCTCCTTCAAAAGAACCTCCACCTTCGCCAGCTATTCGTTGAGGACCCACAGGGCTTTATCCTCCTGTATGTACATGGGTCAGTTCCAAAAATATGCAACAAGAATGAAAGATGAGGATTATAACCTGGGTGGCAAAAGATGAAGGTGGAACAGAAGTTGGGGGTAATGTGGCAACTCAGTCTTTAGTTCCCATTAGCTTCTTGGATGAAGTTCCACTGGATGATCCTGCATCATCTCTAGACTGCTACTTCGAATGTGTCGAGTCCTCGAACATCTAAAGAGTTCCAAAATGCATTACATTGGAAACATCCAACCAAAAAGGAAAGATTCACGTAGATTCTTTAGAAGAGAATTACCTTCTGAAGTGCTTCTTCAATCTCATCTTCTATCTCTATTTCTTCTTCATCTCTCTCAACAATCTTTTTGGAGTCTTGGTTTGCCATTAAGATGAGAACAAAAGGAGAATTGAAGTAAGAAGTTGAGAAGAAGTTCTAAAGACTTGGCAGGTGAAACCTTGTAACTCTCATAACAAAGAGCCTTGCTATTTATAGAGCCTGGAGGCGTCGGTTCGTATTCATAGAAGCCTCGAGTTCTTAAAACGCACTTAAATTTTTTTCCTCGATTTGTTGCAAAAGGCTTAATGATGACTTGTTGAATGTATCTCAAAGTTCTTCTTGGGAAACCAACCCACACACGTTGGAAGCAATGTCTTCAAAATAACAGAAGAAGACGAAGTGTCGGATGATATATTCTCGAAGATTTTAAATTCGATGTAATAAACTTTTATTGCTTCAAATTTGGGGGCTAGCTGACGATGAATATTACTTGGGCTAGTCATATGTCATTAAATATATCATGTCTAAGATATTTCGGATATGGTATATGGCTCCATGGTTGCAGACGCTCAGTTTCTTGTGAACCAGAAGGTCGCATAACCAATGACGACCTTGGTATTGACCTATGGTCACAGTCTTTGCGCGACCATAGTGTTGAGAGAGTCATATCTAACCTAAGTAGTGGCTGAGTCTTCCGGTCACGGTTCAGGATAAGATAACTTCCTCTCCCACGTTCGTGATGATAACCACAAGGGAGTTAAGATATGCAGTTATCTGATAACTGCATATTGGCAACCATCTAACCTCCCGAAACTGCTATACATTGACACCCTTTTGATCACTTTAAAAAGGCAACAAGAGTACCAGACAAGGCATCGGATCTAACGAACCCGAAGATAGATACATAGATATAGAAATTGTTAATCTTTTCCTGTAACAATCTCCTCCTTTTCTTTTGTAATCAGTTATGCATATAGTGAAAACATCACAGGACGTAGTGTTATTACTCAAACATTTGAGGGCTCGAACCTGTATAATTCTCTGTGTCTCCAATACATAATTATCTTAACTTACCTAGTGGGCGTCTCGAAAGGTCTCCAATTCCTACACAACTAAATTTGCATAAGATCGACTAAGGACCTGACTCTCAATCGTCGACTGTCGTGGTATTAAGAATACCCCGGCAGGTTTTGAAGACGATCCTAGCGGAAGTTACGCAGCGCGGGTTGACCGGGCGACCGGTCCTCCCCCGCCGGACAAACACAAGAAAAGAAACGAGGATTTATACAGGTTCGGGTCCCAGTGGGGGCCCTAGTCCTGTCGACGCGCTCCCGACCGGAGTCGGCTGGGGAGGCTCTCTCCGGGGGAGAGGCTTCCGGAGCACGTCTGTGAAATTAGCTATTCCAATAATAATGAACTGATCCCTTACAACAGAGGGGTACAAGGGCTATTTATAGCCCCAAAAAAGAAGCAAAAAACCTAAACTACCCCGGGAGCCACCGCCGGATTGAAGGGTAGGACCGTCCTTCTCCTGGTCAAATGTCTTGGATGCTTGACAGGTGGTCGCTGGTTCCCGAGGCGTCCCTCGCGTGACCTGCACGTGATAAACAAACAGGGGTTTTACCTTTTAGGGGGGCGATGACGTCCGGGACCCCTTCCGGAGAGCAGGGCCCCGGGGACCCAATTGGCGGCGCCCGGGGCGGGCACCGGAGGCCACTGTCCCCGGGCCAAAGGCGGCGCCCGGGACCTGCCCGGGGGGCACGGTCCCGGGGGCCAAATGGCGGCGCCCGGGGCGGGCACCGGAGGCCACTGTCCCCGGGCCAAAGGCGGCGCCCGGGACGTGCCCGGGGGGCACGGTCCCGGGGGCCAAATGGCGGCGCCCGGGGCGGGCACCGGAGGCCACTGTCCCCGGGCCAATGGCGGCGCCCGGGACATGCCCGGGGGGCGCGGTCCCGGGGGCCAAATGGCGGCGCCCGGGGCGGGCACCGGAGGCCACTGTCCCCGGGCCAAAGGCGGCGCCCGGGACATGCCCGGGGGGCCCGGTCCCGGGGGCCAAAATGGCGGCGCCCGGGGCGGGCACCGGAGGCCACTCTCCCCGGGCCAATGGCGGCGCCCGGGACAGGCCCGGGGGGCCCGGTCCCGGGGGCCAAAATGGCGGCGCCCGGGGCGGGCACCGGAGGCCACTCTCCCCGGGCCAATGGCGGCGCCCGGGACAGGCCCGGGGGGCCCGGTCCCGGGGGCCAAATGGCGGCGCCCGGGGCGGGTCACCGGAGGCCACTGTCCCCGGGCCAAAGGCGGCGCCCGGGGCGCGCCCGGGGGGCGCGGTCCCGGGGGCCGAATGGCGGCGCCCGGGGCGGGCACCGGAGGCCACTGTCCCCGGGCCAAAGGCGGCGCCCGGGGGCAATCGTGAACTTACCTGGACTTGACCGCGTGGAGATTTCCCCCAACATCGACAAAGGCCTAGGATGTGTTCTTATGCAAGAAGGAAGAGTTGTGGCATATGCATTGAGACAGTTGCGCCACACGAAGAAAACTATCCAACTCACGATCTAGAATTAGCCGCTGTTGTTCATGCATTGAAGATTTGGCGATACTATCTTTTGGGAAATAGATGTGAGATCTATACTGACCACAAGAGTTTGAAATATATCTTCACACAGCTAGATTTGAATATGAGGAAATGAAGATGGTTAGAGCTAATAAAAAATTATGACCTTGGGATACACTACCACTGTCGCGTCCCGAAACTGGGACAACGACTACTCCTGTAGAGACCTAGCTCGCTGCAGCTAGTCCCAAACCACAAACCTTTGACTTCCCAGGATGAGCCAAACAGAGGAGTATATTACATTGCAACAGAGTACTCACAAAATATTTAGCAGTGTGGCCTGCTGGCCTTAATATTACATAAAGAGGATTACAATGCCTATAAGGCATTCAGGGTTTAGCAAAATATTTAACTACACAGCAGAAGATAGGTGACCCTCCCACAAAAGAAGTTGACGGCAGAACAACACACTTCAGGGTTCTGGCGGAACTGATTCTCCTCCTTCTGGATCCACGTAATACTCCGTGCCATCATCTTGATCAAGGTAGGCTCCATCTATTGAGTTGAATGTTGCAAGGGTGAGCACTTACGTACTCAGCAAGTCATAGGTAAGAGTAGATACATATAGTAGTGATGATATGAACCTAGACTAGTCAAGAATTATGGATATTTGTAAAATAATCTTTTTCTTTCATACCTCATCTCATGGCAGCACTTTTCATAAAGTAACATCATCATTCATGTTCACTAGATTATAGCACTACCGCGACACGTCGACACACGACAGCCCACGGCAGCACTCCTTATCATGACAACACATGTCATTTGGGTAATCTTGATTTAAACATATTTTATTTAGAAAATAGTACTTGTGTCACACCCCGTGGATTTAATCCACCGCAGCAGACTCCTATAAAACCCGGGAGCTCGGAGTATTCGAATACGTTTTTAACTCTGCAGAGAGGTACCAATTTACCCGCAAGATATTCCACTTTCAAACCTTTCCTATCATAACAAAATGATTGGACCCCTGACTCACTTCATATTGTGAGCGGCAAGGTGGAAATAACAAGAACTTTTGTTATGTTTTACTCACAATTCACCCCCGACCCTGTGGCTCTCAGCGAGGCACAGTTGTGGCAGGTTGTATCCAAACCTCCACCCCTTTGCTTATTCCCATTACTGGGTCAGCGTGCTTGATCACCTTCAGTGATATGTGTGGGAGCCGCGCTCCGTGTTTATCGTGCATCACTACACATCTCATGCAGGGGTTTCATGTGCGATCCACATAATTACTTGTTCAGGCCTGTCCCATACCAGGCTTGCGGTTAGCACGTTGTTCATGCCACTAGATGCACAACACAAGGTTCTAGTCCTTATATGCCAGTGACCAGACCATCCACAACCCTGCACCTTCAGTGCCTGCATTCCTTTGCAGTCTAGCACCTCCAGTGCTACAGCCATCCACACCATTTTTCTGGTCACGGCTAGGGTTTTATTTCATGAATATAAGTATATAAATACATATAATAGTTCATGGCTCAAAACTTGTTTATTTCACATTTCACAGATAACCAATCTAGTACTGCCAATTGATAAATCAACCATTCTCAATCTTTCACATGCAATATTGCCTATATTCAAGGTTATATTATAGCAACATTTAAAATATAGGTTCAAGATGACCAAGGATATGACTTGCCTTCCGCGTCGTAAGATACAGCAGTTGACGTCGGATCTGCAGTGAAGTCCTCGAACTCGGGCTCTTGATCTGCTCTCCAATCAAACAAACAACCAATAATCATAATCTTTTCCATACATTATTATACTATATGCAATGATGCAAAGATGAAGTCTTGATGATTCTGAAATGATTGGGTTTAGAGGCTGATTAGGGTTAAGTTAAGGAAACCAATGTTAAGATTAGCTGTCAAAGGTTTACAAGGTTCCAAATGTCTCAAAATATCAGAATGATATCAAGGTTGCGACTGGTTCGCTCAAAAACAGCGAACGTCTTTAGGTCGACATTCGGTTCAAAGCATCGACATAGGGTCGATGAATGATAGAGGGGTTATCTCAACTTGTGGTAGTAGAATAAAATGTAGATCACAACTCTACAAATTTAGTGGACAAAGTGTATTTCAAATTACACAACCAGAAGTGGGTAAACAAGGCCAATGCCATTGGCTGGCATATACTGAGAAAATGTCAAAAATTAGGGTTTAGCAACAAATATAATTCAAGGGCTCAAATCAAGTTGTGATAGAAGAAGAAATTGTAGATCACAACTTCAGGAATCTAAGGGACAAAGTTATGCTCAAGATGCACATCTGGAAGGCAGTGAAAAGGGCTAATGCCACTGACTGACATAGCCTGGCATTAATCTTGACATGGCCAGAAACTAGGGCTTAGCATAACTTTTGATATGGAGCTCCAAATGATGCACCACTTTGTCTGGGAGGTAGGCTTGAGTAACAGGAATAATTAAGTTAACAGGATCTAGGGCAAGAAATGACTGGAAAGCAAGAAATTTGATGATGAACAGAGATGAACTGGCTGCACAGGAGCAGTTCTGGACACAAACTTGGCATGGCTGTAACTTCCAATCTAGGCCAATTTAGGTGTCGGGCTAGAAGACAAAAATACTCAGGAGGCTAAGGCACATCTAAATGACAAGGTTTCGAGGGCTGAAATGACTGGAACAAGCTTTTCCGGTCATCGGCGCCAGAGAAGAACACTGCTGTTTGGGGGTTTTCAATTTAGGCCGAACGAACTCGATTCCAAGCTTGGGAAGTGATATATGGGTAAGAGGAAGCTACCTGCACGATCACTTTGGCCGGAGGATGGCCGGAGAAGCCTGGCGACGATCGCCGGTGACTGGTGGAGCTCAAATTTGAGGAAACCTTCGATTTGAGCTCAATCTGGAAATCTGGATGCATAGGCTTGCTGGAAATGAGTCACGGATCATTTTGTTTCACAGATTCGAAGATTAATTCGGGGTAGATCGGCCAGCATTGCCGGAATAGGGCAATCGGGAATTCCGGCGATCACCGGCGACTGGATGCAATATAACTCAATTAAATGGTACAGCACGATGAGGGAGATGAGGGGAACTCACTGATGCTGTTAATTTGACAGGAGATGCTGTGGATTGTGCTGGCACCGTGAGGCTCCTCGACGGCTTGCCGGAGAAGAAGACGAAAACAGGAGAGTTTCGAGACTTAGCTGATTTCCAGTGAAACAAGAAGTTGCTGGGGTACAGTGGTGTATAAATAGGCCAGGCGCAACTTGCAAGGAGGGAGCAGCGAAGTGATTAGCAGCCGGTGATGCGATTGGTTGCGTGCTGAACATCAGCGGCGAAGACACAGCAAGAGCGGTGATTGCGACGGCGACAAGTCTGTAGCTGATCACCACGTTGGTTCATCGGGACTTTGCAACGCTAGAGCACACGGTGGCGACAACAACTGGCACGGCGCAAAAGCAACTGACAAAAGCCTGGTGTTTCTGCTGCTGGTCGCGCACGAGGGCGGTGCTGTCGTCGACGCTGCCACGGTGTTGCCACGGCGATGGCTGAGACACTGACGCGTGCGCAATAGGAAGAGCAAGCATGCACGAGCACAAATGCAAGCGGAACTTGGCCGGCGGCGAGCGTGCACGGCGCATGGCAACCACGGCAATCTCTGGTCGTGCGCACAGTAGCTAGCCTGGTCGAATCTGGGTTCATTTGTAATTTCCAATTCTTGATTTGGACTGATCTGTAAATCTAATAATTTGGAAGGTTTGTTCTGAATTTGATTCTGCTATTTTGGCAATCTTTATTCCACAGATGATTTGGCAAGGATTGAAAATAAAACTTGGCACATTTAGATAGCTTTTGATACAAACTGAAAATAGAGTAATTTAGGGTAAAATTAGATTTGAGTTTTGTCGATTTCGAATTCTGGCATTTAGGTTTTGATTTTGACATCTGTACAGAAGAGAAACTTGTGTTAAATAGCAATTAGAAAAGATTTGCTGAAGAAATTCTGAATTTAGAGTTAATCTGGAGATTTTAGTCTTTTTTTTTTTTTAGGTTTTCAGATATCAGATAAGGACTAATTTGCGATAAGTCTTGGACTGATTTGTGAAAAAGGTTTAGATGATAAAATCTGGCTGTCAACTTTTTAGATTAAGGTATTGACATACCCATGATCATATTCCAGGAATAATCTGGTCTGAACTTGGTCAAGATTTTGATTAAATCTGTATTTCTAAACTTAGGGTATTTGGGTAATATAAGGTATTTCTGTTTTCGAAAACAGAAGGAGTTGATAATTCTGGGAGTTAGAGATAGAATTGGATCTGGGTTCTGAAGACTTTTAAGTTCAGAGTAACTGATAGATCACATCTGAACAATCTGATCTTAATTTGAGGTCATAGGATAGATTTTGGAGATTTTAGGGCTTGAGATAGAAACTAATCTGGCTATTACTACAGATACATGCATGCATGCCATTTGTGAAAAAGGAAATTTTCACCCCTAACTCAGGGTGTTACAACCACCCTGGCAAAGCAAACATAGTAGCGGATGCTTTAAGTAGAAAATCCTACTGCAATCAAGCAAAGATCCTAGAAGTACCACCCCAATTACTTAAAGATTTCGAGAAGCTAAGCTTGGAATTTGTTGAGCAAGGGACCATTGCCACTTTGAAGGTTGATTGCAAGCTGAAGAATCAAATTCAAAAGGCTCAAGAAACAGATCAGGATATTCAAAAACTGAAAGGAGACATAAAGCATAGAAGTGCAACCGATTTCTGAAAGGATGAGCAAGGAATCTATGGTATCACAATCGAATTTGTGTCCCAGACAACAAAGAAATCAAGGACTTAATATTGCATGAAGCTCACTACACCCCTTACTCTATCCACCCAGGTAGTACAAAGATGTATAAAGACCTAAAGGATCGATTTTGGTGGAATGGAATGAAGAAAGAAGTTGCTGAGTTCGTAACATCTTGTGACACCTGTCAGAGGGTGAAAGTAGAACATCAGAAACCTACAGGACCACTACAACCTCTACCAACCTCCGAATGGAAATGGGACAAAATTAGAATGGACTTTATAACTGGATTGCCAAGAACCCCAAAAAGGTTATGATTCTATATGGGTTACAGTTGACAGATTGACGAAAGTAGCTCATTTTCTACCAGTAAATACTCAATACGAGACCAATAAGCTAGCAAGTTGTATCTCATAAGAATTGTTGTTCTGCATGGAGTACCAAAAGCAATTGTTTCAGATAGATGAGTGCAGTTTGTGTGAAAAATTTGGGAAGAACTGCAGAAAGCCTTGGGTACAAAATTGAAATTTAGTACCGCTTACCATTCTCAAACGGGAGGCCAAATAGAAAGAGTGAATCAAATTCTAGAAGACATGCTGAGGGCGTGTGCCTTAGACTATGGAATTTCTTGAGAACAATTCCTGCCATACGCAGAGTTTACTTACAACAATAGCTATCAAGCAAGATTGCAGATGGCACCTTTTGAAGCGCTCTATGGAAGGAAGTGCTGCATACCATTGTATTTGACCGAGGTGGGACAGAGACAATTTTTGGGACCACAACTCATAGAAGATGCCACAGCTCATGTAAAGATTATATAGGAAAGATTGAAGTTAGTCCAGTCTCGACAAAAGAGCTACGCCGACAATAGAAGAAGAGAATTGTCTTTTGAGGAAGGCAACTATGTGTACCTCAAAGTGACACCATACAAAGGAGTCCGTCGATTTCAAATGGAAGGAAAATTAAGACCAAGATATGTTGGACGATATAAAATCTTGGAAAATGAGGACAAGTAGCTTACAGATTGGAGCTACCACCTGAACTAATAGGAATTCATGATGTTTTTCACATATCTCAATTGAGGAAATGTCTAAAGAAACCAGCGAAGCAAGTATCTCCTGTAGATTCTGAAGTTCAACCAGACTTGTCATATCAAGAGTACCTTGTTAAGATATTAGAGGCCAGAGAAAGGAAGTTGAAATCAAGAACCATCAGGTTTTCCAGAGTTTAGTGGAACAATCACACAGAAGAAGAGTCAACCTGGGAAAAAGAAGAAGAGTTGCGTCAGAACTTCCCCTACCTATTTTTGAACCAGTCAGAATATCGAGGGCGAGATTATTCTTAAGGAGGGTAGGTTGTAACGCCCCAAACTTTTGCTACTCTTTTAATATGTCAGTCAATGCATCTCTATTGAATCCCTCAGATGTCTCGACCACATCTCAGATAAATCCTAGAAAAATCCTCCAAATCTCTGATTAAAATTATCTAAAATTCTCTAGATTAAATTCCAACTCAAAATCCCACTTTTTTCCAACCCAATATTCGACCTATTAGATTGCTCCTGTTCAAATTGTCTTAAACCAGTAATTCTGTTTGAAATAATCAAGTTTTGGTCGATGGTCAAGCTATGCGATCAAAACTGGATCGCTGATCAAAAGAAAGTCACTGATCGAGTCGAGTACTGGTTGAATCGGAGAGAAAACAAATGGATCCCATCATCCCTGTTCGAGTGCTCGTGTGAAATCTTTGCCCCTTTCTAGCTTCAAGTGTTTGATTCAATCTTTTTCTAGTGTTCAGTCAAAAAGGAGTACATTAATCCACAAACCAGTCATGTTTTGGTGTTTTGATCAAAGTGAAGCTCAATCAAGAAGCCCCAAAACAACAAACACCTCTTCTAACCAATGCATGTTGGCTGTGAGAGAGAGAGCAACGACCAGCACAGGGAAGAGTGTGAAGTCCCTCCTGTCATACCACCATTCAAGCCCCCAACAAGCATCGAGCAAATCTCCCTCGATACCAAGCAAAATCTCTGTGCTCCTGACATTGCTTGATCCTCTCATGTCTCATTCTCTTGTCCAGCATCTTCTAGTAGCCTATAAGAACCCCTCCAAAGTCTTCTTCTTCCTCGTGCTGCCTGTTCATCCCTGTTTCTTTCCTAAGTCTTGAGGAGGTATGATACTTGATAGATCTTGCTTATGTGCTCATTTTTCTTAATCAACCTTAAGAGAAATCATTCATATATCCATCCTCCATCTACTCTTGTACAGAAATATCATCAAAAAAATCTCCTGAGATCACGGAATTTTCAAGTCTTCTTCTCAAACGACAGTGAGTACCACTCTGTTTTTGGTTCTTGAGCAGCCTCCCTTTAAACTTCAAATTCATTCTCATTTCTTCATTATTTTCTTTGATTCTTGTTGCTGTGTGTTCGCAACTCTCTTAGCTTCGTTTTGGGCATCTTTAATAGGTATTTTGATCTGTAGAACTCCGGCAATCGATAAAATAGTTCAGCCCCGCCACTTTCCTATTTTTGTAAAATCGGACCCCATAAATGGCCTCAAAACTATTCAAACCTGTTGAAAGAATTCTAGATCATCTCATTTCCTACAACATTGATGTTGATCACTTTCAGAGATAAGCACTGTATCAGCCTAATTTTTGTGTTTTCCGAGTTTTAGTCTTTTCATTCCACAGTTTGACAAACGAGAGTTAAGCGAAGCTGCGACCATGGATTGGCTGCAACCTCAGACTAAGACCATGGGCTGTGACCTTACCAAACTCAAGTCCTTCAGAGCCAAGTTCGACCAACCCAGGCCCAAGCTGAGCCAAACCTTGTACTCGTAGCCAAGCCCTGAGTATTTTCTTCCTCTCAAGATCATCTCCAACCAGATTACCTCGCATGCATACATATTTATACTTTTACATATAATTTTCTATGGTAAGTAATTTCTGTATGCTTATTTATTGTATTATTATTTGTGTGCGAGAATAGAACTAGGAGTGGAAGGAACAGAAGAAGTATTTGAAGACCCCTTAGAGCAATTAGACCCCTCTTTGCAAGACAAGTCTCTTTCTCATTGATCATGTGTCTCCTAGTATTTTAAGTAAAATAGGTTATTTACTATTTTAAGTATATGCATGCTTTATTTTGCAAATTCTATGTTGGATGAATATGAGTAGATATGACCTAAATTCTTTGAAGGCCCTTCATGTTCATATACCCTATGCACTCATTGTCACCCTAGGATGTTGTGCTTAAGTTATGCTTATGCTTGAATATATGTGCTAAATGCTAAATGGTCATCTATATTATGAAAAGTGTGTTTAAAACCTTGGTTGTAAAAGTGTAAAGTTAGAATCGATAGTGAGGATGGTTTGTGTGGTTGGCGCTGTGTGCGCAACGGGAAAGTGGTTTGTTCCTCACTAGCGATTCATAAAGACGAGACCCTTGTGTTGTGCTTCCAAGCGGCATGAAAAATGTACTTACCATTTTCCCGGTATGGGACGGGCGCGGCAAAGTAGTTCTCTAGGTATTAGCTTTTCCCTGTAATGGTTGTCGATCCAGTTTCTCGAGGGAATCTGGTGGGCCACAGAAGGCCGTGAGTTGTGAGAGTGAGTGAGTGAATCAGGAGTTTGGAAGGAGGGCGCCCTAGGCCTGGATTCTGAGTTGTGCGCGCTTGGATCCACAAGCTATGTGTCTCGCAGAACCATAGACCAAGTCTAGGTAGATTTGGCTGTGGGGTGCGCTCCACAACGGTAATATGGACTAGTTGTCTATTTACTGGGCAGGGAATTGTTAAATGGTAGGATTACAAACTGTCATGTGATCTTAGCCTTGTCACATGCGTAAAAGTCGTATGGAGAGGTACCGACTTGAAAGCTAGGTGATCAAGTAGATTAAAGTGGTACACCTTTGCAAAGTTAAAAAAGTATCAGATACTCTGAGCTCCTAGGTTTTGGAGTCTGCGCACGGTGGATTCTATCCACGTCGATGCAGCACAAGTAGGATTTGAAAGATTTTTGTAATATTGGATAAAAGTGGTGACTCATGGAAGACCGCCACGCATAACATTTTCTAAAACCTAGTTTAGGATTTTAAAAGTCTCGCTTTTGAAATCAAAACCTTTCCTTATAACTTTTGATTGAAAATCTATTCTATTCTTACCTATAAACCAAAGAGCCTATTTCTTGGAATTCCCCATCATTTATATACCTGCATTCATTAATTGAGACTTGTTGAGCACCGTGAGGACAATGTGCTCACCCTTGCTTCTGCACATAAAAATTTAGAAGGACTCGTTGATCCCGACTCCTATGGCTTCGAACCCATTGATGAAAAAGGAACCGTCCCCGATGATTCAATTTACTAGAGGGTCATTCACCTAGTGGAGCCCGATGTGGTGGGAGCCCATGCCATGCTGCTGCTATTGGAGATGATGAAGACATTGAAGATGGTCATAGTTGTTTAGCTCATCTCGCTGTGTGTTTTGTTCTTTTGTGCCGACCTTTGTGTCGATGAAACTTCTTAATTTGTATCAACTCTAAATTGCGTCTTTCTTGACGCTATGGTATTGTAATATTGGTCCTTGTGACCTTATACTCATCTTAATTACCTGTGTAGCAGTATAATGCATTGTGTGGTTGTGAGCTTGTGATGTATCATTCTGTGTGCAACCTAACCTGGGCAGTTACCGCTAGATTCCTCAAATGAGGGTCCCCACAGCTGGCACGGCTACTTCCACCACAACAGCATTCGACAACTGCCGCGCCGACCAGCTCCCTCTTCGTCGGCCATGTCCCGTGAACCGACATCTTCCTCGACCAATTCTCCTCAACTACTCGACGACCTCGACCATCAACTCTAGCACTTGCCAGCTTTTGCAATAGCACTAATGGTGACCAATTTCTTCTTCCTCTTGCTCTTAATTGCTCTGTGATGATTGGACAAGTAGTTTTGAGATGTAATATTGCCAAGATTCTAGTAACAATGATGAATTTGATTAAATCAAGCAAAACATTTCCTAGAATTGCAATCTAGAATCTAACTTTGTTCGATGCTGAGATGAATTGAATCTGAGTTGGCTTAACTGTTATTTCTGCTTGAGAGCTTCTAATTTGAATTGTTAAATTTTGTGATATGTGGGTATAACTTTTGATTTGACTTCTAGCTGCAAAAGTTTTTTTGATGCATATCTCTCTGAATTGGTTGGAAGGTTGTGTTTTTAGATCTTTATCTGCAGCTACAACCAATTTCTATTTTTTCTATACTACGGTCCAGACTAGTGATGATGCAGTAGTGATTTCTGGGTAAATGTTGTGAATCTTGAGTTCATTGTTAATCTAATTGCAGTTGTGAGTATCATTGACTTATTGCCTGCTAAATTCTTTGTAAAAATTTGTGTGGTTGTGACCTAGTAGTGCTGGAGGAAGTAGTTTCAGTGTTCAAGTGAGCTTGGTCTATCTCTATTTCTTTTATTTTTTCTCAGTAATTGATGTATTGAAGCTTTGGATTCCAAGTTCCATTGATCTTTGTTCATAAGTGTCCAAGAAGTAAAATGGGAAGCCTAGCTCTGACACTGGATACTTTGTTTGTCTTGTGCTTGTTGTCGCCAGTCAAAAGGCTGTCGGGGAATGGTTTGTGCTATCTCTATGTGCCTATTCGTTGATACTGTCGAGAGACATACTCGTTGTACTCGCTTTCGCTGCCCTTTTTGCGAAACCACTAAACGATACGATTCTATCACATGTATTCACGATGACGCGTACAGATCTAGCACTAACTAATGGTCGCGGTGTGATCAGCTCCCTCTTTCTCTTTATTTCTTCCAACATTTCCTCCCTCTTTCTCTCATCTGTTTTAGTTTCATTAGTCATCGATTAAGTTTAGTTTACGCATTTTGCTTCTCTAGTCCCTGTGGAAAGAACGACTAGAATACTCGCCTTACTGCTCTGATCTCATTCTCTTGGGAGACGGTCTAGGCCGGTATTGATGGGACGTGGGGTGGTCCGATCTTTCGATGAGAACGACAACTATCGATTTGTGGAGATGACTCTCATGATTTGCTACCAACCGTACACAACTGATACGCCCTGGCAATCGCTGAACCAACTTCGGATTGTTATCGACCGAACTAGAAGCACGATCGACCTGATCACGAAGATCTATTCCTGCAAGCGATAGAAGAACAAGCAAGAACAAGATTTACAAGCAATCTGAAATTGCAAATATAGATTAAATCATGATAAAGAGTTGGGGTTCCGAATACAGATATTGATGTTGATCTAGCCGACCAAGAAGAATATCTCAATAGCTTCACGAAGGAAAGACTACCATGAAACAAAACCCACGGAACTCTAATGGTTCGGCCAGATTATAAAGAGGAGGTAAAAGAGGTCGGTGAACAGATAAGGAAACCTGAAACAAACATGGACTCTTTCCCTACTCGGACTCTAACTCGATATATGGGCCTTGACCCAACCAAAAGGTGACACAGCACCATAACATAACTAAAATAAACCTAGATAATTATGGTATGATCAACGGTCAGGTGGCAGCACCGTTATCCCAATTAGTTGGTCAAACAACAACTCCATCGATCCGTTCGGTCCTCCAAAGCAACACCGAGGTTCCTGATAAAAATAAGATCACACACATCAGGCAGCATCGAGTTCAAAGTATATGAATGTATTCCAATAAATGAATTTACCTGACAATTAAGTTGATGTGCGCGTGCTCTAGTGATCGGTCCTATTGATCAGTGAGGAGCAATAGAAGTTGTAGGACCGATAGTAGTGATGTCCTCATCATCCTCCCCTTCTTGCATTTGAATCGTCCTCGACTCAAGGTCATCTTCCTCTCCCAAATATGGCTTCAAATCTGCAATGTTAAAGGTGGGACTAACCCCGAAATCTGCAGGCAAATCAAGCTTGTATGCATTATTGTTAATCCTCTCTAACACTCTAAAAGGACCATGAGCTCTAGGCAGTAATTATTTCTTTTCGACCCTGACTAGCAGCAATCTTGTACTTTTCATTCATACGTTCTATATTATCCTTAGTTATTTCATGCAGTTTAAGAATCAATTCAGCATGTCGTTTAGCATCAATGTTTACCCTTTCCGAAGATGGTAAAGGTAATAAATCAATAGGAGCGCGAGGAACAAACCCATATACTACCTGAAAGGGACACATCTTTGTGGTTGAATGCAGCGATCGGTTGTAAGCAAACTCCACGTGAGGTAAGCATTCTTCCCACATCTTCAAGTTCTTCTTCAAAACAGCCCGCAACATGGTGGATAATGTGTGGTTGACAACTTCGGTTTGGCGATCGGTTTGGGGATGACATGTAGTAGAAAACAGCAACTTGGTCCCCAATTTCACCCAAAGAGATCTTCAAAAATGACTGAAGAACTTCGCGTCACGATCTGAAACAATCGTATTCGGCACTCCATGTAGTCGAACGATTTCCCTGAAAAACAATCAGCAACATTTGTAGCATCATCGCTCTTTTGACAAGGTATAAAATGTGACATTTTAGAAAATTTATCCACTACAACAAAGATACTATCCCTTCCCTTCTTTGTTCTAGGCAGGCCTAAAATAAAGTCCATAGAAATATCCTCCCAAGGTGTGCTAGGAACAGGCAGAGGCATATATAAACCATGTGGATTAAGTCGTGACTTAGCTTTTTGACATGTAGTGCAGCGTGCAACATAGCGCTCGACGTCACGCCTCATATTCAGCCAATAGAAGTGAACAGCCAAGATGTCTTCCGTCTTCTTGACACCAAAGTGTCCCATTAGACCTCCTCTGATGCGCACGGTGGCCCGATCTTCCGACAGGTAGAGGTAAGTCGATTGGTGGAGACTCGACGTTGACGATCCGGCTTCCGATCAGAACCGATCCGAACCCAGCAATCGCTACACCACGGCTCTGTTGGTTATCAACCATGCACAAACACGATTGACCTCACCAAGAAGGCTTATCCCTGCATGCGAATCGAGAACACAAGCAAGAACGAGAAAGAAGCAATCTGAAATATTGCAAATATAAATTGAATCTCACGAGTTGGGGTTCCACAAACCGATACACGGCGAAACTGTTCTTTGATAGATTAATCTAAGAAAAACCCCAAATCAAACCCTAGCGGTGGCTACTGAATATAAGGGCTAAGGGACGTCCTAGAAACCCTAGACGTGTCCGTGATGGACTCCAACACGATACATGGGCCAACGGCCCAAATTGGTGACGCAGCACCCTGGGACAGATTCTGTCCGCCAACTTACAACGCGAATTCCTGTCGACTCAGCAGTCCAATTGACCTGAAACCGATGCCATTGGAAAGGTTATCTCCTTAGCTTTCGATACATATGTGGATCATTGAAATCAGAGTCCGTTTGTGGCCTGGGCGACGATTTTAGTGAACACTGCTCCTGGTGGCCGAGGTAGTAGACTCCGAGATGAATTGGGACTCCAACTTGACTTGGACGCCCTCCTGGCCTCCCTCCTGGCCCTTGCTGGTTCCCAAGGCCTTCATGATCCTCTCCAAAGTTCCTAAGTACAATATAATCAATAATATCATTAGGTAGCATACTATCCTCACAAGTATATACACGGGCACTTAGGAACGAGCTCACCTGTTGATTCAATTGCCGTGCTCGTGCTCTTGTGATGGGTCCTTGCATCACAACTGGAGGAGTCTCGGGCGTATGCATAGGAGTGATGTCCTCATCATCCTCCATGCACCTCCTGTAACAACAAAAGACGAACGGAGATAGCAAGAATGCATAGCTTGTTAGCTCGATAAACAAAGTCATCATTTATCACAAATTTATTCCATCTTCTTCCTTCTTTACAATTCAGTAATACATCTTTAAAATCAGCATCATGCGCATATTGCTGTTTGATGGTTTCTAATCCTAAAATCTTGAAGTCAAGTTGAGATAACATAGTGTAACATCTAGACAAAGCATCAGCAATAACATTCTCCTTCCCTTTCTTGTGTTTGATAACATAAGGAAAAGAATCAATGAATTCTACCCATTTTGCATGTCTACAATTTAATTTTCTTTGACTTCTAATATGCTTCAAAGATTCATGGTCATAATGGATAACAAACTCTTTCGGCCAAAGGTAATGTTGCCATGTCTCCAAAGTCTGAACTAAAACATATAATTCTTTATCAGAAGTTGAATAATTCAGACTAGAACCACTTAACTTTTCACTGAAATAAGCAACAGGTTTACCTTCTTGGATTAACACACCGCCAAGTCCAATTCCACTGGCATCACATTCAAGTTCAAAAATCTTACCAAAATCAGGAAGTTGGAGCAATGGTGCGTTCATAAGATTCTCTTTCAAGATGATGAATGATTGTTCTTGTGCATGACCCCAAACAAACGGAACTCCTTTCTTCGTGAGCTCATGCAACGGTGCAGCAATGATACTGAAATCCTTGACAAAACGCCTATAAAATCCAGCAAGTCCAAGAAAGCTTCGCACTTGGGTGACCGTTGTTGGAATCGGCCAACTTTGAATAGCTTCGATCTTGGCTTCATCAACTTCAATGCCCTATGGAGTAACAACATAATCAAGAAAAGAAACTCGATCGGTGCAAAAGGTACACTTCTCAAGGTTACCGAACAAATGTGCACCACGTAAAACCTTAAAAACAACACGCAAATGTTCAAGATGTTCATCCAAAGATTTGCTATAGATCAAAATGTCATCAAAGTATACCACCACAAATTTGTTGATGAAAGGACGCAAAACCTCATTCATTAATCTCATGAAAGTGCTTGGTGCATTAGTTAAACCGAAAGGCATCACTAACCACTAATATAATCCGAATTTAGTTTTAAACGCTGTTTTCCATTCATCTCCTAAATTCATGCGAATTTGGTGATATCCACTACGCAAATCAATTTTAGAGAACACAGCAGAGCCACTCAATTCATCAAGCATATCATCTAACCTAGGAATAGGATGAAGATATCGAATTGTGATGTTATTGATAGCTCTACAATCAACACACATACGCCATGATCCATCTTTCTTTGGAACCAAAAGAACAGGGACTACACATGGACTAAGGCTTTCACGTACGTACCCTTTGTCAAGTAAGTCTTGCACTTGACGCTGAAAATCCTCAGTCTCTTGTGGATTGGTTCTATATGGTGCATGGTTGGGCAACGAGGCTCCTGGAATTAGATCGATTTGATGCTCAATCCCTCGAATTGGAGACAGCCCCGGTGGTACTTCCTTTGGAAATACATCAGCAAACTCCTGCAAAACATTAGCAACAGCAAGAGGCAAAGAAGAAGGAATGTCCTCAAGTGAAAACAAAGCTTCTTTGCAAACTAAAGCATAGCAATCAGATGCATTAGTTTCTATCTCAGTAATTTCAGATTTGGTAGCAAGCAAAACAGAACCTTTCAACTTAATTTTAGCATGGTTAGAACTAGGTTTGTTCTTTTTCGATTGAACAACTTGTTTAGCTACGATCTGATTTTCACTTTTGGTACTCTCCTTTTCTCTATTAGCTCTCTCCAATTCATCTTTTAAAATTGCTTCAGGAGACATGGGTAGCAAAGTGAGCTATTTTCCTTTAAACATGAGAGTATATTGATTAGTTCTACCATGATGCAAAACATCTCTATCATATTGCCACGGTCTACCTAACAATAAGGAACATGCTTGCATAGGTACGAGATCCCAATCAGCATAATCATGATAGGAACCAATAGAAAAGTACTCTCATAATGCGAGTTACCTTCAGCTTACCACAGTTGTTGAACCATTGAATGTAGTAAGGTCGAGGGTGCTGATTCGTGGTCAAGCCAAGCTTCTCGACCATGTCTATGCTTGCTAAGTTGTTGCAACTTCCTCCATCGATGATCATACGGCATGATCGGTCCTTGACAACGAACTTTTTTTGAAACAAGTTGTGATGTTGATTCTGTTCAGCACGCTCCATTTGTGCACTAAGCACATGCTTCACAATGATGCTCAAATATCGATCATTAATTTTAGCACCATATTATTCATGTTCAGCTTGTTGCCCTTCACCTGCATGGTCAGTTGCAAGCATAGCATATTCTTCTTCGATATCACTAGCTGAAGTGTACTCACCATCATCCTTTATGAGTAGGGCTCGCTGGCTAGGGCAGTCACGCATGATATGATCGAATCCCTTACAACGGTGGCATTGTGTTTCTCGTGCTCTTCCGGAAGAAGCAATCAATGATGAACTTTGTGCGGGGGCTTGGACTGTACTCTTACTCGTCTCAGTCACTCGTGAAGGTATTGTGGAAGCACTAGGACGTCGGTTGTTGCTGGAGAAACTCGGTAAAGGTGCTCGGCTCGATGTGTTGTATGGAGCTTTCAGTTGGGCACCTCCGAAACTCCCTCTCGGCCTCAACTTCCGTCCCTGTACTTCTCTCTCTGCCTTACAAGCAAGATGAAACAAACGAGTGATAGAGTTGTAATCTTTATAGTCAAGAATGTCCTGAATGTCTCAGTTCAAACCTCCCAAAAATCTAGCCATTTTAGCTTCATCAGTTTCTTCTAAACCACAACGTAACATACTAGTTTGCAGCTCTTGATAATAATCCTCTACAAAATTACTATCTTGGTTCAGACGTTGCAATTTATTCAGCAAATCACGAGCATAATATGAAGGCACAAATCTATGTCTCATGACTCTCTTCAAAGCATTCCAAGTTCTCGGTATGTTCTGGTTATTTCAACAATATTCACTCCACCAAACAGATGCAAATTCAGTAAACTCTCTAGTAGCAGCCCTAACTTTCTTATCTTCAGAAACTTCAAACCATGAAAATTTTTGTTCTATAGCTAACTCCCAAGTGAGATAGGAATCAGGGTCATACTTTCCAATGAATGAAGGTATAGTCAATTTAAGCTTACCGAATGAGTCATCATGACAACGCACCTCTCGTGGTGGAATTCTTCTCATACCGTGGTGATTGAAACGAAGACGCTGATGGTCACGATCATTATTGGTATTGAATCCTCCATCGGACTCTGTATCAGCAGCATATTGATTTCCTTCGGCATTGAAATCATCTTCGACCTCATCATCCCATGTTCGGTGTCGGGGTACATCATTGGCAGCAGCAGCAACAGGGGCAACAGCCGTGGCAACCGGTGCTCCTTTCTTCTCCAATTTCTCCACTCGAGTGGTGAGTGCAGCAAGTGCTTCATTATTGCAGTCTAGAATCCCTTCGATACGCTCAGTGTGCGTATTCAGCAAGCGGTTGAAGTGTTGTACGATGCCCTTCGTATGAGGTGTAAGTGGGCCTTCGTCCTCCTCGTTTTGATGATCCAATCCTAACATGGTTAGTAGCAAACAAGGAAACAAAATCACAATGATATATCCCTATCAACTACTAGGTGTAGGTGGCTCAAACTCTCTCACAGTCAAGCTTCTTATCAAGCTCTTACCGATTCTTGCCAAGTAGTAGGTGGTGATCGGTAGCTAGTAATGGTCTCAAACGCTCCAAAGATTGGATAAAGCGATTGCAAGTGATCAGTACCTGTACGTCAGTAGAAAGTGTAGCTTGGACAGGCTCAAGTATGTAGCAAAGGTTAGCAATGATTAGTTCAGAGAATGCAAAGTTGAAAAGTTGCTCAAAGTACTACTCACTAGTATGCTGGCCTAGGCTAAACCAAACTAGAGATGCGACTGAAGGGCAAAAAGGTAAAAAACTCAGATTTTTCTCTCTTTTTTTTTTTGACGTCGGCAGCAACAAGTTAGCAAAGTTCACGAATGGCTGTGGGGAGGCTGTGGCGACGATATGGCACAATGGTCGAAAAAGTGGAGAATTGCAGGGGTAAATCGGTAATTAAAAGTCAATCTCATATCTCTCTCTCTCTCAACACTTTGGTCACAATTGAAAATTTGGATTCTTCTCAGATTTTTTTCCTTTTTCTTTCCGAGTTAACAACTTTTTTTTTTGGAACCGACAAGAAATCGGTGGCTGGTTTTCCGAAGCAGATACGAGATTGATTTCCTTCTTCTTACCAATCCGAAACCAACTAGGAATCAGATTCCCCTTTCTTTTCCGACACACCTAGATGCAAGGTAGATGGATGCAGTGGCAGGTGGCCAGGTATTGCAGCGGCCTAAGCGAAGGTGTGATCTCAACTCGAAACTCTAAAGGTTATGCGCTAAGACCAGCAACTCGACACGACGATGCAGCAAAGATTCAACCAAGCACAAACCAAAAAGATATTGCAGGTGCAAATTGGTTTGGACAAGGATGGTCTAACCCTAATTTTTTTTTGTGGACTTTTCAGTATAAGACAACACTCAAAAAAAGGTAGGATATTCTCATCGATCAACCTCACTCTGATACCAATGATGGGACGTGGGGTGGTCCGATCTTTCGATGAGAACAACAACTATCGATTTGTGAAGATGACTCTCACGATCCGGCTACCAACTGTACACGACTGATACGACCTGGCAATCGCTGAACCAACTTCGGATTGTTATCGACCGAACTAGAAGCACGATCGACCTGATCACGAAGATCTATTCCTGCAAGCAATCGAAGAACAAGCAAGAACAAGATAAACAAGCAATCTGAAATTGAAAATATAGATTGAATCACGATAAAGAGTTGGGGTTGCGAATACAGATACTGATGTTGATCTAGCCGACCAAGAAGAATATCTCAATAACTTCACGAAGGAAAGACTACGACTAAACAAAACCCATGGAACCCTAATGGTTCGGCCAGATTATAAAGAAGAGGTAAAAGAGGTTGGTGGCCAGATAAGGAAACCTGAAACCGACATTGACTCTTTCCCTACTCGGACTCTAACTCGATATATGGGCCTTGACCCAACCAAAAGGTGACGCAGCACTATAACATAACTAAAATAAACCTAGATAATTATGGTATGATCGATAGTCAGGCGGCAACACCGTTATTCCAATTAGTTGGTCGAACAGCATCTCCGTCGATCCGTTCGGTCCTCCAAAGCAACACCGAGGTTCTTGACAATTAAGTTGATGTGCGCGTGCTCTAGTGATCGGTCCTATTGATCGGTGAGGAGCAATAGAAGTTGTAGGATCGATAGCAGTAATGTCCTCATCAGGTATCAAGAGGTTGAAAGGTGAAGGTTAAAAGCTTCAACCAATTCGTTATGGTCCTTTTCAGATTTTGCGAAATTTGGTACTAATGCTTGTCAGCTCGAGTTACCTCCATACATGGATATTTACTCGGTTGTCAATGTTGAGCACCTTAAACTCTTCGAGCCTTCGATGCTGGATGATGAGCCAGATATCATAGTACCATATGTTGAAGACTTGGTCTATCAACGAGATGAACGTCTTCGTGAAGATGTGATCTTGGAGAAGAAGGTGACGACCACTAGAAGCAGTACATGAGAGTCTTTTTGAGTAGGACCAAAAGATCAACGTGCACGAGCAGCAAAGTGGTACACCTAGGTAGATAGTCAATCCCAATTCCTACATCTCTAGTTTTGATCAAGTTGGTCACCAACGGGAGTTGGCTCCTTCTCAATAGGGGAGTCATGATCCAGGAGGATCTCAGCAGGTCGAACACGTCAGTAGTATTCGAACTTGGATTTGGATTCGAACTCTATCTGGTTGTTAGTAGTCCGATACTGGTCGGATTGTAGTCCGATATAGATATAATACAGATAACTGAGTCCTATACGATTAGGGTTAGTTAGTTGTCGAGTCTGATACGATATCAATCGATCGGACTATAAATATCTTGTAATTGGATAGGTAGATCATCAAAGTATCGGATCATATATCCCACATATAGTTCTTAGAGTGCGATCAATGTTTGATGTGTACAAGTTCCTCTTTTCAATAAAAAGTTGTGCAATTACTTTGAACTCGGTATTCGATGAACTTGGGTTTCGGTAATTCCAAGTAAGATCCCATATTCCGCATATTTAGCATATGGTTGAATATAGACAAAGCCCGTCTATATCTCAATTGGATCAAGTTAGTATCAGAGCAAGTCTAGTCCAAAACTTGGTCTAGTGCTTAATCTGATCATTGGTCCTGATCTTAAGTTTTATAGTTAGTTTCTTACGTTTTCTTCCTCTAAACTCTAAATTCTTGTTCTGGCAAAAAACGTAACAGTTGAGCCTCAACAAGAATTGAGGGGAGTTCCGGAGTCATTTGCGCCTAGACGCGAGACCTTGAACAGGAGAGAAGCTCTCACCAAACTTAACAGTGGAAGCAATCCTTTGACCGTTGTACCTGCAACCATACTGGGAATTTAATTTGTCTTGCAAAACACTTGAAATTGATTTGCAACTCTCGAACATTGGATAGAATTATGCCCTGATGGTTATGGAATTCTCAGAACCCTAGGTTTTCTTTCTATTTCTAAAACCCTAGTTTTTATACTTTCTCTTTTACTATTTTAAACCCTAGATTGAGAGCTTAGTAGTAGATTTAGTTATAGACAAACAACCCCTTCAAATCGTTCAAACTTAATTGGTAATCTGTTAACCTAAAAGACGAATACACTTGTTCCTCGTGTAATTCGACCCTCAAGTGCTCAACGTTTAACCGTTCGCTTGCGGTTATTACATAATCGCGCCTCCCGGGGTGCGATCAAGTTTTTGGCGCTGTTGCTAGGGAGCAACAGTAATTTATCTTTTAGATTAAATTTTGCTAATATAAGTCAATCTCACTTCTCAATCTTGCTTCTATTTTTCTTTTTTTCTTTTTTGCACCACTGACTTTTCAGGGAGGTAGTGCAATCTAGATAGCTCGGACAAACTTGTGAAAACCGCGCGCTGAATTCGGTACAAGGCAAGACAGGTAAGATCAGAGGAAAATATGTGACAAACCATTAAAGAGAACAAAGATCACCCAATAATGAAGGACCAAAATAGATCGAAGGATTATGCAATCCCACTTAGCATGGGGTTGTAATCAAGTATTCTTAGACCAACAATCGAATCAAACAATTTGAAATAAAACCTGCACTCTTGAACTTGGTACAACAATCAATTCAACAGTCTCCCCGCTAAAAATCCATCTATGCATTTACATATGTTTCTTGAGCATTGTGATACTTTCAAGATTCATGGAGTAACACAAGATGCACTTCGCTTGAGGCTTTTTCCTTTCTCACTACGCGAGAAGGCGAGGGCATAGCTCTACACTCTTCCTCCTATGCCAATCACCACATGACATGAACTTTCACGCGCTTTTCTTAGTAAGTTTTTCTCTTCGACTAAAACTGTTCATATTCACAACCAGATTGCATCTTTTTCTCAGCAGGTAGGAGAATCACAAATCACTTTATGATGCTTGGGAACGATACAAAGGCTTATTGATCAAATGTCCACAATGGGGAACTGAATGAGTTGCTCAATAGACTCTGACCAACAACGTGGATGTAAGTGTAATTGCTCAACTAGTTGAGCAGGTAGCTCTTCTCACTGACAAATTAGCTATTTTTGGATCACCTGCTAATTTTTCTGTTAATGCCATTACACTTATATGTGAACTTTGCAACATACAAGGCTATTATGGTCATGAATGCCAATTTAACCCATCCATTGAGCAGGTGATCACTTTTCAGGGACCGCAACAATGGCAAGGTAATGCCTTTTCTAACTCTTGCAGCTCTAGATGGCGCAACAACCAAAATTTCGCGTGGTCGGGACAAAATCAGCAACCTCAATATCAACAACAAAGTTTTGGACAATAGCAGCTACACCAAAAAAACCCCCCATATCAAGCACAAAGGCCGTCGTACCAAACATAAAATCAGCAATCATTCCGACAGCCGCACCAACGGCAACCCGAGTAGTCAAACATAGAGCACATGCTAGAGAACTTTCTAGCAAATCAAGAGAAGGAGAAAACATCCATGAACCAAAAGATGGACTCCATATCAACTCACATCCACATGCTCGAGAAAGAAATCGCACAATTGACGAATCCTGTGCCAAAAAATGATAACCCTCTTCCTTCTCAACCAATTAATCCTCGTAATTCTAAATAAATTAATTCAATAGCTTGTTCTAACCCTATTATTTCTAATGCAGAGATTCTAAGGAGTGGAACAAAGCTACCGAATGAACACTACCCACCGAACCACCACTGCCAAGTAAAACAACAGAAGTACCATTACCGCTGGTGGAGGATGATGACAAGATCGTCGAACCAAAAGAAAAGGAAAGTGGAGAAAATCAAGTAACATGTGTTTATAATCCAACTCCACCTTTCCCAAGAAGGTACATTAAAGCAAACCTCAATAAGCAATTTGAAAAATTCATGGAAATCTTGAAAAAACTTAATGTCACTGTACCTTTCACTGATTTGGTAACTCAAATGCCTTCTTATGGAAAATTCTTAAAAGGAAATATTCACTAAAAAGATGGATAAGAGTGAATTTCAAACTGTTACTTTGACAAAAAATTGTAGTGTTTTAATGTAGAACAGGATGTCAATAAAGCTGCAGGATCAAGAGAGCTTCTTCATTCCTTGCAACGTAGGTACGGTATATGTCAATCAAGCTCTTTGCGACCTAAGTGCAAGCATGAGTGTTATGCCTATTACCCTCGCACAATGTTTGAGCATGGGTGAGCTCAAACCTACACGCATGGTTCTGCAACTTGCTGATCACTCAGTGAAATATCTGGAAGGAATCCTGGAAGATGTACCTCTTCAAGTCAGTAAATTTTATCTTCCAGTTGATTTTGCTGTTCTTGATATAGATGAAGATGTTGCTATACCTATAATATTAGGATGACCAATGCTCTGGACAGCAGGTGTCCTCATTGATTTTCATGAGGGACGAATCACTTTTCACATAGGGGAGGAGAAAATTTTGTTTAAAATGTCTAATCTTGTTAACTACCCTATATATGAGGAAAAACTTTGTAGCATGGATACTCTAGAAGAAGTCCTAGAAGAGGAATCACGACTTCAACTCACTTTGGAAGAAGAAACTGAAGAAATTCTTGAAAATGAAAAAATGGACAGCAGCGAAGAAGACAAACAAAATGAAGATGAACCCACAAAAGAACCATCCAAAGAGGACATCTTTGACTCCAACACCTCAGGTAAGGAAAAGGTAAGTAGACCCACACTTAAAACACTTCCTTCCTTGTTGAAAAACGTGTTTTTGGATGATGATGCAAACAACATGTTATTGTTAATGCAAACTTGACCGATTCGCAACTAGAAAAATTGATTTCTTTACTTCGTGTACATCGCAATGCCCTAGGTTATTGAATTAATGATATCAAAGGAATTAGTCCTGAAATTTGCATGCATAGGATCTCTCTAATTGATGAAACAAGAACCTCCATTGAATGTGCACTAAACCCTAACTTAATGGAAACCGTTAAAGTTGAAATTTTTAAACTATTAGATGCATGTATCATATATCCTATTTTTGATAGTAATTAGGTTAGTCTTGTTCATGTGGTTCCAAAGAAAAGGGGGTATAACTGTGGTTAAAAATAGAAATAATGAATTGATTTCTGTTGGGGAACGGGCTTGCTACTCTAGTACAATTTCAAAAATATTTACCCGAAATCCCAAGAAGCTTGCAAGCAGTAGATCATAGGTCAAGAGGTTTACCACTAGACGCGCTGAAGCGACAACACAGCAACGGAAGAAGAGTTGATGTCACAACTGGATCATGACTAGCAGTGCAACAGTAGTAGCTGCACCTCTACGAAAGTCCACACGTCCGACGCAGCAGCGGAAGAAGAGTCGATGTCATGACTGGATCGTGATCAGTAGTGCAGTAGTAGTAGTCGCACCTCTACGGAAGTCCACACATCTGGGGAAAGAGCACCGTGTGTTCATGTGCTAGCACCAGCACACACGGCTAGGGTTTTACGAGATATATCTCTTGGATGGTGGCGGTGGCCAGAATAGATCATATTAGATATCTTTTATAAGGCCTTACAGATAAGTCCTACTCAAATGCGAACCCTAATCCTAATGGTAAACCCGTTACCAATAGAATACCCATTTCAGAATTTATCTGAATTAATGCTCCAATCCGTTAAGTGTGTGACCCTGTAGGTTCGTGTATAATTAGCCGCGACCAGAAACAACTTCCCAAATCACAAGTCATAAGCAGCCCTAGCAAGACATTATGACTACCCGCATATACACGAAGATCATATCCAACGAACCTGTATAACTTATCATGGATTATCTCTTTTCCTCATGATATCAGATCGAACTCAAGGTGAGAAACGTGTCATCCTTGAATAGCTCGGTCCTTTCTTGATCTTGTAATGGACTAATCTTAATCCTTAGTTGACTCTCAACTATATTCGGCATAGCCATGCACTTTCTTAGTCCAGTTACATCAAGGGGCCCAGAGATATCTCTCTCAAGATATGAGAGGGGGAAATTCCATCTCGACCATTCACTTCCAACCACATGGTTCATAACACATATGTATGTCACCTTTATGACTACTCGGTTAAAAGCAGCGGTTGATGACACCAAGGTATGCTGCTACGCATGTATGAAACCGTGATGATCTCAGGTTTAAAGATAAACCAAAAATAACTGTTAGAAATGAACTGATGACACATAATAATCTCAATAGTGTTTCAAGATAGGTCAATCCGACCAACATGTTCTCCGACATGTGTTGA
Source organism: Pharus latifolius (assembly GCA_019359835.1). Taxonomy (NCBI): domain Eukaryota; kingdom Viridiplantae; phylum Streptophyta; class Magnoliopsida; order Poales; family Poaceae; genus Pharus; species Pharus latifolius. Next base: position 32,260,371 of record CM033323.1, on the reverse strand, counting down.
CGACATTGACTTAATATCTCATATCCATGGTCCATGAAACTTGACTATCAATCAATGATCGTGCTACCTTAACTCGCATTATTATTCCATATAATGCCGAAGTTAGGGATGTTTAGAATAAATATCACTGATAATGTCATAGGTAAAAAGAGATAATTCATATATCATTATAAAGAGTTTCACGAACAAGTCACATACTTGTTGATCAATAAAAGTAATACTTTATTCAAGGGATACAATAAGAATTCATAAACATGACATGATACAACCATCTCCATGATTGCCTCTAGGGCATATCTCTATCAATTTCTACTAGATTTGTCATTGGATGGCGCATGTGCATTTATTATCGCAAATTGAATAGCACCACTAGGAAGGATCACTTTCCATTTCCTTTCAACGATTAAATGTTGGAAAGATTAGCCAAACATTCATATTTCTGTCTTTTAGGGTATTCAGGGTTCTTTCAAATCCCAATTCATCCCAATGATCAAGACAAGATGATGTTTACATGTTTGTTTGGTACTTTTGCTTATCGCCGAATTCCGTTTCGGTTGCCCTTTTGAGATTGTCTATGGTTTTGTGACTCATGCTCCAATTGATTTGTTACCTCATCCATCTTCGGAGAAGTTGAATTTTGATGCTAAACAACGTGCTAATTTGATGCTGAAAATGCATGAAACAACTAAAGAAAACATAGAGCACATGAATGCTAAATATAAACTTGCAGGTAGTAAGGGGAGGAAGCATGTAACTTTTGAACCTGGAGATTTAGTTTGGTTGCATTTGAGAAAAGATCGATTTCCTGAGTTAAGAAAGTCAAAGTTAATGCTTAGAGCTGATGGTCCTTTCAAAGTGTTAGAAAAGATTAATGATAATGCATATAAGCTTGAGTTGCCTGCAGATTTTGGGGTTAGTCCCACTTTTAACGTTGTAGATTTGAAGCCTTACTTGGGAGAAGAGGACGAGCTTTAGTCGAGGCCGACTCAAATGCAGGAATGGGAGGATGATGAGGACATCACCTCAATGGATACACACACTTCACCACCTCCTACACCAGAAGGTCCAATCACTCAAGCTCGTGCACGCCAGTTAAATTACCAGGTGATCTCGTTCATCTGTTCTTGCAATTATACTTTGGAGAATGGGACGCTACCTTGTGATATTCTTATGCTTAGGAGTATGGGCGTGGACCAGCAAGGAAATGGAGTCAAGCAACTATAAGTAGGAAGATAAGAAGTTGAATATGAAAATTGAGAAAAAGAAATAAGGATGAGGAATTCAATTTCCACTCGAAAAGCATGATGAGGAATTCAAATTCCACTTGAAAAGCATAAAGAGGAATCCAATTTCCACTCGAAAAGCATGATGAGGAATTCAAATTCCACTTGAAAAGCATGAAGAGGAATCCAATTTCCACTTGAATTCTCTAATAGTCTATTATGATTGCCACCTAGCTTCTTGGCTGCCACCTAGCCTCTTTGCAACAAAAGAATACAAGTACATCTACAGTTCGAGCACGAGCACAAGACCCAAGAAGGAGCACCAGTACATCTATAGTTCAGCCTCCAAAAAAATCTGTCTAGTGTGAACAAAAGTTTAGGAAAACAGTTTGATATTTTGCAAAGTAGCTTTCTTGCACTCGAAGAATACATGGTATGTGGATGGGTACTGTAGCACCAACCTGAATCCCTATATAAGGAGGGGTCCTACAACATTTGGTATTGGGTTTTGTTAGATTAAAGTTAGCCTTTGCTACTTCATCTTGTAATCGCGCGTGTCGGCAGACCGTCCGTTTTACTCATCTTTGGAACCCCGCCATCTTGTGTTCTCAGATTTGGACCTTAATCTATATTCGAAATTGAGTTGCTTGTTCATCTTGTTCTTACTCGTTCTTCGATTGCTTACAGGACAAAGCCCCTCGTGGGTAGGTTGATCGTGCTCCGGCAAGATCAATAACACTTTGGAGTTGGTGTATCGATCGCTAAGGTGCAACGTCCTGGACGGTTGTAGTCCTACACCATTTTGTATTGGGTTTTGTTAGATTAAAGTTAGCCTTTGCTACTTCATCTTGTAATCGCGCGTGTCGGCTAGACCGCCCGTTTTACTCATCTTCGGAACCCCGCCATCTTGTGTTCTCATATTTGGACCTTAATCTATATTCGTAATTGAGTTGCTTGTTCATCTTGTTCTTGCTCATTCTTTGATTGCTTACAGGGACAAAGCCCCTCGTGGGTAGGTTGATCGTGCTCCAGCAAGATCAATAACACTTTGGAGTTGGTGTATCGATCGCTAAGGCGCAACGTCCTAGACGGTTGTAGTCGGGTCGCTAACGTCTACTCCTAAATTGAAATTTAGATCTTTCATCGAAAGATCGGGACTACGTTTTTCTATCAATTGGTATAGAGGAATCCAATTTCCACTCAAAAAGCATGATGAGGAATTCAAATTCCACTTGAAAAGCATGAAGAGGAATCCAATTTCCACTTGAATTCTCTAATAGTCTATTATGATTGCCACCTAGCTTCTTGGCTGCCACCTAGCCTCTTTGCAACAAAAGAATAGAAGTACATCTACAGTTCGAGCATGAGTACAAGACACCCAAGAAGGAGCACCAGTACATCTACAGTTCGGCCTCCAGAAAATCTGTCTAGTGTGAACAGAAGTTTAGGAAAATGGCTTGATATTTTGCAAAGTAGTGTAAACAGAAGTTTAGGAAGACGGCTTGATATTTTGCAAAGTAGCTTTCTTGTACTCGAAGAATATATTGTATGTGGATGGGTACTGTAGCACCAACCTGAATCCCTATATAAGGAGGGGTCCTACACCATTTTGTATTGGGTTTTGATAAATTAAAGTTAGCATTTGCTACTTCATCTTGTAATCGCGCGTGTCGGCTAGACCGCCCATTTTACTCATCTTCGGAACCCCGCTATCTTGTGTTCTCAAATTTGGACCTTAATCTATATTCGCAATTGAGTTGCTTGTTCATCTTGTTCTTGCTCGTTCTTTGATTGCTTGCAGGGACAAAGCCCCTCGTGGGTAGGTTGATCGTGCTCTGGCAAGATCAATAACACTTTGAAGTTGGTGTATCGATCACTAAGGCGCAACGTCCTGGACGGTTGTAGTCGGGTCGCTAACGTCTACTCCTTTTCAATCAAAACTTACATCTTTCATCAAAAGATCGGGACTGTATTTTTACATCACAACTCAACTCAGCTAAACTCAACTCAACTCAACGCCAGTACAAATGTAAGATGTTGAGTTGAGTTGAGTTGAGTTGAGCTGAGTTGAGTTGAGTTGAGTTTGAGCTCGAGGAAATCACCAATACCAATGTAAGATGCTTTCTATAGGTCCTGATTTGAGAAACACGCTGGGCTTGAGGATCTGCTCGACTGAGCCAACTAAGATCTCGCCATTCATGTCCTTCCAGCTCTCGACAGTGATCTTCACGCTTTCTTTCGTCAACAAGCCAATGTAGGCAGCGTACTGGGATGAAGAACCGTGAACTACATTGCCCCTCATGAACATCGTCCAAGGACATACACAAAATCAATAGGCATTCTAGAGCAAATTAAGATTGTTTTCTGCTACCTAAATGGCTCCCTATCTGGAAAGAACTACCAAGTGAAGGTTAGCTTGTGGTATGTCATAGTAGCATCAACTTGCAACTGAGAGATCAAGATATTACATTTCTACTCTATTTCATAAGAAGAAATTACAATCCCAATATACATTATTTAATGAATTTTTTACAAATATCTTGATCATTGAGCAAACTAGTGTTTGTCTTATTGGCATTTGATTATGTATAAATTGGTCAAGTCCTCAAATCAACCAAAATCTAGATCCATGATATATCTGAGCGAAGCCAGGCCAACTGTCTAATCATAAGATTTCACCATTACTTTCAACAGAATTGATTTTTTTTAATTTGAATTTCAAAAAAATTTAACATTCTCTGTCCCACAATGATATTATTTTATTGTTTTAGTAAAAATAGGACCAAGACACCCTACATAATCATATTGAAAAGAAGACATATAAAAATGAAAGATACAGAAATCGCAAGATAATTACCATCATAGGATCAAAATAATCTAACAATGCAGAAATTTTACTTGCCTTACTTGCAATGCCGAATTTTAGTCGAGAGAGTGCGATGGCCGTCGATCGAGGTCCTTGGACTTGATTCACTTGAAACCCTAGTGGTCATCGATGGAGGTGCGATGGCCGTCGATCGAGGTCTCAGGTAGGGCTTGTCGCGCTCGAGGAGAAAATAAGTGGAACGGTTCGACTAGAAGCAAAATTCCAGGGCACATGTATTTGTTTAAGTGGAACGATTCTAATGGTTTGACAAATTAATCTGTTAGTACAATTTACTCTATTCTAACGGTTCCCAAAATACTACTGTTAATACTTGTGTATTTCTTCTGATGGTTAACATATTATAAACCGTTAGAAAAATCATTCCATTTTTTCTAATGGTAACTTGCATCGCAACCGTTAGTAAAAATACCTACAACATGCCTTTCTCCACTGCGCACTATGTACACTAACGGTTTTCTTCTAGATCGCAAACAACCGTTTGAAGATAGGGGTTAGTAGACTGCATTTCTGTACTAGTGGAACCTGTGGAAAGAACTGTAGATCAGCTCATTTCCTACAACTTTGTTGTTGTTGACTTTCTGAGATAATCACTGTATCATCCTGATTTTTGTGTTTTCCGAATCTCAGTCATCTCGTTCAAGACTCTGTCACACAAGAGGTTAAGCCAATAATCCCCTATTTGTGCTCGATCTCACCAAACTCAAGTCCTATGGGATCGGTTCAGACCAACCCGAGCCCAAATTTAGCCAAACAAGGCACTTTTAGCCAAGCCCAAAGTATTTTCTCTCTCCCAAAATCATCTTCAACTAGAATACCTTGCATGCATGCATATTTATAGTTTACATATAATTTTCTATGATAAGTAATTTCTGTATGCTTATGTGTTTTATTATTATTTGTGTGCAAGGGTAGAACAAGGAGTGGAAGGAGCAGAAGAAGTGTTCGAAGACCCCTTAGTGCAGTTAGACCCTGCTTTGCAAGGCAAGTCTCTTTCTCATTGATCATGTCTCTCCCAGTATGTTAAGTAAATAGGTTATTTATTGTTTTAAGTATATGCATGCTTTACTTTTCAAATGCTATGTTGGATGAATATGAGTAGATCTGACCTAAGTTCTTTGAAGGCACTTCATGTTCATATATCCTATGCTCTCATTTGTCGCCCTAGGATGTTGTGCTTAAGTTATGCTTTGCTTGGATATATGTGCGAAATGCTAAATGGCCATCTATATGAAAAGTGTGATTAAAACCTTGTTTGTAAAAGTGTAAGATAGAGACCCAAGTGTGGTTGGTGTTGTGTGCGCAATGGGAACGTGGCTCACTCCTCACTAACGGTTCATAAAGATGAGACCCTTGTGTTGTACTTCCAAGCGGCATGAAAGATGTACTAACCATTTGCCCAGTATGGGACGGGCGCAGCAAAGTAATTCTCTAGGTATTAGTTTTTCCCTGCAATGGTTGTCGGTCCGGTTTCTCGAGGGAAACTGGTGGGCCACAAAAGGCCGTGAACTGTGAGAGTGAGTAAGTGAATCAAGAGTTTGGAAGGAAGGTGCCCTAGACCTGGATACCGAGTCATGCGCGACTGGATCCACACGCTATAAGTCTCGTGGACCATAGACCAAGGCTAGGTAGATTTGGCTGTGGGGTGCACTCCACAACGGTAATATGGGTTGAGTCATCTATTTACCGAGCAGGGAATTATATATTAATGCTAGGATTACAAACTATTGTGTGATCTCAGCCTTGTCGCATGCGTAAAAATCGCAAGAAGAGGTACTGACATGATAGGTGATCAAGTGGATTAAAGTGGTACACCTTTGCAAAGTTACAAAAAGTATCGGATACTCTGAGCTCCCAGGTTTTGGAGTTTGCGTGCGGTGGATCCTATACGCGTCAATGCAGCACAAGTAGGATTTGGAAGATTTTTGTAATATCGGATAAAAGTGGTGACTCAAGGAAGACCGCCACGCATAACATTTTCTAAAACCTAGTTTAAAATTTTAAAGTCTCGCTTTTGAAATCAAAACCTTTCTTCAGAACTTTAGAGTGAAAATCTATTCTATTCTTACCTATAAACCAAAGAGCTTGTTTCTTGGAATTCCCCATCATTTATATACCTGTATTCATTAATTGAGACTTGTTGAGTATCGTGAGGACAATGTGCTCACTCTTGCTTTTGCACATGACTTGTTGATCATGACTCATATGGCTTCAAACCCATTGATGAAGAAAGAACCATCCCCGATGATCTAGCTTACTAGAGGGTCATTCGCCTAGTGGAGCCCAATGTGGTGGGAGTCTGTGCTACGCCGCTACTATTGAAGATGATGAAGACATTGAAGACTGTCGTAGTTGTTTTGCTTATCACTCTGTGTGTTCTGTCCTTATGTGCCGACCCTCGTGTCGATGAAACTTCTTAATTTGTGTCAACTCTAAATTGCGTCCTTCTTGACGCTATGGTATTGTAACATTTGGTCCTTGTGACCTTGTACTCGTTACCTATGTTGCAGTATAATGTATTGTGTTGTTGTGAGCTTGTGATGTATCATTCTGTGTGTAATCTAACCTGGGCAGTTGCCATCAGATTCCTCATATGAGGGTCCCTACATCTGGTCATGACCCAGGAATACTTACTGATGAGGACATCTCCACCACTGTTCACCCACTACACCAACTTCTGCTGCCACTCCTCCAATAATACAAGGACCACTCACTAGAGCTCGTGTTCGTCAACTCAATTATCAAGTACTTTCATTCCTAGGGGATAATATATATTTTGCTAAGGATTTGATACTACCTAAATCAAGTTGTTACTTGATAATCAGGAATGATGGACCAAGCATGGATACACGAGACAAGCTATGGAGCATAGGAATGAAGAATGGAGATAATGGCAGCACCACAAAGAGAAGAATATCAAGTGGAGGAGACATGTGATGATAACCAAGTCGAATTGGAGTCCAAAACGGATTCGAGTTGGAGTCCGGTTCGGCCATCCAGGAGCAGCCTGCATTTAAAGGACCATAACTCCCTCATACGAAGTACAATTGGGCCGTTCTTATAGTCCACAGAGAAGCCCACGACGAAATCTTTCCAACGGATCTAGCCCCACGTCCAAATTCCTTCTGAATCACCACAAATTAACAAAACAAATTTTGACCAATTCTGATTGGGCCAAGTCGGTGCTGCGACACTTTGTTTTGGGCCTTTGGCCCATGTATTTCCTAGTAGGGCGTGGGAAACCCTAGCCACGCTGCCTCTTCATATACTCAGCAGCCGTCACCGTTTAGATTTGGGTTTTGTTAAATTGGTTTAGCTACATGCAAACTTAGAATCTTCGAGTTGTGCTAGACAGCCACCTCGTCAAGATCATCAATAGAACCCCACTCTTTTGTTCTTTGTATTCGTGAACCTCAGTTTCATATTTGCAATTTAGATTGCTTTTACTATCGTTCTTGCTTGTTCTTCGGTTGCTTGCAGGAATTGAACCTCGTGTTCAGGTTGATCGTGCCCACAGCAAGATCAATAACCCTCCGGAGTTGGTTTAGCGATTGCTAAGGCGCATCGTCATCGTACGGTGTAATCGGATCGTCAAAGTCACTTCCACCAAATCGAAAGCATCCCTCTCATCGAAAGATCGAGACCCAAATTATTCAACAAGTGGTATCAAAGCACCAGATTGTTCGGTGAGAGTTTACTGTTTTACTAGATTAGTTTTTTTTCATACCTAGAGTCCAGAAAATTGCCCTACAAAAAGATTTATTTTCCGTTGTCCAAACCATCGTCATTAACCTTGCATCGTTCTTGTCAGTTTGCATCTTTGAATTTTCGTCCATCACTGTCGAGTGCTGGTTTTTAGTTTTAGTCTTGGTCTAGTTTAGTCTTGAATCTCGTCGCAGAGTCGAATTGCATGTCGATATCCTCGTCGTCGCGTCCAATTCGAATCTGTCGCTGTCCAGTTCATTGTTTTCATCATATCTTCCTCATACGAACTCGGATTTTTGCATTCTTATACTTTTTGGAAGCATCAGATCGTTCTCTACAACCTTTTTGTTGAGGCCAAAGTCAGATTCGGCTTCCATCTATGAGATATTGGGCCATTAATGTTGATAGTGTAGAGTTTGAATCTAATACATCTATTTCGGTATTTTCATCATAACTCTTTCATCCGAACTCAGATTGGGATAAACTTATACTTTCTGGAACTGCTGTGAAAAATCCCACAAAAAGTTAGTTGGGGTAATCTTCAAATTCGGCTGTTTTTATCACGCTAAAATTTGGACAAAGTTAGTTGTGTAATCTTCCAACTCTAGTCCAATTCGGATTCAAATTGCTCAATCTGAGACAGCTTGGGTAAAATTGCCATTTCTTTTGATTCCGAACTCCGTTTTTGACGTTCTTATACTTTCTGGAAAGATAAAAAGATTCTCTACAACTTTTTTGTTGGATAGATCTTCAGATTCGAAGCTTTTGAAGTCCGAAATTTCTAAACAACGTTTCTGTCCTAGTTGTGCAGCCCAAAAGAAAAAGGTAAAGTGCAACAAAAGCCGCACTGTTCATAAAAAGAAAAGAAGTAAGAAAAAGGCAAGTGCAAAAAAAAAATCAGAGAAGAAAAATGTGTGTAGCAAAAGAGGTGAATTTTCTGTGGTGCATCTTTTGGTTCTAGTCCTTTGTGTTGCTAGTTGCTTGCTTGAGCTAGATCTGAGTCTAGACTAGTTCCAGCACATTGACTATTACTTTGGACTAATTTTCAATCTTGCATTATTTATATTGAATTGTTGCTACACATATAATAGCCTATCCAAGCTCCACATTCTACCTGTAAGTTTGTTCGGTCCCTGGGCAATCGCTTTATCCAAGCTTCAGAGAACTTTTGACACCGCCAACGGCCGACAACACCTGCGGTACGGTAAGAACTTGTAAGAGCTTTGGTTCAGGCTTGTGAGTTGAGCGACTATTCACCACATCCTACGTAGTGATAGGAACATTATACTTGTGATTTTGTTTGTTGTCTTCTATTAACAATGTCAGGTGATGAGGATTCGCTGCATCATTCTCCCCGCACGAAGGGCATTATTGCTCACTTTGAGAGGATGACACGGATCACCACCGAGGGCCTTACTGAGGATGTACGACTCAGTAATGAGCGTATGTCGCTGCAAGAAGATCGTCTCCGGTCCATCGAGGCCGCACAGGGAGTTGCTAACACTACCCTTGCCGCCATTTTGTCTAGACTTGATATGCTTGCAGCTGCTGCCCCGGGAACTTCCATGCCACCGCCTCGTCTCCCAAGCAACAATAGCGGCGTACTACGTGCACAACGGGTTCCCATTGGTGCCCCAGGTTCCCAGCACGTCCTCGCTGCCTCGGCCACCCAGACACACATCGCCAACGCTTCGATTCAGCACTCTAGGGCTACCGTAGCTTCGGGAGCTGAGTTAGAAGATCAAAATGGTGAGAACTATGATGACTACGCCGCTGATTTGGAGGATGAGAATGCTGTCAATTACGACAACGACCGCGACCATCGTCGGCTATGTTTTAATCGGCAGGATATGCGACGTGATCCACCGCGACGCGAGTTACGTGATCGTGATGACGTTTTCTCTAAGGTAAAATTCAATATGCCACCTTTCAAAGGTAAATATGATCCTGATGGATACCTCAGTTGGGAATTACTTGTTGATCAAAAATTTGCATGCCATGATTTCCCTGAGGATAGAAAGTTAGGGCTACTAGTAGTGAATTCACTGATTTTGCTTCTATTTGGTGGAGAGATCATTGCTGCATTCATCCAAATAATATACCCACCACTTGGGAAGCATTAAAGCAGATCATGAGACATAGATTTGTTCCCTCATATTATGCTAGAGATTTATTAAATAAATTGCAGCTCCTACGCCAAGGTACTAGTTCAATGGAGGAATACTATCAAGAATTACAAATTGGCATGTTGCTTTGTGGTTTAATTGAGAATGAGGAAGCCTCTATGGCTCATTTCTTAGGTGGTTTAAATCGAGATATCCAGGACACTCTAGATTATAAGGATTATAATTCGATGACTCGTTTATTCCATCTTGCTTGTAAAGCTGAACGTGAAGTGCAAGGACGACACTCGAGGGCGAAAGCTAACTTTTCTGCAGGTCGCACTACTTCGTGGCCGTCTCACACCTCCGCTGTTCCGTCCGGCCGTACCACCATACCGATTTCCTCCAACAACAAACCGGCATCCTCTACTTCAATTTCAGCACCACGAGCACCCGCACCGACGACAAGTGCCACACAAGCTCCTACAAAAGGTTAATCATCGTCGGTCGCTTCAACGGGACAAACAGAAGACACTCAATGCCATCGCTGCAAGGGTTTTGGCCATATGATGAGGGAGTGTCCAAGAAAGCGCGTGCTAATAATTCGCGAGGATGGTGAGTACGATTCAGCAAGCGATTTTGACGAAGAAACCTATGCTTTGCTTGCTGAACATGAAGATGGCGACCCAATTTCAGAACATGAAGAAGAGCATGTGAGCGCCGGTGATGCTGACCAATATTTGAGTATTATTGCACAACGTGTGCTTAGTGCTCATATTGCTCGTACTGAGCAAAGTCAGCGCCACAACTTGTTTCAAATGAAAGGCGTCGTCAAGGAGCGATCAGTTCGTATAATCATTGATGGTGGGAGTTGTAATAATCTGGCCAACATGGAGATAGTGGAGAAGCTAGCAATCTCCACTAGACCACATCCTCACCCCTACTACATTCAATGGTTCAACAACTGCGGCAAGATTAAGGTAACTCGTATGATGAGAGTACATTTCGCTTTAGGTTCTTATCATGATTATGTTGATTGCGATGTCGTACCTATGCAGGCATGCTCTATGTTATTAGCTAGACCATGGCAATATGATAAAGATTGTTTGCATCATGGTAGAATAAATCAATACTCTCTCATGCATAACGGAAAGAAGATTGTGTTGCATCCTATGACCCCTGAACAAATTTTGAAAGATGATCTTGCTAGAGCTAGCAGAAATAAAAATCAGGAACTCCCTAAATCTGAAAATCAGATTGTAGCAAGTGAGTTGGAGCAATTTCATAACAAGACTAAAACTGAACCGAGTCTTTCTAAGGAAATAAAATTAAAAGGTTCCAGCTTCCTTGCAACTAAATCTGAAATTTCTGCTTTAGATGTTAGCAATTCTATCTGTTACGGCTTGATATGCAAAGAAGCATTGTTTTCATTCAAGGATATTCCATCTTCTTTGCCTCCGACTGTTACTAACATTTTGCAGGAGTACGCTGATGTATTTCCGCGAGAAATACCGCCGAGATTACCACCTATTCGAGGGATTGAGCATCAAATTGACTTAATTCCCGGTGCTTCGCTGCCCAACTGTGCGCCATACCGTACCAACCCTGACGAGACTAAAGAAATTCAGCGACAAGTTCAAGAATTGCTTGATAAAGGGTATGTTCGTGAATCTCTTAGTGCATGTGTTGTTCCTGTTATTTTGGTGCCTAAGAAAGATGGTACGTGGCGTATGTGCGTTGATTGTCGAGCCATTAATAATATTACTATCCGTTATCGTCATCCTATTCCTCGGTTAGACGATATGCTTGATGAATTAAGTGGCTCTAGTATGTTCTCCAAAGTTGACTTGCATAGTGGCTATCACCAAATTCGCATGAAATTAGGCGATGAATGGAAAATAGCATTTAAAACTAAGTTCAGTTTATATGAGTAGTTAGTTATGCCTTTTGGTTTGACTAATGCACCTAGTACCTTCATGAGATTAATGAACGAGGTGTTACGTCCTTTCATTGGAAAATTTGTGGTAGTCTACTTTGATGACATCTTGATTTATAGCAAGACTTTGGAGGAACATTTAGAACATTTATGATGTGACACTGGGTGCCCGATCTTCCGAAAGGTACGTGATAGATCGATTGGTGGAGCTTCGACGTAGAACGATCCGGCTTCAAATCAGGCACGATCTGAACCCCGCAATCGCAACACCACTACTCCGTTGGTTATCAATCTCGTGTGAGCGTGATTGACCTCGCCAAGAAGGCTTATCCCTGCTGCGAATCGAGAACACAAGCAAGAACATGGAAGAAAGCAAACTGAATTGCAAATACGAATGATTAATCTCACAAGTTGGGGTCTCACAAACCGATCAAGCGGCGAAACTGTTCGAAGACAGAATAATCTAAGCAAAACCCAAGTCTAAACGATGACGGCTAATGAATATATAGCGACGGCTAGGGTTTGGGGCATTAAACCCTAGGGTTACACGGGCCATGGGCCCAAAGTGGAGCGTCGCAGCGCCCGGCAGATTCTGGTGGCCATATTGTTTTGATAATTCCCGTTGATTCGTAAGGAATTTGACATGGGACTAGATCCGTTGGAAAGATCTCGTCGAGGGCTTCTCCGTGCATACCAAGAACGTCCAAAACAGAGTCCGTATGCGCCCTGGGCATCCGTTTTAAGTTGACTGTGCGGAGATGGCCGAACCCGACTCGTGGACAAATTGGGCTCTCTCTTGGGCCAGCCTTGCAACGACGTGGCTTGTGGGACCAGAGGGCGTCGAAGTGGTGGAGATGCGCCTTTCTTGAATATGTCTTGAGCTTGGGGAGGTAGCCATGGCAGAGGCCGAACTGCTGGCAGCGATAGCGCAATATCAACATGATGAGCTTGCCGGCTGTGCACGCGACCTGGCCATGGTGCGGGTCGATGATGCCATATAGTTAATGATGACACCATAGTTGATGTAGTGTTAGTCCTATCTATGATGTGCATGGTCACATCATCCTCCCCTTCTTGATTGTGAGTCGTCCTCGACTCATGCTCGGTCGTCTGTAAAAGGTTAGCTCCAAAGGAAGGCAAAACAACAAGCATATCGTTTGTAATCAAATTGTTAGAATCAGATTCATCAGGATTCATATCCTCCCTTTCTTGAAACAGTTCATGTGCCTTAAAAATTGAACCAGATGTACGCGACATGGAATGATTGGTGATAGTATATGTTGGGGGAAATCTCCACGCTGTCAAGTCCAGGTAAGTTCATGATTGCCCGGGGACAGTGCCCTCCGGTGCCTGCCCCGGGCGCCGCCTTTTAGGCGCCCGGGACCGTGCCTCCGGGGCATGTCCCGGGCGCCGCCATTTGGCCCCCGGGACCGTGCCCCCCGGGCGTGTCCCGGGCGCCGCCATTCGCCCGGGGATAGTGGCCTCCGGTGCCTGCCCCGGGCGCCGCCATTTGGTCCCCGGGACCATGCCCCCCGGGCATGTCCCGGCCGCCGCCATTTGGCCCCCGGGCCGTGCCCCCCGGGCATGTCCCGGGCGCCGCCATTTGGCCCCCGGGACCGTGCCCCCCGGGAGTGTCCCGGGCACCGCCATTCGCCCGGGGATAGTCGCCTCCGGTGCCTGCCCCGGGCGCCGCCATTTGGTCCCCGGGACCGTGCCCCCCGCGCCTGTCCCGGCCGCCGCCATTTGGCCCCCGGGACCGTGCCCCCCGGGCATGTCCCGGCCGCCGCCATTTGGCCCCCGGGACCGTGCCCCCCGGGCGTGTCCCGGGCGCCGCCATTCGCCCGGGGATAGTAGCCTCCGGTGCCTGCCCCGGGCACCGCCATTTGGTCCCCGGGACCGTGCCCCCCGGGCCTGTCCCGGGCGCCGCCATTTGGCCCCCGGGACCGTGCCCCCCGGGCATGTCCCGGGCGCCGCCATTTGGCCCCCGGGACCGTGCCCCCCGGGCCTGTCCCGGGCGCCGCCATTTGGCCCCCGGGACCGTGCCCCCCGGGCATGTCCCGGGCGCCGCCATTTGGCCCCCGGGACTGTGCCCCTCGGGCATGTCCCGGGCGCCGCCTTTTGGGTCCCCGGGACCCTGCTCTCCGGAAGGGGTCCCGGACGTCATCGCCCTCCTAAAAGGTAAGACCCCTGTTTGTTTATCACGTGCAGGTCACGCGAGGGACGCCTCGGGAATCAGCGACCACCTGTCAAGCATCCAAGACGTTTGACCGGGAGAAGGACGGTCCTACCCTTCAATCCGACGGTGGCTCCCGGGGTAGTTTAGGTTTTTTGCTTCTTTTTGGGGCTATAAATAGCCCTTGTACCCCTCTGTTGTAGCGGATCAGTTCATTATTGTTTGGAATAGCTAATCTCACAGACGTGCTCCGGAAGCCTCTCCCCCGGAGAGAGCCTCCCCAGCCGACTCCGGTCGGGAGCGCGTCGACAGGACTAGGGCCCCCACCGGGACCCGAACCTGTATAAATCCACGTGTCAATTCTTGTGTTTGTCCGGCGGGGGAGGACCGGTCACCCGGTCAACCCGCGCTGCGTGATCTCCGCTAGGATCGTCTTCAAAACCTGCCGGGGTATTCTTAATACCACGACAGTTGGCACCGTCCGTGGGGACCTGTGACGAATCGCCATGGCTCCTCCGAGAACAAGGGCCCGCACCCTTCCCGGTGACGCCGGTCCTGGCGACCTGGCGCCGCCCGTCCGGGACACTGCTGTTCCGGCGCTTCCGTCCGGAGGCGTCCATTCCCAGGTACCGCCTCCCATCTTTCCTCTCAATCTAGGTGCCTCCACCTCCGGGTCGCTCCCGGAGGCCGCGGGGACCTCGGCCGGGACGAGTTTCCCCCCGACGGCCCCCCCGGCTCCCCGGGACGCCCTGCTGGAGGCTCTCGTAGAGGGCCAGCTCCGCGCCCAGCGCTCTATGGACGAGCTCCTTAGTGTGTTGGCGCGGCCTTCGGCCCCCACATTTTCGCCGCACCCGTATCCGAGGATCATGCCCCCGTTCATGGGATACCCAGCGGCCCCTCCGGCGTCGGGGGGGCTGTCTACCCCGTATGATCCCGCTGGGGGGTTCCCTCCCCCCGCGGGATATACATCCGGACACTTCTCGGCACCCGGGCCTGTCCCGGTGACGGGAGGCTTTTTCATGCCCGGGCCCTTCGTGGCACCAGGGGGGTACCCCGTCCCCGGCCCGCTTCCGGGGCTGGGGGGTCATTTCATGCCGGGGGTTATTCCTACGCCGGGAGCCAGTCCCGCCCCTCGCGTTGCGTTTACCGCACCGGGGCCGGTCGACAGAGCAGCTCCCGTGCCTCAGCGAACTTCCCCCCGCATTGGCTCCCTAACCCCGGACGTCGCCGAGGGGGCTCACCCCCCACCGGTTCCGGATGTCGCAGGGGCTTCCCCCTTTCCGGCCCCGGTCGTTGCCACAGGGGCCCCCTCTTCGGATCCTAACGCCGCCCCGGGCGCCCCCTCCCCGGTTCCGGATGGTGCAGGGGCTCCCCCCTTTCCGGTCCCGGGGGCCGCAGCAAGGGGCTCCCCTCAGCAGGCCTCGGTAGCTTCCGGGCCGGCTGCTACAGTGCAGGAGCTCCCTCCCCCGGCGAAGCAGGTCCGCTTCTCCCGGGGGGAGGTTGAGCGAATGCATTCTCCCAGCCGCGGGGAAGAGCTTCCCCCCGGTCGTTGTCGCAGGGAGCCTCGCTCTCGCACCGGTCGGGGGAAGAGACCCGTCGAAGAACCATCCTCTAAGTCGAAGACTCCGCAGCATCCGATGGCCGCGGCCCTACCGTCCCCCGCACATCGAGCATTATAATGGCGAGGCGGATCCTTACGAGTTCGTGCAGATTTACTCCACAGCCATCTCCGCGGCGGGGGGGGACGAGAGCGTCCAATGCAACGTCTTCCCCCTCTACCTCACCGGCATTGCCCGCTCCTGGTTTTACAATCTGAAGGCGGGCTCCATCAAGTCTTTCTCGCAGCTGAAGCGGGAGTTCTGCGCCAACTTTCAGGGAAATTACGTACGTCCCATGGATTCTTCACAGCTATACACAGTGCGCCAGAGAACCGGGGAGACCATCAGAAACTTCTTCAAGCGCTTTGCCCAAGTAAAAAGCAAAGTGGCCCACGTCCCGGACTCCACAGTGATCGAAGCCTGCAAAAGTGGGATCCTCCCGGGGGAACTCCACCGAAGACTCTCTCGAAGCTGCCCCTCTTCCGCCGACGAGCTCTTCAACATACTCGAAAAGTACGCTCGCGCCGAGGAAGACGACATCTGGAAGAAGACCCAGGGGGCTCCTGCCCCCGCCGAGCGGGGGGCCCGGGATCCCCCCAGGCGCCCCAGGCAGGGGGGCCGTAGCGAACCACGGCCTCGGGACACTTTTGTCCTCGAGGGCGGAGGCGGCTCGCGCGACCCCCCAAAGGGCAACCGCCCCTTTCCCAAGCCGAGAGGCCATGGGGGAGGACAGTCTTCGCGCGGCCGCGAAGGCGCCGCGGGGAGAAGCCGGGAAAGACCGTGGTGCAGCTTCCACGGGTCCAGTACCCACGCCACCCGAGATTGCCACCAGCTGCTGCAGCACTTCGCGGCGTTCCTCGACCAGCGCGGGCAGGGGGGGGACTCCGGCCTCCTTGCCCCCTCGGCCAGCTGTTCTGGCCCTTCCCGCTCCCGCGGGGGGGCAGCAAGTGCAGGAGGGGGAGCCTTCAGACGCTCTCCCCTTTCAAACTTCTCAGCGCCGCATCAACGTCATCGTAGGGGGCTCCGCCTCCGGGTGGGACTCCAAGCGCCAGCGCAAGGAGTACGCGCGAGATGTTAAGGTAGTGGGGGTGCTACACGCGTCCGTGCCGCCCAAGTGGTCGGACGTCCCCCTCACCTTTACGGCGGAAGACGCGCGAGGGGTTCGCTTCCCCCATGACGACGCGCTTATTGTCTCCGCGACAATCTACAACTGCCACTTAGCCCGCATCCTCGTGGACGGCGGAAGCTCCGCCGACGTCCTGTTCCTCAAAACCTTCAAGGAAATGCAGGTGGATGAGAAGCTCCTGCAACCAGCGGCAGGGCCTCTGCAAGGGTTTGTCCCGGGGAAGGCGATCCACCCCGTGGGCAAGGTAGATCTCCCGATCACCTTCGGCACCCCGGAGAACTACCGGACCGAGCTAGTCCGCTTCGACGTAGTGGACCTCCCCTCCTCCTACAATGTGATTATGGGGAGGACTACGATCAATCGGCTGGGGGCTGCCACCCACCAAAACTACTTGTGCATGAAGATCCCCGGGCCGCATGGCGTGATCAACGTCCGGGGGGACCAAGACATGGCCCGTGCCCTATACGAGCGGGCTGCTGCCACAATAGGAAGCGTCAACCTGATCAAGGCACCCGGGGGGGAGGCTCCCCCCCCCGAACGTAGACGTCGCTGCGCCATCCCCTGGGAGGCCCCTCCTCAAGCCGCGTCCGGAAGGGGGCCTCCGGAAGGTCCCGCTGTCCCCGGGCAGCAGGGACAAAACTGTCCAAATCGGGGCAGAGCTCCCCCAAGACCATGCGGCGCAACTCGCAGCCTTTCTGCGCGAAAACTCCGATGTTTTTGCGTGGAAGCCTTCGGACATGCGGGGCGTCGCCCGGGAGGTTATCGAACACAAGCTCGCGGTAACCCCCGGTCACCCCCCTATCAAGCAGAAGTTGAGGAAGCTCTCCCTCGAACGTCAAGAAGCCATCAAGACGGAGATAGCCCGGCTCCGAGAGGCGGGGTTCATCCGGGAAGTGTTGCACCCCGAGTGGCTCGCAAACCCCGTCCTCGTCAAGAAATCAACTGGCAAGTGGCGCATGTGCGTGGACTTCACCGACCTTAACCGCGCTTGCCCCAAAGACAACTTCCCGCTCCCGCGGATCGACCAGCTCGTTGACTCCACCGCGGGGTACGAGCTGATGAGCTTTCTAGACGCCTACTCGGGATACCATCAAGTCCGGATGGCGGAGGGGGACGAGGAAAAGACGAGTTTCATAACTCCCCTCGGAACCTTCTGCTACCGCCACATGCCCTCGGGCTCAAGAATGCGGGAGCCACCTTCCAGCGCCTGATGACGCTGGTCTTCAAAGATCAAGTCGGCCGCAACGTCGAAGTCTACGTAGACGACGCGGTCGTCAAGAGCCCCCGTGCAGCCTCCCACATCGACGACCTCGCAGAGACCTTCCGCAACCTCCGCGCGTTCGGGCTCAAGCTCAACCCGGAGAAGTGCGCCTTCGGGGTGCGCGGGGGGAAGCTCCTGGGTTTCCTCGTGTCCCAACGGGGCATTGAGGCAAACCCCGAGAAGATCCGGGCCTTCCTAGACATGCCCCCGCCGCGCTCCGTCAAAGATGTCCAGCGGCTCTCCGGCCGCCTGGCCGCGCTCAGCCGCTTCGTCTCCCGTTCGGGGGAGCGGGGCCTCCAGTTCTTCAAGATCCTCCGAGGGCTTGAGGGGTTCCGCTGGACCCCCGAGTCCCAGGAAGCCTTCAACGACCTCAAGAAGTACCTCTCGAGCCCTCCAATGCTCGTGAGTCCGTCTCCGGAAGAGCCCTTGCTCCTCTACCTCGCCGCGACCCCCGTCGCCGTCAGCGCGGTTTTGGTGAAGGAGCAAGGGGGGCAGCAACGTCCCGTGTACTACGTCAGTGAAGCCCTCCAAGGGGCCAAGACCCGGTACACGGAGATGGAGAAGATTTGCTACGCTCTCCTCATGGCGTCCCGGAAGCTCCGGCACTACTTCCTGGGGCACCCCATCACCGTCCCGTCGTCCCTCCCCCTGGGGGAGGTACTGCGGAATAAAGAAGCCACCGGCCGGATTGGGAAGTGGGGGGCCGAGCTTGCCCCCTTCTCCCTGTCCCTTACCGGCTGCTCCGCAATCAAGTCACAGGTCCTCGCCGACTTCGTCGCAGAATGGACTCCCGCCTCTGGGTCCGGGGACGAAGATCTCCCTGTGCCGCCCCGACGCAGTGACCATTGGACCCTGCTGTTTGATGGGTCGCTGTGTCTCACTGGGGCTGGCGCGGGGGTAGTCCTCCGGAGCCCCGAGGGGAAGGAGCTCGAGTACGCCGCGCGGCTCGAGTTCCCCGCAACCAACAACGTCGCCGAATACGAGGCTCTGCTCCTCGGGATGCGCCTCGCGCGCTCCCTGGGGATCCGGCGCCTCCTAGTAAAGGGAGACTCTCAGCTCGTTGTCTGCCAAATGGACGTCTTACCTGTGCCATGACGCAAATTTAAGTCTTTACTTGCAGGAAGTACGAAAGATGGAGAAACACTTCGACGGCCTTGAGGCCCGGCATATCCCGCGAAGGGAGAATGACCGGGCTGATGCTTTGGCCCGGGCGGCAAGCGCCCGGGGAACGCTCCCCAAGGGGGCCTTCTTGGAAACAATCACGAAGCCCTCGGTGGCCTCCCCGGACGCAAGCCCCGAGCCTCCGGTCTCGGAGGTCGCCGAGATCGTCCGGCCGTCGTCATGGATGGATCCCCTCATCTCCTTCATCAAGGGGGAGGGGGACCCTCCCAACGAGACCGAGGTTAAGCGCCTCTGGGCCAAAGCCCGGGCATATCTCCTACTGGAGGGAAGGCTCTACAAGCGGGGGGCTTCAGCCCTCCAGCGCTGCCTCCCCCGGTCGGAGGGACTTCAACTCCTGGAAGACATTCATGCGGGGAGCTGTGGTTCTCACCTAGCCACGCGTGCCATCGCCGCCAAGGCCCTTCGGCAGGGCTTCTACTGGCCTACAGTCATGCGCGACGCGCGAGACCTTGTCTCCGCGTGCGAAGCATGCCAAAAGATGGCCAAGGGCTCGAATCTCCCCCCTGTAGCGCTGCGGACTATCCCCATCACTTGGCCCTTCGTGCGCTGGGGGATGGACCTCTTAGGGCCCTTCCCCCCAGCGCCCGGAGGATACAAGTATGCGGTAGTCGCGGTCGACTACTTTACAAAGTGGGTCGAGGCGGAGCCCTTGGCTAGCATCACCTCCCGGGCCGTTCAGCGGTTTTTCTGGAAAAATGTCGTTTGTCGTTTTGGTGTCCCCCGGGAAATCACCATGGACAACGGGACCCAATTCGACTCGGCTTATTTCCGGGAATTCTGCGAAGGCCTGGGGGTCGTCATCCACTTCGCCTCAGTGGCCCATCCTCAAAGCAACGGGGCCGTCGAGAGAGTCAACGGCGTAATCCTACAGGGGTTACGCCGGAGACTCGAACAAACCGCTTCTAAGCAGGGCGCGTGGGCAGAGGAGCTCCCTAGCATCCTCTGCTCGATGCGCACGACCCCGTCCCGGGCCACAGGGCGTGCTCCCTTCTCCCTAGTCTACGGGGCGGAGGCAGTCCTCCCCCCGGAGATCGGCTTCCGGTCGCTGCGGGTCGAGCTCCTGAACGGAGCCACGACCGCAGCCTACCGGGCCAACGAAGACAACCGGCGGCTGGAAATCGACCTCGTGGAGGAGGAACGCGACCGAACGCTCCTCCGCCACGCCATCTACGAGCGCGAGATGTCGCGCGCATACAACCAGCGCGTGCGCGACAGAGCTTTCCGCCTTGGGGACCTTGTCCTCAAGCGCGTCACAGACCCCCAAGCCCAGGGTAAGCTCTCCCCCAAGTGGGAGGCCCCTACAGGATCTCCGCTGTCCTAGGCTCGGGGGCCTACAAGCTCTCCAACCTTGAAGAGCAGGAGCTGAAGCACACCTGGAACTTGCGCAAGTTCTACGTCTAGCCTTACGGGCCTGTCCACCGTGGACAATGTAGCTTCCTTCCCCCCCCCTTCGCGGTTTCGCAGGGGGGGGCTTTGTATATTTTGTTAATAAATGCATAGCCTTTGTTCTTCAACTGTCTCATTGCAGGTCTTTCTCGTTACCGCCCCTAGCGGCGATGCCCTCCCTGCGAGGAAGCCCTCCCCGCGAGGATGCCCTCCCCGCGAGGAAGCCCTCCTTGTGAGGATGCCCTCCCCGCGAGGAAGTGGGCCAGCCCCAACAAGTCCCTACAACGGAGCCTGCACTCCCGTAGGGCGGCTTACGACCAGCCCTCGTGGACTGAGGGTGTAAGCGGCAACCCGGTCACAGTGGCCGTGGTAACGAGTCACTTTGGGAGACTAGTCCCCTGCCCAAACACTCAAGACCCGTCTTCGGGCACTTCCTCCTCCGGGAGTAGACGCTCTCCTCAGCGGGACATCTAATGGCTTTCTGGGTTTTCCTCCTCCGGGAGTCGACGTTATTCCCGGCTCCCCGTCTTCACGGCGACCGGATGATCGGTCCCCAGCGACCTTATTCCCGGCTCCCCGTCTTCACGGCGACCGGATGATCGGTCCCCAGTGACCTTATTCCCGGCTCCCCGTCTTCACGGCGACTGGATGATCGGTCCCCAGCGACCTTATTCCCGGCTCCCCGTCTTCACGGCGACCGGATGATCGGTCCCCAGCGACCTTATTCCCGGCTCCCCGTCTTCACGGCGACCGGATGATCGGTCCCCAGCGACCTTATTCCCGGCTCCGCGTTCTCACGGCGACTGGATGAATGCCTCCCGGAGACCTTATTCTCGGCTCCCCGTTCTCACGGCGACCGGACGATTGTCTCTTGGAGAAGCCGGATTTCTCGGGCATTTCCTTCCCCGAAGACCCTATTCCCGGCTCTCCGTTCTTACGGCGACCGGACGAGTGTCTCCCAGGAAGCTCGCCTCTGGAAATCCCATCGGGTTCTCTTGGGCATTCCTTCCGCTTAAGGCCTTATTCCCGGCTCCGCGTTCTCACGGCGACCGGATGATTATCTCCCGGAAGGTCTTCTCCTTGAAAACCTCGCTTTAAAATTTTCTAACTTAGAAAATATTTCTCCTACAGGTTATGCTCCCTCCGGGGACCCTGTTACCCCCACAGCGCGCGGAGGCCTCCTCCGGCCCGCTGTGGGCGGGGGGGGACAGGGGGCCCCCGGGTCACCCACGAAGAAACTTAGCTCATCCTTGTTAGGATGAGTCGTCCAGACCATCCAAGAAGAAAATAAAGAGGCGCAATAAAAGGAAACAACAACAACGTGCTTTATTGATCAGTAAACCCGGAGGACATCTTCCCCCTCCGGTGGGTTTCAGAAATGATACAACCCGGGTCCTAACCCGGGGGATTTTCTACGAGCCTAAGGCCCCTACGCCTAAAGCTCCCGGAGGCGCTCCCTCAGCTCCCGGGCCAAGTCCCGGTACAGCGCCCGGACGCGACGCTGAGAGTCCCGAAGTACGTCCTCGGGCCAAAACTCGTACCCAGCCGGCAGAAGTATCCGGAGAGGAGGTATCATCTGGGCCTTCGGGCGCGGGGGAGTTAATTCAGCACGGCTGTTGTCAAAATTATCCAAGTGCCATTCCGGGCGCCACCTCAACCGGACAGGCTCCCGGGCAGTACCGCCGTCGCGCCTCCCGGAGACAAGGCTCAGCAAAATCAAAGCCGCTTGGGCGTCCCCCGGAGAGCCTCTCCCGGACCGTTGCTCGGGAGCAACCCCCCGAGAACCCTGGTAACATTTCATTACAAAGACTTAGAAAAATTTCTAATATATTTCATTGCAAAATGTTTTTGTACAAGTGCCCGGGGCTTCTCCTAAGAAGCTACCGGAATCAAAATGTCTAACAAAATAAAAAGGGGTCCTAGCTAAAGACCCGGGGGAGGCTCATACTTTGGCATTGGGGTCCTCCCCCCGGGGAGCTTCCTCCGTGGCCGGGGCAGGGACATCCGCGGCCGGAGGCGCCGGTGTCGGGAACCACATCCGGATGATCCGATCATAGAACCCCTCCGCCAGCAGCTCCACCTCCCGGCGCGTTGGCTCGAAGGCCTCCGGGAAGCCCCGGGGGATGCGCCCCCCGATCGCCCGGGCGCCGACCCCACGCTAGTCAACGAGCCCCGCGGCAGCCGCGATGACGGGGATCGCCCGGCCCCGTGCCCGGACGTCCGCAGCCTCCGGGATGGCGGAGACTTGTGCGTTAAGAAAACACACAGCCTCCGCGAGGGTCGCCAGGGGCACCTCCGGGCCGCTCCCGGAGCCCAGGCTAACGCCAAGGCTTTCCAAGGCCGAGCGGACGGAGCGGCCTGCGTCCGACAGCGCCCGGACGCTGGAGCTCTCGAGCTCCCGGAGCGCCTTCTCCCACACCTTGGCCTCCTCTCGGAGGCGGATGTAGGCGCTCTCCGAAAGGTGCACCTGCGCCCGCGCCCGGGACAGCTCATCACGAGCTTCGTCCCGCTCCCGGAGGGCCGCCTCCCGCTGCTCGACGCAGGCCGCGGCCCGGCTCTCCGCCTCCTTGAGCAGCCGGGTGACCCGCTGCTCAAGGCCCCAGGTAACAGTCGCTACCTACAAAATGCATAAAGAAGTTAGAAAAATCTTAAGTGCAGGAAAAAAGCCGAAGTGTTGAGAGCTCGAGTTACCTGGGCTCCGAGGGACTCGAGCCCCTCAAAACGCTCGTGGAGTGTTCCTCCTGCTACGAAGGCCTGCACCTTCCCGTTGTGCAGGCCCTCCGCGTAGCGGGCCACCTCACCCGCGGGAAGTAGGGAAGTGTCTTGCCCGGCCCTCCTGTCGCGGCCGGGAGAGGGCCCCCGGACCTCTGAATCCGGGAGCAGGCCGGCGTCGCCGGCGTCTTCGTCGACGAAGTTTCCTCCGAAGACGAAGACGAAGATTGGGCGGGGACCTCCGCCCGGGGGGGGATCATCGGGCCTTTCCCCGCCCAAGGCCGGAGGGCCCTCGGAGCCTCCTGCTCCGGGGGGACCTCGAAGACTGAGGGGCTCCCCCCCTCTTCATCAACCGGCCAGAGGCGCGGGGGCGCCGCCCCCGAAAACCTCACCTCTAGCCTCTCCGGCGCCAATGCCGCCAGGAGAGGCGAGAGGAGCGTCACGCGAATTGGCGACGGGGCGTAGTCCGCCGAATCGGACCCCGCCGCATCAACAACAACCTCCTTCCCCCGGGCCTCGACGGGGGCCTCCGGGGGCGGAGGCGTCGCCTCTGCCCGGGGCGCCGCCCGGGCATGTTCGGCTCCGGGAGCCGCGTCCCGGGCCCTCACCGGCGTCGTCGCCGGCGCCGTCGTCGGAGCTGGGGTCTTTTGGACCCGGGGCTTTTTGGGCTCCGAGCCCTCGGCAGCATCCTTCCCCCGTTTATGAGACCCGGGGGTGGGAAGGGGCTTCCTCTCCGGAAGCCTGAGCCCGTAGGCCTCGGCCACCAAGTTCCGGGGAGGCCCCTCCCCCACGAGGCGCACGATGCGCTCGTGTTCGTCGGCAAAGTACCTCCCCAGGAGGTGCTCCGCCTTGTCCCTCGCCGCCGGGTACGGGCGCACTGTAAGAGATAAAAAGTTAGTCAATTTCCCGTAAAAAACTGCAAGTACAAAAATGCAGGGGACTTACGCCGCGTCACCGGCTTGACCGGAGGCCGCTGCTCCGGGCCCATGCCGATCCCCCTTCCCCCGCGTGAGAAGGGGGAAAGTCGCAGGAGCGCCAGCTCCTCCGCGGCGTCCCGCATCGAGCGGGCCTTCTTCGCCAGCACCGCCTTCCCGAGGAGCTCGAACTCCTCATCCGTCCACACCGGCGGCTTCGGTGCGGATGACCGGCTGTAGGTGGGAGGCTCCGGGGCGTAGACCACCGCCTCGTCCCGGACCCGGAGGTAGAACCACCTCCGGAGCCAGTCCCCCCAGTGGTCCCGGGAGGCCGCCGCCGGGTAGTCCGCCACCCGGGAGGGCAGCATCTGGACCATCACCGAGCCGAAGGGGGACTTCGGTCCTCCCTTCACCAGGTGGGAGCTCCGCGCTGCCGGCTCGTAAAAGTACCAGAAGACTCGGAGGGTGGGCTCCCGCCCGGTCGCTGTCTCGTACAGCCAGATGAAGAGACCCATCCGGACGAGGGCGTTGGGGGTGAGGTGGTTGAGCGCCACCCCGTACTCCTTTAGGAACTCCCGGAGCATCGGGTGCACCGGGAGCCAGAGCCCTGCCTCGAGGAAGGACTCAAAGGCCACAACCTCTCCGGGCCTGGGGCGGGGGGCTCCGTCCTTCTTTAGGGGGACCCGGATGTCCCCCTCTTCGACGACGCCCTTCTTGACGAGGGACTCTGCGTCCGAGGCCGAGAACTCGGAGGCCCAGAGGAAATCCACGGGGATTTCCTCCGGGGGCACCTCCGTGGTCTTCGCTCGACCTTTGGACGCCATTAGGTGAGTTCTTTGTTTTTCGGTGGCTAAGTTTTCAGGTGGCTAAGTCAACAACTCCCGGACGCTCGCTACCGGAAAAGGCTACCGGAGAAGCTACCGGAAGAGCGCTACCGGGAGAGCTGAAGCTGGAGTTGAAGATTTGGAATGAGCCTCCGGGGCCCCCCTAAGGCCCTATTTATAGAGGCTGGCCGAGATCTAGATGCGCGCCACGTGGCCCCCTCGGGGCAATCTGGACCACTGAAATTCAAACCGTGCGCGGGAAACGAAGGGACAGGCGCGTAAATCGAGACACCGGTTCGAACCGCGCGTGCATTTATTGCGAAAACGGCGCGGCCATAAAGCGCCCGGCACAGAAACCGAAGCGTCGCCTGGGCTCCGGTGATTTTCGTCCGGAGTTTGCATCCGGAGATTTTCCCGGTACCGTAACCATTCCCTCCGGGGGCTCAGGCTTCGTCCCCGGAGGGCACGGGGGGCTGCTGTTGGGGGAAATCTCCACGCGGTCAAGTCCAGGTAAGTTCATGATTGCCCGGGGACAGTGGCCTCCGGTGCCTGCCCCGGGCGCCGCCTTTTAGGCGCCCGGGACCGTGCCTCCGGGGCATGTCCCGGGCGCCGCCATTTGGCCCCCGGGACCGTGCCCCCCGGGCGTGTCCCGGGCGCCGCCATTTGGCCCCCGGGACCGTGCCCCCCGGGCGTGTCCCGGGCGCCGCCATTCGCCCGGGGATAGTGGCCTCCGGTGCCTGCCCCGGGCGCCGCCATTTGGTCCCCGGGACCGTGCCCCCCGGGCATGTCCCGGCCGCCGCCATTTGGCCCCCGGGCCGTGCCCCCCGGGCATGTCCCGGGCGCCGCCATTTGGCCCCCGGGACCATGCCCCCCGGGCGTGTCCCGGGCGCCGCCATTCGCCCGGGGATAGTCGCCTCCGGTGCCTGCCCCGGGCGCCGCCATTTGGTCCCCGGGACCGTGCCCCCCGCGCCTGTCCCGGCCACCGCCATTTGGCCCCCGGGACCGTGCCCCCCGGGCATGTCCCGGGCGCCGCCATTTGGCCCCCGGGACCGTGCCCCCCGGGCGTGTCCCGGGCGCCGCCATTCGCCCGGGGATAGTAGCCTCCGGTGCCTGCCCCGGGCGCCGCCATTTGGTCCCCGGGACCGTGCCCCCCGGGCCTGTCCCGGCCGCCGCCATTTGGCCCCCGGGACCGTGCCCCCCGGGCCTGTCCCGGGCGCCGCCATTTGGCCCCCGGGACCGTGCCCCCCGGGCATGTCCCGGGCGCCGCCATTTGGCCCCCGGGACCGTGCCCCCGGGCATGTCCCGGGCGCCGCCTTTTGGGTCCCCGGGACCCTGCTCTCCGGAAGGGGTCCCGGACGTCATCGCCCTCCTAAAAGGTAAGGCCCCTGTTTGTTTATCACGTGCAGGTCACGCGAGGGACGCCTCGGGAATCAGCGACCACCTGTCAAGCATCCAAGACGTTTGACCGGGAGAAGGACGGTCCTACCCTTCAATCCGACGGTGGCTCCCGGGGTAGTTTAGGTTTTTTGCTTCTTTTTGGGGCTATAAATAGCCCTTGTACCCCTCTGTTGTAGCGGATCAGTTCATTATTGTTTGGAATAGCTAATCTCACAGACGTGCTCCGGAAGCCTCTCCCCTGGAGAGAGCCTCCCCAGCCGACTCCGGTCGGGAGCGCGTCGACAGGACTAGGGCCCCCACCGGGACCCGAACCTGTATAAATCCACGTGTCAATTCTTGTGTTTGTCCGGCGGGGGAGGACCGGTCACCCAGTCAACCCGCGCTGCGTGATCTCCGCTAGGATCGTCTTCAAAACCTGCCGGGGTATTCTTAATACCACGACAGTATAGTTCTCTAGTTCATCACATGGTTGTACATCATAAGCAAAATTCATATTGGAGCAAATGTACACTCGATTAACCATGTACTTTCCATTATCATTATATTTGCCTATAATATGAAAAATGTTTCTTGATAAGCAAGGCAAATTATATGGATCAGTAAGTCTCTCCTCTAAATTGTCTAGATCAAATAGAACATCAAATTCAATATAACCGAGAATATTTAAAGAAGACAACAGTTTCATCTCATCATTTTCGTTTGCAACGTGAACAACATGTTTATTTTGAGCACAAGTGTTATTATGTTCCAAAGTAAGAGTAACATGTTCATTCACTAGTTGTGGCATGAATATAAGTGAAGCATTATCACACAACTCTTCTTTATCCCAAGAAACATCGAGAAAATCTTCTTGTGACAAAGGTAAATCATCAACTGGTTCCACAATTTGTTGCTCTAACAAAGCATGATTCGTGGAAAGTTTCAGCACATCAATATCGTTCTCATCTTGAATGAGTGTGGTACCTTTTTCATTACCTTTGTTTTCCTTCTTAGCATATGTAGGTACATCTTCAGTTGTAGGTGATGGAAGCAGGGGTGCTGCAACAAGCATCTCTTCATTCTCCTCATTCTCAATTTGATCATTTGCACTTGCCTGCAGAACGTTAGTCGTGCAAGGATACACACCATTCTTGCAAACAGATGTATTGATTTTCCGTACAACTTTCTTACGTTTTATTTTATTTTCAGCTGCACAAGCAAGAGCAAATGTTTGCAACAAAGAAACATATTCTTTATCAATAACAATATTGTATATTTTCTCATTAAGTCCACGTAAGAATCTAATCTCTTTTTCTCCATCAGTTTCTTCTAAATCACAACGAGACATGCATATCTGTAACTCTTGATAGTACTCCTCTACAGATTTTCTACCTTGATTCAAGCATTATAATTTCTTATGTAAATCACGTTGGTAGGAAGGAGGAACAAAACGTTCACGCATAGCTTCTTTTAACCTAGCCCATGTGTCAGGTTGTAAGCGGAGGGTAGCAAGTTCATTCCACCAGATGATAGCAAAGTCTTTAAATTCACTAGTGGCTTGCCTAACTCGATGTTGCTCAAGAACTAAGTGAGAATTAAACTTTTGCTCAACAGTCATCTCCCAATATAAGTAAACCTCAGCATCATAGGCACCATGAAAAGGAGGGATGGAAAATTTCACCTTAGCAAAAGGATCATCATTGGCACGACCATGATGGTGGTTGTTATTACCTCCCATACCGTGCTGATTGCGGCGAAGGCGTTGACGTAGTCGTGCCTCTTGGGTCGTCCGTTGGTTCACCTCTCCATTGTCACCATATTCAACATCTTGGTCATCGTCATGGAAGGGTGGCTGTTGTGGCTCCAAAGCTTCAATTCGTCCAGCAAGGGTGGACACGCGTCTGTCGAGGCCCTCAAACTGATGCTGTGAAACCGTGGCATGTTCACTGAGCATCTTGGCCAGCCTCTCCTCCAAACCGCCCAACAAGTCCCTAAGCTCGCTGTGCAGCACACAGTTCTCAGTAGAAACCCTGTCCTTCCCGTTGGAACTTTCTGTCATTGTAAGCAAGACAACAAAAGATAACAGAAAATATTATCCCTAGCAACTACTAGGTTATGGGGAAGTGGGATCACACACTCTCCTGCGTCTTACCAAGTTCTTACTAGGTTCTTACCAAGGCGACAGGTAGCACAACTCAGAAGTATACCAACAGTATGTGAAGCGATTGCAAGACCCAATCCGTACCTGATAAGAAGTATGTGGAGCTTGGATATGCAATATTTAGTAGCAAGGAATATGCAATCATCGAAATCAGAATAGCAAAGCTGAATAAATATCCAAAGTACTTGTCAAAGTTGCTAGCCTAAACTCGTTCTCAGACCTAGCTCAAGTAAGCAAACGAATGACGTAACACTGTCGATACAAAGGATGCAAGCACTTCTGATTTTTTTTTTTTTTTTCCTTGGTTTTTTTCTTTTTTTATCTTTGTGCGACTTCTTTTTTATGCACTTGCTTTTTTCACCTTTTTTTTAAATATCAATAGTGCCGCATATGAGAGATTGCAAGATATATACACAAACACTCAATTTTCTCTCGCTGGAAAAACAGATCTAGTATGCAGAAACTTCCTACGCTGTTTTCGGATTTTTGGAGGCCTCAAACGCTAAAACGTATAACAGTAAAGTTGTAGATCGTTTCGTGTTGATCAATTTTCATATATGGAACACCAATTTTGGATAACAGATCTAGGAGATATGGGCCCCGCAATACAGTCTGTGTAGGAAATCCGAAATCAAACAGATTCACTTCTAACGAGATTTTGGACTTGAAAACGGCGTTTCTAGAACTTCTCACAATGGACAAAGTTGTAGAGAATTTTCTGAGCTACAATTTAGAATCTGAATTTGTCCAATTTGGAGTTCAGACGAAGGAGATAAAAGCAAAATACCGAACTTGACAGATTGACACCCGATTTGGACGCGGCGGCGACGACGACGTGATGGCGTTAGACTCGACGTCAAGATGCAAGACTCAAACTAGATCAAGAACTTACTCTAAACCAGAAACAAGACGATGGCATTGGATACAAATTCAACAACGCAAAACTGAAAACGAAATCGCGAAGGGCACAAAGTGGCTTGGACGATGGATATGACGGCGAACTCAAATATTTTTGTGGGGCAATTTTCTGGACTCTAGGTGAAAGATGAATAATGAACAAAGGGGATACAAGTATACCTGACGGGCAACTGAGGCTCTGATACCACTTGATGTGACACTGGGTGCCCGATCTTCCGAAAGGTACATGATAGATCGATTGGTGGAGCTTCGACGTAGAACGATCCGGCTTCAAATCAGGCACGATCTGAACCCCGCAATCGCAACACCACTACTCCGTTGGTTATCAATCTCGCGTGAGCGTGATTGACCTCACCAAGAATTCTTATCCCTGCTGCGAATCGAGAACACAAGTAAGAACACGGAAGAAAGCAAACTGAATTGCAAATACGAATGATTAATCTCACAAGTTGGGGTCTCACAAACCGATCAAGTGGCGAAACTGTTCGAAGAAAGAATAATCTAAGCAAAACCCAAGTCTAAACGATGACGGCTACTGAATATATAGCGACGGCTAGGGTTTGGGGCATTAAACCCTAGGGTTACACGGGCCATGGGCCCAAAGTGGAGCGTCGCAGCGCCCGGCAGATTCTGATCGCCATATTGTTTTGAAAATTCCCGTTGATTCGTAAGGGATTTTGACATGGGACTGAATCCGTTGGAAAGATCTCGTCGAGGGCTTCTCTGTGCATACCAAGAACGTCCAAAACAGAGTCCGTATGCACCCTGGGCATCCGTTTTAAGTTGACTGTGCGGAGATGGCCGAACCCGACTCGTGGACAAATTGGGCTCTCTCTTGGGCCGGCCTTGCAACGACGTGGCTTGTGGGACCAGAGGGCGTCGAAGTGGTGGAGATGCGCCTTTCTTGAATACGTCTTGAGCTTGGGGAGGTGGCCACGGCGGAGGCCGAACTGCTGGCGGCGATAGTGCAATATCAGCATGATGAGCTTGCCGGCTGTGCACGCGACCTGGCCATCGTGCGGGTCGATGATGCCATATAGTTGATGATGACACCATAGTTGATGTAGTGTTGGTCCTATCTATGATGTGCATGGTCACATCAATTTACGTGCTGTTTTTAATGCTCTACGCGATGCACGTTTGTTCGGTAACATCGAGAAGTGCACCTTTTGCACCGATCGAGTCTCGTTTCTTGGCTATGTTGTTACTCCACAGGGCATTGAAGTAGATAAAGTCAAGATCGAAGCTTTCCAGAGTTGGCCGACTCCTAAAATGGTCACATAGGTGCGAAGCTTTCTACGACTTGCTGGATTCTATCGGCGTTTCGTCAAGGATTTCAGCACCATCGCCGCACCACTGCATGAACTCACAAAGAAAGGTGTTCCATTTGTTTGGAGCGACGCGCAAGAGGAAGCCTTCTTCATTTTGAAAGATAACTTAACTCAAGCTCCTTTACTACAGCTCCTTGATTTTAATAAAATGTTTGAGCTAGAATGTGATGCTAGTGGTATAGGACTTGGTGGTGTTTTGTTGCAAGAAGGTAAACCAATTGCATACTTTAGTGAGAAACTTAGTGGGCCTAGTCTGAATTATTCAACTTATGATAAAGAATTATATGCTCTAGTTCGGACTTTAGAGACATGGCAACATTATTTATGGCCCAAAGAATTCGTCATCCATTCTGATCATGAATCTTTGGAGCACATTAGAAGTCAAGAAAATTGAATCGTAGACATGCTAAGTGGGTAAAATTTATTGAATCTTTTCCCTATGTGATCAAACACACGAAGGGGAAGGAAAACATTATTGCTGATGCATTGTCTTAGACGATATACTATGCTTTCACAGCTTGACTTCAAAATTTTTGGTTTGGAGACAATTAAGGAGCAATATGAGCATGATGTTGATTTTAAAGAAATATTGCACAATTGCAAAGAAGGATGAACTTGGAACAAATTCGTCGTTATCAATGCATTCGTGTTTCGTGCTAATAGGCTATGCATCCCATATAGCTCTATTCGTCTCTTGTTTTTACAGGAGGAGGCGCATGGAGGAGGACTTATGGGACACTTCGGCGTCAAGAAGACAGAGGACATACTTGCTAATCATTTCTTTTGGCCGAAGATGAGACGAGATGTCAAGCATTATGTCGCTCACTACACTACATGTCAAAAAGCTAAGTCACGACTTAATCCTCATGGTTTATATATGCGTCTTCCTGTTCCTAGCATTCCGTGGGAGGATATTTCTATAGACTTTGTTTTAGGACTGCCTAGGACGAAACGGGGGAGGGATAGTATATTTGTTGTCGTGGATAGATTCTCTAAGATGGCACATTTTCTTCCATGTCATAAAAGCGATAATGCTACTAATGTTGCTGACTTGTTCTCTCGTGAAATTGTTCGCTTACATGGTGTGCCAAATACTATAGTTTCCGATCGTGATACTAATCTGCCTGCAGAGTTTGGGGTTAGTCCCACATTTAACGTTGCAAATTTGAAGCCATACTTGGGTGAAGAAGACGAGCTATCGTCGAGGACGACTTCGATTCAAGAAGGGGGGGATGATGAGGACATCTCCACCACTATTACACCCACTACACCAACACCTGCTGTCACTCCTCCAACAATACAAGGACCACTCACTAGAGCTTGTGCTCGTCAACTCAATTATCAGGTACTTTCATTCCTAGGGGATAATATTAATTTTGCTAAGGATTTGATACTGCCTAAATCAAGTTGTTACTTGATACTCAGGAATGATGGACCAAGCATGGATACACGAGACAAGCTATGGAGCATAGGAATGAAGAATGGAGATGATGGCAGCACCACAAAGAGAAGAATATCAAATGGAGGAGACATGTGATGATAACCAAGTCGAGTTGGAGTCCGGTTCGGTCATCCAGGAGCAGCCTGCCTTCAAATGACCATAACTCTCTCATACGAAGTCCAATTGGGCTGTTCTTATAGTCCACAGAGAAGCCCACGACGAGATCTTTCCAACGGATCTAGCCCCATGTCTAAATTATTTCTGGATCACCAGCAATTAACAAAACAAATTTTGACCAGATTCTGATTGGGCCAAGTCGGTGCTGCGACACTTTGTTTTGGGCCTTTGGCCCATGTATTTCCTAGTAGGGCGTGGGAAACCCTAGCCACACTGCCTCTTCATATACTCAGCAGTCGTCACTGTTTAGATTTGGGTTTTGTTAGATTGTTTTAGCTACGTGCAAACTTAGAATCTTCGAGTTATGCTGGACAACCACCTCATCAAGATCATCAATAGAACCCCACTCTTTTGTTCTTTGTATTCGTGAACCTCAGTTTCATATTTGCAATTCAGATTACTTTTGCTATCGTTCTGGCTTGTTCTTCGGTTGCTTGCAGGAATTGAACCTCGTGTTCAGGTTGATCGTGCCCACGGCAAGATCAATAACCCTCCGGAGTTGGTTTAGCGATTGCTAAGGCGCATCGTCATCGTATGGTATAGTCGGATCGTCAAAGTCACTTCCACCAAATCGAAAGCATCCCTCTCATCAAAAGATCGGGACCCATATTCTTAATTAGGATAACATCCCAAGCTGAACTTACACGAATTTGATTTGTTTAGCAAGGAGACAGTATCCATCA
Organism: Pharus latifolius; assembly: GCA_019359835.1. Lineage (NCBI taxonomy): Eukaryota > Viridiplantae > Streptophyta > Magnoliopsida > Poales > Poaceae > Pharus > Pharus latifolius. Next base: position 32,227,257 of record CM033323.1, on the reverse strand, counting down.
ATCACCAAAGAGAATCACTGTAAATATAGACGCATAGACACAATGTTTATATAGGTTCAGGCCCTCATAGTTATGTCTCCCTGCTAGACTCTCACTATTGGAATAATGGAATTACAAAGTGTATATTGTTGAGTCTAATGTCCTCTTGTCTTGTATTAGACATCCCCCTCCCTTCCCTTCAACCCTAACCCCCCTTCTTATACTTGTTTGAAAAGGACGCCAGTTGCTTAAACAAAAGGACGTTTGCCGATTGCTATACAACGGTTGCAAGCGATTGTTGTTCACAGGTTAGAATGTGCGGTTACAGATAATTGCACATTCATCCTCATCTTGTTGACGGTTTATGGATAACTGCACGACCATGGGCAGCTGCACAATTATCCTTATCTTGTCAATGAAGAGAGTATTATCCTAGGAATATTGGCAAGAGTGCGGTTATGGTGCAACCGTATAACTCTTAGATCATGGTCGACAAGTCTCGACTAGACCTTCTTGATTCAAAGGTACTTCCAATTCTAATAACCCTTTTATTTCGTGGTCGCAAATGGGCTGCGAACACATATCAGGGATTATCATATCTCCGTGACCAGGGTGACCGCAGGAAAATATCTCTATGACCAGAGTGGTTGGGGGTAGCATAATATATAAGATTACAGACCCTATGACAACTAACATTGTGACCATATAAGTCCATGGCCACAACTTATCAAAACCATGAGTAATAGTCATTCGTGATGGGCTTTTGTGTCTAATTGACAAAATGGGCTGGGTTATGTCCAGAACATCTTGGACTATCCCACAATCTCTTCGTGGTCTCCTGCCACCATGGAAAGGCATAAGTAGATAACTTGGATCTCTTTCTGTGGTCTCCTGCGACCACGAAAAGGCATAAGCAAAAGACTTGGATCTCTTTCTGAGGTCTCCTATGACCACGAAAAGGCATAATCAAAAGACTTGGGTAATAATCTCCATCAGGTAGAACCTGGCCTTTGGATTCATGTGAATCCTCTTCCTCAAGGGGATTAGAAAATGGACCCTTACCAGAATAATAGTCATCAAGCTCTGCAACCAGGCACGACAAGTCTTAAGATCATGACCTTGTGCCTTATACAAAGTACACCACTTGTCCTTTTGGCCACTCGTGGAAGACCACTTGTCCTTTTGGTCACTTATGGAAGATTCAACTACTTTCTTCTGATTGTTAAGGCATCTATTGGCCTTCTGGTCACTCGTTCAAACATTCTTACAGGAAGATTTGTTCAAACGGGAGCTAGACGTTACGAGCTCAGGTTTGGGTGCTCATTTCTCAAAGGTAGCGACCTCCTGCGACGGTTGGCCCTTTTTCTTGCTACTTTTAGAACTGGAAGCACTCTTTTTCTCTACTAGCGCAAGCTCCTCCTCAAGACCAGGCTGAGGAGGCTGGTTACCCTTGTCCGTCATTCGATTCCATTGAACTGCTTCGCTAGCCATAGCGTAGCAATCAGCTATATCAAACAACTCCTAGACATTTTTTGGAGGATTAATATTTAAATCCTCTGTGAATCGGGTATATCAAACACCTTGTTTGATGGCTTGAATAACCAACTTTTTGGTGATCTTTGAGATCGTATTCCAAACACAAACAAAATGTTTGATGAACTGACTGAGAGTTTCATCTTTCATTTTCCGTAGTCGATGTAGATCATCTTCTTTGCCGAACAAAGGCATAAGTACCTTAGAAATTGGCAATCAAGAGATCGCACAAATGTTAACAAGAGTATATGGACCCAACGGGTTGGTTGAACAACCAAGATCTGCCAAAACCTTCCAAGACAGTAGAAAGATAATTTGACATTATCTTGTTGTCACCCCCAACAACCTAAATTACCGTGTAGTATATCTGGAGAAATTCAGGGGGATTTTTGGTCCCATTGAACAGTTCCATAATGATTGGTCAAAATCTATCAGGCCACCTAGGGGTGTAAACAGGATGCGGATATCCGCGGATATCCGTTTACCGAATTCGATGAAATAGCAATTTGGTAAGAAAATTAGCATCCGGCAAATAATCCGAATTCGGATTCGGATATATTAGGTATTGTTATTCGGATTCGAATCGGGATTCGGTAAGATATATATACAAAAACGGATGCGGATATCCGGATCATCCAAATCTGAATTGGGCCACTGCATTCACGGGCTGTTGGGCTCAGGCCCAGTTTTGGGTTTCCTGTTTCCCCAATCCCCACCACCTCACGTCCCCAATCCACACCAACCACAACCCTAACCCGCCGTCCCGCGCCTCGCCTCCCGCCGTCCCAACGGCCGCGCCTCGCCTCCCGCCGTCCCGCGCGGCCGCACCTCGCCCCGCGCCGTCGCCGATGCCCTCTCTGGCGAGAAGGTGAGCCCCGAAGAAGCCTCAGTTTCGATGCTCTCGCACCGGGATTTCGCCAAAAGTCTCCATTTTTTAGAAGTATCTCCGAATTTTGAGACAGGAGGAGAAAAAAAGAATTCTGATGTGTTTCTTGGTATGCTTAATTGAGATTTGATAGGTTTGTGGGGTTTCTTGTGCAGTTCTCGAGGGAGCAGGCGAGGAAGGATCTTGACAGTTACTTCAATTTGAGGTGAGAATTATGTTGAATTAAAGAAGAATACTATTGCTAATTTGTTGTTAGTGTAGTAGCATTTGTATGTTTAATAGTTGAGTTGTAAGAACTAAGAAGCGGCCTTCGTTTGGGTAGATGTGAATTGGTAAAGTGTGTAACTAGTGCTTGTAGTGTTTCTGTAGCATTTTGGATGGTTGGTTTGCTAGGAGTTTTCTTAAGTGTGATTTAGGAATCATAGGAATATGTGAAAGGATTAGTGTTCCTTTTATTGGCGCAGGTGCAATTCACATGGTTGATTTGTGTCGGTGTGATGAGCGAGTTTAGCTTGCTTGATTTTAGATACGGCGGTGACTGGTCAAGTCTGCATGTTCTGTTGTTTCAGTTTTTATATGGTGCTAAGTTGGTGTGTGTTCTTTGTCATATGGTTGATTTTTCTGAATACTGGATGTATGAGATGGCAGTTCGTGTAATTGTTGACATGAGGATTTAAGGATGATACTTTGAACTAGCTAAATAGGTTTTAGAATGCATATCAACACATGGCTGCCATTCTGCCAAGCATTATCTGATTTATTTTACCTGTAGTCATATGTAGTATTTTTTAAGCTTTTATGATCATGTGTCTCAGACACATCTGAGTTTGATAGTGTCACATTTGAACAGGAGGTAAAATAAATTGAACCGAGTGTGATCCAAAAAGAAATTTGAGCACAATGTCGACATCTGGAAGTGGTACTAAGAAGCATGCAACTGATACAAGTGGTAATAATTCAGAGAAACAGAAACAGGTATTTAAAGTTTAGTAACAACATTACATTTGGAGTTACAATTTCTAATATTGTAGGTTAATTCTTAATTTGTTGTTTATCTATACAGATTTCTTTGGCATCTAGTAGTGGTGCTAAACCAGGAGGTGTTAACATTCAAAGTGTTGTGAGTGAGAATGTTGCTGAAACAAGTGCGAGTGATGGGACAAAGACTGCTACTACTGGGAATCCATCATCAAAAATGAAGTCGAGGGCACCAAAAAAGAGAACTTCAGATGTTTGGAATCATTTTACCATTGAAGAAGTGAAAACTGAAGTGGAAGGCAAGGTTGTGATGAGTAAGATGGCAAAATGCAAGTATTGCAAGGATGTGTTTTCTGGTGAGAGCAAGTATGGTACGACTCATCTCAGAACTCATTTTAAAACACAACATGAAAAGTCTTCTCATCAAAGTACTCTTAGCTTTACAAAAATAGGAGAACAAAATGCTTTGCAAGCTTGGAAGTACAATGAAGAAGTTAGTATGTACAAGTATCATCTTGCCATTATCATGCATGAGTATCCATTCAATTTTTCAGAGCATGAATACACTAATGATTTCATCATATCAGTATCCCCCTCATTTCCTATTAAAGGCCGCAATACTACTAGGAAGAGAGTTATGGATATTTTTAAAGAAGAGAAACAGAAGTTGTTTGATCTCTTTTTATCTCTCAAGTGTCGGGTGAGTTGCACAATGGATCTTTGGACTTCTAATCAAAATAAAGGCTATTTGTGTGTCACTTGTCACTTCATTGATGATGATTGGAAAATTCAGAAACGAATAATAAATTTTATGCATTTAGAGGGAAGACATTCAGGTGCCAATTTGAGTAATGCTTTTGTTAGAAACATGATAGCTTGGAATATTGATCAGAAGTTGTTTGCTTTGACTATGGATAATGCCTCTGCCAATGAAGTTTGTGCTAAAACTGTTACTTCAACCCTTGATGAACATAATTCTCTAATTTCTAATGGCAAGTTCTTCCATGTTCGGTGCGCGGCTCATATTATTAATCTTGTAGCAAAGGATGGTTTGAAAATAGTTGGTCATGCTATAGACAACATTCGTTCTTCAGTTATGAATGTCAAGAGTTCTACTTTGCAATGGGAGGAGTTTCAAAAGCGAGCTTCTGAACTTAATTTGGATATATCAAAGGGTCTTTCTCAAGATGTAGCTACTAGATGGAATTCCACTTATTTAATGCTCTCAGATGCACTTTATTATAAGCAGGTTTTCCAAAGATTAGCTTTTCTTCATCCAGAAAAATATGGGAATTGTGCTCCTTCTAGAGATGAATGGGAAAAAGCAACTGTATTGAATAAGTGCTTGAGGAATTTCTTTAGTGTTACAGAACTCTTGTCTGGTTCTTTATATCCAACTGCCAATTTGTTCTTTATAGAATTTTGTGAAATTAATCTCATACTTATTGATTGGATAAAAGGCAGTGATGAGTTTATTTCTTCCATGGCCAAAGCAATGAAGGAAAAGTTTGACAAGTATTGGGAGTTAAGTAACATTGCTTTGGCGGTTGCTTGTTTTCTAGATCCTCGCTACAAGAAGAAGGTGGTTGAATTTTATTACAAGAACATGTGTGACTATGATGGGATTGATGAGATTTCTGGTTTTCAAATTACTATCAGGCACCTATTTGAGTCATATGCATCTAAATATAATGCTTCCTCAATTAGTGGTGTGAAGTCTTCTGTTGGAGCCTCTAATGAAGTTGTTTCTCGTCGTCATGTTTTTGATGATGAGCCAAAACGGAGGAAATTAAGTGCTTTTTTGAAGGATATTGGTGAAGATTGTAGTGAGAAGTCTGAATTGGAGAAGTATGAGAGTGAACCACTATTGAAATGGCCTGAAAATGAGAATTTTGATATTTTGGCATGGTGGAAGACTCAAAGTACAAATTATCCTATTCTCGCTCATATGGCACGCGATGTGTTAGATATTCCTGTATCAACTGTTGCATCTGAGTCTACTTTTAGTGCTGGGGGACGAGTAATTGATAAATACCGCAGTCGTTTAGAACCCGAAGTAGTTGAGGCCTTGATTTGCACCAAAGACTGGATTAAAGCGTCTAGGAAAGGTAAATATATAAATAAAATCAATCAAATTTTGCATCTATTTGTGCATTGGCTGATTTTCGTTATTTTGTTATTGTAGGTCAAAATGATGTTCCTTCAATTATGGAGGAATTAGAAGGTATTGGCATGGATGACATAAACACAACTGAAGATGGTAAATCAAAAAAAGTCTTCTAGCTACTATATGATATCATTTTAACAAGTATTTTACTAACTTCATGTTATTTTGTAGGTGACAAATTAACTACCTCTTGAACTCAAGCACGCTGCCATTATCTTGGACTTCCCGTCTGTTTTCTAGATTTGGAGAAGTGCCGATTTTCAAGAACGCGAATCTTATGATGTTTCACTACTTCTTGCTAGACTTAGATTTAGCCTTTTGTAGTCATGTATGAACTATGTTGCTATTATTTTGATTGTGTCTTCTTGAATACTTGGATTTTCCGCTACTGTTTTATGGTTGGACACTTGGACTTTGGATGAGAGTTACAATTATGAACTTCTTATGTTTTGTTTGTGCAATCATTATCAAATTATGATTATTATGTGATGTTGTTTTGGTATGTCGTATGTTTAGAGTTATAATTTGTTGTGTATTTACGATGACACATTATTTGCTATCATAATTATGATATTGGGCTATTGGCAACCGTAATATAATGTTTAATTGTTTATGTTGTGTATTGTCGTATTGTGTTGAGATAGAAAATGAGTTGAAAATAGCACTTTTGTTAATCAACAAATATTTAACATCCGAATAGCGTCCGAATTCATACCGAATTAAAGAAAATCCGATTCGAATTCGTATCCGATTAACATCCGCACCGTATTCGAATCCGAGAAAATCCGAATCCGTATTCGTATCTGATTAAAAAATATGGTATAGGATATGGTTTAACCAATATCCGCTCCGAATCCGACCGTTTTACACCCCTAAGGCCACCTAACTACTCGCAAATCCACTGAGAAGGCTTTACAAAGTGTTATAGGTTCATGTCGGCACCCCTGTCCGTCGAGATCGTGATTGTTGTGATACCTACTTAAGACGGTCAGCCACCAGTGCTTGCAAATTGGGCAAATGCCTATTACACTGTAGTGCCAGTGGAGTATTCAGATCTCTCATATCACCAACAATCGGAGTGTCAACAATTGGAGGAATCCCTGGTAGATCTGTAAGAGTTGGGTCTACTGGAGAATTTCGGGGAATCTGTCTCGGAGGATCAAGATTTGTCCCAGTGGCGTCAACACCAGTTTGGTTTTTATCACCATTTTGGCTAGTGTTGACATTTTTAGGTGGAGTGGTGTTGACTCCGTCAACATTACATCTACCTCAAGCTCTTACTAGCTTGTGGTGGGTGCATCAAGAGTTGAACCTATTGCAACCACTTCTAGGCAATAGGTGTTATCGAGGCTTAAAGATGTTCCTTCATCCTTAGAAACAAAATCAGAGTCAAGATCCATCCCTTCAACCCCAAGCAGCAACTCCTCCATAGAGCCAATGTCCTACTGGTCGGAACCACCAGGGTCAGCTTGTGGCTGTTGCTCAAACCGGTCCTCCAGAGAGGGTAAAGTGTCTGAGGTTGGTGAGATTTCTGCAACCTCTGAGTCAAATCCAAAGTTCAAATGAATCTTGTTGGGGGAAATCTCTGCGAGACTAAGTCCAGGTAAGAAGTTATGCCTCTAGCCCGGGGACAAGGCCCCCGGTGCCTGTCCCGGGCACCGCCTTTCGCCCGGGGAGAAGGCCCCCGGTGCCTGTCCTGGGCGCCACCTCTCGCCCGGAGACAAGACCCCCGGTGCCTGTCCCGGGCGCCGCCATTCGCCCGGGGACAAGGCCCCCGATGCCTGTCCCGGGAGCCGCCTTTCGCCCTGGAACAAGGCCCCTGGTGCCTATCCCAGGCGCCGCCATTTTCCCAGGGACAAGGCCCCCGGTGCCTGCCCCGGGCGCCGCCTTTTGCCCGGGGACAGCCATTCACCCGGGACACGCACCGGGGGCCTTGTCCCCGGGCAAAAGGCCGGGGACAAGGCCCCCGGTGCCTGTCCCAGGTGCCGCCATTCGCCCGAGGAAAAGGCCCCCAGTGCCTATCCCGAGCGCCACCTGTAACATCCTGAGTTTTGGGGTGAAAAGTTTCTTTCTTAAAAATCATGCATGCATATGTCTCTTCTAGATCAACCAAATCAGCTCCAGCTTTATTCTGTTCTAGCCCTAAAATCTCCAAAATCTATCCTGTGACCCCAAGTCAAGATCTGACTTTCCAGATTTGATCTATCAGTTATCCTAAACCTAAAAGCCTTCAGAATCCAGATCCAATTCTATCTCTAACTTCCAGATTTAATCAAAATCTTAGCCAAGATCAGACCAGATTATTCTTGAATTATGATCAAGGGTATGCCAGTACCTTAATCCAAAAAGTTGGCAGCCAGATTTCACCATCTAAACCTTTTTCGCAAATCAGTCCAAGAGTATCGCAGATCAGTCCTTTTTCCAGACTTTCCAGAAGCCTAAAAAGGCAAAATGTTGCAAATCATCTTCAAATTCAAATCTAATTCAGGGAACACCTCCCAAATGCTTTTCAATACAAATTCTTCTTTTATGAGTATCTCAAAATCAAACCCTAAATCCCAGAATTTGAGATCAATAAGATTCAGACTTATTTTACCCTAATTTACTCTGTTTTCAGTTCATATCAAAAATCATCCAAATGTCTCAAATTTTATCTTCTATCTGTGCCAAATCATCTGTTGAATCAAGTCTATCAGATCAGTGCAATCAATTTCAGATTTAACCTTCCAAATCATCAGATTTACATTTCAGTCCAAATCAAGAATTGGAAATTGCAAATCAGCCCTAATTCGACCAGGCAGTTGCTGTGCACAACTAGAGCTCACCGTGGTTTCCTTGCGCCGTGTTTGCTTGCCGCCGGTGAAGCTTTGCCGCACTCGTGACCGTGCATGTTTGTGTGTACGTGTCCTTGCTTCAGCCGTGCCGTGGCAATGCCGTGGCAGCGCTGTTGAACAGCATTTGCTCCTGCACGCGACCAGCAGCAGCCGTTGTCAGCAACTCCTTGCCACGTTGCTTTGCATTGCCAGCTTGTGTTGCCACCGCCTTGCACCACCCGACAATGTTGAGTTCCAACGAGCCGACAAGTTGATCAGCAGTCACCTCGCCTGAGCGCTATCGCGTCACCGCTCGCCGTTGTTGCAGCTGCGCCCGGCAAGTCACTGATGCCAATTCATTGCTGCTACTTCATTGCAAGCTTCGCCCACTGGTCTATATAAGCAGCCATACCTTGTATCATTTCCTCTTCACCAGAACTTAACCAAATTTCCAAATTACCTCCGTTGCAGTCGTCTTCTCCGGTGAGTCCAGATTGAGGCTTCACGGTGCCAGCTTCACCCGCTGCACCTCTCACCAAATTAACAGCATCAGTGAGTTCCCCTCATCTCCCTCACCGTGTTGTACCACTTAATTGAATTACCTTGCATCCTATCGCCGGTGATCGCCGGAAATTCCCGATTGCCCTGTTCCGGCAATGCAGGACAAATTACCCCGAATTGGCTTTCGATTCTGTGGAAGAAAATGATCAGTGAGCCATTTCCAGCAAGCCTGTGCATCTAGATCTCTAGATTGAACCTCAATCGAAGCTTTCCCTAGATTTGAATTTCTCCGGTCACCGGCGATCGTCGCCAGGCCACACCGGCCATCATCCGGCCAAATTGATCGTACAAATAGCTTACTCATACCTCTCTTTCACTCTCCAAGCTTGGAATTGAGTTCAAACCTCCTACAGCAAAAATCCCCAAATTGTATATCATCTTCTCTGGCACCGTTCACCGGAAATCCATTCCCGGCCGTTTCAGCTTCATCCACTTTGTCCTTCAGGTGTGCTTCAACCTCTTGAGAATCTTTGTCTTCTAGCCCGATCTCTGAAACTGTCCAGAATTCAAGTTATAGCCATGCCAAGATTTTGTCCAGTGGCTTCACTGTGCCGTGTCGCCACCACACTTCTCCTTTGAATTTCATCACCTTCCAGTCATCTCCAGCCTTAGATGCTATTGAATGATTTTCTCTTGTTATCAATGCCTACCTTCCAGACAAAGTGGTGCATCATTTGGAGTTCTAGATCAAAAGTTATGCCAAGCCCTAGTTTCTGGCCATGTCAATTCAATGCCAGACTATGTTAGTCAGTGGCATTAGCCCCTTTTCACTCCCTTCCAGATGTGCATTTTGAGCATAACTTTGTCCCTTAGATTCCTGAAGTTGTGATCTACAATTTCTTCTTCTATCACAACTTGATTTGAGCCCTTGAATTATATTTGCTGCTAAACCCTAATTTTTGACATTGTTCCAGTGCATGCCAGCCAATGGCATTGGCCTTGTTTACCCACTTCTGATTGTGAAATTTGAAAGCCACTTTGTCCACTGAATTTGTAGAGTTATGATCTACACTTTCTTCTACTGTCATAACTTGAGATAAGCTCTCTAGCTTTCCTTGAAGTTATGTCAGAGTCTTGATCCGAATGTCAATCTGCTGACATTCGCTATTTTTGATCAACCAGCCACAAAACTGATGTTCTTATTGCAACCTTGAGATCCTAAGAGCATCTAACACCCATCCTTAGCCAATTCCTTGAAATCCTAGAATCTCAACTCAATTCAGCTTGCAATCTCAATTATCTCCAGTATCGTTCAGTCATTCTTGTTAAGCATATCTGCATATAGATCATAAAACATTTTAATATATATTTGTGTGTTTGTTTGTCACCGAGCAGAACCAGAAACTAAGTTCGAGGACTTCGCTGTTGACCCGTCATCAACTGCTGTTTCTTATGACGCGGAAGGCAAGTCATATCCTTGGACATCTTGAACCTATATTTTAAATGTTGCTAAAACATAACCTTGAATATAGATAATATTGCATGAGAAAGATTGAGAATGGTTGATTTATGAATTGGCAGTACTAGACTGGTTATCTGTGAAATGTGAAATAAACAAGTTTTGAGCCATGAACTATTATATATGTATATATTGATATTCGTGAAATGAAACCACTAGCCGTGACCAGAAAATGGTATGGATGGCGGTAGCAGTGGAGGTGCTAGACTGCAAAGGATATGCAGGCACTGAAGGTGCAGGGTTGTGGATGGTCTGGTCACTGGCATATAAGGACTAGAACCTTGTGTTGTGCGACTAGTGGCATGAACAACGTGCTAACCGCAAGCCTGGTATGGGACAGGCCTGAACAAGTACTTATGTGGATCGCACATGAAACCCTTGCATGAGTTGTGTAGTGATGCATGAATAACATAAGGGACGGTTCCCACACTATCATTGAAGGTGATCTGGTATTTGACCCAGCAATGGGGAAATATGAGTAAGGGTGGGGGTATAGCCCACCACAACTGTGGTTCGCGAGAGATCCACAGGGTCAGGGGTGAATTGTGAGTGATACATAACAAAAGTTCTTGTTATTTCCACCTTGCCGCTCACAGTATGAAGTGAGTCAGGGGTCCAATCATTATGTTATGATAGGAAAGGCTTGAAAGTGGAATATCTTGCAGGTAAATTGGTACCTCTCTGTAGAGTTAAAAATGTATTCGAATACTCCGAGCTCCCGGGTTTTATAGGAGTCTGCTGTGGTGGATTAAATCCACGGGGTGTGACACAAGTACTATTTTCTAAATGAAATGTGTTAAATCAAGATTACCCAAATGACATGTGTTGTCATGATAAGGAGTGCTGCCGTGGGCTGTCGTGTGTCGACATGTCGCGGTAGTGCTATAATCTAGTGAACATGAATGATGATGTTATATTATGAAAGGTGCTGCCATGAGATGAGGTATGAAAGTAAAAGATTATTTTATAAACACCCATAATTCTTGACTAATCTAGGTTCATATCATCACTACTATATGTATCTACTCTTACCTATGACTTGCTGAGTACGTAAGTGCTCACCCTTGCAACCTACAAATCAGTAGATGGAGCGTTCAATGATCAAGATGAAGGCGTGGAGAACTTCTTGGATCCAGAAGGAGAAGCGTCAGTCCCGTCATTACCCTGAAGTGTTGTTCTGCCGTCCACTTCTCATTGTGGGTGGGTCACCTATCTTCTACTGTGTAGTTGTTATTTTGCTAAACCCTGAATGCCGTGAAGGCATTGTAATCTTCTTATGTAATATTAAGGCCAGCAGGCCACACTGCTTAAATATTTTGTAAGTTACTCTGTTGCAATGTGAATATACTCCTGTGCTTGACTTATCCTGGGAAGTCAAGGGTATGTGTATGCTATGCACATATGGGACTAGCTGCAGCGAGCTAGGTCTCTACAGGAGTAGTCGTGGTCCCAATTTCGGGGCGCGACACCGCGCATGTCCCGGGCGCCGCCATTTGCCCGGGGACAAGGCCCCCGGTGCCTGTCCCAGGCGCCGCCTTTCGCCCGAGGACAAGGCACACGGTGCCTGCCTCGGGCGCCGCCATTCGCCCGGGGACAGGGCCCCCGGTGCCTGTCCCGGGCGCCGCCATTGCCCCGAGGACAGGGCCCCCGGTGCCTGTCTCGGGAGCCGCCATTCGCCCGGGGACAGGGCCCCCGGTGCCTGTCCCGGGCGACGCCATTCGCCTAGGGACAGGGCCCCCGGTGCCTGTCCCGGGCGCCGCCTTTTGCCCGGGGACAGGGCCCCCGGTACCTGTCCCGGGCGCCACCATTCGCCCGGGGACAAGGCCCCCAGTGCCTACCCCGGGCGCCGCCTTTGGCCCGGCGACAAGGCCCCCGGTGCCCGTCCCGGGCGCTGCCTTCTGCCCGGGGACAAGGCCCCCGGTGCCTGTCCCGGGCGCCGCCATTCGCCCGGGGACAAGGCCCCCGATGCCTGCCCCGGGCGCCGCCTTTTGCCGGGGACAAGGCCGCTGTCCCGGGCATCGTCGTCCTTCCGGGGACAGGAGCCCTCGGTCGCGAGTCACGTGCGGGTCACGCGAGGAGTGCCTCGGGAATCAGCGGACACCTGTCAAGCATCCGAGGTGCCTGGCCGGGAGAAGGACGTTGCTACCCTTCAATCCAACGGTAGCAGTCGGGGTAGTTTAGTCTTTTTGCTTCTTTTGGGGCTATAAAAGCACTTGTACACCTCTTGTAAAGAACAACTTGCTCATTATTGCTAGAATAGACAATCTCACAGGTGTGCTCCGGAGCCATCTCTCCCCGAGAGAGCTCCCCCAGCCGACTCCGGTCGGGAGCATGCCGACAGGACTAGGGCCCCCACTGGGACCCTAACCTGTATAAACCCTCGTGTCATTTGTAGTGCTTGTCCGGCGGGGGAGGATCGGTCACCTGGTCAACCCGCGTCGTGTTTTCTTCACTAGGATCGTCCACAAAACCTGCCGGGGTATTTGCAATACCACGACAGTTGGCGCCGTCCGTGGGGACTCGTGACGAGATGCCATGGCTCCCCCAAGAACGAGGGCCCGCACCCTTCCCGGTGACGCCGGTCCCGGAGACCCGGCGCCACCCGTCCAGGACACGACCGTCCCGGCGCTTCCGCCCGGAGGCGGACAAACCCAGGTACCGCCTCCCACCTTCCCTCTTAATTTAGGTGGTTCGACCTCCAGGTCGGTCCCGGTTACCGCGGTAGACTCGGCCGGGACTAGTCTCCCCCCGACGGCTCCCCCGGCTCCCCGGGACGCCCTGCTTGAGGCTTTAGTGGAGGGCCAGCTCTGCGCCCAGCGCTCTATGGATGAGCTGCTCCGCATGTTGGCGCGGCCACCGGCCCCCACATACCCGCAGTACCCATACCCGAGGCTATGCCCCCGTTCATGGGTCACCCGGCGGCCCCTCCGATCTCCGGAGGCCCGGCCGCCCCGTATGACCCCTCTGGAGGGTACCCTCCCCCGGCGGGTCATACGTCCGGACCCTTCCCGGTACCGGGATCTTTCCCAGTGCCGGGGGGTTACTTCATGCCCGGGCCCTTCGTGGCACCGGGGGGATACCCCGTTCCGAGCCCATTCCTGGGGCCGGAGGCCCATTATATGCCGGGGGTTCTCCCTATGCCGAGAGCCAGTCCCGCCCCAAGGGTCGCGTCTACCGCACTGGGGGCGGTCGACGGAGCAGCTCCCGTGCCGCAGCGGACCTCCCCCCGCAACGGCACCCCGGTTCCGGACACCGCCGCGGAAGTTCCCCCCTCGCTGGTTCTGGATAATACAAGGGTTTCCCCCTTTCCGGTTCTGGGCGTCGCCATGGGGGCTCCGTCCTCTTCGGTTCCAGATAATACAGGGGCTCCCCCCTTTCCGGTTCCGAGTGTCACCGTGGGCGCCCCCTCCCCGGTTCCGGATGATATAGGGGCTTCCCCCTTTCCGGTTCCGGGGGTCCTCGCAGGGAGCTCCCCCCAGCCGGCCCCGGTAGCCCCCGAGCAGGTAGCTATAGTGCATGAGCTCCCTCCTCCCCCGGGGCCTCCCCCGAGGGTGCCCCCGGCGGACCAGGTCCGTTTCTCCCGGGAGGAGGTCGAGCGAATGCGCATGGCTAAGTCCGGGGAAGAGCTTCCCCTGGATCGCGGACGCGGGGAGCCTCGCTCCCGCACCGGCCGGGGGAAGAGACCCGCCAAAGAGCCATCCTCACCGGGGGAAAACCCGGATGTTTTCGAACTCAGCCCCGGCCCAGAAGAAAAGCGTCGCTACCGCCACGCCGGCGGGCCTCTTGGGCCACTTCCCGACTCCGACAACGAGGGCTCCGTCCCGTGTCAAAGGGGACAGCGACCGGGACTCTCCCCGGGAAGTGCAGGGGGCTAACCAGCCGCTCTGCCGCACACTTCGGTGCATCCAATGGCCGCGGCCTTACCGCCCGCCCCACATCGAGCACTACAACGGTGAGGCCGACCCCTATGAATTTGTGCAGGTATATTCCACGGCCATCTCAGCAACTGGGGGGGACGAGATGGTGCAATGCAACGCCTTCCCCCTCTACCTCACCGGGATCACCCGCTCCTAGTTCTACAATTTGAAGGTCGGCTCCATCAAGCCCTTCACGCAGCTCAAGCGCGAGTTCTGCGCGAACTTCCAGGGGAACTATGTGAGTCCCCTGGATTCTTCGCAGCTGTACACCGTTCGGCAAAGGACGGGGGAGACCATCCGCAGCTTCTTCAAGCGCTTCGCTCAAGTTAAGAGCAAAGTGGCTCACGTCCCTGACTCTACGGTCATCGAGGCATGCAAGAGCGGGATCCTCCCAGGAGAGCTCCACCGGAGGCTCTCCCGAAGCTGCCCCTCCTCCGCCGATGAGCTCTTCAATGTACTCGAAAAGTATGCTCGGGCGGAGGAGGATGACCTCTAGAAGAAAAACCAAGGGGCTCCCGCCCCCGCTAATCTGGGGGCCAGGGACCCCCTCAAACGCCCCAGGCAGGGGGGTCGTAACGAGCCACGGCCTCGGGACACCTTTGTCCTCGAGGGCAGAGGCTGCTCGCGTAGCGCCCCGAGGGGCAATCGCCCCTTCCCCAAGCCGAAAGGCCGCGGGGGAGGGCAGTCCTCCCGCGGTCGGGAAGGCCCTGCGACAGGAAGCAGGGAAGGCCCATGGTGCACCTTCCACAGGTCCAGTACCCATGCCACCCGGGAATGCCATCAGCTGTTGCAGCAGTCCGCGGCGTTTCTCGACCAGCATGGGCAGGAGGGGGGGACTCCGGCCTCCTTGCCCCCTCAGCCGGCTTTACCGGCCCTCCCTGCTCCCGCGGAGGAACAACAGGGATGAACGCAGGAAGGCGATCCACCCCGTGGGGAAGGTGGATCTCCCCATGACATTCGGCACCCCAGAGAACTACCGGACTGAGATGATCCGGTTTGACGTGGTGGACCTCCCCTCCTCCTACAACGCGATCATGGGGAGGACCACGATCAACCGCCTGGGGGCCGCAATCCACCAGAACTACCTCTGCGTGAAGATCCCCGGGCCTCACGGCATGATCACTGCCCGAGGAGACCAAGACATGGCCCGCGCTCTATACGAGCCCGCCGCCTCGACGATCGGGAGCGTCAACATCATCAAGGCACCGGGGGGGAGGTCTCTCCCCCGGAATCAGACGTCACTGGGATACCTCCCGGGAGGCCCCTCCCCAAGCCGCGTCCGGAAGGGGGCCTCTGGAAGGTCCCGCTGTCCCCGGACGACGGGGACAAAACTGTCTGGATCGGGACGGAGCTCCCCGAGGAGCATGCAGCGCAACTTGCGGCCTTCCTGCGCGAAAACTCTGATGTTTTTGCGTGGAAGCCCTCCACATGCGGGGCGTCGCCCGGGATGTCATCGAGCACAAGCTTGCGGTGACCCCCGGTCACCCCCCCAATCAAGCAGAAGTTGAGGAAACTCTCCCTTGAATGCCAAGAGGCGATCAAGGAGGAGATCGCCTGACTCCGAGAGGCGGGGTTCATTTGGGAGGTCTTGCACCCCGAGTGGCTCGCGAACCCCGTCCTCCGGAAGAAGTCAAACGGCGAGTGGTGGATGTGCGTGGACTTCACCGACCTCAACCGCGCCTACCCCAAGGACAACTTCCCACTCCCGCAGATTGACCAACTGGTTGACTCCACCGCAGGGTGCGAGTTGATGAGCTTCCTGGACGCCTACTGGGGCTACCATCAAGTCCGGATGGCGGAAGGGGACAAGGAAAAGACGAGTTTCATAACTCCCCTCGGAACCTTCTGCTACATCCACATGCCCTTCGGGCTAAAGAACGCGGGAGAGACCTTCCAGCGCCTCATGACACTGGTCTTCAAGGACCAAATCGGTCGCAACGTTGAAGTCTACGTTGACGACGCGGTCGTCAAGAGTCCCCGCGCAACTACCCATGTCGACGACCTAGCGGAAACCTTCCGCAACCTCCGCGTGTATGGGCTGAAGCTCAACCCGGAGAAGTGCGCCTTCGGCGTGCGCGGGGGGAAGCTCCTAGGCTTCCTTGTGTCACAGCGGGGCATAGAGGCAAACCCCGATAAAATCCGGGCGTTCCTAGACATGCCTCTGCCGCGCTCGGTCAAGGACGTTCAGCGACTTGCCAGCCGCGCTAAGTCGCTTTGTATCGCAGTCGGGGGAACGCGGCCTTCAATTCTTCAAGATCCTTCGGGCGCTCGAGGGGTTCTGGTGGACCCCCAAGGCCCAGGAAGCCTTCGATGACCTAAAGAAGTACCTCACGAGCCCCCCAATTGTCGTGAGCCCATCTCCGAAAGAGCCTTTGCTCCTCTACCTCACCGCGACCCCGATCGCCGTAAGTGCGGTATTAGTGAAGGAGCAAGACGGGCAGCAGCGCCCCGTGTACTACGTAAGTGAGGCCCTCCAAGGGGCCAAAACTCGATACACAGAGATGGAGAAGATCTGCTACGCCCTCCTGATGGCGTCCCGGAAGCTTCGTCACTACTTTCTGGGGCACCCCATCACCGCCCCATCATCCCTCCCCTTGGGGGAGGTGCTCCGAAACAAAGAGGCCACCGGCCGGATCGGGAAGTGGGGGGCTGAGCTCTCCCCTTTTCCCTTTCCCTCACGGGGCGCTCCGCCATCAAGTCACAGGTCCTCGCTGACTTCGTGGCGGAGTGGACTCCCGCCTACGGGCCCGGGGACGAAGACCTCCCCGCGCCACCCCGACGCAGCGACCACTGGACACTCATGTTCAATGGGTCCCTGTGTCTCGCCGGGGCTGGTGCGAGAGTAGTCCTCCGGAGCCCCGAGGGGAAGGAACTCGAGTACGCGGCGCGGCTCGAGTTCCCCGCAACCAACAATGTCACCGAATACGAGGCTCTGCTCCTCGGGTTACGCCTCGCGCGCTCCCTGGGGATTCGATGCCTCCTAGTGAAGGGAGACTCCCAGCTCGTAGTTTGCCAAATGGACAAGTCTTACTTGTGCCATGACGTCCCGAAAGTCACCGAAATCGCCTTAATCAAGGGGGAGGGGGACCTTCCCAGCGAAACCGAGGCTAAGCATCTCCGGGCCAAAGCCCGGGCATACCTCCTATTGGAGAGGAAGCTCTACAAACGGGGGGCTTCTGCCCTCCTCCGTTGCCTCCCATGGCCGGAGGGACTCCGGCTTCTCGAAGACATCCACGCGGGGAGCTGCGGCTCTCATCTAGCCACGCGCGCCATCGCGGCCAAGGCTCTTCATCAAGGCTTCTACTGGCCCACGGGGATGCGCAACGCGCGAGACCTCGTCTCCACGTGCGAGGCTTGCCCGAAGATGGCCAAGGGTTCAAACCACCCCCCCGTAGCACTGCGGACTATCCCCATCACTTGGCCCTTCGCGCGCTGGGGGATGGACCTCCTAGGGCCCTTCCCCCTAGCGCCCGGGGGCTACAAGTATGCGGTGGTCGCGGTTGACTACTTTACTAAGTGGGTAGAGGCTGAACCCCTGGCCAGCATTACGTCCCGGGCGGTACAGCAGTTTTTCTGGAAAAACGTCGTTTGTCATTTTGGTGTCCCCCGGAAAATCACTGTTGATAATGGGACCCAATTCGACTCGGCATATTTCCGGGAATTCTGTGAAGGCCTGGGGCTCACTATCCACTTCGCTTCAGTGGCCCATCCCTAGAGCAATGGGGCCATTGAAAGGGTCAACGGCGTGATCCTACAAGGGTTACGCCGACGACTCGAGCGAGCCGCTTCTAAGCGGGGTGCATGGGCAGAGTAACTCCCTAGCATCCTCTGCTCTATGCGCATGACTCCGAGCCGAGCAACGGGACGCACTCCCTTCTCCCTGGTGTATGGGGCTGAGGCAGTCCTCCCCCCGGAGATTGGCTTTCGGTCGCTGCGAGTCAAGCTCCTACAGGGAGCTACGACCGCGGCGTACCAAGCCAATGAGGCGAACCAACAACTGGAGGTCGATCTCGTGGAGGAGGAACGCGACCAAGCGCTCCTCCACCACGCTGTCTATGAGCGCGAGATGGCGCGCGCATACAACCAGCGCGTGCGCGAGAGGGCTTTCTGCCTTGGGGACCTTGTCCACAAGCACGTCACTGACCCCCAAGCCCAGGGCAAAATCTCCCCCAAATGGGAGGGCCCCTACAGGATCTCGGCAGTCCTGGGCTCGGGGGCTTACAAGCTCTCCAACCTTCAAGAGCAGGAGCTGAAGCACACGTGGAATTTGCGTTTACTTCGCAAGTTTTACGTCTAGCCTACACGGGCTCGTCCCCTCCCCCGGAGCGATTACGCCGGAGGGGGAAGGGGGACCTTGTACTCACTGCCCCCTCCCCCAGAGCGATTGCGCCGGAGGGGGAGGGGGGACATTGTAATCACCGTTCCCTCCCCTTCCGCGATTTCGAGGGGGGAGGCGTTGTATTTTGATTCATTGTTAATACAACTGGATTTTTTCTTCAGCCCTGTCTCAATGCAGGTTTTTTACATTACCTTCTCTCACAGCGATGCCCTCCCCGTGAGAAGTGGGCTATCACGACCCAATAAGTCCCTACAACGGGAGTCCCACTCCCTTAGAACTGCTTACGATCACCCCTCGTGGACTGAGGGTGTAAGCGGCAACCCGGTCCTCAGGGACCGTGGTAACGAGTCACTTTGGGAGACTAGTCCCCTACCCAAATACTCAGACCCGTCATCGAGCGCATCCTCCTCTGGGAGTCGATTGTCTCCTCAGAAACGGGGTCCTCAAATATTTTTCCGGAGACCTTATTCCCGGCTCCCCGTTTTCACGGCGACCGGACGGCTGTCTCCCGGAAAAATTACCTCCGGAAATTTCGTCTCGGGTTTTCTTGGATATTTTTTCCCCGGAGACCTTATTCCCGGCTCCCCGTTTCCACGGCGACCGGGCGATTGTCTCCTGGAAAAATTCTCTCCGGAAATCTCGCCTTAGATTTCCTTGGACGTTTTTCCCGAAGACCTTATTCCCGGCTCCCCGTTTTCACGGCGACCGGACGATTGTCTCCCGGAAAAATTCCCCCCGGAAATCTCGCCCTGGATTTCCCTGGACGTTTTTTCCCCGGAGACCTTATTCCCGGCTCCCCGTTTTCACGGCGACCGGACGATTGTCTCTCGGAAAAATTCTCTCCGGAAATCTCGCCTTGGATTTCCCTGGACGTTTTTTCCCGGAGACCTTATTCCCGGCTCCCCATTTTCACAGTGACCGGACGATTGTCTCCCGGAGAAATCCCCTCCACAAAATCTACACCCTGGGAAAACTTGGAAAATGCTTAAGCAACAGATCTTATTCCCGGGAGCCTTTTCACCCCCACAGCGCGTGGAGCTGCCCTCCGGCCCGCTGTGGAGGGGGGGATAAGGAGCCCCCGGGAATCACACCGTTCCGGACCTTCAAAAATAAACGGGCCAAACTTAGCTCTATCAAAGAAACAAAGAAAGAAATCTCAAAAACACTTAACTTTATTGATCATTTAACCGAAGGACATCTTCCCCCTCCGGTGGGCATCATTACATCGGATACGATACAACCCGGATTGTAAACGGGAAAGTCTACGTCCTAAAGCACCTATGACTAATAATCCCAGAGGCCTTCCGATAGCTCCCGGGTCAGGTCCCGGTACAAGCCGCGTACGCGGCGCTGGGCTTCCCGGAGCAGATCCTCGAGCCAATACTCGTAGCCCGCCGGTGGAAGTATCCGAAGAGGGGGGATCATCCGGGACCCTGGACGCGGAGGGGATAGCTCGGAGCGGTGATTATCGAAGTTATCCAGGTGCCACTCCGGATACCATCACAACCGGATTGGCTCCCGAACAACGCCCCCGCTGCGTTCTCCGGAGAAGAGACTCAACAAGATTAAAGCGGCTTGGGTGTCCCCTGGGGGGCACCTGCCGGGGCTCAAAGGCCTCACCCCCGGGGAACCTCTCCCGAACCTTCTCCCGGGAAGCCTGGTACATTGCATTCATTTAAGACTTAGCAAAAATTTCAATTTCTATTGCATTCAAAATATTTTCGTACAAGTGTCCGGGGCTTCCTCTAAGAAGCTACCGGGAACAAAAAACCTAAAAAATAAAAAGGGGGTCCTATCTAGACCCGGGGGGAGGCTCATACTTGTTCATTGTCGTCCACCCCCCGGGGGGCTCCCGCCGGAGCTGGTGCATCCACTCCCAGAGGCGCCGGTGCCGGGAACCTCGCCCGGATGATCCGGTCGTAGAAGCCCCTGGCAAGCTGCTCCCGGAGCCTAGGCTCACGCCAAGGCCCTCGAGGGCCGAGCGGACGGAGCGGCCCGCGTCCGTCACCCCCCGAACGCTCGAGCCCTCAAGCTCCCGGAGGGCGTCCTCCTTCGCCTTGGCCTCCCGCCGGAGACAGTCATTGGCGGTCTCGGAGGCGTGGATTTGAGCTCGGACCCGGGCCAGATCCCGGAGGGCATCATCCCGCTGCTCCTGGAAAGCGGCGGCCCTCTCCTCCGCCTCCTTCAGTGCCTGGCCGAAGCGCCTCTCAAGCCCCCAGGTAATGGCCGCCCCCTACAAGTCCAAGAGTTAGAAAAAATTCCAAAGGGGGGCACCAAAGGAAAACCCACCGGCTCAGGGACGTACCTGGATTTGGAGAGACTGAAGCTCCCCAAAATGCTCGCCGAGTGTCCCCTTCGAGACATAGGCCTGGACCTTCCGGGTCTACAGGCCCTCCGCGTAGCGATCGACCTCCCCCGCGGAAAGCAGGGGGGTCTCCCTCCCTGTGCCGGACCCGTCGCGGCCGATGACAGGCCCCCAGACTTGAGTGGGGTAATGTGGGCCGGGGTAGCGGTGGCCGGCGTCTTCGTCGCCAAAGATGTGGCCTCCAACGAGGTGGCAAAGGAGCTCTCGGAGGGGGTCCCTCCTCGGGGGGGGATCAGGAGCCCTTTGCCCTTCCCAGGCCGCGGGGCCCCTGGGACCTCCGTCTCCGGGGGAACCTCGTAGACCGAGGGGCTTCCCCCCTCGTCCACCGGCCACTCCACGCGCGGGGGCGAGGCCTCCGCGAACCGGACCTCCGGCCTCTCCGGTTCCAGTGGCGCCGGGGCCGCCGGGAGGGCTACCGCCGAAGGGAGCGAGGGGGCGTAGTCCACCGAATCGGACGCCCCCCCGTCCACGGCCGGTCCCTTCCCTCGAGCCTCGGCAGGGCTCTCCGGGGGAGGGGGCGTTGCTTCCTTCCGGGCCGGCGCCCTCGTGTGCCCGGTCCCGGGAGTCTCGTCCTGGGCCTTCACCGGCGTGGAGCCCGGTGTCGTTGACGGACCGGGGGCTTTCTGAGCCCTGGCCTTCTTCGGCTCAGAGCCCCCGGCAGTCTCCCTACCCCTCTTGTGGGAACCGGGCGTAGGGAGGGCTTCCTTTACGGTAGCCTTAGCCCGAAGGCCTTGTTGCATCTAGGCCTTTCATGCCTAACCCTGATGTGTTTTGATGGTTGATGATAATAAGTATTTTTGGACTAACTATGTGTTTGAGTTATTGTTACAGATTTCAGACAACCGCACAAAAAGCGAGGGCTTGTGATCAAGATGTTGAAGTTCAATTTAAGTTGTTCAAAAGCATAAGAAGACGCAAAAAGAAATTGTTTTTGCTGGACTAAACTGATGCATCGAGGTATGTTGTAGTTCTAGGTTTACCGATCTCAGGGTGCATGAAGATCGATCGGTTTAAGGATTTTATTCTTAGTTTAAACCGTACTATAAAGAGGGGACACAAGTTCTCTCTACATCTCCAATCATACCGAGAAAAATCTAGGTCAATGCACGCATATCATTATCTGTGGTTTTTCGACAATTTGTTTTGATGTATTGAATTTTGTCAACAGTTGAGGTTTTTACTTCTTGAGAAAGATCTGAAAAGATCTAATTTTTGTTGCTGTTGTCAAAAATGTTCTTCTCGAAAATATCTTCAAAACAAAACTGAAATCATTTGAATCAGATCTCTGGATTTTGAGTTTTCTCTGTTTTTATCCAGACTGACTGTCAGTCTTTGTAACTGACTGTCAGTATGAATGTCAGTTAGTGCAAACTGACAAATCTCCAGAGAGCATGTTTTTCTGTCTCAGATTTTTTGTACTAAACTGACTGTCAGTATGAGTATACTGACTGTCAGTGTGGGTTTCGACCACAGAGAGTTTTTGAGTTGATTTTAATTAATTCTGTTTTTCTCTGTGAGACTGACTGTCAGTTTGGAACACTGACTGTCAGTTTGGGCAGTAAATTTTTGCTGTTATAAAGTTTTTAGCCGTTGGTTTTCACTGTTGATTTTGTGGACACTGACTGTCAGTCTTTGTAACTGACTGTCAGCTTGGACTGTTTCTTTTTACCGTTTTAGTCCACAACGTTCGAGCTGTTGTGATCCTATTTTTACTCTTTCTGGTGATACACTAGACTGACTGTCAGTTTGTGAGACTGACTGTCAGTCTTAGTTACTATTTTTCAGCTCGAGTGCAAACGGCTCTTTTGACCACGAAGGCTATAAATAGAGGTGTTGAGCTATTGTTTCAATACAAGAAAAACACAGCAACACAGCCTTTCTTACTTTCTCACTAGTGCTTCTTCGTTTTACTTAAAACTTGATCTTTTGATCGAGTCGTGAGAGTTTTAGCCACATCGAGCATATTGTTCTTGCATTCCATTTCTAGATATTTTCTCGGTGTGCATTGGAGGTCTAGAGTAGACCTTGCTTCTTATTACTCTTGGTGAGCGCCCTCACCTAGACGGTTCGAAGGCGTAAATCGCTGATCTCTCCAAATCGGAGATTGTCGGAGAGACGCGATTACTTGTAAAAGGCTTGGTGCTCGCCTTTCCGGAGGGGACAAGGAGCAACCTTAGTAGACAGTGTCCTGTGTGGATACTGAAGCTATACTCAAGGACTGAGTGCTTCAACGAGGACTAGTGGAGACTGGGCGTGTCTCCGATACCTCGGGATATATCGGTTTCAATCTCTTATCCTTTTCTATTACTTGTTTTATCTGAATTTTTCATTTGCAAAAACAAATTTTAAAAGTCTCCTATTCACCCCCTCCCCCTCTAGTCGACATCCTGATCCAACAGGCCTCGGCTACCAAGTTCCGGGGAGGGCGCTTCCCCACGACGCGCACAATGCGCTCGTGCTCGTCGGCGAAGTACCTCCCGAGGAGGTTCTCCGCCCTCTCTCGGGCCGCCGGGTACGGCCGGACTGCGAAAGGTAAGAGTTAGAAAAAATTTATGAATCAAATGAACTAAGTCATCGGGAACTTACGTCGGGTCACCGGCCTCTGCGGGGGCCGTTGGGCCGGGCACATCCCGATCCCCCTCCTCCCGTGCGAGAAGGGGGAGATCTTTAGGAGCACCAGCTCCTCGGCGGCGTCCCGCATAGAGCGGATGCCCCGGGAAGCGATGACCTTGCCGAGGAGCCTTAGCCCCTCCTCTGTGCACACCGGGGGCTTCGGGGCGGACGACCGGCTGTAGGTGGGGGCCTCCGGGGAGTACACCACATCATCGTCTCGGACCCGGAGGTAGAACCACTTCCGGATCCAGTCGCCCCAGTGGTCCCGGGAGGCGGCCACCGGGTACTCGGCTACCCGGGACGGTAGCAGTTGAATCATCACCGAGCCGAAGGGGGACTTTGGCCCTCCCTTGACCAGGTGGGAGCTCCTCGCCGCCGGCTCGTAAAAGTACCGGAAGGCCCAGAACGTGGGCTCCCGTCCGGTCGCCGTCTCAAAGAGCCAGATGAACAGGCCCATCTGGACAATCGCGTTTGGAGTGAGGTGGTTCAAAGACACCCCGTACTCCTTCAAGAACTCCCGGAGCAATAGATGCATCGGGAGCCGAAGCCCCGCCTCGAGGAAGGCATCGAAGGCCACGACCTCTCCGGGCCTGGGGCGGGGGGCTCCGTCTTTCTTCACGGAGATCCGGACGTCCTCGTCCGCGACAACCCCCCGGTCGACCAGGGACTCCAAGTCCCCAGTCGTGAACTCGGAGGCCCAGAGGAAGTCCGCTGTGACTTCCTCCGGGGGCACCTCCGCGGCCTTGGCTCGGCCCTTGGGTCCCATCAGATGTTACCGGTGGCTAAGGCTTCGAAAACTGGGGTACCTAAGGGTTCCGGAGGCTAAGTTTCCGGGAACTAACTACCGGGAGAGGGCTACCGGGAGAGCTAAGGGCGCTGGAGTTTTGAAAGTTTGGAATGAGCTCTCCGGGCCCCCCGAGACCTTATTTATAGAGGCGAAGCGTTGCCCCGATGGGCGCCACGTGGCCCGTGTGGTACATCCGCACCATTGGAATTCAAACAGCGCATGGGAAACGAGGGGACGGGCGCGCGAAATGAGGCACCGGTTCGAACCGCGAGCGGTCATTATGGCCGAATGGCGCGGTCATAAGCGAGCGGCACGGGAATCGAAGCGTCACGGTTCCGGTAGCTTGTCCCGGAGATTTTCCCGGTTACGTAAACCATACCCCCCGGGGACTCGAGCATCGTCCCTGGAGGGCATGGGGGGTTGCTGTTGGGGGAAATCTCCGCGAGACTAAGTCCAGGTAAGAAGTTGTGCCTCTAGCCCGTCCCGGGCGTTGTCGTCCTTCTGGGGATAGGAGCCCTCGGTCGTGAGTCACGTGCAGGTCACGCGAGGAGTGCCTCGGGAATCAGCGGACACCTGTCAAGCATCCGAGGAGCCTGGCCGGGAGAAGGACGTTGCTACCCTTCAATCCAACGGTAGCAGTCGGGGTAGTTTAGTCTTTTTGCTTCTTTTGAGGCTATAAAAGCCCTTGTACACCTTTTGTAAAGAACAACTTGCTCATTATTGCTAGAATAGACAATCTCACAGGTGTGCTCCGGAGCCATCTCTCCCCGAGAGAGCTCCCCCAGCCGACTCCGGTCGGGAGCACACCGACAGGACTAGGGCCCCCACCGGGACCCGAACCTGTATAAACCCTCGTGTCATTTGTTGTACTTGTCCGGCGGGGGAGGACCGGTCACCTGGTCAGACCGCGTCGTGTTTTCTTCGCTAGGATCGTCCACAAAACCTGTAGGGGTATTCGCAATACCACGACAAATCTGATCATCCTCATCGATGAAGATGTGACGTGACTGTTATCGTTGGTTCCTTCAAAAATAAAATCAAAGTCATTCTCGCTATCATAGAGTGGCATAGCCATATAAATCTCTACTATAAGGATTTCAACTTTGTACTGAAGTGTTTTACAGAGTCCCCACGGTCGGTGCCAGTTGTTGACAATCAAAAAATATGATCCTCGAGCTTAAGGTATATTTGATTTGGGTTGTGAGGATACCATGCAATATCATAGAGAGAATTCACAGAATGGTTATGTAAAGACAAATAATTTTATATAGATTCAGACTCTCAAAAGATAAGTAATAGTTCTACGCTCTATTCTTGCTTTATTATATATATATTGAGTATAAGTCAGAAGCTCTCCTTGTCCCTCAGATCTAAGACGTTATATAGATCTTGAAAGAATGTCGGTTATCTAATAACCACCAATAATAACAATTATCATCGGTTAATTTTCTTCAAAGAGGTGCATATTAAGGTGGTTAATAGGGAACCGTCTCAATAACTAACCGCACAGAACAGTTACTAAGTACATGCACTTTCAACCAAGTAGTCGCGGCAACCCTTAGGATGAGGTACGACCAAAAGGATTAGTTGTGAGCGGCCCAACCTAAAAGAAAATTAGTCGAAAGTGAAAATTAATGAGAGCAGGTCTCACCATTCTAAGTTTTTGATTAAGGATGCAGTACATATCCTCGTCACTGCTATTTAAAACACCGATCAAAAGAGAATCATGTGAGACCACAGAAACCTTTGTATTCATTGACGATGAAAACTAAGGTTCCTCTGGCACCGAAACTCCACAACAGATAGGAATGAGGTGCCCTACATCGCCTTCCTTGCCTGACTTCTCATTTTCTGCCTAGTTCTTGGTGTCCATCCACAATCGCGTCCATCTTCTATTTGTCCTCCTTTCCAAATGTTCATAATCATCTAGAAAGAGCAAGGCCATCATGCAGCTCAAGAACACAATCATCAATGCAGAACAAGTTCAGGTGATACAGCAAAATTGCAGAGGCAATTTACTCTATATTGTATTACTTGTCTTCAGCTTCAAATAATATATATCATGTACCAAAGAAAAACGAAGTATTTTAATCTAAAGCACCAAGACGCTATAGTGTCACCTGAGAGTATCTCAAAGACACCATCTCTGACATCAAGAACAGGAAAGCGTAGCCAAAAGTACAATAAGGAAATAAGATGTAATTTAATCTAGAGCATGATCTATGAAAGTGAAAGCAAGTAATATAATATATGTACTATGTACCAAAAAAACTTAAACGAAGTAATTTAATCTAAATCATGGGTCGATGGATACAATTTAATGTAACTTTTGCATTTCGTTGGTATAAAAAGAAAATGTTCCATAACCATAAGCTATTAAGCTATGATGCTAGAAGAACAAAAGAAACCTTTTTTTTTCTTTCACCCTTTTTTTATGTATCTATCCCTCAGGATGCAATCACAGCGTTGTTTTATAAATTCACAGAATCAGTTTCAGTGAAAAAATGTGGATTTTCAGATTGCCAATCTGTGCTCATGCAAGTTTTTGATTCAGCATCTTCAAAAACGTGAGTTTTGTTGACGATTGATTGATTGTACACATTGCAAAATACAAAATTCACCGCGGTTGAATCTTGTGCACGCAGAAGACGTCCCATCTGTATGCTATCGTATTCTCTTCAACGAGCTGACACCCCATATACGCCCTTGCAGCTCAAATGTACCGTCCGTCCCCTTGGCATTTCAACCGCCAGTGCCATTGTCTGCATTTGCTCGATCCGAGACAAACCGGAGCACACCAAGAACGCGCGGTTCAGCTGTTTTACGCCGCTCCTGACCGCCAATTAATCGGCATTGGTCAGAAATTTCGCGGCGTGCACCGTGATATTCTTGTCTCCCTTGTCGGACACGCATTTGCCGATGCCTCGAGGGCATGGACGGTGCCAGAGGTAGAACAGCAGCAGCATGAATGAGTGCCCCCATGATCTTGGATAGCTTCCTCTGCACTACACCAGGCTTCTTGATCAGTGCCGAGCGCATCCAGTTACTGCAGCACGGATGTTGCTGCATCAGCAATGTTCGACAAGAAGCCGGTGCAGGCCGACGCGATCTGCTTGGCCATCTAAGTCACTGGAGACTGATGCTCTAGCGACCTGATGTCAGCTCACCTCCTCAAGCGCACCACGCCAGAGACGGTGCTGAGACAGCGCTGTCTACATTATTCCTCTGCCACGCTGACACGCCGAGTACATCTACTTAGGTAGACGGGCAGCCAAGGACGTCTACGATGTAGGGGTAGCTGCCACGGCGAGACTAACGAGCAGGTGACCATTATCCTATTCGAATGGTATACTGTTCACTGGATCCACCCTTTCTAATGCATGGAATAATATTTTTGTTAACGCTTTCAAACAGATATGCCTGGAGCAGCCTCAGCCCTCAGCTTACTGCATAGGCCCCAAAAAAGAGAAGGGGAAACAGCTTGCACTTCAGCTGAAATTGGGGCTTAATGTATGCGAAAAATCACGCAATAAACAATTTCCTCAGAATGGGAGAGAGCAGCAGCTAAAATGACAAGGCATATCTGGACAACATAAACAGGCAGGAAACCACTAATACCTCATACGGTCATACCTTGTCAGCTCAAAAAATGTAGCATCTAATATTTCCGCATATTTGAAGGTAAAATAAACCAAGAGAATGATACAAAGACCAAAGAAAGCCTATGTACTCATTGACAGCGAAATAAGCTTCCTCCAACTCCAAAACTCTCCACAGCAGATAGGAAACAAGGTGCCCAACTAACTAAAACGCAACACCCCAAATCCTAAACGAATTTTTGTGGAACAAATGCCTCAGTACTGCATGATTTTCTTCCAAATTTCAAACCTAAGTAAGTTGCTCATTTGCTGTCGGTAAAATCAGCGTCAATGACATCTCCTTCATCACCTGGCTTCTCAGATGGACCAGCAGAGCCAGCATCAGCACCAGGGGCAGGACCAGCTCCTGCAGCACCCGGCTGGCTGTATAGAGACTGCCCAAGCTGCATGACTTCCTGGTTCAATGCAGCCATAGCATCCTTCATCGTCTGTGTTGATCCACCAGCAACAGCATCCTGGAGATCCTTCAGCTTTGCTTCAACCTTCTCCTTGATTTCACCAGGGACCTTGTCTCCAAGCTCCTTCAGTTGTTTCTGAGTCTGGTAGATCACCGACTCTGCCTGGTTCTTGGTGTCGATCGCATCCCTCTTCTCTTTGTCCTCCTTTGCAAACTTCTCAGCTTCGTCAACCATCCTCTCCACCTGAACATTTTTGTATAGATATTAGTAGTCTTCTTTATATCCCAGCTCACTGAACGATAAGTGGCTTTTCTATTTTAGAAGATTCATCACAAAAGTGGAACAATAGGAAGTCTACAGTTTCCATGATTAGTGCAGAGGCTTTCTAAAGGCACTTTTAATTTACAAGTTTTTTGATATATTATTAACTAATTGGCAACAATCTTTTTATTATCATAACAGCACAATTGACTAGATATGGAAAATGTTCTCTATAACTAATTTAAGCCCAAGCATAGCACAGCGCAGCAAACAAAGCCTACATATAACAAAAGGGCTATAAAAGTACAGAGAGTATTATTTGCGATTTTGCTTAAAAACTTGACAGGATAGTGCTTGCAGGAGACATACCTCATCCTTCGGCAATGTACTGGCCCCAGTAATTGTAATATCCTGCTTCTTTCCAGTGCCTTTGTCCACAGCAGTAACAGAGAGGATACCATTGGCATCAATATCAAATTTGACTTCAATTTGTGGGACACCCCGTGGAGCGGGAGGGATTCCATCAAGCCGGAAGCTACCAAGTGATTTGTTGTCTCTGACAAACTCTCTTTCTCCTTGCAGTACATTAATCTCAACACTAGTCTGACCATCAGCAGCAGTTGAGAAGACTTCTGACTTTGAGGTGGGCAATGTTGTGTTCCTTGGGATAATCTTGGTCATGACTCCTCCCAAAGTCTCCAAACCAAGCGACAATGGTGTGACATCAAGAAGGACAATGTCACTGACATCACCAGACAATACTCCTGCCTGTTGTCAAAAATCAAAATTGCATGTCAGAATAGTTTTAGAACATTCCTGTGAACAGTTGTACTGCAGAGCCATGTCAAAAGGGACTTGATGGCTTCTCAATGTTTTCCAATTGCTAAGCCCTGTGCTATAAATAATCAATTATTTGTATGACACTCAAAATGACTTGCTTCCTTAGTTTCATTTCCAAAGCTGTACTTAAGCAGCATAAAACTTTCACTGTCTAGCATTTGTGAAATCAGTAATTCTTTTTTGATTAATAAGATCAAATGCATTTGTAAAATACACATCAAAATCATTTTTTTTCCAAACCACCATGCACAAAGTAATTCTTATGAACTAACCTGCACAGCAGCTCCAAGTGCAACAACCTCGTCAGGGTTGACAGTCACATTGGGGTCCTTTCCTGTCATTTTCTTCACAAGATCCTGAACGGCTGGGATTCTGGTAGATCCACCTACTAGGATCACCTCATCTATGTCTTTAAATGACAACTTTGCATCTCTAAGAGCATTATCCACAGGAGTTCTCAGCCTAAATGACAGTTGATAACATTAGCAAAAAAAAAAAAAAACAAAAGTAGTAAATTGCGCTATAGATCCTTAAACTTGTGTAATTGCGTCACTTAAATCTAGAAACTTGAAATTTAACTTGCTAGGTCAATTAGGCAAGTGAAGGAATTAAATGCAAATTTTGCATTTAGCACCGCACATATTTTGTTCTTGAATTTTTATCAACTCTTTATACTAACTTCTAAGTATTTAATCAAAATAATACCCATTTCAATGTTCCATGTCATCTAAAGCTGACGTGGCATGCCACACAGCATAATACTATGCTAGAGAAGATGATATAGCATATACCATATTGCCATGTCAATTTAGAAGTGCTATAGAGTGACTCCGCAGCATTTCTTGTTAGTTTAACTAACATATAGACCTAAGTGCAATGGCGGAGCAAGCTTAGAAACCCAAGTTAAATTTCAACTTTATGGACCTAAGCAATACACCTGCTCAAGTTTAAATACCTAAAGTGCAATTTACTCCAAAGAAAATGTCCATATAAATCGTATAGCAGAAACAGTGTGAATCCAATCAGATTGCATCACCACATGCTCATATTACGGGTAGGCAAAAAGATCAAAGACCATGTGCTGTTCAAGGCCGGTTCATAATTTGGCTCAGCTCAAACTTGGCTCAAGCCAAAAGCAAGGTGATCTAGAGCCTTACACACAGCTCACAATTAGATTCAAATTGATCCCAAGATTAGTGGAGCTCAGCTTGGCTAGACTTCTACACATACATATTCATATAAACCATTTGATCAACAAATTTTTTATCAACCATTAGATCAACAATTGACTGTCCCAGATTTGCCCAATTCTCCTACTCTCTTATCTCAGACCCTAGCCACAACGCCCCTCAGTCTTCCCTCTCCTCACCTCTCAGAACTCCTATAATTCCCAACAGCTCTCATCCCCAATAGTTGATTTCTGCTTCTCCACGACCAGCACCACTGATTGATTCCCTCCTCTCCCATTGATACTGCCGCACATCATGGTCCATGCTTAACTCTTCTAAAAAGGTTTCTCAAATGGGAAAATATAAACATTTTCCCCTGAAATTTTGGTTCATGAATCATATGTTTATGGTGACATGTTTCATGTGAAGTCTGTCTATTTCAATTGGCTTTATGTGGGAATGTGTTGTCCATGAATCAGGTCATGACTTCGATTCAGTATTCGTCAAAATTATTTGGAGTGTTGCTTCAGTGTTGTGTTCTCTGTCTCATTTGCTTTGTTTTTCTTCATAAAGGGTGTAATCCATTTTAGTTGTGAATCTGGTTCTTGAGGATGAGGTTTTTAGTTTGCTCATGGCTTTGAGTCGCTGCTCAAGATCCTACTCAAATTCCTGATTATTAGCTTATTTGTTCCTCTTTGTAAGCAAATGAAAGTAACATTGTTGTTTTCCAAAATTGAGCATATATTAAAGCTGACCCAAGCTCAAGAGCCAAAAATAGAACAGGAGCGGGAGTCAAACCTGGCTGGGCTTGTTTAAGCTCAATCTCATTTCCTGCTCTATCTTGTATTTGTCGTGCAATGATAAAACATGATTATGTCTAAGCAAGCATTCAACTGAGCATCACTATAAAAAAAAAAGTGACTCTGTACCTGTCAAGAAGATCTGAACATAACTCCTCAAATTTAGCTCTCGTAAGATTTGTCTCAATATGCTTGGGACCATCAGCGGTGGCTGTAATAAAAGGTAAGCTGCCAGAAGTACAAACAGGTTAGCATAAAATTGAAACTGTAAGAAGAGCACAGCATCAACAATATAAATGTGAATGTCCAACAAGCTAACCTAATGTTTGTTTGAGTCAACGATGATAACTCCATCTTTGCCTTCTCAGCAGCTTCTGTAAGTCTCTGTAGAGCTTGTTTATCTTTCAAAAGATCAATACCTTCCTCATTTTTGAAGTTTGTTGCAAGCCAATCAACAATTCTCTGGTAGTGAAAAATAAATTATGAGAACATATCTAGAGCTCATAAAAGACCAATTGCTCAAAATATCTTATTCTAAATCACCACTGCAAATTGTTAATATTATTAAACAACAGCAAATGATGCTCTGTATCAGGAACCAAAAGTCAATGGTTAATGCTTCCATTAGCACCAAAAGCTTTAGCCAGTAAAGCATTTACTATGGGTAGACCTCCATGGCCCAGCAAACTGGAAATGGCTGAAGCTATAGTGATTTCTGACAATTGAAAGCACTCACCTGACACCTCAAATAAGAAAACATGTAGAAATGCGAAGCACATAACTACCGGTCACTCACCATTTTATAATAATCTTGGAAGAGCAACTGCTCTCACACATTTTCCTAATCATCTAGGAAGAGACAAGTGATGTAGGCTATCACATATTGTTACAAGCTCAAGAAGACAAAAACTTAAGAACATAAGTATCCTATGAAACAAATCTAGGTAATACAACAAAAAAGTGCAAAGGCAGGACTCAATTGAACAAGTGGACATTATTCAAAATCAATTATAATCATCTTGGAAGAGCAACTGTTCTCACACATTTTCCTAATCATCTAGGAAGAGACAAGTGATGTAGGCTATCACAAATTGTTACAAGCTCAAGAAGACAAAAACTTAAGAACATAAGTATCCTATGAAACAAATCTAGGTAACACAACAAAAAAGTGCAAAGGCAGGACTCAATTGAACAAGTGGACATTATTCAAAATCAATTATTGGTGGTCCAGGAGAAACAACTACATTTTTTTTCTTTTGCCAAGCCAGGAAGTTGTACACTACCACACATAATGCAGATTTCAAGGATCCAAAACCGATCACACATGATGCAAATGAAAGACAACAGAATTTCAAAATTTATTTCAACTGAGGTCCCTAGAAACAGGAGAAGACTCGAAGAGAAACCAGGGCCTGTTGGATGGAGAAGATAATCACCTTGTCAAAATCATCGCCACCCAGATGAGTGTCACCTGATGTAGAGAGCACCTCAAAAACACCGTCTCCGACTTCAAGAACTGTAAAGCATAACAAAAACTACAATAAGAAACTGAAATGAAGTAATTTAGTCTGGAGCATGATATATAATAGAGAGCATATATCAAACAATCTAAATCATGGATCATAGGCTACAATGTGATGTTGACTTTGCATTTCACTGATGTAGGTAAAACCAAAATTTACATTACCACTTTCTAGGCATATTAACCTGCCAACATACGTCTCCCTAAGCAGGACACAGCAGAGCGTGGTGATGTCGTATATGTGAGAAAGATTTAATTAATGGAACAAATGTGTGGAATTCGATCAAATAATTGAGAAGCTGGAGTGATGGACTATTAAAGAGAAAAGTACTATGTTCACTTCCATTACATTAGCTAGATTGACTTTCCTAAATGGAACATTATTGTGGCATCAGTAGTTAATACAACTTTCAAAAGCTTAAGACTCATTACACATGCAGCAAAGCCTGAGCCTCTTCAACAATGTTTGCCTTTAAAAATGATAGGAGATCATTACATAAATTTCCCAAGTCAAATATGCATACCTGACACATCAAAGGTGCCACCTCCAAGGTCAAAAACTAGAATTGTTTCATTGTTCTTCTTTTCAAAACCATACGCCAATGATGCAGCAGTTGGTTCATTTATAATTCGGAGAACTTCCAGTCCAGCAATGCGGCCAGCATCTTTTGTTGCTGTCCTTTGTGAGTCATTGAAGTAAGCGGGAACCGTGATTACTGCCTTTGTAACCTTGTCATTCAAGAACTTTGATGCATCATCCACTAGCTTCCTCAGCACCTGCAAAACACAATGTCTTCAATTTTCCAGATCCACAACAGTCCATGACAACGGTACTTTTACTAAATAAACTTAATATGAGTACAAAACTAAAAGCAGTGGACTTCAAGGTATGTGTACATCCGTTGGCAGGACCACTGATCTTTATAGAATGCTAATAGCCGTATACAGACAAAAAGTACTATTGTCATTGTCTCCAACCATTAACAGTTTTCGAGCAACTACACGGAAGTAAAAATGGAAACCAACATAGAAGCATAGAAGTGGAAAATTTTGTGGTCAAGGCAACAAACGTATCATAAGACAGCAACTGCCATAAATTGGACTAGAAACGACAGCACAACAATTGCAACTTTTTGGGCATGCAAAATGCTATTTTTTTGGTGTTGTGGTTATATATGTAGCATAAAAGTTGCTCCTCTAAGAGCATTTCTAATAACTGCACCCGATAGATAGGTGTTTAGACTAAAAAATTGGCAACACATCATCAAGCACCTCCATATTCTAACTCCAACAATAACACCCTCACTTGATACTCAAGTCAGACCCACAAACATTTTCTCTCCTCTTTTCTCTCATTAGGTCCCACTAGTAGAAAAAAATTGATGCAAGCACTAGGACTAGACAAAAAGATCGAATCTCGCGAGTTATTCGGAATCGGATCGAAGCTTGGCTCGGCTCAAGC
The DNA here is from genome assembly GCA_019359835.1 of Pharus latifolius. Taxonomy (NCBI): domain Eukaryota; kingdom Viridiplantae; phylum Streptophyta; class Magnoliopsida; order Poales; family Poaceae; genus Pharus; species Pharus latifolius. Next base: position 32,192,749 of record CM033323.1, on the reverse strand, counting down.
TCTTAACGAGCCGAGCTCGAGCCTGAAGTGAAACTCGAGTGATTATTCGAGCCGAGCCCGAGCCTTCCCAAGCTCGCTCGAGCTCGGCTCGTTAAAACTCGAATTATATTTAATGGCCACAGCCCAATAGGCAATAACCCACAGAGACACCCATGTGAGATGATCAGCCCATGAGTCCATGACCTCACATCCTCAGTTCCTCACCCGACCCGTAACCCCAAGTCTCAAATCTCAACCCTAGCCGACTAGCCCTCTCCCCATTCTCAAATCCTCTCAAATCCTCTCCACGACCACGAGATGAGACCACGACTCCACCAGATCTATAACGATTCACGGGCTCACGGAGTCACGGTCACGGCTGAGTGGCGGAGTGGGTTCTCGGCGGCACGGGGGAGAGGCCGTGCGGGGGAGCTGCCGAGCGTCGCGGAGGAGAGGCCGAGCGGCGGTGCGGGAGTGGCGGCGAGGGGGAGCAGCGATGCGGGAGAGTGGCGGAGCGGTGGCGCGGGGGAGGCCGTGTGGCGGTGCTGGGGAGCGGCTGCGAGGGGGAGCAGCGGTGCGGGGGAGTGTGGGAGCGACGGCACGGGGGAGCGCCTGAGCGGCAGCGCGGGGGAGCGACAGCTATGTGGCGGTGGCGTGGGGTTCTCGGCGGCAGCCTTATCGAGCTCTATCGAGCTTTATCGAGCTTTGTCGAGTCAAGCCCGAGCCAAGCCCAATACACTATAGAGCTCGAGCCCAGCCTGCCTGGGCTCGCTCGAGCTCGACTCGTTTCCAGCCCTAGCAAGCACTGGTGCCTATTGAAGCAACAGTGCTTCTCACTCCTCTTTTATCACTCCTAGTTGGCATTGTCTCTCCATAAGACCCTGTCGGGGCACCCTATTGGAGTTGCTCCAAGGAATACTTCTACAAACTTATAAGCCCAGGAATATTTGGTTTGCATTCCCAGCATATGCATGCCATCAATTTAGAGAAAAACTATGCCTCAATCTAAGGTTTTGCATGTCATGATTGCATCATATATCATACCTTCTTTAAACCTTCTTAGCATTCTTTCTCATATTTTCTAGTCTTCTAATTCCCCTATTCCTTCCTTTGAAGTACATTCTCTTTATTTTACTTAAATAAAAACTGAGGTTACTTCAACCTACAAAAATTGTAAAAAAATTGTACCACACCAATATAAAACTTCAAAACTCCAGACTTATGTAGTATTTTTGACATATCATTCTTTTATGTACTGCTTTATAGGTATAACAACTCAAGATAATTCAAAGTCCAAACTGCTAAAGACTTTGGAATACATATCCTTCCATAAATGGAGTATCACATAGTTCAATTTGAATATTGCAAACTCTGCACAACATATAATTCTTGGCAAGAGTCTGTCCAAATCATTTTTCTCATATCAGGATTACGACAAATATAGTGAGTTGTACCTACAAGTGAATAGGTACCCAGTATACTGGTGTTGCATTGGCTAATCCGTAGAAGTCATGTAACATATATCAAATGGTACAACAATTCTTGTAATCAACCTCGGCATTGGAGAAGTTTAAGTTCCTACTCATATTACATATTTTTTTTAGCTATCAGCTTGGATTAGCCTCCAACACCACATATGTGGTGCTTACAATCCTGACACTTCTCATTATTGTCTCATGCAAAGCTCACAATTTTGTCCCTCACATCAAATCAACAACTAATAATACTGTTCAAATAGCACTATAATTTGTGCATGGAAACTTCTGAGGCCATTAACTGATAAACTACCAAAATTTTCCAGATTATTGTAATTGACAGAAAATTTTACACATAAGTCATAATTTCCTGAGCTCCAACGGCAAAGAAGGAATCTAATTGTTGTACCACTAGCATGAGCTTTCTAACCTCTAGGTCTAGAAAATTCCGCAAAAAGACACATAACACATAACACCAACATATATAACAGATTGCATCTCCATCCAATGCTACAGAAATAGAATTAAACTTGAAGAGCACAGGTCTCTAAGTCATTATACCTGCGCGGAGATCTCCTCAGCGGCGAACTGCTTGCCAATGGCGGGGCAGTCGAGCTTGACGTTGCCGTTGTCGTCACGCACAACACGGTAGGAGACCTGCTTGGACTCCTCGTCGACCTCGGACATCTTGCGGCCGATGAAGCGCTTGACGGAGAAGAAGGTGTTCTCCGGGTTGACGACGGCCTGGCGCTTGGCGATCTGCCCCACCAGCCGGTCGCCAGCCTTCGTGTACGCCACCACCGACGGCGTCGTCCGCGCCCCTTCCGCGTTCGTCACGATCGTCGGCTTCCCCCCCTCCATCGCCGCCACCGCCGAATTCGTCGTCCCCAGGTCGATCCCCACCACCTTCTCGCACGCCACCCGCAGCGGCCGCCACCGCCTCCCTCCACGACCGTACGGCGCCGGTGTGCGCACGGCCGCCGAGCGGTTCCGATGGGTGGCGCGGCCGCCGTGGTGCGCGAAAAACGGTGTGGAGGACGAGAAGGTCGCCGTCGCCATGGGTTTGGAAGCTTCGCGAAACCCTGGTGAGGGTTCGGATTTGTTTGGGGGGTTTGTGTGGGTGCAGTAAGGGTTTCGAGTTTGAGGCGGCTTTGGAGGAAACGGCTAGAGGTAGGAGCAGGGATAAGGGAGGGGAAGAGGATTTTATAGAGGGTTGGGAGTGGTATGGGACTCTGTGGGCTAGCCTGTGGCTTTTTGATGTTTAAAAAAAATAGTTGAGATAATAATGGTGCTAGTTAAGTTTTACTTATTTTGTGAGCTGTTCTGGAATTTAATTTGTGATTTTACAGCATGTAGGAAGAAAAAATAATTGGAGTATTTGGATTATGATATAGTTATAATTAAAAAGCATGAAATTGTTGCAAAGTGATATTTGCGGTTTATTTGGTCTATCTTAATTTAAGATTATAAGTCAGGTTAAACTTATGAATCCAATAAACTAATAGAGTAAGGTTTAATCTTATTTGGAGTTCTAATTTAAAAAAGACTTTAGTTTAAAGAATGAATTCGAAATTTAAGTTTCTATTTGACTCAATTTTAATTCTAAGATAAGTCAGATTAAATGTGTCTTTAGTTTTGTACTATATATTTGTTTTCTCTTTGGAAATTTGTAACTAAATTAATACCACATATCTAAAATTTTATCTAAAGTTTTCACTTCACCAATTGCTATGTGGAGGCACAAAAATGTTGTGTCAATATTCTGTGTTCTCTACCCACATAAACTAAAACACCGATTTCAAATATAGTTTCCTATAGTGTATTTGTTTATTTTTCTCTGTTTGTGACTAAATTACTGCCGTAGTACACTCTCGATTCTCATGATTCTCATATGGAGAAGGATAACTGTGGAAATACTCCATGCTAATTACCCGAAGAAACTAAAACACCAATTAAATGTAGCTTCATATAGTGTTTTTTTTTCTTTTGATGTTTGTGACTAAATTACCACCATGTATCTGTAGCTTTGTCTAAAGTTTACACTTTATTGATTGTCATATGGAGAAAGAAAACTTTTGTATAAATATTTCGTGCTATTTACGGACAAAAACTAAGACAATAATTTCAAATGTATACTGTATATACTTTTCAATTTACTGAACTGTCTCACAGAGAAAAAAAAACTTTGTGTGAATACTCCGTGCTCATTAGCCACATAACTAAAACACTAGTTTCAAATGTAGTTTCCTACAATCTATTTGTTTTTTTTTATGTTTATGAATGAATTACTGCCACACAATACATCTTTGTCTAAATTTTGCACTTTACCGAATTGTCTTGTGAAAAAAAAAACTTTTATGTAAATACTATGCTCATTACCCACATAAACTAAACACCAGTTTCAAAGGTAGTTTTGTACAACGTATTTTTTTTCCATGTTTATGACTGGCTTACTGTCAGGTAGCTATTTTTCACTTTACCGAATTGTCTTTTGGAGAGAAAACTTTTGTGCTAATAATCGGTATTCATTAACCAGAGAAATTGAAATATTAGTTTCAAATGTAGATCTCTATTGTCCAATATATACAGGAGACAGTAAAAATATAGTTGTCCAGTATCATACATTTTTGTTTAGTGGTTAACATATTTATTTATGTGTAAATTTCTCAAAAATTATTTTTGTGTAAGGATTTTTAAATAATGATTCAAAATAGAGGCAAAAAGAACAAAGAGCTATTTTGGATGCCACATGGTGGTCTACAGAGCTGTGGTGGGAGCATTGCATCCTGGAAGTGGTGGAAGGTTCTGGAAGCAACGGGACGGTGGAGGTAGAGAGCGGAAGCTCGCGGAGGCGTTTAGAAGAATGTGACCTCCTCTGCTAGTGTCTGCAGAGGACACTGTCAAGTGGGCCAAGTGATTTCATGCTTTCACTGATGAATGGGACCCAGTAGTCGATGGGCACCACCCGTCAGTGGGGTTGGTGCATTGCTTTGGCCCGTGATGTTTCTGGAATCCTACGGTGGATTCACTGGTGGGATTGGGCGATACGTGGCGGGTTATGAGCGGATGAGAGGAATCAGATGCGGGGCCCAGATGTCTGTGGCAGTATCCGAAAGAATTTTTTTTAAGGAAAGTTTGATTATATGCCACTTAGTTTTAGTTTTTTTCGCTTTGTTATTTGTTATATGTCACTGGGTTCTTTTGTCAATGTTATATGCCCTTTTTAATTAATTAACTCAAAAAAATTATTAAAATACTCTTATCAATTACCCTTTAGTCCCCTTTAGTCTAACTTAATTTTAATTTATAAATTAGTTTAAATTTATAAACTCAATAAGCAAGTGAGGAGGGTCTTAAACTTATTTGAGACTTCTGATAAACTAGGTTAAATGATGTCCTTAGTTAGATTTAATCATGTTTCTAAATAAATAGGAAGATTGGAGTGCAAAAAATTTAATTTTTGAAATTTTGTGTTACAATTTTCAAAAATTAGAAATTCTGTGTTCATTATTTCTATTTGTTTTAAATCATGATTAAACCTAACTAAAGGGTAATTAATAAGGGATATTTTGACCATTTATGAGTTGATCGATCAAAAGGACATATAACATTATCAAAAAAAAACCAATGACATACAATTAAAAGTTCAAAAATCATATTAGACTGCAAAGTTTTGTATCATAGAGTCAAGTTTTCTTTTTTAGTGGTCAATTTTCAGCCATAATGGTTTAACATTAAATATTTTTTAAATTAAATAATTATTTTTAAATAATATTTTTAAAATATGAACATTTGAATTATCCGAATTTTTTATTATTAAACAAAATTTAATTAAAAATTAGAAAAGTAAGCAAAACATGATGGGATTTACAGATCTGAGCAGACCGTGGCAGGCGGCAGCGTCCACACCCGGACGCCGTGCAACACAGCGTCCATCCGTGTCGTGACTGGTGTGACTCGTGGTCTCGTGGGGATTGTAGTTTCATCCCAGAGTCGGCGATGAGTCGGTCAATTGGAACTCTACCTCATGCCTGCAGTGATAATTTGATTTGTACCCAAAAGAACGCAAGAATCTGGAATACTGAATAAACCAAGAAGTATTGTGGAAGCTAGTCTACTAATCTTCCCTTTTCTTATAAAATATAAGACGTAATGGAGTATGTACATTGATTAAAACAATTTTAAGATTAAGAAAACATAGAAGAAAATGGCTAAACTATTCTCACTTATAAATAGATTTGAGCAAACTCTAAGCCAAAAAATCTGATTCTATTTGGGTCGGACGTGCCCTACCTAAATCCAGCCCTATAAGCAACCAGGCCGAGCCCACATCAGGTTGGGTCAAGCCAACCTAGTGCATTCAGACTATAAAGTTCTATCAAATTGTTATTGGGTTCCAAATTCAAAGTTCGTTTCAGTCCTATGGACATTAGGTTTAGGAAAAAATCAGGTCAAACTCAAATCAAAATCAACTTCATATAATATTGAATTAACTTTACATCATGTCTTATTATTATCATATGTTCGTTTATGTTTAAAAATATAACAGAGGATCAAATTGAACCATTTGAAAATAAAGAGACTCATTTTGCCAATTTAAGTAAAGAGACAAAATGAGAAGAGTACGAAAAATACATTTACCTGTGTTGATTGGATCTCTGTGCTGTGGCTCTGAAATATTTGCAGGATTTTATTTTTAAATTTTGCTGTTTGATTGATACCATAAAGATCATTTTAACAAAAACTTGACAACCAGCACATTATGCTTCCTGAATATGCTTGCTTGCTTGGAGTTACTTGCTGTGCTGCTGTAGGACGCTATTTACAAGTGTCCATCGTGACGCCATCAACTCCAACGTCAAAGTACGGACACTGCAGAAAACAGTATCCTGTTTATATTTATAAAATCCAAAATTTTTTTAAATAACTCATTAAAAAAATCAATGTAAGAAATAATCTTTTAAAAAAACAATCTAAAAACTAAGTTCTAAAGGCTAGCATGTAAAAGAGATATTGATTGAGCTAAAAACTTATCTATTTATAGTACATGGGTTAACGTGTTAAAAAATAACTCCTAGACGTGCAGACGACAAAGTCTAGCTTCAAACGGTTCGAGAACGGACGAATCTGAGTCAATACCGACCAGATTCAACCAGTCCTGATCAAACCCAGCTAAAACCGACCAAATCCAACCAGTCCTGATCAAACTTGATCAAAACCAACCAAATCTGACCAGTAAAAGCCACCGAATCAAAACGAACACGACCAGGAACATGTGGCGTGCTCTTGGCCGAACATGTGTCATGCCCGAAATCGTATGCCACTCGGCCAAATAACCAGCAAAGCGATAATCGTGATCAATCGGGACTCTTTTCGACCAAGTGTTCATGATCAATCGAGACTCTTTTCGACCAAATGCTCGTATTCGATCATGTCTCTTTTTCGTCCAACCGTAAAAGGAGTTTTTAGTATGATTTTGTGCGTTTTCAGTAGCAAACTTAGAGTAAAAAAGTTACCAATTTAATACTTATCAACCTCCTGCGGAAGTCTACCCCATCGACCTCTAACACCCACGCCACCATTCCACATCCTCATCCCTGTACTATAGGAAGTAGAATCCCACGTTGCACTCGGGATCATCATCCCCGCGGATGAGCTCCACCTTGTCCAATTGCCTAAACTGGCGGAAGAACACCGCAATCTTTGCCTTCCTCGCCCATAGCAGCAGGTTACCCACGAACAATTACCTTTCTGCTAGAACTCCTCCTGCAGCATTCTTTCTTTCCCTTGATGCCATCTCCTTGCAAAAAACAGACAGTAAAGAGGGGAAAGTTCCATATTCTTATGCCCTCTGTTTTATAAAACTTAACAAACTATAATTCATACTTTGCACACATTTTAATAGGACTAGACTGATTATTTCAAATCACGTCTTAATTTATATGGATGAAGCTAAAACGACATATATTTATAAATAGTGAGAGTACATTTTTGAGTTGATATCGCTAGTAAATTCAAGTCTTGCATTAAAGAGATTTCAGAAATCCCTTTTGACGAATCCTGAAAAATTGTGACCATGGTTTAGGAAGGACTTAATTGTGGATGATCGCGAGCGCAATGGATGGACGCGATGTGGTGTTTAATAACTGCAAGTGAACAGTTGAACATTGAGCACTTGAGGGTCGGATTCCACGAGGAATAAGCATATTCGTCTTTTAGTTTAATGGATTATTGATTAAGTCTGAACGATTTGGGGATTATTTTTCTACTACTAAAACTATCAATCTAGAATTTAAAGCAATAAAGAGCAAGTATGAAATCTAGGGTTTTATAAACAGAAAAGAAAACCCAGGGTTTCGGGAATTCCATAACCATCAAGCGTAATTCTATCCAAAGTATGAGAATTGTAAGTTAGTTTTAATTGTTTTTCAAGACAGATTAAGTTGCTAGTATGGTCGCTGGTACAACAGTCAGAGGACCGCTCCCACAGTTAAGTTTGGCAAAAGTCTCTCTCCTGTTTAGGATCCTGTGTCAAGGCGCTAAGGACTCAAGAACTCTCCTAAATTCTTGCTAAGACTCAACTGTTACGTCTATTGTCAGAATGAGAATTTAGGGTTTAGAGGAAGAAAACATAAGGAACTAACTGCAAAACTTAAGATCGAGATTGAGGAGGAATTACGCCTTCCAGATTAGGTCATCCTTAATCCTAGAAGAAAATTACTCGCAAAAAACCATAAAAATACATAAATAATAAGGAATAAAAGAAAGCTTACTTGATTGCATCAAAGAATTAAGTCGTCGTCCTTGTTGGCTTACAAACGCGGAAAATAGAGAAGGGTGCTCTACTAAACTAAACTAAACTAAAACCCTAAAAAATAGAAAGCATATGAAAGCATCTAAGAAAGCATATCTAATTGAGCAAAAAACTTCTCTATTTATGATATAATGGGTTCACGTGCTCAAATATAGCTCTTGACGTGCAGGCGACGGCACTAATACAGAAATGCAGTCTTTTAACCCCTATCTTCTAACAGTTGTATGTAATCTAGAAGAAAACCATTACTGTACATGGTGCACAGTGGAGAAAGGCATTTGTACTAATGTTGCGATGTAAGTAACCGTTAGAAAAAATGGTATCATTTTTTCAAACGGTTTGAAATATATTAACCGTTAGAAGAAATAGACATATACTAACGGTAAATTTTGGGAACCGTTAGAATAAACCATATGATTTATTCTAACGGTACTTCATATATTAACCGTTAGAATAGAGGAAATTTTCTTAACAGATTAATTTGTCAAACCGTTAGAACAAGGTCTCCCTCTAAATATACATGTGCCCTGCAATTTTGCTTCCAGTTGAACCGTTCCAACTTCCAATTCTTTTTCTCCTCGAGAGCGACAAGCCCTACCCGAAAGATCCATCGTCAGCTGATCCGTTTGAGACCTAACCTTGGTTTTCGCACTAGGCTTGCCCATATTCTACTATACAAAATTACGGGATCTTACTCGGAATTACTGAAACCCAAAGATAGATCGAAAACACAGCTCAAAGTAATTGCACAACTCTTTATTTCAAAGAGGGCTTATACACGTCGAACGTTAGGATGCACTCGCCTACGTAGATGAACTAGACTCGATCTGATCTATATCAAGGTGGATAACCAGGTAGATAATCTATCTATTCTATTACAAAGTATTTATAGTCCAAGTATGAACACGTATCAGACTCAATAACCTAAACGTATTGGACTCACACAACTAACTACACCTAAATAGATAGGACTTAGTTATACGTATATGGATCGGATTACTATTCCGACCAGAGATCGAATCCGTTATGTACTTGACCTTGCATTCCAAACTGTGACCTCAGATGGCGATATCGGGTAGCGCTGTGACCATGGTGGCGACGTTGATACCCGAAGATCCTCCTGGATCATGACTCCCTTGTTGAGAAGGAGCCAACTCCCGTTGCAACCTCTTGATCAAACTGAAGATGTGGAAATTGAGATTGACCTTCGTCTCTGGTGTACCATTTTGCCGCACGTACTCGTTGACCTTTTCGACTGATTTGAAAAGTCTCTTTTGTGCCACTGCGGATGGTAGTCACCTTCTTCTCGTTGATAGACCAAATCTTCAACAGATGGTACTATGGTATCTGGCTCATCATCCAACATCAAAGGCTTGAAGAGTTTGAGGTGCTCAACATTGACAACGGAGTAAATATCTATGTAAGGAGGTAACTCGAGCTGACAAGCATTAGTGCCAACTTTTCGCCAAATCTGAAAAGGACCATAACGAATTAGTTTTAGCTTTTTATCTTCACCTTTAAGTCTCTCCTTACTCAGATGTAACCTTACCATATCACCTTCATGAAATTGAGTATCAACTCGGTGCCGATCATGTCACGCCTTGTACTTGAGTTGAGCTTTCAATAAGTCCTGTTCAACCTCACGGTGGAGCCGTAGAATAACTTCCAAGAACTTTTGTGCTCGATCTTGATCAGAGGCTTCCTTGCTGTTTTGCGTTGATGTAGGGATCACAAACTCCATATTGAATGTACTCTGTGGTAGAAATCCCAAACAGACCTCAAAAGGCAACTTTCCGGGTCGAACCATGCACTGCTCGATCAGAAGCAAACTACAGGTACAGTATGCTTTCATCTCAGGTCTTCGGATGCTTAGAGTTATATCCTCTCAAGAGATGAACAACTGTTCGATTCATCACCTCAGTTTGATTATCAGTTTGAGGATGAAAAGTAGTACTCCTCTTTAGCTTTGTGTCCATCATCGTCCAAAGCGATCACCAAAAGTGACTAAGGAACCGGGTATCACGATCAGACACAATAGAAGTCGGTAGTCCGAAATGTGTCCAATAGTGCTGAAAGAATACCCATGCTGTTTCTTTTCCCGTGATAGTCTTTCGACAAGGTATGTGTCGTGGTCTAAAAAATACCCCGATAGGTTTGTCAGACGTACTTAACACATGTACAACGACGCGAGTTGAGCGTGCGATCGATCACTTCCCCTCAGACAAGCTCAAAGATTGACACATATTGTTTATACAGGTTCGGGTCCCTGTGGGTGCCCTAGTCCTGTTGGCATCCCCGGACACAAGTGTGATGGGGAGGTTCTCTCTCAGGGAGAGAGGTTTCCAAGGGATGCCTGCTGTTTTGAGTGTGTAAAATGAATTGAGTTCGGTCTACAAATGAGATACAAGGGGTATTATATAGGCCCCAAAAGAAGCAAAAAGTCTAAAAGGCCCTAGCTACGACCGCTGGAACTAGGGGTGCCACCATCTTTTCATCTGGCAAAGGGCTTGGATGCTCGACATGTCTCCTCGCAAGTTCCCGAGGTATCCTTGACATCACCCACTTGTGGCCTTTCCACGGGAGGCGTCCGTGGCTTTCCACAGGAGCCCTTTGGGACTTTCCACGGGAGGCGTCTGGGGCTTTCCACGGGAGCCCTCCGGGACTTTTCTCGAGAGCCCTCCGGGACTTTCCACGAGAGGCGTCCGTGGCTTTCCACGAGAGCCCTCTGTTGCTTTTCTCGGGAGCCCTCCGTGGCTTTCCACGGGAGGTGTCCGTGGCTTTCAACAGAAGGCGTCCGTGGCTTTCCATGAGAGCCCTTCGGGACTTTTCTCAGGAGCCCTTCGAGACTTTCCACGATAGGCGTCCGTGGCTTTCTACGGGAGCCCTCCGGGACTTTTCACGGGAGCCCTCCGAGACTTTCTACGAGAGGAGTTCGTGGCTTTCCACAGGAGCCCTCCGCGACTTTTCCCGGGAGCCCTCCGGGACTTTCCCCAATAGCAGCCCCCCAGATCCCCGGGGACTCAAAGCGGGCCCGTAGGGTATGAGTAGAACTCGCTAGGTGACGTGTCGCCTCCCAGGACGCACCCCGGGGCACACGACGCTTCGGCTCTGGGCTAATTTCCCGCGCTGAGCCTCGGTTCGCGTGCGCACCATACAACATTTAGGTTTCCATGTGACTCCTCGATATCCACACGACATTTTGAATTAATGGCCCAAATGAGCCCAAGGACACGTGGCGCCCATCCGAGGCTCGCTCCATCGCTTATAAATAGGTGGGCAGCGCTTCGGCCTGGGACTTCACCTGCAACCTAAAAAGCTTTCCTTGCCCAGTAGCCACATCGCTCCTCCGGAGATTTGATTTCCTTGTAGCCTCCTTCCCTTTTCTTTTCCTCCGGACACTTCAACCCCCTGGCGATGGCTCCTAAAGGTCGCGGTAAAGCGTATGAGTTGCACTCGGAGGAGGTGACTTTGGACTTTCTCGGGCCCACCGAGTTCTCTTCCCTGGATCTCGAGGTTCTCCAGGACCAGAGAGCTTTCGCGGACGGGGACATCTGGATCCCCTAGCCGGGGGAGCTAGCACCCAGCCCTCGGGAGGGGGAGGTCGTTGCCTTCGAAGTTTTCATCGAAGCGAGCTTTCGACTCCCGGTGCACCCTTTGCTCTGGGACTTCCTCCGGGAGTACCAGCTCTAGCCCAACCACCTCACCCCGAACACCCTCGTCCGGATGGGGCTGTTCGTGTGGTTGTGCGAGATAGCCACCGGGGAGGAGCCCACCCTCCGGCTCCTCCACTACTTCTACGAGCCTTCGGCGAGGGGCCCGCTGGTCATGAAAGGCGGGCCCAAGTCGGCTTGTGGCTCGATTATGATCCAGTTGATGCCCGGCCGCACCGACGAATGCCCGGTTCAAGCCTCCCGGGACTATTGGGGGGATTGGCTCCGGAGGTGGTTCTAGCTTCGGGTGGGTGACCTGGAGGTGACATACTCCCCGGAGCCTTCGTCCTACTGCCGGTCGACCGGCCTGGTAGCCCCCGAGTGGACCGAGAGGGAGATGGACCTCCTCACCCAGATGGCAGAGGCTTGGCTCCAGAGGTCCATGCGAGATCTCGAGGAAGAGATGGTGCTCCTCCTGGTAGCGCCCTTCAGCACCCGCTGGGGGAGCGGGGTGACCGCGATGCATCGCCCGCCCTGGATGACGGTGGCGGACCGTAAGTCCCTAAACCTGTTCTCTTGGGGGAAGCCTGCCCTAACCTCCTCTTTTTGCAGTTTGGTCCTGCGACAGATCCCGTGAGATAGCGGTCAATCTCCTTGGGGATACTATGGGGACGAGCACGAGCAGGTCGTACGCATCATTGGGGAGGGCCCTCCCTGTAACATTGTGGTAGAGATGTTTGGGTTGAGGCTTCCCACCCTGGTGCCTCTCCCCACCCCTGCCTCGCACAAGAGGGGGAAAGAGGCAGTCAGGGACTTCAAAGCGCGCCCGGGCGCAGAAAAGCCCCGTGAGGGCCCGGGCACAGCCCCCAGCTTCGCTCGCGGGGGCTCTGTCGTCACTCCGGTGAAAGCACCAGTTGTCACCTCGGCGAGGGTGCCGGTCACTCCCCGCGAGGCGGGTCCCTCCAGACCCTCCGGAGGTATAGCAGAGCCAGTGACCCGGCCCGCTGGCCCGGCCTGCTGGCTCGGATGATTTCACAGACCGTGTCACGGGGTTCGCTGTCCGGGTCAAGGGTGGTCACCGAAGGCTTTGTGATGACCTCCAAGAAAGCGCCCCCGGGGAGGGGTCCTCGGGCGCTGGCTGCCCGTGCCAAGGCATCGGCACGGTCATTGTCCCTCCGGGGAGACTTAGATTCGTATCATGGCACAAGTATGACTTGTCCATTTGGCAAACCATGAGTTGGGAGTCCCCCTTGACCAAAAGGTGACGAATCCCTAGAGAGCGCGCGAGGCGCAACCCCAGTAGCAGGGTCTCGTACTTAGCGACATTGTTTGTGGCAGGGACTCGAGCCTTGTCGCGTACTCCAGTGTCCTCCCCTCGGGGCTTCGGAGGACTACCCCCGCCCCGACTCCAGCGAGACACAGGGAGCCGTCAAACATGAGCGTCCAATGGTCATCGCGTCGGGGCGGGTCGACGGGGGAGTCCCCACCTGCCCCAGGGGCGGGGGTCCATTCTGCCACGAAGTCAGTAAGAACTTGTGATTTGATGGCGGAACGGCCCGTGAGGGAGGGGGAGAAGGGGCCAGCTCGGCTCCCCACTATTCGGCCAGTGGTCTCTTTGTTCTGTAGCACCTCCTCCAGAGGGAGGGAGGACGGGACTGTGATCGGGTGTCCCAGGAAGTAATGGAGGAGCTTTCGGGACGCCATCAGGAGGGCGTAGCAGATCTTTTCCATCTTCGTGTACATGTCTTAGCCCCTTGGAGGGCTTCGCTCATGTAGTACATGGGGTGCTGCTGCCCGTCCTGCTCCTTTACCAGTACTGCACTCACAGCGACCGGGGTGGCCGCGAGGTAAAGGAGCAGGGCTCTCCCGGAGAGGGGCTCACGAGCATCGAGGGGCTCTTGAGGTATTTCTTCAAGTCGTCAAAAGTGGCCTGGGCCTCGGGGGTCCACTTGAAACCCTTGAGACCCCGGAGGATCTTGAAGAACTGAAGGCTGCGTTCTCCTGGCTGCGAGACGAAGCGGCTTAACGTGGCCAGGCGGCCGGTAAGCCGCTATACGTCTTTCACTAAGCGTGGCGGGGGCATGTCCAACAGGGCCCAGATTTTTTTGGGGTTGGCCTCTATGCCCCACTGGGACACAAGGAAGCCAAGCAGCTTCCCTCCTCACACGTTGAACGCGCACTTTTCTGGGTTGAGCTTTAACCCGTACTCGCAGAGGTTGTGGAAGGTCTCCGCTAAGTCCTCGAGGTGGGCGGTCAAGCGGGGGCTCTCGACGACTGTGTCATCGACGTAGACCTCTACGTTGCGGCCAATCTGGTCCCTGAGGACCAGGGACATGAGGTGCTGGAAGGTTGCCCCGGCATTCTTGAGCCCAAAGGTCATGTGGACGTAGCAGAAGGTGCTGAGGGGAGGTATAAAACTCGTCTTTTCCTCGTCCTCCTTGACCATCCAAACTTGGTGGTAGTCCGAGTACACTTCTAGGAAGCTCATGAGCTCACACCCCACAGTCAAATCCACCAATTGGTCGATCCGCGGGAGTGGAAAGTTGTCCTTCAGGCAAGCCTTGTTGAGGTCGGTGAAGTCCACGCACATTCTCCACTTGCCGTTGGACTTTTTCATGAGGACAGGTTTCTCCAGCCACTCGGGATGCAAAACCTCCCGAACAAACCCCGCCTCTTGGAGCCTGGCAATCTCAGCCTTGATGGCTTCTTGGCGCTCGAGGGAGAGTTTCCTCAATTTTTGTTTCACTGGGGGGCGGCCGGGCGTTACACCGAGCTTGTGCTCGATAACGTCCCGGGCAACGCCCCGCATGTCTGCAGGCTTCCACACGAAGACGTCGGAATTTTCGCGGAGGAAAACGGCAAGTTGCTCCGCGTGCTCCTCGGGGGGGTCCGCCCCGATTTTGATGATATTCTCTTCGTTCCCTGGGAACAGTCGAATCTTCCAGAGGTCCCCCTCTGGACGTGGTTTCGGGAGAAACTTCCTGGAGGGAACGATCGGGGTATCCGGAGCCGAGAAGGGGCTTCCCTCCCTCGGGGCCTTGATCAGGTTGACGTCCCCGATTGTTGCGGTGGCGCGCTTGTAGAGAGCACGGGCCGCGTCTTGGTCGCCTTGGGCGGTGATTACACCGCGAGGCCCAGGGATCTTCACACAGAGATAGCCTTGGTGGATGGCATCCCTCTGACGGTTGATTGTGGTTCTCCCCATGATCGCATTGTACGAAGAGGGGATATCCACCACGTGAACCAGACCATCTTCGTCCGGTAGTTGTTCGGGGCGCCAAAGGTCATGGGGAGGTCGACCTTTCCCACCGGGTAGATAGTCTTCCTTGGGGCAAATCCCTGTAAGGGCCCAGCTGTGGGTTGCAGTAGCTTCTTATCCACCTGCATTTCCTTGAACGCTTTCAGGTACAGGACATCTGCGGCGCTTCCGCTGTCAACGAGGATACGTGCCAGTGGGCAATTAAACACGGTAGCGGAGACGATGAGCACGTCGTCATGGGGGAAGGCCCGAAGAAAAGGGTCTCCGGGGACTGTGATAGTCGCTAGGGGGGCGCTGGTCCCCGCCAACAAGGTCGCAGTCACCGGACTTGGTGCGGGGTACCCCAATAGGGAGGACGGGAGGAGGAAGAGGTGGCTCACTCTGGGTGTCTCCAGACGGCGGTACCGTGACGACGGTATCTTGAGGGGATGGCGTCGAGTCGCTGGGATAGGCGTCACCGGAGGGAGCACGAGCCCTCGTTCTCGGGGGAGCCATGGCAAATGTCACGAGTCCCCATGGACGGCGCCAACTGTCGTGGTATAAAAAATACCCCAGCAGGTTTCTTGGATGTGCGTAACACGTGTACAATGACGCGAGTTGACCGTGTGACCGGTCACCTCCCGTCGGACAAGCTCAGAGATTGACATAGAGAGTTTATACAGGTTCGGGTCCCTGTGGGGGCCCTAGGCCTGTTGGCACCCCCCTCCCGCGGATGCGAGTCGACTGGGGAGCTTTGAGTGTGTAAAATGAATTGAGTCAGTCTACAAATGAGATACAAGGGGGTATATATAGTCTCCAAAAGAAGCAAAAAGACTAAAAGGCCCTAACTATGATCGCTGGATTGAGGGGTGCCACCGTCTTTTCATCCGGCAAAGGGCTTGGATGCTTAACATGTGTCCTCGCTAGTTCCCGAGGTATCCTTGACTTCACCCACCTGTGGCCTTTCCATGGGAGCCCTCCAGGACTTTCCACGGGAGGCGTCCGTGGCTTTCCACGGGAGCCCTCCAGGACTTTCCACTGGAGGCGTCCGTGGCTTTCCACGGGAGGCGTCAGGGAATTTTCCCAGGAGCCCTCCGGGACTTTCCCCAACAGTATGAGAATAATCATTGAGAACTGATCAACGACCACAAAGAGATAGTCGTTGCCATGTCAGGTTTTAGGCAATCCTCCCAAGAAATCTATGGATATGATCTTTCATGGTCGCGATGGAACCGACAAAGGAGTGTACAAATCTAATTTCTGGTTGCCGGTTTCGAGATGCTACAAAGACCACAGCCTCGAATGAAACTAGCCACATCCTGTTGCATTCGCGGTCAGAACATGTGTTGATGGAGATTTTGCAAAGTCTTTGTTACCCCAAAGTGGCCAGCAACCTTCGATGTATGTGCTTCTCATAGCCATTGAATTCGAGGTGCTCCACGAGGTATACAAAATAAATTGCCTTTATACAGAAGTCCTTCTCAATGAACGAACTCTGTAGGTCTCCCTATTTCGAGCTCAACCAGTGCTGATCAGAAATCAGGATTTTCACTGTACATTATGGCATAGTCATCATGACATGAGGGCTCGATCTGCATGAATGTTGATAAGCAGAGGGCCGTAACTGGTGGTCGCGACAACATGTCGGCCAATTTATTGTGTACACCATTCTTGTACTTAATCACCAGATTAAACTGCTGCAGATACGACATCCACTTCATATATCGAGCTTGCTGTAACTTCGATTGTGTTTGCAAATATTGCAAAGGCTGGTGGTCGGTGTGGACAACAGTCTCTTTACGCAAAAGGTAGCACCACCAATGTTTTATGGCCTGATGTAATGTACAGAACTCCTTTTCGTAGGTCGAATAGTTCTTCTGAGCTCCTTGGAATAACTCAGAGTGATATGCTACTGGTCGACCTTCGTGCATAAGCACTGCGCCCATTGCATAACCTGAGGCATCGTTTTCTAGCTCGAATGGTTTCTGTAGATTCAGCAAAGCTAGAACAAGAGCTTCACTGATCTTCCTCGTTAGCAAGAGAAACATGTCCTCATATTTTCCTATCCACTTGAACTTCTAGACGATCCTGGTTAATGCATGCAATGTAGAAGCCACAATCAAGAAGTGTCATATGAACTTTTGAAGGTATTGGCATGCTCCTACAAAACTATGCACTTCCGTAACTGTTTGCGGTCGCGGCCACTCTCAAATCACTTTTACCTTATCCGGGTCGATTTGCAACATACCGTTACCGACCACGAATCCCAAGTATAGTAGAGTTTGCTGGCCAAACTCACACTTCTTACGGTTGAGGCAAAGTCGATGTTGTCGAAACTGTTCGAACACCTTTCTGACATGAATGAGGTGCTCATCCCACGAACGACTATAGACCAGTATGTCGTCAAGGTAAACGATCACAAAGTCGTCGATGAATTATCGCAATACGTCATTCATAAGATGCATGAAAGTTTCCGGGCTGTTGCAAAGGCCAAACGGCATGATCAACCATTCGAACAGACCTTGTTGTGTTTTGAACAAGGTTTTCCAAGTATCCTCCTCTTGGATGCTGACTTGATGATATCTTGACTTTAGATCTAATTTCGGGAAGATAGTAGCATGCTTCAATTGATCCAACAGGTCATCAATACGAGGAAGGGGATACCGGTTCTTGATAGTGATCTTGTTCAGTGCTCAGTAATCGATGCACATACGCCAAGTCCCATCTTTCTTGGTACTAATACCACAAGTCGGTGCTGCGACACTTTGTTTTGGGCCTTTGGCCCATGTATTTCCTAGTAGGGCATGAGAAACCCTAGCCATGATGCCTCTTCATATACTCAACAGCAGTCACTGTTTAGATTTGGGTTTTGTTAGATTGGTTTAGCTATGTGCAAACTTAGAATCTTCGAGTTGTGATGGACAACCACCTCATCAAGATCATCAATAGAACCCCACTCTTTTGTTCTTTGTATTCGTGAACCTCAGTTTCATATTTGCAATTCAGATTGCTTTTACTATCGTTCTTGCTTGTTCTTCGGTTGCTTGCAGGAATTGAACCTCGTGTTTAGGTTGATCGTGCCCACGGCAAGATCAATAACTCTTCGGAGTTGGTTTAGCGATTGCTAAGGCACATCGTCGTCGTACGGTGTAGTCGGATTGTCAAAGTCACTTCCACCAAATCAAAAGCATCCCTCTCATCGAAAGATCGGGACCCATATTCTTCTTCACTGATCATGGTAGCCATCCCGACAATAATGATAGTTGTTGTCGTAGTAGTCATAATTGCGTGGGTACTCTGGATGTTGCGAGTGAGCGAGCGGCACAAGCTGCACGCGACCGACGTAGTGTGATCGTGCGCCGACCTGCAAGGGAGGTGTATCCTGAGCACCAATCTATTCATGGGTTGTGGTGATAGCGTGCACATGCGCATCATGACTAATGCGCATATTGCCAAGGCCCAAGATAATTCTCTCCAACCTATTCATCTTAGCATCGAAAGCACACAAATGATTCTCCAAGGGAAACTCGCCGGCTAGTGATGTCGAAGCATCAATGGCGGGCACCTTCAACACTGGATTAGTCTTCGAACCTGGCATGTTAGTAGAATAAAAGAAACTTGATCTGAAATTTGTAGAATCGCACGTAACCTCACCTCTTATTTGCCAATGTTCTATGCCTTCCTAAACAGATTGCGAAGATGGTGCAAGTTGTGGTGGCAATCAGAACGTGGAAAAGCAATTGTAAAGGAGAGGTAATCTAAAAGTTGGGTTGATATGTGGAGATTGGTTAGGTAAAATGAGAAAAAGCAATCTGAAATTTAGTAATTGCAAAAATCGAATAATAATCCAATGGAAATCAAGCTTGAGTGCTGTTCCCGAAAGATTGCATTTGTAGATTGAAATTTGCAACTAAGACAAGAAATCAAAGGTGTTTAAACGGTTTACAAAACTAACCTGCAACTCTCTTTCCTCTATTTCTTTCTTAAGCCTTGCTGAAATTTCTTGTTTTGGCTTGCAAATTGCACACTTTTTTTCTTTTTTTTTTCTCTATTTTTTTGGGTTTCTTTTTTTTACTTTAAGAGATGACACAATGAATTAACTAGAGGGGCACGGCAAAGAAAGAATTAGGGTTACGACGAGAAGAATAGAAAACAACAAAAAGAAAGTCGATGGGAGCAAAAGGAAAAATAACTAACAATCAGCAACTTTAACTCGACTCCGACAGATTAAAACTTGAAGATGCAAAACTGAAAGCAAATTGCAAATAAAAAGGCTAGATAATTTTTTTGTATTTTCAATTTTTGTACTATAGGGAAAAAATCAAACTAAGGATAGATTGTTCCTACCGTGTGAATGAAAGCTTTGATACCAGATGATATGCTCGAGTATGTCTGAACATGCACAAGCACAAGGGTGGCCTGATCTTCACGACGTAGGAACTTAACAACTTGATAACTTGGTGGTTGGTGATCAAATGAGGAGGTAGCCAACAACGAGAAGCTTACACGAACAACACGCGACTTGCTATTGAGACAATCGCCCTTCACGCGGCAATAAAACCAATCCACTCAACTACGCCGTATAGATGTAGTGCACAGATTGGGAGAAACCAAAGTTTTTTTTCTCGCAAATCCAATCCAGGAATTCATAAGAAGAAAGGAAATAAGAAATTTATTGCAGAGTGTTTAATAATCAAAGATCAAATTCTTAGTTATGCCTCAAAAGTGGGCTTAAGGTACATATTTATAGTCATAAAACAAAGAAATAAAGTAGAATACTAACTCTTACTAAAATAAGGACTCTGAAACAAACTAGAACTATGACTATGACTTAAATTTGGAAATCCTAATACAATTAGGACTCCAAAAACTAATCTAGAAGGAAATCTGTACGGAATTTGTACGGAACTATATGGAATCATACCGAATCAGCTATGCACTCCAACATTAGAAGCTCATTGTTGAAAACCAAGTAAGCTACACTAGTAGAATTTCAAAAAAAATTTACTCAAAGGCTGCAAGTAATAGACCATAGATTAGATTGTAACCAATAGCGAAAGTAGATTAGGTGAAGCGATCGAATGTGCATAGCAACCATTCGCAGATCGTCCTAATCAACGGATGTACATGACAACGACAGCTCGCGGATCGTCCTGATTAGCACAACAATTGCAGTGGTATCCACATGTACCAGGATGGAATGTCGTACGATGGTGTGCTAGTACCAACGTGCACGACAAGAGTTTGGGGGCTATTACTTTAGAGGAGATGGCAGCTATGGTTTTTCGTGAAATTCTCAAAGCCCATCATACCTCTCTTTATATAGAGCTCTGTAGAAGAAATCTTAACAGATTAGGTTTCCTGACTTGATACAAATCTTATCCGAACTGCAATAGGAGTCTAATATTAAGTCTCCGCATCTGATACGAAAACCCGATAACAAACCCAATCTGAATACAAGATTCTAACATTAGATCTCTGAGTGATACAAAAATCCTATAACAAATCTAATACAGAAGGAGTCTAACATTAAGTCTCCGAATCTAATACGGAATCCACGTAACAAACCCAATCCGAATGCATAAGGAGTCTAGCATTAAGTCTTCAAATCTGATATGAAAACCCCATAACAAATCTAATCCGAATGCATAAGGAGTCTAACATTAAGTCTCTGAATCTGATACAAAATCCCCATAACAAACCCAACCCGAATGCATGAGTCTAATATGAAGTCTCTGAATCTGAGACGGAAACTCCATAATAGACTCAATCCAAATTGCATTGTTCCAACCCGTTAAATGTGTGACCCTATAGGTTCATGCATATTTGGTCACGACTCGGCAATATTTACTCGAATTGTAAGTCGGTAGTGGCCCCCTAGCAGGACATAACGACCATTCAAATACACACGAAGATCATAATCAATGAACCTATATAATGTCTTGGGCTCATTATTGTATAGCAATAATACTTCATGTTGCTCCATTGTAAGGAACATGTACCTTTTAGGTGTGTCACGTACCCTTTCAGACCTACGTGTAACCGGTGCCTGTCCTACATTTTCTACATTATTTTGCAGATCTTACTGAGTTTAGTGGGTGCTGAAACAATTTCCAGTGGTTCCCGAATTTCTTCAAGTTGCACTGTGCTCCCACTTGATCCTTTTGAGAGAAACTCTTTCTCCAAAAAGACACCGTTTTGGGTAACAAACACTTTGTTTTCTTCTTGATTATAGAAGTAATATCCTTTTGTTTCCTTAGGATATCCCACAAAGAAACATTTATCTGATTTGGGTTTGAGCTTATTAGACATTAAACGTTTTACATAAGCCTCACAACCCCAAATCTTAAGAAAAGACAAACCGGAACGCCTTCCAGTCCATATCTCATATGGTGTCTTTTCTACAGCTTTTGATGGAGCCCTATTTAATGTGAACACAATTGTTTCTAGAGCATATCCTCAAAAGGACAATGGAAGATCAGTTTGGTTCATCATTGACCAAACCATGTCCAACAAGATCCTGTTCCGTCGTTCTGACACACCATTCCATTGAGGTGTTCTCGGTGGGATCAATTGTGGAACAATGCCGTGTTGTTTTAGATGATCACCAAATTCTTGGCTCAAATACTCCACTCCACAATTAGATCATAGGGTTTTAAATGTCTTGCCAAGTTGATTTTGTACTTCATTCTGAAATTCCTTGAATTTATCAAAAGTTTCAAATTTATGCCTCATTAAGTAGACATATCCATATCTACTAAAGTCATCGATAAAAGTTATGAAGTATTGAAAACCACCTCTAGCTATGAACCTAAATGGTCCACATATGTTAGCTTGAACAAGAGCCAATAAGTCACTTGCCCTTTCACTTTCACCTATGAAAGGCCTTTGTCATTTTGCCAAGTAAACAAGATTTACACACATCAAATGATTGAAAATCAAATGAGTCTAGAAGACCATCTTTCAGGAGTTCCATGATGCGCTTCTCATTTATATGGCCTAAACGACAATGCTAGATAAACGTGAGATTCAAATTATTGGGCCTAAGCCTCTTAGTACATATGTTATAGACAGGTAATTCAAGATTTAGTTGATAAATCCCATTCTCCAATGAGGCATTGCCAGAAAGCATATCATTTAAGTAAAAGGAACAACGGTTGTTCTTTATTCTAAATTCATAACCCGGCATGTCCAAGAAAAACACGGATACAATGTTTTTGCTTATGGCAGGAACATAATAATAGTTATTACGTTATAAAACTAATCCTAAAGGTAAAACTAATATAAAAGTTCCAACAGCTAAGGCTGCAACTCTTACTCCGTTGCCAACGCGAAGTTGAATCTCGCCCTTAGCCAAATTTCTACTCCTTTTGAGCCCCTGCATTGAAGTGAAAATATGAACAACCGATCCAGTATCAAACACCCAAGAGTCGGAAGAAGTAGCTAAATGAACTTCTATAATATACATACACGAAGGAGTCTCACTTTCCTTCTTTTTCTTTAGATCTTCCAGATACTTCTTGCAATTTCTCTTTCAATGGTCAGATTCCTTGCAACAGAAGTATTTAGTAGTAGGGGTGGCACCTGGATTGGATTTTTCTTTGGAATTAGGCTTAGCACTAGAAAACCTTTCTAGAGCTTTGCCTTTTCCTTGCCCTTCTTCTTAAAGCTTTTTCCTTTTTGAACCATCATCACATTATTTGGATTTTGCTTAATGTTCTGTTCCGCTGTTTTAAGCATCCCATGCAATTCGGTCAATGATTTCTCAAGATTATTCATGTTATAGTTCATGACAAACTGGTCATAGCACGACCACAGAAATAAGACATCCTGGACGGCACATCACAGACGGTTATGAACTTTTCAATGGAAAAGCGTCTGTGAAGGCCTGTCAGGAGAACATGTAAAGTTATTCTGGTCGGTTCTCGCCTAAGAACCGACTGTGATAGTGCGATAGACGGTTTTTTCCTCGGAACCGTCTGTGATATTCTAATTATCACAGACGGTTCTGATCTCAGAACTGTCTGCGATAGTTTTGGACTATCAAAGTCGGTTCTGACCTCAAACCGTTTGTGATAATTAGAATATCACAGACGGTTTTGAGGTCAGAACTGATTTATCACAGACGGTTTTGATTTCAAAATTGTCTATGTAGTCCAGAACTGTCGTATATGGTTTTTACTTCAAAACCGTTTGTGATAGTATTGTATTACAGACGGTTTTGAGCTTCCAACAGTTAGTGTTGGTAGCTTCCATGGTAGCATTATTACAGATGGTTTTGACATGACAACCGTCAGTGATAGTTTGTTATTACAGACGGTTATGATGATAGAACCATCTGTATTGAGCCTACAAGCTACAAAAAGATCTTTTAGCAGTTGTTTCAAGCTAGTCGTACAATCTTGCTCGACATATTGTCTAGTTGGAAGAGATCTGGGGCAAGAAAGAGCAATATCTCAAAAGGGGAGCATTAGAGGACAATAATTTGAAGATCCAAGATTGGTATTTACTCCTAATGCATACACATTACTTAATTTCATCATCATCTCAATTGATTGATCAAAGAGGGAGAGGGAGGGAAAGCTAGAGTAGAAAATCATAGTTGTAACTCTCATTTGTCCCATCTCTAGCTATTCGCTTCATGATATGTATTATCCATGCGCCCAATTAGTTACTAATTAATTGCTTGCAATTGAAGTTAATTATACCCGCAAACTCCACAAACACTAACTAGCTAGATTAGCAGTTTAATTATGTCTCGACCGTAGAGTATTACTAAGCATTTGTATGAATTTAGATATCAAAAACCTATCCTAGGATGACATTTCAAATATCTAAGGATTCTTGTAATGGCAATCAGTTGATATTCCTTAGAAGATGATAGAAATCTAGCATATAAGCAATCACTAAATATGATGTTGGGCCAAAATGTGATAAGATAAAGAAAAACTACCGATCGTAGATATATAGAGTTTAGAATTCACCGCTTTTTCATTTTTGTCCATATCGAGATGTCCATTTGTAGCCTTGAGAGTTGTAATAGCTTCATCATCTTCCATCTCGAGCTAGGCTTTTGAGCAAATCCTTCACATGATTGATTTGACTCATGAACGTTCCGTATTTGAGTTGCTTGATTTGTCATGCAAGGAAGTTACCTAGCTCTCCAATCATTTGCATCTCGACTTCCCTAAGCATCATCTCACAAAACTCTTGACAGAAGATTCATTAGTAGAATCAAAAGTCATGTCATCAATATATATTTGACACACAAGAAAACATAATGTCTCGATTAATTTTGTGATAATGATTGTGTCAACCTTCCAATTTAAATTTTTTTTGATATAAAAGAGTTTTGAAGCATTTTTTATCAAACTCAAATAGCAATGAGTGATAGGAAATAATAGTTTCAAACCTCAAAAATAAGTTTCCCTTCTTTTGGCTTTAATCACCAAAATCACACAAATGAAAGAGATGCCAAAAAGAGGTTTGTCGAAACAATTTTAGGTTACAAAGTTAGGAGACAAGTATATGACCTAATGAAGAGTTCAAATTTCCAAAAGAAACTCAAATCTTGAATCCAGTCGAACAAGCTCCAAATTCATGAAAAACATATTTATTTGATATGCAAAATCACAAACCCTCCAAATACCAGCAAATGAATCACGAGGAAATGCAAAACAAGAAGAGAGTGAGGAGCAAAGATGTGGCAAAAACAGGGAGTAGAATAAGCCTAAGGATTAAGAACCATCCAATTGCACACAGGCCGGATAGAGTGCGCTAGGGCCGGACAAAGTCCGGGTTGGGCGGACAGAGTCCAGCTCTGGGCAGACAATGTATGGACGGTTCAGAAATGCTCTTGAAACTTCTGGATTTTGAGATTTTTGCAAATTTGCTTAAAAAATTGATTCAAGTTCCATAATAGATTTGAATATCAAGTCAGGAACTTAGATGGATAGGATTTAGATGAATTTGATTCGAAAAATATCTTGATTTTAGTTTCTCAAAAGTGATTTTGGGGTAAAACGGGTAAAACCAAAAAGATTTTCATGAAATCTTCAATTCTTGACGAAACTTGGATTTTTCTCAATTCTTTGGACTTTGATGAATTTGAAATACTATTTTAAGCCAAGACATGGAAAAAAATCTGGCTCAAACAGCTAAAATTACAAAATGCATATTTTGGGTGTTTTTGGGTAAAGAGTCATTTTCGGGCGACTTAGGATATGTGATAACTTGAAAACTATAGGTCTTTTGAGAAAAGTTCAACATGAACTATCTTCGAGTGATTGAGTTCTAAGTGTTTCGTGTAGAAAGTTTTGGTCAAAACTCAACCTATCTTGTTTTATAGAAATAAGTCGTTTTGGCCCAAAACAAGATCCCGAATTCAGTGTTTTAACTTGAAAATCTTTTGTTTGACCTTCAAATTAACCTTTGTAAACATATTTGAAATGTATTTTTGAAGGTTTTGTGGTAATTTTGAATTTTTTGAATGTTTTGAGCACGTTTTTACCTTTTTGCTCAAAAATGACCCTTTTTACCAACACACTTGCATAATTTGATACATGTGCACAATTAGGGTATGCAAGGATTCAATGACTTTGAAGTTGCTCTCCCTAAATGTGTCATTCAAGTTTTGTTATGAATTATGTGCAAGAGATGGAAATGATCTATTTGTGAATAACAAAAGTTCAACAAAAAATCAAAACAGAAGAGAAGATCATGAACTCCCATCTTAATGACCTAAAACAAAAATATTTGAAATGAAATCAATTTAAGGCCATGTCATGCTAGGAGCAAGAGAATGCTATTTGGCATAAATTTTATTTACTTTCATTTTTGAAATTCTTACCAAATAGTATTTGGATCAAACGATTGAATTCCAACAATAATCAAAATGAACTCAAATCAAGAAAACCTCCAAACAACCATCAAAAATCATGAAAAGTTTCATAGATATAAATAGCATCAACACAACCACTTTCCATGAAGATCCAAGATTTAAATATTTTAGTCATTTGAAAGAAGTGAGAGATTGACATCCAATTTGACTGAAATTTTCTTAAATACGTTGGCTTCTTTATAATCATAGATACGTACACAAACAAGTTCCAAAAATTCCAAAATAAATTCTGGAGATGAGTGATATAATGAGGAGCTAGATTGTCTTTTATAGTGAAGCCAAAATTGAAGCCAACAATAAGATATGAAGAAGAAAAATGTTGACCAGATTAAAAGTTTTAGATTTCAGGTTGAGTAAATTATTTTACACTTGTAAAGACACCTGAAAATCCATGCAAATGACTTCCAACAATTTTCAAATAAATTATCAGTAAATACCAATCATGGAAGACAAGATATCATGTATAAACTTTCTTCAAATAGCCAACCAATTTAAAGATATAAAAATGAAAAATCAGCCAGAAATCACGAGAAGTCTGAATTTTGCAGATTTCATATTTGATTTGTGAAAAGAATCAATTATTTCTCAAATCAAATCCAATTAAAATGAAAATTTGCAAAAATTATTCTCAATGCATCACATTTTTTTTTCCAAAAGAATTTTCCAAAAATAATTTTACAATCAAGAGTTATGGTCAAAAGATCTTTGTGTTAAGCAAGAGAGTTGAAATTTGACAAACTTTTGCAAATTGAGTTCAAATTTGATTTTCATGGGATTTTTGATATGAAAGAGCTTACATGAGTTATTTAAATCATTTTGAGCCAAAGCTCATGAATAAAGACCATAGAAATAGCTAAACTCATGTTTTGCATATATAAGATATTTCTGGTCAAAGCAAGTTTTCTGGTGAGATTCAAATACCCATAACTTTCAAATTAAAACTCTTTTGAGAAAGTTTTCAATTTTGAACTTCTTCGGAGTAATAATATCTAGGAGTTTAATACAGCAAGTTTTGGCAAAATCCAAATAGATTTAGATTAGCGCTCAAAACTGATTTTGTTGAAAAATAAGAAAATCGAAGATTATTTTGAGGCTAGTTTTAATAAAAATAATTTTAACATAATTTTTAATCCAAAGCCTCTAAAAACATATGTCCTTCTCCTTGGACATAGCTGTCGACGATTCGGACTCAGAGTCCTCAGCCGAACTTATGCAAAATTTGTATTAGTGAGACCTTTCAAGATGACCCTCCGGGAAGGTATGTAGAAAAATGGAGAACAGGAGCATAGAGAGGTTTATACAGGTTCGGGCCCTCGATGGTTGGGGTAATAGCCCTACGTCCTATTGGGATTTCACTATAGATGATAAAAGGTTACAAGATGGTAGAAAAACTCCTTCACAGGCGAAGGATTTTTCCTATGTAAATGTACAGAATAAAGCCAGGAAGGCTTGTAAGAACTATCTAATCTAGGCCGTAGACTTGGCTGTTTGAGTAGTTGAGATGTGTTGTATCTCGCCTGCCTCTCTCTTTCTGTTTGATGCATCTTGCCACTCCTTTATACTGATCGAAAGGGTGCCATGCCATAACTGCATCAAACAGTTGTTCGGACGGTTGAATGCGGTTTTTAGAAAATCGCTCTTAACCTCCACGCAGGTTAAACACGTGTTATTCATGGATAACTGCACGTATTAACCTCCTGACGGTTGATTCTCCACGTGGGGAATCTTCGGGATACTTGGAATATTCCCGCTATAGGAATAGCCGGACAGATGAATTCCAAGCACCCTGGTCGAGAATGCTCTGACCGCAAGATATTGGCTGACCGCGCAATATCTCGGTCATTCTGTTCGTGTATAGCATATGAACTCCTGACCGCGCGAAGCCTGCGACCTGATCGCGCAAAGCCTGCGACCTGATTGCGCAAAGCCTGCGACCTTGGGCTGATGCTTCTCAGAATAACTTGAGTTGGCACCGCTAGACACGTGTCTGGTTCGAATCTGTCCTGAACCAACAGTGCATTTATTTGAACTGACTCGGGTGTCAATCCTCGTCAGCTAGCCCCCAAATTTAAAGAAAACGAAGGGACGTGTTCACTTTAAATTTAAAGAGATGCATCGGATTATTAACCAGACTCTTCAAATCCTTCACTTAGTAGCGCACTAAGTAGGACGGTTGGTTCCCCGACACGGGCTCTGGGTATTATGCGACAAGTAATGATGGCGCTGTTGAAATGTTTTTTAACCCGAGGTAAAATTGTAAATGCTTTTAAGAACCCGAGGCATTTAGAACGTGAACCGTCACCCTGATGGTTATAAATACCGGGTCTTTGAATCTGTAAAGCTTCACAATTTCTTCTCACGGCTAAGTTCTTTCTAAAAAACATCTTCATTCTTCTCTTCATACACCTCCCGATGGCAGATCACAACATCATCGAGATTGAGAGTGATGAAGAGGAAATTCTCAAGCAGGAGCCTGAAATGCTTGAAGATCCATCTCCTTCAAAGAAGAAGTCCAAGGTTGACGAAGGATCCTCCAGTAGAGCAAAGGTAGAAGATGAGCCATCATCTTTTCTTCCTGCAGCTTTCTTCCCTAGCACTCCTTGCTTTTGTTTGGGTGATCGATTTTCTGGCCAGCAAGCGGTGACTATTCGGCCAGAAAATCCTCAACTTGTGTTGGGGAGGCCATCTTCTGGTGGGAAGGTTGCACTTCCGCCACCTGGCGTCCATCTTTCCAGGATGGATATATCAACGTGTCGCGAGCAGGGACAGGTAACAATCCACATCTCCTTTTTGCTGATAGTTTATGGTTAGTATAACTAACCCTTGCAAATGTAGGAGATTGGAGGTCCTAGTGGTCAGCCTTCTGCTGCTCCGCTTCTTCCCCTTAGACGGACTCTTCTGGAGGAGAAGAATGCCCTGGAGAAAAAGACCGAAGAGATGTCTTCGGCAATTCTGCATCTGGCAGATTGTTTTGAACGATCCCGTGAAGAGGCGCACCAGTTCTGTCGAGAGAGGGACCACGCCCAGCAACAGCGGGAACTCTCTGACTTAATTAGGAACAGTAGATACCTCTTGTTAGGGACGATGTAGATAGGCTTAGATTAGTTGCTAGTTCCCTGGGGGTTGTCAGTGTAGATCCTACTGACAACAACATGTCCCTAGGAGAACTCTGTAAACTTCTTTCGGATCAGGTCGACGCTCTGGTCGCCGGTATCACTTTTGTATGTAAAGAATGCAAGAAATAAAATTTTCTTTCTTCATATAAATATTCTTTACATCTTCTATGTGAATATATGGCCATGAGCAATGCCTTCGCGACCATTCATACACAGGGAAATTTCAGTTCTGCGATCAGAATCACATTTTTATAAAAGTACAGCGACCAGCTCTGATACCGCGATCAGAATTAAAACTGCGGTTAGAACTGAAACATACTGCGACCAGAATTGGGACTCGATCAGACCGTTACTTCGATTAGAATCGGAGCTTAATCAAAAGTATGGTCTCGATCACACCACAACCTGGTCAAAATACATCCATACGTCCAAAAATTAAGTTGTATGATTTTTTATGAAAATGTCCAAAGCATATAAAGGGAAAACGTCCTCTGAAAAGTACTGAAAGCTTTCCAGGCATTTTGCACTTTCAGTTTCTAAAACAAAGAAGTCTTTTTGTTTCAGATCCGATGCTTGAACACTTTATCGGGTCCGCCAGAGACAGTATCCATTATGGGAAATGAATGAATAAAATACTCAGTGGAACGTTTGAATAGAACGTTACTCACATTAATGCGTCTCCTCGGGTCTATAAAAGGAGCAGATGTCTTCCTGAAGAAGCCACTCAGCCAAAAACCCTCAACATCTCCGCCGCACAAAACCCTCACTCCTCTTAGCCTTCGTCTTCCCCAAAAGTCACCGACTTTTCCTTCAACTCTCCACCGAACAATGGCGTCCAGGAGCCGATCCATCCACCATTCCGAGGAGAGTTTGATGTTGTTGGAGAAGGAGGAGATCCTTCCTCCGCGGCTACTAATCAACTGGCGGCCTGCGGAGAAGGATCAAGAAACCCCGACCGTCCGAGAGGGCGAGTTGGTGGTTTTCGAGGAGTACTTGCGCTGCGGGTTCCGATTCCCTGAGAGTCGGTTCCTGAAAGACATCCTCGAGTACTATGGGTTGGAGTTAATCAATCTCCACCCCAACGTGGTGTTGATATTGGCAGTATTTCAACACCTGTGCGAGGCGTTCGTCAGAGTGTATCCTAGCGTGGATCTCTTCCGGCGATTTTACTTCTCGGCGTGGTCGAAGAGCGCCAACGCCGCCGGATGTATTTACTTCCGACTGAGGGATAAGAAGGAGTATCCCTTTCCACCCCTGCGAGACTCAGTGCACGGGTGGCATCAGAAGTGGTTTTACTGCACCCCGCCGAAGTAGAGCGGGCTGTGGTTTGAAAACTCGCGGCCAGAGAAGCCAAGCGAGTTGGACACTCTCCCGGCGATGAACTCAGAGTTCATGAAATATGCCGAGGTAATTCTTCACTTAGTCGAAGAAGGGTTGACGGCTCGTGACATCATCCGAGACTTTGTGAAGAACCGGGTGAGCCCCCTGCGTGAAAGGGCTCATCTAGCTTGGGAGATCAAGTCCATGGCAGACGGTACCTTGGACTACAACGAAGGTATTCATTTCTGGCACCGAAAACCTTCTTATGTTATTTCTGGAATGCACTAGTTTTAATTTGTATTTGGGAACAGTTCTGCCCTCAGCTGAGATCGAGAGGCCGACTAACTGCCTCCTCCGGGCGTACAACGCCGAGGTAGAGGGTGCCAAGGGGTCGCCTCGCCCCCAAAGCTTAATTCACGCCGGCGACGACCTCAAACAGGAGCGCCGAAAGGTACATTTTCCACTTGGCCTCTGTTTTACAGGTCTTATGTCTGTCCAGCACTAATCCCATGAAAACAGCTTCTTGGGAGGTTTGCTGAGGCGACGTTTCCCAGCGAGAACGTCAGTTCCCTGGGGAAGCCGACGACAAAGAACGGAAGAAGATTTCCTCGAGACCCAGGACGAGAAATCCCGCCCCCAAGAAAGTCAGGCTAAATCTTGGGGAAGGGTCTTCACGAAGCACTCCTCCTACTACCCGAAAAACTGTGGTAAGATATCACATCCCTCCGATCTTTCCAGGTGCGAACTGGAATTACTTCTTCGTCGTACAGGGAGAGGGGAGCGAGGAGGAGGAGGACGATGATGTCCCTCTAGTTCACCGGAGGAGGAAGATTGTGGGCTCTCCATCCGGTGACGCTCCAACCCATTCCGCAAGGACAACTGCTACTGCAGAGGCAGTTGTAGCAGACCCCGCGACCACCGAAAGCCCTGTGGTCGCGGATGATCCCCTGGCCCCTGAAGCTCCCGAGGTTTCAGAGCCAGTTGCCTCTACCTCCTTAGTCGAAGGGACGACCGTGGTAAGATTCTCTCACAGTCTTGTTTGCTTCAATTCCCCCTGCGCATTTGATGAGCTAATGCTTATGCAGGGAGAAGAGCTTCCCCCTGTGACTCCTGCGAGTCCCAGGGAGAAAAATCCTCCGCCTCCGCAGACTGGAGTGGAGGTGGTTGCACAAGATCCGGTGGCGGTTGCACACGAGGTGCCGGCCCCAGAAGTCCAGGAGCCATCGAGGCCTTCGGATGCGACCCCACCAACGGGACCAATTGCTCAGGTAAAGATTCTTCTCATTCGTCTTCATCTTCCCCTAGAAATGTGCTAACCGAAGAACATACCCAGGGGGGAGATGCCTTGTTCTCCAAGAGGAGGATCAAGACGGACGGCAATTGTCCCCTTTCTCGAGGGGAGCCTCCCTTGAAATCTCAAAAGCTAATTGGATTTCAAATAAGGTAAGAATCTTTATCCTGATTGTATTTAAATGATGGTTATGAACTGTGATTGTTCGATTCTTCTTTCCTTTGTCAGGCGAAAAGAAACAACATCCAGCCCTTCAACCACTTCAGGGAGGGTTGAAGTCGCTGCTAGTGCCGGAGCCTCCAGTGAGGAGCGCTTCGTCCCCTCGGTCCAGGAAGTCGTCCGGGCCGTGGGAGGAGAAACAGGCGCGGGGTCCCAGTCGCAACTAGCGGCGACTGGGAGCAGTGCCCAGCAGGCACTCCCATCTACTGCCCCTGCTGTAGGCGCCTTCGGACCTTCAACGAGTATTCCCGTTAGTCCGGAAGATGCCTCAATACAGGAGTTTATGAAGGTATAATGAACCCCTCTCTGGGTGCCTGAATTGTACATAGAATACCCTTAACTCCCTTTTTTGCATCGCAGGAACTATCCCGGATGATGGCCCAATCGCGTGCTACGGTGGCAGGCATAGAGGCCATACAAAGGGAACGAGACAGCTTGCGCAAGTAAGGATCATCACTTTTCAACTTGTAAAGATACAAATTGGTTATGACCATTCCTTCTGTTTTACTGCAGAAAGGTGGCATTGCAGGACAAAGAAGCGGCCACAATGAAGCTCCATTCGATCTCAGTGGTTAGGAACTAAGAGATCGAAAATAACAGACTACGGTCACAACTTGCTGGTAAGTCGAATCCTGATTACGAAGACTTGTCTTCGCAATATGCGAGTAACCTTTTCCCTTGTTGCAGCGCAAGTGGGTCAAATAAAGCAGCTCAGTGTGGATAATAAACTCCTCCGGGACTCTATTCAATCCTCCGAAAAGGCAATCGAAAAACTGAGCCGTTCAGTCTTCGAAAAACTGAAGGCGGTGGCTCATCTTCTGAAGGCTGATGTGGTCGAAACCACACGAGACAATCTCAGCCAAGATGACTGGTCTGCGCTAGTCATGGCCCAAGCAGAGTCACTTCTCGAGTATCTCCCTGAGGATACACAGCGACGAGAAGAGGTGATCAGAATCAGAGTTCGATCAGCCGCTTCTGCTGTCCTCAGCCGGGTTCGTCTTCACCATGGCCCAGATGCAGATCTGAATCCATTGGTGGGACCGGTTGAGGTTGAGAGTGAAGAGCAACTAGACGCTGTCATGGAGGAGATTAATCCCCTTGTAGATAAGCTCCTGACTGAGCTTGGGATCGAATGATCCCTATACCTGTACAAAAACAGTTGTATACAATGCAATGCACATGGAAATTCATTTTTTGAAAATGAATATATTTTTGTTGTCTTATGTCGTTTCATATTATAAACATATCCCCCTAGCCCCCGCCTGTGATTGTAGATACTGAAGACTTAGTATTACAAACACAGGAGAAAAGTGAATATAACGACCAGGGGTGAGTGATCGAATCAACAATTATGATCACTATAACACCTAGCCTTGTTTGCAAACCAGCAGCCACTCAGATAACCAAGGACTTGCCAGAAAGCCCCGTGTGTGTTGAGAAACGGCTTATTTAGGAGTGACTTATCTGAAAGTGGTTATGAGATCGGCCAGCGAATCCGACCAGGATGTTATAATGATCTAACCGCGGGCGACCAGCCCCCGAGCCGAATTCGCAGTGGATGGGCATAAAGGGAAATATTCATCATATGAAAGCAAAATATTTTTTATTTTTATGAAAAAATGCTAATTGAACAGGAAAAATGTGGTTGAGTACTTACACGTAAAACTTGCGAAGTTATCGATGTTCCAAGTATTGGGTAAAATTCGACCATCCTCCATGGCTAACCGCGCGGATCCTGGTCGCGGTACCGAGACCACAGTGTAAGGGCCTTCCCACTTCGGAGAGAATTTGTTGCGATTAGACTGATCTTGGATTTTTCGTAAGACCAGGTCGCCCACATGAAGACTACGTGGTCACACCCTTTTACTGTGATACTTGCGCAAAGCTTGCAAGTATGCCGCGGACTTGACCAAAGCACGATCACGCCTTTCTTCTAAGAGGATGAGATCTTGTGACCGCTGTTCGGACTGATTAACCTGTTCGAATTGTTCTATCCGAACAGACCCAATACTAACTTCTATAGGCAATACAGCCTCGGCCCCATAGACCAGATGGAAGGGCGTCTCACCGGTGGCTCGACTAGAAGTAGTTCGTAGTGCCCATAGAACGGTATAAAGCTCGTCTGCCCAAGCCCCCGAGCGACTCTTAAGGCGATCAAAAACACGTTTCTTAATGCCTTGTAGTATCTGCCCATTGGCTAGTTCTACAGCACCATTGCTTTGTGGATGCGCCACAGAAGCAAAGCACACTTTAGTTCCAATCTGGTCGCAATAGTCTAGGAAAAGACCACTAGCGAACTGAGAACCATTATCGGTGATAAGACGGTTTGGAACACCAAAGCGAGCCACAATGTTCTTGTGAAAGAACTTTTGTGCTGCTGATGCGGTAATATTTCGTACCGGTTCGGCCTCGATCCACTTTGTAAATGTGTCAATGGTTATGAACAGAAACTTGTCTCCGTTGACCGCTTGTGGCATATGACCAACAATATCCATTCCCCAGACCGCGAAAGGCCATGCGAGGGGAATGGTTTGTAACGCATAGGCAGGTTGATGAACCTGTCTTGCGTGGAACTGACACTGAGGACACATCTTGACCATACGCTTGGCATCATCAAGTGCCGAAGGCCAGTAGAATCCTTGTCGAAAAGCTTTTCTGACCAGTGTCCGATATGACGCGTGCGCACCGCATACACCGTCATGTATTTCTTTCAAGAGGGATTTTCCTTCCTCTTGAGATATGCAACGCATGAATACTCCTTGAGTACCCTTTCTGTACAGAACCCCATCTATGAGCTTGTACAGACGCGCTTTTCAAATTAACCGATCGCTTTCGGTTTCGTCCTCGGGTAGGGTCCCGTCTTCAAGATAGACTCTCAATGGATGAGTCCAATCCTGTTCCTGACCGAGGTTGGTAACGGAGACTATTACCGGATCATCCTCGACCGAAGTCATGATCGAAGGACGATCCAAGTGTTCAATGAACACTCCTGCCGGAGCGGATGTACGTGAGGACCCAATTTTGGATAATTGGTCTGCGAGAATGTTGTCCTTTCACGGGATATATTGGACTTCGAAATGACTGAAGTGTTTTTCCAATTTCCTCACTACGCCAGGTAATGAGCCATTGTCTCATCGGAGGTGCTGTACTCCTTGTTTACCTGGTTTACGACTAGCTGTGAGTCTCCCCTCACCATTAATCGACGGACTCCGAGGAATTTTGTGTTGCCCGGAGCCCTGCAAGAAGACCTTCATACTCTGCTGTGTTGTTGGTCGCAACAAAGTGTAGTTGGATGACATACTTAAGCTGTTCGTCCTGAGGCGTAACTAAGACCACTCCAGCCCCCGAGTGTTGAAAACTACGGGAGCCGTCAAAGTACATTGTCCAGTAATCGGGGCACTCCAATTCCTCTGGCATCTGCACGGGTGGCTCAGGGTTGGTCCATTCGACCACAAAGTCGGCCAAAACCTGAGACTTAATAGCCGTGCTGGGCGTGAAATGGATCTCGAAGGCACCGAGTTCGACTGCCCATTTGGCGATTCGACCAGATTTCTCTGGGTTTCGGACAATATCCCCCAAAGGAAAAGAGGAGGGTACTGTGATCTTGTACGCTTGGAAGTAGTGTCGTAGCTTACGGGAAGCCATCAGTAGCGCGTAAAGTATCTTCTGGACCTCAGGGTAACGCTCCTTAGGACCATGAAGTACCTCGCTCACATAGTAGACGGGTTTGTGTATTCCTTCCCTATCCGCGATCAGAACGACGCTGACCGCGTGCGGTGTGGCCGCCAGATAAAGAAGCAATGGTTCTCCTTTGTCGGGAGACACCAATACTGGCGGATTGGATAGATATGTCTTTACCTCCTGAAATGCTTTTTCGGCGTCATCCGACCATGTAAAATTGTAATGCTTCCTCAAGGCTTTGAAGAAAGGTAATCCCCTTTCGCCTAGTCGCGATATGAAATGACTTAAAGCCGCCATGTGACCAGCCAGGCGTTGAACATCCTTCATAGTCGAGGGCAATCTCATTTGTTCCATGGCCCTGATTTTTTCAGGATTAACTTCAATGCCCCTGGAACACACAAGGAAACCAAGAAGTTTTCCTGAAGAGACCCCGAAAGAACATTTCTCCGGGTTTAATTTTATTCCAAAGCGATTCAAATTACAGAAAGTTTCAGCGAGATCGTCCAAATGAGACAATCCCTTGGTACTTTTTACAACCAAGTCGTCTACATATGCTTCGAGATTACGCCCTATCTGGGAAAGAAAGGTCTTTTGCATCAAGCGCTGGTGTAGTCGACGCACATGCGCCACTTTCCATTTGACTTGCGGACCATGACTGGATTGGCGAGCCATTCCGGGTGATCGACTTCACGGATGAACCCCGCTTGTAGGAGTTTGTCCAACTCTTCTCGGATGGCTTCTTGCCGGTCAACAGCAAAACGCCTGAGCTTTTGCTTTATTGGTCGTTGTCCAGGTCGAATTGCTAACCTGTGCTCAATTACTTCCCTTGGGACACCGGGCATGTCGGACGGTTTCCACGCAAACACATCTGCGTTAGCCCGGA
This sequence comes from Pharus latifolius, assembly GCA_019359835.1. NCBI lineage: Eukaryota > Viridiplantae > Streptophyta > Magnoliopsida > Poales > Poaceae > Pharus > Pharus latifolius. The sequence goes on along the minus strand of CM033323.1, from coordinate 32,156,183 downwards.
GGAAAGCAATGAGATCGAGTTCCTATTTGGCACCCAGAGCTGATCCGACCCGAACTGTCTTGGATGGATCATCTGGGTACAAAGGAACCAGTTTGAGTTTCTCATCTGGTCGAGGAGCAGCCTTGATCGCGTTGGTGGCGACGGTGGCGACCTGAGCGTCCCGGAGAGGAAGTTGATCGACCATCTCCAAAGATAGCCGGTCGCACGTGAGTGCCACGTTGCGACTGCCTCTGACCGAGATGACACCTTTGGGGCCAGGCAATTTTCCGCACTGGTAAGCATAGTGCGTTGCCATCATGAATTTAGCAAGAGTTGGCCTGCCAAAGATTGCATTATAAGCCGAATCACAATCGATTACGTCAAAAGTAACCAACTCTGTTCGGAAGTTGTCCGGTTCTCCCAGTGTGACCGGGAGGACCACATGTCCCAATGGCATCATGGAGGGGCCTGGGATTATCCCATAAAATGGATGGATTATGGACTTGATCTTCGAACGAGGAATTTGCATCTCGTCGAGCGCCTTGACCAGCAAAATGTCAAGGGAACTCCCTCCATCGATCAGGACCCTTTCGACTCTCGCGTTACTGATGATCGGGGTAATGACCAGAGGGAGCCTCAATGGTCGGGTAAACCCCGTAGGACAATCAGAACGATCGAATGTCAAAGGTGTATCCGACCAACGGGGGTACTGAGGTTCGCCAAGGGATGTCTCCGTTTGGTTAACCTCTCAGGTAAAAGGCCTTAAACTGCCATTTGGAAACGAAAGAAGAAGAACCTCCAAAAATAACATTAATATGATTTTGAGGTACCTGCTAGGACATTTCCTCGTCTCCGTCGGCGTCCCTAAGTCCACACGCCTGTTCTTTAGGTGGTAAGGTTGGCATTGGCCCAACTCCCTGGTAGAAGTCATCCAGTTGCTTCAACCAACTCATGCAATTCTTGAGGTTATGGCCTGCGGAGTTGTGGAGTGGACACCACTTCTTGCCTTCCTGCGGGTTAGTTGACTTTTCTGGCTGGTCGGCACCGCGACCACCAGAGGCAGTTTTATTCTTAAATGAAAGCTTGTTACCTTTTGTCGAAGGTGACTTCTCTGCGACTGCGACCTCGCGATACTGTCCAGAGCGATTCCTCTTCGACTTTTTTGACTTCCCACCCGATGAAGATTCCGGCTTCTTGCTTGAATCTTCTTTCCTGGCGTCCTTGAAGCTTGGTTGAGGTGGTAGGTCCCCCTTGTCGACCATCCGGTTCCATTCGACCGCTTCGGCTGCATCAGAATATCGATCGGCCACTGATCGAGGAGGGTGGATAAGCAAGTCCTCAGTAAATCTCCGGTATCGAACGGCATGTTTAAATGCCCTGATAACGGAGCCATCAGATATGTTCGGGATGGTATTCCTCACCCCGACAAACCTCTTGACAAATTGCCGAAGTATTTCAGTTGAAGTTTGCCGTAGCCGATGAAGGTCGTCCTCTTACCCGGCTTTTGGTAACAATTTTGGAAATTGCTGAGGATGGCATCGCATAGCATTTCCCAATTGTAGATGGAACCCTCGGGCTGATTAAACAGCCAGGTTCTAGCCGGTCCTGCGAGGACTGTAGGCAGGTAGTTGGCCATGACCTTGTCATCGCCTCCCGCCGCTTGGATGGCAATGATATAGATTTGAAGGAACTCGGATGGGTTTTGAGTTTCGTCAAACCTCTCAATGGCCCCTGGTCGAAACTTATCGGGCCAAACGACTGCTCGTAGGCCAGGCGAAAAAGCTTTACAACCAACGTAGGGACCGTGAATCGCCCTGTGACTCTCGGCTGGGTCTTAGGCGACCTCACGCAATGTCGAAGTTACTCGTGGTCCCAAACGAGAGTGGACAGGAACTCGATCCCTACTACGAGAATCCTGCATTCGCCGGTATCTGTCCTGTCGGGACGGTACGGGCGGCGGGTAACTTCGTCGGCCGGAACCAGAGTGAGGACAATCTCGTTCGCGGGAACGTGTTACCGAGCGGGAAGAGGCCGTTGGGGTCGCCTCAGACGCGACCTCATCCAGTCTCTCCGCCAGGATCCTAAAAAAGGCCGGTTTCTGCGCATCCGTGACCGTAGGAGGAAAGTTACGCATGACTTCCGCGATAGATCGCAGTCGACCATGGGTACTTCTCCTTGGGGCACCAGGTGTTACTGTTTCTTCGTCCATCGGGAAACGCTCCGGTGGTAAAGAAGGGGTCTGGTCGCGTCTGCGACCTTGTGACTGCCGAGAAGAACCCGGAGCAGCATCGTAACGAGCCTGCGCATCTTGAAGAGCCTCTAGGGCAGTTTTGCGTAGTTCGTTGTTTTGTTGCTCGAGATCTTGATCCTCCTTCTGTTTGCGATCTTGTTCTTCTCTAATAGCCTGTTGATCGGGAGTTTCTTCCGACAAAGCAGCAAACTGCCTAGGGAGAGAGGTTGCCGATGGGGAAAACATCTCAGTTTGTTCCGATTCGGACTCGAAATCAAAGAGACGGTGAAGGTTATCAGGGTCGAACCTTCCGGGGCTGATTTCCAGGTCGACATCATCCTTCCCCTTAGCCGGGTCGTATGACGGACCGAATTCATCGCCTAGCGCATTAAGAACCTCTGCGGGTTCTGACCTTGCGCTAGTTGCTCCTTGGTCGATAGACATGACCTGGAGAGACGATTCAACCTCTGGAAGATTATGGCCTTCAACCTCCTCCATCGGGACAGGATCGCTTGGAGAAGGCATTGGGATATTAGCATAATCCTCGAGATCGAAATCGTTCCCGGAATCATATGCTCCAGCCATGTTTCAGCGAACCTCCGGATTAAAATTAGGACGCCTTGAGAAAGGCCCCACGGTGGGCGCCAGCTGTCGACGATTCGGACTCGGAGTCCTCAGCCGAACTTATGCAAAATTTGTATTAGTGAGACCTTTCAAGATGACCCTCCGGGAAGGTATGTAGAAAAATGGAGAACAGCAGCACAGAGAGGTTTATACAGGTTCGGGCCCTCGATGGTGGGAGTAATAGCCCTACGTCCTGTTGGGATTTCACTATAGATGATAAAAGGTTACAAGATGGTAGAAAAACTCCTTCACAGGCGAAGGGTTTTTCCTATGTAAATGTACAGAATAAAGCCAGGAAGGCTTGTAAGAACTATCTAATCTAGGCCGTAGACTTGGCTGTTTGAGTGGTTGAGATGTGTTGTATCTCGCCTGCCTCTCTCTTTCTGTTTGATGCATCTTGCCACTCCTTTATACTGATCGAAAGGGTGCCATGCCATAACTGCATCAAATAGTTGTTCGGACGGTTGAATGCGGTTTTTAGAAAACCGCTCTTAACCTCCATGCAGGTTAAACACGTGTTATTCATGGATAACTGCACGTATTAACCTCCTGACGGTTGATTCTCCACGTGGGGGAATCTTCGGGATACTTGGAATATTCCCGCTATAGGAATAGCCGGACAGATGAATTCCAAGCAGCCTGGTCGAGAATGCTCTGACCGCAAGATATTGGCTGATCGCGCAATATCTCGGTCATTCTGTTCGCGTATAGCATATGAACTCCTGACCGCGCGAAGCCTGCGACCTGATCGCACAAAGCCTGCGACCTTGGGCTGATGCTTCTCAGAATACCTTGAGTTTGCACCGCTAGACACGTGTCTGGTTCGAATCTGTCCTGAACCAACAGTGCATTTATTTGAACTGACTCGAGTGTCAATCCTCGTCAATAGCCTCATTTGACACAAGCATGTCAATGAGCTCGCTCGGTGAAGAGGAAAGGTCACAGTTTGCAAGAGTGGTTATGAAGTCTTCGTAGCGACCTTCCGGCAACACCTAAAGTAATTTCCTGCAAATGTCTAGATTGGAAATATTAGCTCCATAGGCCTTGAGCTCATTTGTGATGTTGATCAACCGGTCATACATGGTGGAGAGTGTATGATTGTAACATCCTAGTTTTGGGGTGAAAAGTTTCTTTCTTAAAAATCATGCATGCATATGTCTCTTCTAGATCAACCAAATCAGCCCCAGTTTTATTCTGTTCTAGCCCTAAAATCTCCAAAATTTTTCCTGTGAACCCCAAATCAAGATCAGATTGTTCAGATGTGATCTATCAGTTATCCTAAACCTAAAAGCCTTTAGAACCCAGATCCAATTCTATCTCTAACTTCCAGATTTATCAACTCCTTTCTGTTTTCGAAAACAGAATATCTTATATTACCTAAATACCCTAAGTTTCAGAGATTCAGATTTAATCAAAATCTTAGCCAAGATCAGACCAGATTATTCTTGGGTTATGATCAAGGGTATGCCAATACCTTAATCCAAAAAGTTGGCAGTCAGATTTCACCATCTAAACCTTTTTTGCAAATCAGTCCAAGAGTTATTACAAATTAGTCCTTTATCTGATATCTGGAAACCCAAAAAGGCTAAAATCTTCAGATTAAGTCCAAACTCAAAATTTCTTCAGCAAATCTTTTCTAAATGCTATTTGACACAAGTTTCTTTTCTGTGCAGATTTCAAAATCTCATCCTAATTACCAGAATTCGAAATCAATTGAAACTCAAATTCAATTACCCTAAAAATACCCTATTTTCAGTTTGTATCAAAGACTATTCAAATGTGCCAAATTTTATCAAATGTTTTTGCCAAATATTCTGTTGAATCAAGCCTACCATATTAATGCAATCAATCTCATATTTAACCTTCCAAATAACCAGATTTACAATTTAGTCCAAATCAAGAATCTGAAATCACAAATCAGCCCTAATTTGACCAGGGCAGTAGCCAGTGCACGACCTGAGATCGCCGTGATTCCTTGCGCCGTGCTTGCTCGCCGCCGGTGAAGCTTCGCCGCACTCGTGACCGTGCATGCTTGTGTGTACGTGTCCTTGCTTCAGCCGTGCCGTGGCAACGCCGTGGCAGCGCAGTTGAACAGCATTTGCTCTTGCGCGCAACCAACAACAGGCTTTTGTCAGCAACACCGCGCCACGTTGCTTACTTTACCAGCCGTTGTCGCCACCGCTTTGCACCACCCGACAGTGATGAGTCCCGATGAAACAACCGCTTTGCATTGCCTGTGCACCGTCGCGTCACCGCTCGCCGTTGTTGCATCTGCGCCCGGCAAATCAAATCACTGACTCCAATTCCCTTGCTGCCACTTCATTGCAAGCATCACCCTCTGGTCTATATAAGCAGCCAACACTTGAGCAATCTCCTCTTCACCAGGACTTAACCCAAATTCCAAATCACCTCCACTACAGTCGTCTTCTCCGGCGAGCCGTCGAGGAGGCTCACAGTGCCAGCATATTCCACTACATCAAACACCAAATTAACAGCACCAGAAGGTATAGCTCATCTCCCTCATCATGCTGTACCACTTAATTGAGTTATCTTGCATCCTAACGCCGGTGATTGCCGGAATTGCCAAATGCCCTGTTCCGGCAATGCAGCTCGATTTACCCTGAATTAGCCCTCGAACCTGTGAAGTAAAATGATCAGTGAGCCATTTCCAACAAGCCTATGCATCAAGATCTCCAGATTGAGCTCGAATCGAAGCTTTCCCCAATTTTGAGTTTCTCCAGTCGCCGGCGATCGTCGCCAGGCTTCTCCGATGATCCTCCGGTCAATTTGATGCTACCAGTAGCTTCCTCTTACCTCTCTTTCACTCTCCAAGCTTGGAATCGAGTTCATTCGGCCTAAATCGAAAACCCCCAAATGGCAGTGTTCTTCTCCGGCGCCGATCACCGAAAAACTTTTCCCAGCCGTTTCAGCCCTAATAACTTTGTCCAGTGTGTGTTCCTTAACCTCCTGAGCATTTTTGTCTTCTAGCCCGACACCTAGATCGGCCTAGATTGGAAGTTACAGCTTTGCCAAAATTGTGTCTAGAACTGATTCAATGCAGTGAAGTTCATCGAGTTCATCATTGAATTTCATCACCTTCTAGCCATTTCCTGCCCTAGATTCTGTTGAATGATTTGTTCCTGTTATCAATGCCTACCTCCTAGACAAAGTGGTGCATCATTTGGAGCCCTAGATTAAAAGTTATGCCAAGCCCTAGTTTCTGGCCATGTCAGTCCAATGCCAGACTATGTCAGTCAGTGGCATTATCCCTTTTCACTTCTTTCCAGATGTGCATTTTGAGCATAACCTTGTCCCTTAGATTCCTGAAGTTGTAATCTACAATTTCTTCTTCTATCACAACTTGATTTGAGGCCTTGAATTATATTTGCCGCTTCTGATTGTGCATTTTGAAAACCACTTTGTCCACTGAATTTGTAGAGTTATGATCTACATTTTCTTCTACTGTCATAACTTGAGATAAGCTCTCTAGTTTTCTTGGAAGTTATGTCAGAGTCTTGATCCGAATGTCAATCTGCTGACATTCGCTGCTTTTGATCAAACCAGCCACGAAACTGATGTTCTTATTGCAACCTTGAGATCCTAAGAGCATCTAACACCCATCTTTAGCCAATTCCTTGAAACCCTAGACTCTCAACTCAGTTCAGCTTGCAATCTCAATTATCTCCAATATCATTCAGTCATTCTTGTAAAGCATATCTGCATATAGATCATAAAACATTTTAATATATAAGTAATTATTGTGTGTTTGTTTGTCGCCGAGCAAATCCAGAAGCTGAATTCGAGGACTTCGCTGTTGATCCATCATCAACTGCTGTTTCTTACGACGCGGAAGGCAAGTCATATCCTTGGTCATCTTGAACCTATATTTTAAATGTTGCTAAAACATAACCTTGAATATAGATAATATTGCATGAGAAAGATTGGGAATGGTTGATTTATGAATTGGCAGTACTAGACTGGTTATCTGTGAAATGTGAAATAAACAAGTTTTGAGCCATGAACTATTATATATATGTATGTATATATTTATATTCATGAAATAAAACCCCAAGCTGTGACCAGAAAATGGTATGGAGGGCGGTAGCACTGGAGGTGCTAGACTGCAAAGGATATGCAGGCACTGAAGGTGCAGGGTTGTGGATGGTCTGGTCACTGGCATATAAGGACTAGAACCTTGTGTTGTGTGTCTAGTGGCATGAACAACGTGCTAACCGCAAGCCTGGTATGGGACAGGCCTGAACAAGTACTTATGTGAATCGCACATGAAACCCCTGCATGAGTTGTGTAGTGATGCACGTTTGGCACGGAGGATGGCTCCCACACATATCATTGAAGGTGATCTCGCACGCTGACCCAGTAATGGGAATAAGCAAAGGGGTGGAGGTTAGGGTACAACCTGCCACAACTGTGGTTCGCGGAGAGCCACAGGGTCAGGGGTGAATTGTGAGTGATACATAACAAAAGTTCTTGTTATTTCCACCTTGCCGCTCACAGTATGAAGTGAGTCAGGGGTCCAATCATTTTGTTATGATAGGAAAGGCTTGAAAGTGGAATATCTTGTGGGTAAATTGGTACCTCTCTGCAGAGTTAAAAACGTATTCGAATACTCCGAGCTTCCGGGTTTATAGGAGTCTGCTGCGGTGGATTAAATCCACGAGGTGTGACACAAGTATATTTTCTAAATAAAATGTGTTAAATCAAAATTACCCAAATGACATGTGTTGTCATGATAAGGAGTGCTGCCGTGGGCTGTCGTGTGTCGACGTGTCGCGGTAGTGCTATAACCTAGTGAACATGAATGATGATGTTATATTATGAAAAGTGCTGCCATGAGATGAGGTATGAAAGAAAAAGATTATTTTATAAACACCCATAATTCTTAACTAGTCTAGGTTCATATCATCACTACTATATGTATCTATTCTTACCTATGACTTACTGAGTACGTAAGTGCTCACCCTTGCAACCTACAAATCAGTAGATGGAGCGTTCAATGATCAAGATGAAGGCGTGGAGAACTTCTTGTATCCAGAAGGAGGAGAGTCAGTCCCGTCATTGCCCTGATGTGTTGTTCTGCCGTCCACTTCTCTTTGTGGGTGGGTCACCTATCTTCTGCCGTGTAGTTGTTATTTTGCTAAACCATGTATGCCGTGAAGGCATTGTAATATTCTTATGTAATATCAAGGCCAGCAGGCCATACTGCTTAACTATTTTGTAAGTTACTCTGTTGCAATGTGAATATACTCCTGTGCTTGACTTATCCTGGGAAGTCAAGGGTTTGTGTATGCTATGCATATATGGGACTAGCTGCAGCGAGCTAGGTCTCTACAGGAGTAGTCGTGGTCCCAGTTTCGGGGCGCGACAATGATGCTCCAACATCACAAATGCCTCATAGTGCCGCATTAATATGCGCATCTTAGCATGCTCAAAGCTAGATGTGCCCACAAATAAAGACTCAAGGGTGGTCCAAACTTCGTGAGTGGTCGAACAATCACTCACTAGTTCGAGCACATCATGGCTAAGTGATTTAAGAAGCACATCTTTAGCCTTTGTGTTTAAGAGGTGAATATCCTTATCCGACATCAACGAATAAGACATACCCTTTTGCACTAACCTCCATAAATTTAAATTCAATGCCTCAAAATAAGTACTCATAATAATTTTCCAACGAGAATAATTTGAGCAATCAAACCAAAATCCTCTATCGAGTTCATCCTTTCTCTCTAGGCGATAAAGCCAATAAATGAGAGACCTCTGATACCACGTGTAGGATCGAGGATGCCAACTAGAGGAGGGGTGAATAGGAGGCTTTAAAAATTATTTTTTGATTAAACAATTTTTGCAAGATATTTAGGAAAATTGAGTTTTTGCAAAAGGTTTAAGACTATATAACATCTAGTTGCATTCAACAGTAGAGAGTATGCAATACAACATGCAACAAGATTAATTTGAACAATTGTGTCAAGGTAAATACGAAATGTATAAGAGAGAAACAATTGACACAATATTTTTTACCGAGGTCTCGGAGACTTGCCCAGTCTCCCCTACTCCTCGTTGAAGTGCTAACGCGTGAGCCTCGCTTCTATATCCACGAAGGATATCTCCACTCAGGTTGCTCCTTCTCCACTCCGGATAGGTGAGCATCAATACCTTTCACACATTGTTTGTCAAGCCTCTCCAACAAACTTCAACGGAGAGATCGCGACTCTCCTCCACCGACTGTCTATGCGATGGCGATCGCCAAAAGTAACAAATCGGACTCTTTCACTTGAATGAATCAAGTGCTAGAAACTCAAATGATGCAAATGAATGCTCACACTCTAGCACTAGCTTGCAAATGATGGATGAAGTGCATTAAGCACTCTTAGCCTCTCACAAATGCTTCTCCTCTCAAATGCTCTCAAAGATTTGGCTCTAAATGAAAGAGATTGATTCCAAAGAGTTTGGCTAGCATATGCACAAGAATTTTGAGTTCTTGAGCAACCTCAAATGTGTAGCTTCTAGGCCCCTAAAGAGTGTTTTAGTAATTAATGACAATTACAAATGTTGTACTAACGATACCTGTTAAGTTGTGTAAAGAACAAGCTCAAAAGACAGGTTAATGAAAGGCAAAGAAAGAGCCTCATGATGAAGAAAGGACATTGAGTAAAGAGGCTAAGGTACGGAATGGGATCTTTTTCCATTTTACCGGTCTAAGGTGGTTAGAGAAGAATTTTGACCGGATTTTAGGATAGTCGCCGTACTATTAAGAGGAGCATGTGGTGTATCACGAACTACTTCATCTATGTGCCACAAATCATAAAATCAACTTGCATTGCATATTAGAAGGTCATATACTTTGAAAATGCAGTTTACCATTCATTTCAGACAAATTCAGTCTCAGTCGGTCTGACCGATTATTAGCCGGTCTGACCGAATGGACGGTCTGACCGAATGTTTACTCGGACTGACCGACGTTATGTCAAAGTGTAGTTTATTTCTTAGAAAGGTCGGTCTGTCCATAGTTAAGACCTAGGTCAGTCTCCTGGAACTTCATGACTCATCTTTCTGAAACATATTATGTTATGACGATCTGACCGTTTGCTAGACCGGTCTGACCGAGAAATCGATCTGACCGAGGTTTTGCACTACTGTCTGACCGTGTGGCCGGTCTGTCCGTAATTATCGGCCTGACTGTATAAAGTGTCGAGAAACTATGTCGTCTCTGGACAGTTTCACGGTCTGACCGCATTTGGCTCCGGTCTGACCGTGAGTGTGCCTGACAAGGGCAGGTGAGCATTTATTGCGCCTGTTTAATGCCGTTGCAATTGCGGCGGGATTATACCTGCGGTCTGACCGCCAAGTGATCTTTTTCTCCCAACGACCTATAACGGCTATATTTATTGTGGGGGGTATATATACTCCCATGCACGGCCCTGTTCATAACTTTTGGTATATTTGTGAACATTGTCATCATCCTTGAGAGCTTAAGCAAGGTTCATACACTCTAGGGTTCTAATTCTTGAATTTGTGAGAGTGTGCATTTGAGATCTTCTAGTGCATTGCATTTAGATCACTAAATCAATCTTGTGGCACTAGAAGAAGGTTAAGTGATCATCACCGGCTTGTTACTCTTGGAGTTTGCCGGCTCTTAGACGGCTAGGAGGAAGGTTTTGGAGAGCTCTTCAAGGAAGATTGTGAAGAAGCCTCAAAACGTCTTGTGAAAGGGTGGAGCACGCCTTGCCGGAACGGTAAAGTGCATCATTAGTGAAATCGAGGTTTGGATAACTCATCACACTAATCCGGCTCAAGATCTAGGTCACTTCTTGAGAGAAGGTTGACTAGATAGAGGAGCGGTTAGAGATTTGAGTTTGCCTCAACGTGGATTAGGGGTGATCGGCAAATCACCGAGACCACGTGATATATCCTTGTGTTAAAATTGTTCATTGTTCATCTTGTTTTAGTTATTTGCTCTCATTTTTTATTAATTGCTTGATTAGTTGTTAATTTGTTAAAATCGTCTATTCACCCCCCCTCTAGTCGATATCTTAGATCCCTTTCAATTGGTATCAGAGCAAGGACTCCATATTTAGAGGATTTAACCATCCTGGAATAGGATAAAGATGGCTAGTGAGGGTCGGATTAATATTGGCAAACCACCACTCTTTGATGGATCAAACTATACTTATTGGAAAACTAGAATGATGGTTTATCTTAAAGCCATGGGTGGAAAGATTTGGAAAGTGGTGGATGAGGGCTTTACAATTCTTGACGATGATGACATGACTAACCTAGATAGAGATAATGCCTTAGCTAATGCTCAAGCCATGAATGTTCTTATAATGCTCTAAATCTAGGTGAATTTAATAGAATTTGTAAACTTGAAACGGCTCATGACATTTGGAGAAATCTTATGGATATTCATGAAGGAACCTCGATGGTCAAGGATGCTAAATTATTTATCCCTAAGGGCCAATTTGAAAAGTTTGCTATGTTGCCCAATGAAGATGTCTCGGAGATGTTCAACCGATTAAATAATATAGTAAATGAATTAAAAGGGCTTGGTATGGATGTCACGAATGTGGAATTTTGTCATAAATTTCATAGAGCTTTACCTTCAAAATATGATACAATTGTAACCTTACTTGTGCGCTCAAACTTGAAGAGTGTGACTCCTTTGGAAGTCTTGAGTGAGATTCTCACTCATGACATATTCAAGAAATCTCAAGAAGAAGTGAAAGATGAGGCTTCTGACTCCAAGAAGAAGAACATAGCACTCAAAGCTCAAGCCTCCAAAAGGGAAGACAATGAAGAAGAAAGCGATGAGAGAGACACCGATGAGGAAATGGCTCTCTTTGTGAGAAGGTTCAAGCGGTTCATGAAGAAGAGATATCAAGGAAAGTCCTTCAAGAAAGGACAATCATCCAAGAGGAACCCATTTGAAGAAAGAAGATGCTTTGATTGCGGTGAAAAGGGACATATCTCCGCACAATGCAAAAACAAGGAAGAAGAAAAATCAGTGAAGAAGAAGAAGTACAAAAAGGAAGGAGAAAGCAAGAAGAAGGTTTTCAAGAAATATTACAAGAAGAAGAAGGATGGACAAGCTTGCTTCATTGAATGGGATTCGAACGCTTCAAGTTCCGATTCCGAAGATGAAGATGAAGCATCACCCAAAGGACTCGCCGGAGTAGCTATCAAGGAAGCTCCATCTCTATTCTCCACTCCTCATTGCCTCATGGTTAAAGGAGAATCTAAGGTATCATGTGATGAAGATGAATACTCTTATGATGACCTAGTTGAGATGATCACCGGCTTTGATGACTATATGAGTAAAGAAAAAGAAAAATTCAAGGAATTGAAGAAGAGATACAAAACTCTTCAAAATTCCTATGAGGAGAAAAACACATCTCATGAGAGTCTCAAAGAAACTCATGAGATGCTTAAGGAAGCTCATGACCCATTGATTACTCATAAAGCCAACAAAACAGGTAATGACATAGGCATCACTTGCAATATTTTGAATGACTTGCCCATGATGTCTACTTCTAGCATATCTACATCTTGTGAAGATTTAATTGAATTACCATCTAGACTCAAAATTGATGACCATGTGCTTAGTCTTGAAAACAATGAACTTAAGGACAAAATTGAAAAACTAACAAATGATCTAGCTAAATGCTATGTAGGAGAATCAAAATTAAGACATCTACTAGATAGTCAAAGGTTCTCCTTAAGAAAAGAAGGACTAGGCTACATTCCTAAAAAGGGGAAACATGCATTTGTTCCATCTAAAACCATATTTGTAAAAGAAAAGGGATATTGCAACAAATGCAAAAGTTTAGGTCATATTGAGAAAGATTGTCATGCTAGCAAAAGTAACTCATCACTTATATACAACTCTTGCTATGTTTTAAAGAAAATGAACAATGGTGATGTTAAAGCCAAATTTGTTGGAACCCCGATAATTGGTGCCAAAAAGAAAACCATTTGGGTCCCAAAATCCTTGGTAACTAACCTCCAAGGACCCAAAAAGATTTGGATACCTAAAAGGACATAACTTTGTTTTGTAGGTAAATTACAAGGCCGGAGGACAACATTGGGTGCTCGATAGTGGATGCACTCAACGTATGACCGGTAATCACAATATGTTCTCCTCTTTAAATAACGAAGGTGCGGAATATGACAAGATCACATTTGGAGATAATAGCAAAGGAAAGGTAAAAGGTTTAGGTAAAATTGTCATCTCAAACGACCTCTCCATCTCTAATGTGTTGCTTGTCGAATCTCTTAATTTCAATCTTTTATCTGTAGCTCAACTTTGTGATCTTGGATTTATATGTACATTTTATCCAAAAGAAGTGATTATCACTAGTATTGATGATAATTGGTTAATTTTCAAAGGTTTTAGACATGGCAACCTCTATTTAGTTGATTTCAATTCAAATGATGCAAATCTTGGTTCATGCTTGTTTATTAAATCATCTAAAGGTTGGCTATGGCATAGAAGGCTTGGACATGTTGGAATGAAACAACTAAATAGACTAGTTAAACATGATTTAGTAGTTGGATTAAAAGATGTAAAGTTTGAAAAAGATAAATTATGTAGTGCTTGCCAAGCAGAAAAACAAGTTGCAAACTCACATCCAACTAAAAGCACAATGTCAACTTCTAGTCCACTTGAATTATTGCATATGGATTTATTTGGACCAACTACTTTTGTGAGCATTGGTGGCAATAGTTATTGTCTTGTCATTGTAGATGATTTTTCGAGATATACATGGATATTCTTTTTACATGATAAGTCAATTGTGTTTAACACTTTCAAAAGCTTTGCTCAAAGGGCCGAAAATGAATTTAGTTTCAAGATCAAGAAAGTGAAAAGTGACAATGGCTCCGAATTCAAGAATACCAAGGTTGAAAATTGGTGTGATGATAAGGGCATCAAACATGAGTTTTCGGCTAAGTATACACCGGAGCAAAATGGAGTAGTCGAACGAAAGAACCGGACATTGATAGACATGGCAAGATCTATGCTTTCAGAGTACAATGTTTCGGACACCTTTTGGGCCGAAGCAATCAACACCGCATGCCATGCATCAAATCATCTTTATTGTCATCGACTCCTAAGGAAAACTCCCTACGAGCTTCTCATTGGAAGGAAGCCAAACATTTCCTACTTCTGAGTGTTTGGGTGTAAGTGCTATATCTTGCGAAAAGGGACATGCTTATCTAAATTTCAAAGTAAATGTGATGTAAGATTTTTATTAGGATACTCATCAAATAGCAAAGCATATCGTGTCTACAACCAAAACTCCGGTTTGGTTGAAGAGACACATGACGTTGAATTTGATGAGACTAACGGCTCTCAAGAGGAGCAAGACAACTTGGATGATGTAGGTAATGAAGGGTTGAGAGTGGCGATGAAGAACATGACCATTGGGGATATCAAGCCGAAAGAAGATAGTGATCAAGATGAAGAACCATCCACTCAAGCTATCCCCTCTTCATCAACACCTCAACATGGAGATCAAATAGTTGAAGTGATCAATGTGGAAGACTCCTCTCAACAACAACCGGAAGTACCTTCTACCTCTACTTCACAAAACCCGGTTGATCATCCAAGAATTCATCACTCAATTTCCAAAGATCACCCCGTCGATCAAATTGTTGGTGACTTGCGTAAGGGTGTTCAAACTCGTTCTCGTCTTGCTTCATTTTGTGAAAATTACTCTTTTGTGTCCTCTTTTGAGCCCACACTTGTAGATGAAGCTTTAAAAGATCCGGATTGGGTGAATGCTATGTATGAAGAATTAAACAACTTTACCCGCAACAATGTTTGGGAATTGGTAGAAGAACCAAATCCGGATGAGCACAATGTCATTGGAACCAAATGGATTTTCAAGAATAAACAAGATGCAAACGGAGTGGTAGTAAGAAACAAAGCAAGATTGGTGGCTCAAGGATACACTCAAGTTGAAGGTTTGGACTTCGGTGAAACCTTTGCTCCCGTAGCTAGACTTGAGGCTATTAGAATCTTGCTTACTTTTGCTTCATCTCATAATATTAGACTTTATCAAATAAATGTCAAAAGTGCATTTTTAAATGGAAAAATTAATGAATTAGTATTTGTTAAACAACCTCCCGGATTTGAAGATCCTACAAAGCCAAATCATGTGTATAAACTCTCCAAGGCTCTTTATGGTCTTAAACAAGCACCTCGTGCTTGGTATGAAAGACTTAGAGACTTCTTAATTTCAAAAGGCTTTAAAATTGGGAAAGTTGATACTACTTTATTTACTAAGAAAATTGGAAATGATTTCTTTGTATGTCAAATTTATGTTGATGACATCATATTTGGATCTTCTAACCAAGATTTTTGCGAGGAATTTGGTAATATGATGTCCATAGAATTCGAGATGTCTTTGATAGGTGAACTAAGCTTCTTCCTCGGACTACAAGTTAAACAACTCAAGGAAGGAACTTTTGTCTGTCAAAGCAAATATGTGAAGGACCTACTCAAGAAGTTCGGACTTGGAGAAGCAAAACCAATCAAGACACCAATGGCCACAAACGGTCACCTTGTCTCTGACGAAGGAGGTAAACTGGTAGACTCAAAGCTTTATAGATCTATGATTGGTAGTTTACTGTATCTTACTGCTTCTAGGCCCGATATTATGTTTAGTGTTTGTATGTGTGCAAGATTTCAAGCCTCTCCTAAAGAAAGTCATCTAATGGCCGTTAAGCGCATTTTGAGGTATCTAAAATATTCATCTAGTATAGGGTTGTGGTATCCAAAAGGTGCTAAATTCGAATTAATTGGATATTCTGATTCCGATTATGCGGGATGTAAAGTGGATAGAAAAAACACCTCTGGCAGTTGTCAACTATTAGGAAGATCTTTAGTATCTTGGTCCTCCAAGAAACAAAACTCTGTAGCTTTATCAACCGCCAAAGCGGAATATGTTTCCGCGGGTAGTTGTTGTGCACAATTGCTTTGGATGAGGCAAACATTGTTGGATTATGGAATAAAATTTGAAAAAGTGCCTCTTTTGTGTGATAATGAGAGTGCGGTGAAAATAGCCACAAATCCAGTTCAACACTCTCGGACCAAGCATATAGATATCCGACACCACTTCCTTAGAGATCATGTTAGCAAAGGTGATGTGGTGGTGGATAATGTGAGAACCGAAGATCAATTAGCGGATATATTCACTAAGCCCTTAGATGAAAGTCGTTTTTGCAAACTCCGAAATGAGCTTAACGTCATTGACATATCAAATGTGGCTTGAAATGTTGAACTCATATTGCTTGTGCTTAAAGTATCACTTGATTGCTTGAACTTCCTCTCTTAAAGCTTTTTAGACTCTTTTATCGGCAATTGAGTAAAGTGAACCAAAAATATGTTGAGTTATAAGATAAATTCTTCCCTTTTGGTGATATTATCTATATCTCTCTTATAATTATCTTATATTTATATATATTACCTTATCTGAAGCTCTTGTGAGCATCAAATCAAACAAATTCTCCCAAGTTTTTCAGTCCTTCCAGCGGTCTGACCGAACCAATTGCGGTCTGACCGAATTCATCTCCAGAGAGCTTCTCAAAATCCTTGCTTCCAGCGGTCTGACTGCTCTCTTGCCCACAGTCTGACCGAATTTTCACGACCAGAGACCTTTTAATTTTATCCCGAATCTCTATCCTTTTCACTCTCTTCCCCACTTGTCTTTTTCACGTGCGCCTCAAATTTTTTTTTTTTTTGGAATCTTCCTCTCCGGTCAAACCCTAGCAACACCCGGACAATCCGTGGATCAAGATCACCTCCAAACCATGTCGTCTAGGTATATTACTCAGATTCTTCTTCAATATCAAATTCGTTTACTGTTCTTCTTGGGGTTGAGGGCAAATGTGATGAATCTAGTCTAAATCTGGTCATATCCTGAAATTGATTCGTCCCCTTGATGCAATAAGTATTTTCACACGTATATTTGTCCACATTGTGCCCTAAATTCTAGTAAATCTCAGGATTCATGTCAAACCCTAACTCTACGGTTGCGCCGGTCTGACCGCCCTTGTTTCGGTCTGACCGACAGCAGCAGTAAAGCCAGGGTTTGCTGTTCTGTTGTCGTCTCTATTCTCATCATACATTCCTGTTTCCTAGTATCTTACCTACTGCATATCTTCCAAATCTTATAGTGGTCGAGGTACTCAAGGCATTGCCTCCATTCGGACAAACAAGAAGAAATTGGCAAAACGGCCAAAAAGGGCTCTTCCCTCGAGCAGTAGCGACAGTCACGATGATGATTGGGTGCCCTCGCCCGGAGATTCAGAAACAGAACAGTCGTCTCACCGTGGCAGATCTTCTCATGTGGGCATGGACATTGAAAGTGAGGACGATGAAATAAATGTCCACACTTATCAAGGCCCGAAGAAGAACTGGACGTCAAGTGACTACACGAAGGCGAGGACCTCCTACGCCTACAATCATGCAAATGACGCCACGACTCCTCATTTCCACTCGATGACCCAACAGGATGCATTCTATGGGCATCTGATCCACAAGAACATTTTTGAGCACAAGTGGATCAAATGGGCGTATGTGGTGAATCAGCCCATCATGGCTCCCTTGGTACAGATCTTCAAGGACATTGGTCTCTATGACTTTGTGGAGCACAAATGTCCATGGAACGCCACTGCTATCAGACAGTTTTGTCCTACAATCGAGATCAGATGGGCGGACCAGAAGATCATGTGGATGACAGGCTCTAGGCGGTATGAGGCCACTTTTGAGGAGTTTGCTGCGGCAAACAAGATAAATTATGAGGAAATGAAGGAGGGGATCAATATGGAGGATGAGTATTACCTCCATGAGGATGACTGGCTCCAGTTTTATGAGCAGCCGGGAGGTGGACAGCGGATCGTACCTGGCACCGTTACAGGTCTCAAAGTCCTCCCTGCTGTGGTCAACAAAATCATCCGAGCCACGATCCATCCAAAGAGTGGAAATCGAGAAGTGGTCCGAGATTACTATTGGAACTTCATCGACCACATCCTCAAGAGTCATCGGATCAATATTGTCTCATTCATCTTGAAGACAATTGAGGATGTCTCGGTAACCACTCTGCTGAACCTATACTTTGCTCCATATATCATGTCTTTGCTGCTCCAAAAGACGAAGTTCCCTCGCGGATCATGTGACATCAGACATCTCGGCTATAAGCCATTTAGTGTCAATCCGCGCATCTTGGCTCGAGACCATGGAGCACAGCATCAGTAGCAGCAGCAGCCGGCTCAGCCTATGCCTCCTCCTCCTCCTCAGCCTCAGGCACAGCAGCCAGCACAGTCTAGCCAAGCCCCCGCCTGGTTTTCACAGTTCCAGCAGTAGTTCCATCAGCTGATGATGGATCAGTTTGCTACTCTTCTCCAGGGGCTTGAGCTCGCTCGCTCGGACTTGGCAGCATTGAATGATCAATTCCAGACCTTCTCGTCGCACCAGGATTAGTTCGAGCAGCGCTTCGACGCATTCTCCACTCACTTCTACACCTGATTCCCTCAGACTCCTCCTTTTCATCCTCCAGATGATGATGCTCCCGCCGATTCCTAGCTTTTATGGCAATTGATGCCAAAGGGGGAGAGAAGAGAGTAGGAGAGAACTTTAATGAAAGAACTTTTGATGTAAAGTTTTAACTTCTCTGTGATATTTTGTTAACCTATGTGGATGACACTTTTGTGAGATTGTTACTTTATGATATATGAGATGTGTTTATGTTATTTCATATGACCTTGTGATATTGACATCATGTGTTGAATTGAATGTGTTATTTATGATCTATGCGATGTTTTGAATACTCTTGTGATACTTCATGACTATTTTTGAGAATGAATTGAGATATCCTCTTATATACATGTTTGAACTCTATCAAAAGTCCAAAACTCTCATATTCATATATTTAGGGGGAGTGTGTCTTTCTCTACTATGCTTATTGAAAAATCCTTTAAATGCTCAAATTCAATCATCTACTCTTTATGTTGTCATCAATTACCAAAAAGGGGGAGATTGTAGCTTCTAGGCCCCTAAAGAGTGTTTTAGTAATTAATGACAATTACAAATGTTGTACTAATGATACCTGTTAAGTTGTGTCAAGAACAAACTCAAAAGACAGGTTAATGAAAGGCAAAGAAAGAGTCTCATGATGAAGAAAGGACATTGAGCAAAGAGGCTAAGGTACGGAATAGGATCTTTTTCCATTTTACCGTTCTAAGGTGTTTAGAGAAGAATTTTGACCGGATTTTAGGATAGTCGCCGTACTATTGAGAGGAGCATGTGGTGTATCACAAAATACTTCATCTATGTGCCACAAATCATAAAATCAACTTGCATTGCATATTAGAAGGTCATATACTTTGAAAATGCAGTTTACCATTCATTTCAGACAAATTCAGTCTCAGTCGATCTGACCGATTATTAGCCGGTCTGACCGAATGGATGGTCTAACCGAATGTTTACTCGGACTGACCGATGTTATGTCAAAGTGTAGTTTATTTCTTAAAAAGGTCGGTCTGTCCGTAGTTAAGACCTAGGTCAGTCTCCTGGAACTTCATGACCCATCTTTCTGAAACATATTATGTTATGACGATCTGACCGTTTGCTAGACCGGTCTGTCTGAGAAATCGATCTGACCGAGGTTTTGCACTACAGTCTGACCGTGTGGCCGGTCTGTCCGTAATTATCGGCCTGACCGTATAAAGTGTCCAGAAACTATGTCGTCTCTAGACAGTTTCACGGTCTGACCGCATTTGGCTCCGGTCTGACCGTGAGTGTGCCTGACAAGGGCAGGTGAGCATTTATTGCGCCTATTTAATGCCGTTGCAATTGCGGCGGTCTGACCGGGATTATACCTGCGGTCTGACCGCCAAGTGATCTTTTTCTCCCAACAGCCTGTAACGGCTATATTTATTGTGGGGGGTATATATACTCCCATGCACGGCCCTGTTCATAACTTTTGGCATATTTGTGAACATTGTTATCATCCTTGAGAGCTTAAGCAAGGTTCATACACTCTAGGGTTCTAATTCTTGAATTTGTGAGAGTGTGCATTTGAGATCTTCTAGTGCATTGCATTTAGATCACTAAATCAATCTTGTGGCACTAGAAGAAGGTTAAGTGATCATCACCGGCTTGTTACTCTTGGAGTTTGCCGGCTCCTAGACGGCTAGGAGGAAGGTTTTGGAGAGCTCTTCAAGGAAGATTGTGAAGAAGCCTCAAAACGTCTTGTGAAAGGGTGGAGCACGCCTTGCCGGAGCGGTAAAGTGCATCATTAGTGAAATCGAGGTTTGGATAACTCATCACACTAATCCGGCTCAAGATCTAGGTCACTTCTTGAGAGAAGGTTGACTAGATAGAGGAGCGGTTAGAGATTTGAGTTTTCCTCAACGTGGATTAGGGGTGATCGGCAAATCACCGAGACCGCGGGATATATCCTTGTGTTAAAATTGTTCATTGTTCATCTTGTTTTAGTTATTTGCTCTCATTTTTTATTAATTGCTTGATTAGTTGTTAATTTGTTAAAATCGTCTATTCACCCCCCTCTAGTCGATATCCTAGATCTCTTTCAAAATGTAGGCCAAGACGAGATATATATAGCCCCCCCAAAGCAACTAGCCGTTTGAAACAAGCTGACAAAATTTTGTACAAGCCAGACATTGTCTGGCCATGCCGGACAATGTCCAGCCAGTGCAAGTCAATATGACCATTGCAAACATGTTAATTACCGTTGGGCTCTTTTTGTGAAGGTCGGACAAATAATCTTTTGTCCGGACAAAAAGCCCGAACAGATTCATTTGTCTCTGAATCATTCTTAGATTAAGGCTCACACAAATTGTATAGGCCGGACAATGTCTGGTCACCATAGACAATGTCCGGCCTGTGCAAAACGAAAACAAAACTTTACCATTTTTACTCTAACTCAACATTTGGGGTATATGCACATGCAATTAGTCTATTTTCTCACGGATATGTCTGTTAACACTCAGCATAGACCACGACCAATTTTGATTGAAGAACTTTATGCCACTGGTCGAATATCCGATCGAAAATAGGTGATCAAATGGGTATGGTCGAGTGTCCGTATTCGAGTTGAACTAGTACGACTAGTTTGAACACCTATGACCACAACCAGCTCCAAAAAGTGATACAGCCTAAATGTGCAAATACGACCACGACCAGCTCTAGTACTGAAACAGATTGATTTAGCTGGCGACCATGACTAAGTGTAGTTTTCAAACATTATCTCTAATTCAACCAAAGTACACTTGATTTTCTAGCAATGCAAGAGGTGATTAAGCACTAGTGCAAAATGATATGAATGCATTTGAACTTCCACACTAAATCGACTCAAGTTACTATTTTCCGATCCCTCTTAATAGAACGTTCAAACTAGTAAAAAGAAGTCCTATCAAATTGGTCTATCTCCAAACACCGAGACCGATAAAATCTAAAGAAAATGATTCTTAATCTTGGATCTTACATTCGGTGAAGTTTGACCTCGTGAAGCTAGACCTCGCTCAAGACGGCTCACATTGACATCAACCTCCATACGCCCTTGCTTGCTTTCATCTCGCAATATGCTTTGAGACTACGACACATACACTCATTGAACAACGTTAGTCTCATAGTTGGGTTGTCATTAATCACCAAAGAAATTACTCCCCAAAGGAGTTGACTCAACAATTTTTCTTTTCGGTGTTTAATGACATAACCATTTTCGATAAACCACAAAAGGATAAGAGATGAAATACACAATCATATATATCCATATATGATAAATGATAGGCACATGATCTATATTACTCATGTCATGATAACAAGATGCAAATACATATGACTAATATGATGAGTTCCCCCTCAACATATGCAACGATATTAAACCATAACAAGGGAGACTTCAATTTCAAGATTTAACACATGACACTTCAATTGACAATTAGCACAAGCTCGATGCAAGCATAGATAACTGATATGAAGAGCTCCCCTTCAACATATGCATTGATATTAAACCTCTACAAGGGAGACATCAGTTTTAGGATTTAACAAATAACATTTCAATTTTCTTGTGCTAAAATTGGGTTTATCCAAATTGTCATTAATCATCATAGAGTTTATCCAAATTGTCATTAATCATCAAAATCTAGACCCAACACTAAGAACTCAAGAACTCCCGAAAATTCTTGCTAAGGGTCAACTATTTTGTCTGTTGCTAGAACGAGAATTTAGGGTTTAGAGGAAGAAAATGTAAGGAACTAATTGCAAAACTTAAGATCGAGATCGAGGAGGAATTACGCCTTCTGGATTAGGTTATCCCTAACCCTAGAAATGAATTACTCGCAAAAAGCCATAAAAGTACATCAATAATAAAAAATAAATAAAAACTTACTTGATTGCTTCAAGATTAGGTCATCGTCCTTGTCGGCTTACAAACGCAGAAAATAGAGAAAGGGGTTCTACTAAAACTAAACTAAAGCATAAAAGAGACATATGAAAGCATGTAAAAAGCATAAAAGAGCATGTCTAATTGAGCTAAATGTTTCTCTATTTATGCTACAATGGGTTAACGTGTTCACACACGAAGAGCCAAAATGTTTCTCTATTTATACTACAAGCACTTATCTTAGGTCTTTGCAGCTTCCTTTTTGGTGACATTGCACTTGCGACTTTGGCTCGCGTCCTCAGACTGTGACCTCGGTCAACGCTGCAACCTTGCGCTTGTGACCTTGGCTCTCGTCCTTGGACTGCGACCTTGGCTCGCGTCCTTGGACTGCGACCTCGGGCGACACTGCGACCTTGCGCTTGCGACTTGCAGACCTTCCCGGATCACTTGCAAATTTTATAGAAATAACACTGCATACAAATAGCTCAAAGACATGATTAGTCCAAGACACTTAATGTCATCAATAATCAAAATCAACCCAAAAAGGGCCTAGATGCAATATCATATTCCTCCGCATGGCTCATAGAATACCCGAATATTATCTTTATTACCACTTAATTAAAAATAGCGTTTGGTAGTATCAAAATATACTACTACACATGTAGGAAACTATGATGGTCTCAATCTAAGGATCAATCATAAACATTATTTGAGACCAACTGGTGACACTTAAATAACAAATTCAAACAGTGTCTCAAAATGGGTCTATCCAACATTATATTCTCTAATATATGTCCACATTATTGATTTGATATCTTATATCCATGGTCCGTGAAACATAACCATCAATCAATAAATGCGCTGATCCATTAATCAATAATGTCCTATTTAAAGATAATGAATCAAGGACTTTATTAGAATAATATCATCAAATAAATTTAGAGTCTCACGAACAAGTCACATATTTGTTGATCGAACAAAGATGATAATTTATTCAAATGTTCATAAATACAACTCTGTGATTTTCTCTATGACATATCACTAACAGTTATAACTATGGGTGGTGTCCTACAGTCAAGCTGGTACTCTGATACCACGTGATGTGGGGACCCTGCCTGCTCAGCGTGGTCTCGACTATGCACATGCCTCGACTGCCTAGGATGCAATCGTGCACAAAATAGATAGCAAGAAACCTGCTCTAAATACATAGATAATAACAACCACCTGATAGTACAACATTGGGCCTCTTGGCCTTAGATGTAAGGCCAAATAGTTAGGTTCATAAAACATATGTTTAAACAAACATAACACGCAGCTACATAGACCCTTCCACAGTCGAAGCTAAACTATGGTACGTGACCCTTAAGGCTGTTGAGGAGGACCTTGGTCATCCTCTAATTCTAGTGTGTAGCCTTAAAGATCTTGATCGGGCTCTCCATCTATTGAAGTGATGATTGCAAGGGTGAGTACATTGTACTCAACAAGTCATGGTAACAAGTATTTATATTCAAATACATATATGCATATCAAGCAATTGAATGGAACACATTGCAAGTTTAATAACAAAAATTTTTATGCATGATTTAAATAAAGAAACATTAGAAAACAGTTTAAGCAAACCGAATAATATTTTGAAAACCTTGATAGGTGTTAAATTGCGCCATTCTCAATACATCTCAAAATACTACTTGTGTTGCATCAACATGGGTAGAACCCACTGTGTGCTAGCCCCTAAACACCCAGAGGCATGGAGTATTCAAACACATTTTTAACTCTATAGAGGTGTACCAATTTACCCACAAGATCACTCAACTTCTTATTATTGGCCACGTTTTAGGGAAATCAGGCCAGATCATGCAACTACATGTGAGCGACTGAGTAGAGGCAACAAGGCTTTTCGTTATGCTTTGTAAACATACACCCCTGTCGAATAACTGAACTAACCACTATTGTGGTAGGCTAAAAACCCCCACCTCAACGAGCTTGTACCCATTAATGGGATAGTGTGCTATGTGTGTGGAGTGAAGCCCCAAAGACAGTGAAAGTGATAAAGAGGATGGGTCCCGATCTTTCGATGAGAGGGATACTTTCGATTTGGTGGAAGTGACTTTAATGATCCGACTACACCGTACGACGTCGATGCGCCTTAGCAATCGCTAAACCAACTCCGGTGGGTTATTGATCTTGCCGTGGGCACGATCAACCTAAACACGAGGTTCAATTTCTGCAAGCAACCGAAGAACAAGCAAGAACGATAGTAAAAGCAATCTGAATTGCAAATATGAAATTGAGGTTCATGAATTCAAAGAACAAAAGAGTGGGGTTCTATTGAGGATCTTCACAAGGTGACTATCCAGAACAACTCGAAGATTCAAAGTTTTCACGTAGCTAAACCAATCTAACAAAACCCACCTCAATTGGTGCAGCTAAGGGGTATTTAAGGAGGGGAAAGGAGGAGGGTGCGGCCAGCTTGGGGAGGAGACCGAATCCTAGGAGGGTTCAGCCTAACTTAGTAAGCCAATCCAAAATCTCCTCATTCCTTCCAACCCTGGACTCTATACTAAAGATAGCTAGGACGCTATTTAAGGTAATATGACCTGCTGCTATTACATGGCTCATATGGCCGAATCAAGTGGCGCAGCACCTTCCATGGACTGGACTGAAACCCTTTTGGTTGATGCCAAAAATTATTGCTAAGTCTTTTTATCATCAAATGTCTCCTCCACTTAATATTCTTCTCTTTGTGGTGATGCCATCATCTCCATTCTTCATTCCTATGCTCCATAGCTTGTCTCGTGTATCCATGCTTGGTCCATCATTCCTGAGTATCAAGTAACAACTTGATTTAGGCAGTATCAGTTGGTATAGTGGGTGTAATAGTGGTGGAGATGTCCTCATCAGGGCGTGTCTGACCAGGCAACTAGGCATGTTCGAACAGGTGACCAGGTGCGTCCGACCAGGTGTCTTCGACCATGGCGTGTTCGATTAGGATTCTTTGTCCAGTTTACATTGTTCAAGTGTGTTCGACTAGGTGTCTTCGACCATCTCGTGTTTGATCAGGGTTCCTTTTCGTCTAGTTTTGTGTGTTTCATCGAAACTGGTTCAAACGAACTCGAAACGTCCTCAAATTTTGTAGGTATGCTACTTGGAACATAACGAACATAACTGTGAAAGTGGATTGTAAAAATGATACAAAAAGTTATATGAAATGTCGCATCAGAAGAGTTTCCAGCATATTTTTAGCACATTTTTATTAGCATACCAAGGGTAAAAACACTACCAATTTAGCACTTATCAAATTCTCCCAAGCTAGCATTTTTCTTGTCCTCAAGTAAAGGATGTGAATGAATTTTCCAAAAATTAGAATGCCTAGGTTAATCATATTTTCAATAAACAAAATCTGGCAATTCACATCACATCGAGGCATATGAAACAATTGATCTAAAAAATTTAAAATTTCCAAATACAAATATTCAGCTTATCAAATTTCAACCTTAGAAAAGAGAGAGTTAATTGACTAAATCATTTTGACAATCGACTCCCCACCTCTACCATTTATTCCTGTAGGGTCGAATCGGCAGTACCCTACAGTCTTTCTAAAAAAATCATTTTGACAACTTCTTTCATATAGGGTTTAGAACAAACAATAGCTAAAGAAAACAATCACCATGCTACAATTTATACAAAGTTGCTAGATTGCCCTAATTAGAGAGAAACTAAAACACTTTTTATTACTGATTTTTTTATTTATTCATTTTGTTTTTCATTTTTTTATTTTCTTCTTCAAATTGTCCGTGCTCTTGACCAGAATGTTTTGAACTGGATCATTCCGTCGCGGTTAGAGGAGACACAGCTAAAGATGCTTACTTAAGTGCACTTACAGAAAGGCAGCTTTGTCAGTTTTCCAAGCCATTGTAAGCAATCTCATTGTTCTGTATACCTTCAATTCACCAACTGGTCGATAATTCATCACCGCCTCCCCCCAGTGAGTCGCATATACATTACAAGAGACTAGACAAAGTCGTATCTTAATAAACCATTTTATTATGACAAAGAAAATTTGTTTGTGTGCATAAGTTAGGTAAATCTTCCTTCCCCAGCTGGTCAATGATTCAACACCGCCTCCTCCCAGTGGGTCGATTATACTTCACTATTACACGTTTTTATTTAAAGAGAAGAGCACTTAGCAATCTAAGCATAAAAAGTGACATAACAGAGTTAATTTTAGATGATAGTTTATTAGAAACCTTAAATTTGGAAGGAGTCAACAATGATCTAAAAGACAAGCACAAGCTTAATGACTAAGTTAAGACAAACACTCAACATAGGCATTTGAAACATTCAAAGAGAGCTAAGTTCAATTGATCATATGCAAAGATGTGATAAAATAGCTATCTATTTGATTAAAGATCATCTTCTAAACCAGGCGTTCCAAGTTGATATATTTTTTTATTTTTTAGTTTATGATGGCAAGATGATGAAATGATGATTTGTTGAAGGCTAAACATACGATATAATGACTACCCCCTAAGCTAAATCAGACATTGTCCTCAATGTTTGGAAAGAGATACAGGTTACTGTTTGCGGTCGTGGTGTCTGGAGGTTGATATTGTTGAAGATTGATGAGGACATCCTTTCTATTAATACAATCACAACGCTTATGCCTACGTATCAACTGGAGGCCGCTGCTATAATACAAGGACCAATTACTCGAGCTCGAGCACGTCAACTCAATTACCAGGTGAATACATTCCTTGGCTTACATACAAGTGATTTGCAGGGAGGTGCCACAGAAGACCTAGAGTTCAAGTCAGGTTCGGCCTTGCAGACCAAGTGGACATCGAATTCGAGTTCGAGTCAATTTCGGCCATCCAGACAGCATCATAATGAAACGGCCATAACTTTTGATCCCGAAGGCTCCTGGGGGTCCACGAGTACTTGACGGAAAGGATTTTTCGTCCTCTTTCCAACAGATCTGGCCTCGTGTCCAAATTCCATCTCAGTCAACAGGAATATGCGAAATACTTCAGATCACTTTTCCAGTCTGAGTCAAAGTGGGCCTTGGGCCTTGTAATCGAGTCCTACTCGGCCACCCTAAGGTTTTGGCCGACCTACTCATCCCTCCCTCTCATAAATAGCCAGCCGCCGCACCTTTTAGGGGTGGGTTTTGTTTGATTAAGTTAGCCTTTGCTACTTCTTGTAATCGCGCGTGTTGGTTAGACCGTCTGAATTACTCATCATCAGAACCCCACCATCTTGTGTTTTTTTCAATCAGATCTTAATCCATATACGCAAATTGAGTTGCTTGTTCATCTTGTTCTTGCTCGTTCTTCAATTGCTAGCAGGAACAAAGATCTTTGTGGTCAGGTTGATTGCGCGCCGGCGAGATCAATAACCTTCTGGAGTTGGTGTATCGGTCGCTAAGGCGCAACGTCCTGGACGGTTGTAGTCGGGCCACCAACGCCGACTTCCCCAAATTGAGCGTTATCCTCCTCATCGAAAGATCGGGACCGCAGTCCATATCAATTGGTATGAGAGCCCCAAGTTGATCGGTGAGAGATTTCTAGTTTTGTGTTTTTTTTTTACCTACAGTCCAGAAAACCAAAAAAAAAATAGTAGATTAGTGTCCAAGGTCCAAGCCAATCGAGCCTTTGCTATTACTGCTTAGTTTTGCTAGTTGAATTTACGGTTGCATCGTCGTGTCGTTGCTGGTCGTAGTGTCTAATCCTTTAGAGTTTCGAGTTCTTGTCACGTAGCTATTACCAGTACTTCGAGTTTGACTAGGTTTCCTTGTTGAGTCCAAGTCGAATCAGCACTGATTGCACCTTCGAATCTGAATCAGCTTCATCTTCGAATCAGAGTCGGTTTCATCTTCGAATCAGAGTCAATTGTGACATCAGATTTGTTTTCTTCCTGTTTCGAGTGATCTACCAAATCAAGTTGTAAGATAAAAGGCAAGTGGAAAAAAAATAAAAAAAAAAGAAGAAAAAAAAACAAAACAAAAAAAAGGAAGAAGGAGCCTTATTGCTTTGCTTTGTGTTTCAGCGTCGTGGTTGCTGTTCTGTGGCATCGTTGGTGACTAGACTTGCGTCTCTAGTACGGTTTAGCCTAGGACCAGCACAGTACCGCCGTTGAACGTTTATTCAACTTGCTTTGACTAACGTGGTTCTAGTTTTTCCATTGTATTCAGCCACCTATAGCTCCATAGATACTACTGCCACCCAGGTACTAGCGACCGGCATTGGTACACCATATCTCCAGGAGTTGTTGCCTTGTCGGTTGCCATCACCTCCTGCTCAGCTTGGTAAGAATTGGTAAGAACTCGACAGAACAGGTTGAGTGTGAGCGCCTTGTTTAGACACATCCTAGCAGCTGCTAGGGGTATATTTCCTGTTATTGCCTGCTCTTTTGCTTTTCTCTAACCATGGTAGGAGCTGAAGACGACCACCTCCAACATTCTCCTCGCACCAAAGGCATCATACAACATTTTGACCGTCAAGTAAGGGTGCGCACCGAACACTTGAAGAAGATGTGCGAGTTACCAATGAACGCCTTGGCCAACTAGAAGCTGCTCAAATTGAGACCATGACTGCAATCACTGCTGTCAACATGTCTCTTTCTGAGATCATGAGGCGACTTGATGACATGGGACGTGCACCTCCTGTCGATGTCGCGGCTGCTCACCGTAACCATGACAACCATGGTGTATTGGGCAGCGCAATGGATGAGAACGATGCGGAATATGCCACCGACACCGAGGTGGAAGATGTAGATGCCTGTCAGCGACGTCAGTTACGCCGCAATCGTATTGGCATGGGTCCTTTGCCACCGCGTCGTGAGGTACGTGCCTTTGATGAATCCCATGGGAAGATTAAATTCACTATTTCACCTTTTGATGGTAAATATGATCCTGATGCTTACCTTACCTGGGAATTAGCCATTGATCAAAAATTTTCTTGCCATGAATATCCTGAGCACAAAAGGGTTAGGGCTGCTACTAGTGAATTCACTGACTTTGCTTCTATTTGGTGGAGTGAGTATCGTCGTAAAAATCCAAATGCTGCACAAACTTGGGATGATTTGAAAAGAATCATGCGGGCTAGATTTGTTCCATCATATTATGCGCATTATCTGTTAAATAAATTGCAACAAATGAGGCAAGGTAATAAAAGTGTAGAAGACTATTATCAGGAATTGCAAATTGGAATGCTTCGATGTGGGTTAGAAGAGAATGAGGAGGCTACCATGGCTAGGTTTATGGGAGGGTTGAACCGTGAAATTCAGTACATTTTGGATTATAAAGAATACCATTCTATTACTCGTTTATTTCATCTTGCTTGCAAAGCTGAAAGAGAAGTGCAGGGGCGACGTGCAAGCATGAGGTCTAATGTTTCTGCAGGTCATGCTAATTCTTCGATTCCTCGTACATCCACTGTCCCAACAAGCCGTCCACCTGCACCATCTTCTCCCAACGACAAGCCAAGTCCGACTTCAACAATTCCAGCCTCCAAGGCCTCCGGGGCAACAAAAGGGTCTGTTCAAGCACCCGCCAAGAGTTCGTCCTCCGTGGCATCTACCGGTTGAACTAGAGATATTCAATGTCATCAATGCAAGGGATATGGGCATGTGCGAAGTGCATGTCCAAGCAAACGTGTGTTAATTGTGCGGGATGATGGTGAGTTTTCTTCTGCTAGTGAATTCGAAGATGAGACATATGCTATGCTTGCAGCTGACCATGCAGGAAGTGGAGACGAAGAAACACGCATTGATGCTACAGAAGGAGGGCATGGCTATGAGAGTCTTATTGTACAGCATGTGTTGAGTGCACAAATGGAGAGGGCAGAGCAAAATCAGCGACACAATTTGATCCAAACCAAATGTGTGATCAAGGAGCATTCATGCCGCGTGATTATTGATGGAGGGAGTTGCAACAACCTCGTAAGCTCAGACATGGTTGAGAAGCATTCGTTGATCACCAGACCGCACCCTCAGCCATATTACATTAAATGGTTCAACAGCAGTGGCAAGGTAAAGGTAACACGGTTGGTGAGAATACAATTTGCTATTGGTCCCTATCATGATTTTGTTGATTGCGATGTTGTATCTATGCAAGCATGCTCTGTGTTGTTAGGTAGACCTTGGCAATATGATAAGGATTCCTTGCATCATGGTAGAACCAATGAATATTCTTTCGTGCATAAAGAGAAGAAAATTGTGTTACTTCCAATGACTCCTGATGCTATTTTAAAAGATGAGATTGCTAGAGCTAGTAAAGATAAACATCAGGGGCATGCTAAGAGTGAAAATCAGAGTGTAGCAAAAGGGTTTGAGCAGCATAAAAAGAAAGAATCTAACTCTGTTCGGGACAAGAAAGATGAGATTAAATTGAAAGGTTCTTGTTTTCTTGCTACCAAGTCTGATGTGAATGAACTGGATGCTAGAAATTCTTTTTGCTATGGATTGGTTTGCAAGGATGTATTGTTTTCATTTGAGGATATGCCTTCTGCTGTCACTAATCTTTTTCAGGAGTACTCTGACGTCTTTCCCAAGGACGTTCCACCAGGTCTGCCGCCAATTCGAGGGATCGAGCACCAAATTGACCTCATTCCGAGGGAATCTTTGCCTAATCAAGCGCCATACAAAACCAATCCGGAAGAAACTAAGGAGATACAACGACAAGTTCAAGAACTGCTTGACAAAGGGTATGTGCGTGAATCTCTTAGCCCTTGTGCTGTTCTGGTCATTTTAGTGCCTAAGAAAGATGGGTCGTGGCGCATGTGTGTGGATTGTAGAGCAATCAATAACATCACCATTAGATATCGTCATCCTATTCCTAGGTTAGATAATATGCTTGATGAATTAAGTGGTTCTACTGTGTTCTCTAAAGTGGATTTGCATAGTGGGTACCATCAGATTCGCATGAAGCTAGGAGATGAATGGAAAACTGCATTTAAAACTAAGTTCAGTCTTTCTGAGTGGTTAATGATGCCTTTTGGTTTAACTAATGCACCTAGCACTTTCATGGGATTAATGAACGAGGTTTTGCGAGCTTTCATTGGCAAATTTGTGGTGGTGTATATTGATGACATCTTGATCTATATATAGCAAATCATTAGAGGAACATCTTAACCATTTGCGTGCTATTTTTAATGCTTTACGAGATGCACGTTTATTTGGTAACCTTGAGAAGTGCACCTTTTGCACAGATTGAGTCTCTTTTCTTGGCTATGTTGTTACTCCACAGGGAATTGAAGTTGATCAAGCCAAGGTTGAAGCAATCCAGAGTTGGCCGACTCCTAAAACGGTCACACAGGTGCGGAGTTTTCTAGGACATGCTGGGTTCTACCGTTGCTTCGTGAAGAATTTCAGCATCATTGCGGCACCGTTAAATGAGCTCACCAAAAAGGGTGTGCTATTTGTCTGGGGCGATGCCCAGGAGATCGCCTTCAACACATTGAAAGATAAGTTAACACATGCACCTCTACTCCAACTCCCAAATTTTTCTAAGACTTTTGAGCTAGAATGTGATGCAAGTGGGATTGGTTTGGGTGGTGTGCTGTTACAAGGAGGAAAACCTGTTGCATATTTCAGTGAGAAATTGAGTGGGCCTAGTTTGAACTATTCTACTTATGATAAGGAGTTATATGCTCTTGTTCGAACTTTGGAAACATGGCAACATTACTTATGGCCCAAAGAATTTGTCATACACTCTGATCATGAATCTTTAAAGCATATTCGAAGTCAAGCTAAACTGAATCGTAGACATGCTAAGTGGGTTGAATTCATTGAATCTTTCCCCTATGTCATAAAACACAAGCAGGGGAAGGAAAATATGATTGCTGATGCCTTGTCTAGACGATATACCATGCTTTCACAACTTGATTTCAAAATCTTTGGATTGGAGACGATTAAACAACAATATGAGCATGATGATGATTTCAAAGATGTGCTGTTGAATTCAAAAGAAGGGAAAACTTGGAACAAATTTGTCCTCAATGATGGGTTTGTGTTTAGAACTAACAAGCTATGCATTCCAGCTAGCTCTGTACATTTGTTATTGTTACACGAAGCACATGGAGGCGGGCTGATGGGACACTTTGGTGTGAAGAAGACGGAGGATATACTTGCTGGCCATTTCTTTTGGCCAAAGATGAGAAGAGATGTGGAAAGATTTGTCACTCGTTGCACTACCTGTCAAAAAGCTAAGTCACGACTTAATCCCCATGGTTTGTATATGCTTCTACCTGTTCCTAGCGTGCCTTGGGAAGATATTTCTTTGGACTTTGTTTTAGGACTGCTTAGGACAAAGAAGGGGAGGGATAGCATTTTTTTTGTTGTGGATAGAGTTTCTAAGATGGCACACTTCATACCTTTTCATAAAAGTGATGATGCTACCAATGGTGCTGATTTGTTCTTTCGTGAAATCGTTCGCTTGCATGGTGTACCAAACACAATAGTTTCAAATCGTGACACTAAATTTCTTAGCCACTTTTGGAGAACTTTGTGGGCTAAATTGGGGACTAAGCTTTTATTTTCTACCACTTGTCATCCCCAAACTGATGGACAAACGGAAGTTGTGAATAGAACTTTATCTACCATACTTAGGGCTGTTTTGAAAAAGAACATAAAAATGTGGGAAGAATGTTTGCCTCATATTGAATTTTCTTATAATCGTTCTCTGCATTCTACTACTAAAATGTGCCCTTTTGAGATTGTCTATGGTTTTGTGCCTCATGCTCCTCTTGATTTGTTACCTCTTCCATCTTCGGAGAAGTTGAACTTTGATGCTAAACAACGAGCTGATTTAATCCTAAAAATGCATGAGACAACTAAAGAAAACATAGAGCGCATGAATGCTAAATACAAGATTGCTGGTAGTAAGGGTAGGAAGCATTTATCTTTTGAACTTGGTGATCTTGTTTGGTTGCATTTAAGAAATTAAAGATCGTTTCCTTGAATTGAGAAAGTCAAAATTGATGCCAAGAGCTGATGGTCCTTTCAAAGTTGTAGCAAAGATTAATGACAATGCATATAAGCTTGAGTTGCCTGCAGCTTTTGGGGTTAGTCCCACCTTTAACATTGCAGATCTGAAGCCATACTTGGGACAAGAGGAAGATCTTGAGTCGCGGACGACTCAAATGCAAGAAGGGGAGGATGATGAGGACATCCTTTCTATTGATACAATCACAACGCCTATGCCTACGTATCAACCGGAGGCCGCTGCTATAATACAAGGACCAATTACTCGAGCTCGAGCACGTCAACTCAATTACCAGGTGAATACGTTCCTAGGCTTACATACAAGTGACTTGCAGGGAGGTGCCACAGAAGACCTAGAGTTCAAGTCAGGTTCAGCCTTGTAGACCAAGTGGACATCGAATTCGAGTTCGAGTCAATTTCGGCCATCCAGACAGCATCATAATGAAACGGCCATAACTTTTGATCCCGAAGGCTCCTGGGGGTCCACGAGTACTTGACAGAAAGGATTTTTCGTCCTCTTTCCAACGGATCTTGGCCTTGTGTCCAAATTCCATGTCAGTCAACGGGAATATGCGAAATACTTAGGATCACTTTTCCAGTCCGAGTCAAAGTGGGCCTTGGGCCTTGTAATCGAGTCCTACTCGGCCACCCTAAGGTTTTGGCTGACCTACTCATCCCTCCCTCTCATAAATAGCCAGCCGCCGCACCTTTTAGGGGCGGGTTTTGTTTGATTAAGTTAGCCTTTGCTACTTCTTGTAATCGCGCGTGTCGGTTAGACCGTCTGAATTACTCGTCATCGGAACCCCACCGTCTTGTGTTTTTTTTCAATCAGATATTAATCCATATACGCAAATTGAGTTGCTTGTTCATCTTGTTCTTGCTCGTTCTTCGATTGCTAGCAGGAACAAAGACCTTCATGGTCAGGTTGATTGCGCGCTGGCGAGATCAATAACCTTTTGGAGTTGGTGTATCGGTCGCTAAGGCGCAACGTCCTGGAAGGTTGTAGTCGGGCCGCCAACGTCGACTTCCCCAAATCGAGCGTTATCCTCCTCATCGAAAGATCGGGACCGCAGTCCATATCAAAGATGGTGTGGCAAAAAAGGGTGTTATGGTCCACATAGCTTCAGTGGTTTGGTCCAAGGAGTCGCAAGTTAGTACCTGAAAAGAAAAACAAAAATAAAAAAATAAAAACTTGTGTACCTTGGAGATCACTCGTTGGAGGGTGGTGGAGGTGGTTGGTGGAAATACAAAGGAGGGTTGTACGGGTGGGTTGGTGGTGGATAGGGTTGTGGAGGAAGGCCGGGGGTGTGAAGATGTCCCCCGTGATGGGTAGATGTGCTTGGATATGTGCCGTCTGGGAGAATGTGGTCTGCATGTACATGATAGTCGTAGACGGTCCACGCGACAGATGAGGTGATCCATCCTCTATGGCGCTTTGTTGTTTGTTTGATGTTGCGTCGAGGCATCGTCATTGTCATAGAAGTTTTAGATCTGGAGGTGTTGTGGTGCGAGGAGTCAGAATTTGTTGTCTAATACCGGCCTAGACCGTTTGCAAGAGCACAAGATCGGAGTAGTAAGGCAAGTATTCTGTCATTCTTTCCTCAGGGACAAGAGAAATGAAACGCATAAAATTAACTAAATCAATGGAAAGTGAAAATAAATCAAATGAGAGGAGAGGGGTGATCGACCAAGTGACAAATGGTTAGTGATAGGACTGTACGCATGTTTTGAAATTATGAGTAATAGAGAGGTTGTGTAGTGATCGCACGCGAGGCGGCGCAGATAACTAACATCGAACGCAATCTATGGCGAACATCGAAGATCGACGAGTACAGAATAGACACTAATCATTCCACAATTCCTCTCGACTACAACCTTAAACGCAACTCAACCTGAGACCACACTCAAACTCCAACTATAGCCCCAAAGAGCACAGATTATCTCTGCAATTCAATATTTAGGGCTAGCAATCAAAAGAAGATATCACAAGAATTGCATAGAAACACGGAAAAGGCAAGAAAACTTGGAACTGTGAGGTAAAAGATTTGGAACTACAATTCACTGAAACTTTGATTCTCCAGGATTTTAGTTCCTTAGACTCATAATGTAGCACACAAATCAGTACCAATCAAAGCACAAGATCATTTGATCATCAAGACAGGGGCAGAAAAACACTCGTTTAGGTTCTCAATCAATAGCACATAGAATACTTTGATGTCCAAGCTACTGATACTGAAATATTCTATTTAGTTCAACAAAAATGATCACACAGGACACAAAAGGTCATAGTTAATCAAATGAAATTACAAGACTACTAGAATTGAACTATACCAACACTGAGCACACTGAATTCACACAAATGTCTATCCCAGAATAATAATAAAGCTCAAGGCAGCTCAGTTATATCAAGAGAGAGAATAACAATGCAGAGGAATAGTATATCAACACATTTAGAAGTTGCATTCAATTCAGATGATGAAGTTTGATTCAACACAATTACAATAGTCAACACTTCATACATCTCAGTGCATCCAATCCATCAGTTCATCACAAGAATAGGAGAATGGAGAGAAAGAGGATTAGTCACCAATTTCTTACTACTTGAGCTGGCTGTGGAGCTGCTGGACTGGAGCTCTGGTCATCGAGGTTGCTTGAAGAAGTGGTTGTGTGGTCGTAGGTGAAGGAGGCGGTTGAGGTGGTCGAAGGAAGAGTTGGAGCGGTTGAAGTCGCCGAAGAAGGGCGCGATGACGACCAAAGTCGTTGGAGTAGTCGAGTAGTCGTCACGGTGGTGAGGTCAAAGTTGTGATCGCGTGGCTCTGGAGGTGGCCGCCAGAGAGTTGTGGTCGAAGTCACCGTTGGGGAAGATGAAGAAGAATGTGGTTGTGGGTGATGGAGTGGGCATGCAGAGTGAAATCGAGGGCTTGTGTGTGTATGTGAGACGACTGCGAGGCGAGACTGGTGGCGAAGCAAATCTGTGAAGATCTGATAGTGAATCAATCGGATCTAGGTGGCATGATTTGAGGAGATCCGGTGACGTGGCGTGATCTGTGGCTTGGGACTGATGGCAGCGGCGTTTATTGGGTTTTGGATTATGGTGCGGCAGCGGTGGTGAGATTTGGGAGTGGGGAGATTTGGGAGCTCGAAGGAGGGGAGATAAGGCGGCATTCACATTAATCATATATTTATTTATCGCCAAATCGATCGGATTATTTATTTTGTGATTTTATAGTAGGTCGATGCAAAATAAATGACTTTTGGCTGATTGGACGTGCTCCATTGATTGGATTTGGCCTACTAACGACTCTGGTTAGAAGTACACATCACCACGGACGCATGGGAACTAACCGCACTCAAATTGGAATTTCCGGGGCCTAGAACCTTAAAACCTACAAGCCTCGTCCCATCTATAATTTCTAAAAAATCTAAAGACCAAATTGCAAAATAGCCAAGACTCATAAATTTAAACCCTAACTCAAGAAGGATCTTTTTGTGATTTCGAAAACCTCAAGGGCCTTTTTACATATTTGCCTTTTCTTCTCAAAACCTAGCCGCCGGCCACTTCTTCGTTTTCGAGCCTGGTTCTTTGTACTTTCTTCTTCTTCTCTCCTTCACCCCCCACTTCCACACATCCTACCACCACACCGGCGACCGCCAGGACGTAGACCGCCAATGATCTTCTTTTGTATCTCCCACATAGCTTTTCCACACCTCTGTCCACCTCCGGCCTGAGCCAGTCCTGTTTTCCACTCGGGCGCCATTTCTTCCCCGTTTGTCCTCATCGCCGATCCAACGCCGCCACCTCAAAACCCTCACCGCCGGAACCCTAGATCTACCCCCAAATCCTCACCATCGATCACCTCCAACACCTTGCCCGTGCCACCGACATCAGATTTGTCTCCCCGGCCATGCTTCCTGCCTATCTGCTTCCAACACCACGATCCCACACCCCCTTTTGTTGTGCCCACCATACCTGCAGCCGCCACGCGCCTCCACAGCCTGTGCTGCCACTCTCCTCAAGCACCAGATCCGATGAATCTAAGCCCCCGTCGTCACTGCATCTCTACCTATAAGCCGCCGAGCCACAACTTAGTGGCGCCACCACTGTAGATCCCGACACCACCACCGCAAACCACTAGATTCGCCGCTCAAGCTCGACCACTTCTCTAGTGACCACGACCTCAACGACCGACGGCGACCACGAGTAGCTCCTTCGACCACTCCAAGCCTCGACTTCTTCGACCACAACCGCTCCACCAACTTTGGTCGACTGTGTCGACCAACTCCTTCCTCAACCAATCCAATCCATGACATCGACCACAAGCTGAGCTCCATCCACTATGACGACCATGACCAGCTACTTCCTCGACAGTCAATGACCTCGGCCACCTCCTCTGCTTCTTCACCAGTAGCAGCACCCTTGATCACCGCTATAGGATTGGGCACAGGTGGTAACACTACTACAGAATACAACATCATAGTCGGTTCAAAACAGTCATCATAGACGGTTCTAAACCATCAATGATATTCGAGTTAGTGATAGTCCGAGTATTATCACTGACGGTTCTGAACCGTCTGTGATAATGATTATCAGTGACAGTTCTGAGCTCAAAACCGTCTCTGATAACGGTTCTGAGCTCAGAACCATCTGTGATAATCACGTCCAATTCTAATCTGTCACTGTCCAGTTCATTTTTTTTATCATATCTTCTTCATACGAACTCAAATTTTCACATTCTTATACTTTCTGGAAACATCAAACCGTGCTCTACAACTTTTCTGTTGAGGTCAAAGTCAGATTCAGCATCCATCTATGAGATATTGGGCCGTTAATGTCGATAGCGTACAGTTTGAATCTAATAGATTTTTTTCGGTATTTTCATCATAATTCTTTCATCCGAACTTGGATTGGGATAAATTTATACTTTCTGGAATTGTTGCAAGAAATCCCACAAAAAGTTTGTTGGGGTAATCTTCAAAT
The DNA here is from genome assembly GCA_019359835.1 of Pharus latifolius. Taxonomy (NCBI): domain Eukaryota; kingdom Viridiplantae; phylum Streptophyta; class Magnoliopsida; order Poales; family Poaceae; genus Pharus; species Pharus latifolius. The sequence goes on along the minus strand of CM033323.1, from coordinate 32,117,968 downwards.
TCAGCCATTTTAATCACGCTAAAATTTGGGCAAAGTTAGTTGTGTAATTTTCAAACTCTAGTCTAATTCGGATTCAAATTATTCAATCTGAGACAGCTTTGGTAAAATTGCCATATATTTTGATTTCCAATACCTTTTTTGACGTTCTTATACTTGTTGGAAAGATAAAAAAATCCTCTACAACTTTGGTGTTGACTAGATCCCCTAATTTGGAGTTCTTGGGGCCTGAAATTGCTAATCATTATCATAGACGGTTTTGAGCTCAAATATAAATCACTGAATCATCACATAAACACTGAATTTAGAGTTCATAAGTCTGTTTATAGTTTGTCGCGCCCCGAAACTGGGACTACGACTACTCCCGTGGAGACCTAGCTCGCTGCAGCTAGTCCCATATGTACATACCTTTGACTTCCCAGGATAAGTCAAGCACAGGAGTATATTACATTGCAACAGAGTAATTTACAAAATATTTAAGCAATTTGACTTGCTAGCCTTAATATTACATAAAGAGATTACAATGCCTTCACGGTATTCAAGGTTTAGCAAAATAATAACTACACAGCAGAAGATAGGTGACCCTCCCACAAAAGAAGTTGACGGTAGAACAACACACATCAGGGCTCTGGTGAAACTGACTCTCCTCCTTCTAGATCCACAAAGTTCTCCACGCCTTCATCTTGATCAGGGACGCTCCATCTACTGAGTTGTATGTTGCAAGGGTGAGCACTTACGTACTCAGCAAGTCATAGGTAAGAGTAGATACATATAGTAGTGATGATATGAACCTAGACTAGTCAAGAATTATGAATGTTTATAAAATAATCTTTTTCTTTCATATCTCAACTCATCTCATCTCATGGCAGCACTTTTCATAACACAGCATTACTATTCATGTTCACTAGATTATAGCACTACCGCAACACATCGACACACGACAGCCCAAGGCAGCACTCCTTATCATGACAACACATGTCATTTGGGTAATCTTGATTTATCAAAATTTTATTTAGAAAACATACTTGTGCCACACCCCGTGGATTTAATCCACCGCAGCAGACTCCTATAAACCCGGGAGCTCGGAGTATTCGAATACATTTTTAACTCTGCAGAGAGGTACCAATTTACCCACAAGATATTCCACTTTCAAGCCCTTCCTATCATAATGATTGGACCCCTGGCTCACTTCGTATTGTGAGTGGCTGTAACACCCTGGTTTTGGGGGTGAAAAGTTTTTGCATAAAATCCTGCATGCATGTATCCCTGTAGCAGTAGCCAGATCAGCTGAACCCTAATCTCTCCCAAACCCTAAAAATCTCCAAATCTATTCTCTAGATCCAGATCAAGATCAGACCATCCAGATTTAACCTATCAGTTATTCTGAAGATAAAAGTCTTCAGAAACCAGATTGAATTCTAACCCTAACTCTCAGTATCTAAATCTCTTTCTGTTTTCGAAAACAGGAAATTCAGATTTACCCTAAGTACCCCAGATCCCAGATAACTGAGTTATCATGGTTTAACCCTATCCAGACTCATGTATCTTTTGGAATATGTTCCTAGGTTTACCCTCAACTTACTCCAAAAAGTTGGGAACCAGATTGTTTCATCTAAACACTTTTCGCAGTTTAGTCCAAATTTTACTGCGAATAAGTCCTTTTCTGTTTACCTGGAAGCCTGAAAAGGCTAAAATTCACAAATCAACTCCAATCTCAGAATTTCTTCAGGGAACACCTCCCAAATACTATTTGATACAGATTTCCCTTCTGTTTAAACTTCAAAATCTCACCCTAATTACCAGAATTCGAGATTGACAAAATCGAGATCTATTTTACCCTAATTTTACCCTATTTTCGAAAATAGGTGAAATCCCTCAAACCTTATCAAATTTTCTCCAGATTTGAGCTAAATGAGTATTAATAGAAATATTATACTCATCCATTCAATCAAATTCCAGATTAAACCTCTCTAAGACCAGAATTACAAATCAGTCCACTTTTCAACAGGAACTCTTACACTTATACCCCTGGATTCGACCTCACCTCTGTTCACGACCAGAAGCCGTCTTCGACCAGCGCCTGGGACTTCGACCACCACCTGGAACAGCGCACGAGCACGGGAGCCTTCGACCTCGAGCGCGCCACTGCTGTTGCTTCGCCTGCTGCCACGTGTGTGATCGGCGTTGGCCACTGTGGATCTTCTCCAGCGAGGATCGCGACCAGCTGGGTTCTCCCGTTTGCACGCCACCGGCAACGGCTCCAGCAGGAAAGCTTAGCCACGTGGAGTTCTCGCCGCGGCCAGCCATCAGTTCGCCTTCACATCGCAGCAGCTCCAGCTGCAAAAGCCCTCACGGCCGCTGAACCAGTCACCTCGACGCCAGCTCGCCGTGAAGTCACAATCCTGTCAATTCTTGCCGGCTACAACTTCCCGAGCATTTCCAACCGTTGAAGCACCTCCAGCTCGCCTATTTATACCCCCTGGAGCTTAGCTTTACTTCGTACACTCCAAAACGCTAGAAAATCAACAGCAGCACAGTGTCTTCTTCTTCCCCGGTGAGCAGCAAAGAGGGAGCACGGTGCTAGCTTCAACCACTGCTTCATCCTTCGATCCAACACCCCCAGTGAGCTTCCCTCATCCCCCTCATGCTTCTCGAGATTGGAATTTAGTTCAAATGCCTTCTGTCACCGGCAATCGCCGTGTTTCATCTAGAACTCCGACGAGCAATTAATCCTTAACCAAATCGATTTGATCTTCGAGCCAGTAGTGAAAGATGCTTAGAATAGCTCACTTAAGACCCCTGAGCTACTGGTTTGAACAAATTCGTTGTAAATCAAAAACCCCCAATTTCCAGCCATGAACATGAAATTGTACTTACTGATTTAGCTCCTCTGTTGAGAAATCTGTTAATCTAACTTCACCAATGCATTTCTAGTACCCTGAGGACCATACACAAGCAAGGAATTGAGTTCAATCACTTTAAATCAGAAATGCCCAAATTAGATTTGAGTTCATCTTTTCTCCAGCCAGTATCTTCCAAATCCAGCCGATCTAGCCCTAACCACTTTGCCATTTAGATGTTTTGGACCATTCTGAGCAACTTTGTCTTCTATCACGACTTCCAATTCGGCCTAGATTGTGAGATATAGCTATGCCCTAGTTGGCTGCACTGCTTATGTTGCATGTGCTCCAGGCCAGTCAACTTCCTTGCCGGTTTTCATCACTTTCCGGCCATCTCCTGCCCTAGATCCTGTTGAGACATTTGTTCCTGTTACAAATGTCTAACTACCAGACAAAGTGGTGCATCATTTGGAGCCCTAGATCAAAAGTTATGGCAAACCCTAGTTTCTGGCCATGTCAACTCTATGTCAAACTATGCCAGTCAGTGGCATTAGCCCTGTTCACCCACCTCTGGTCATGAAAAACAGAAAATACTTTGTCTAATAGTTGCCTCACTACCTTGTGCACCATATGCTTGAATCAAAACTCATTTTGGCCATTGGGAACTATTCAAACCATGTCAATGCCATTCTTCGGCATTGTCAGCCCTTGTCAGCCTATGTCAGCCAATGGCATTGGGCCAGTTTGACCCCTTCTGGGTATGCAAACTGAACATAACTTTGTCCCTTAGACTCCTGATGTTGTGATCTACATTTTATTCTACTGTCACAACTTGAGTTGAGCCCTCTATCATCCATCAACCCTATGTCGATGCCTTGAACCGAATGTCGACCTAAAGACGTTTGCTGTTTTTGAGCGAACCAGCCGCAGCCTTGATATCATTCTGATATTTTGGAACCTTTGGAACCTTCTAAACCTTTGACGATTAATCTTAACCTTGGTTTCCATAGTTTAACCCTAATCGCTTCCAAATCTTGTATCGCCGAGGCGCTTTTACCTTGCATTATCGCATATAGTGGAATAATAAGAGTAGGATTGATTGTAATGCCTGTTTGCTTGTTTGATCCTTGTTCAGAGCAAGAGTCTGAGTTCGAAGACTTCGTTGCAGACCCGACATCAACTGCTGTTTCTTACGACGCGGAAGGCAAGTCATATTCTTGAACATCTTGAACCTATATTTTATGAAATGCTAGAATATACCTTAATTATAAAATAGTATTGCATGAATTGAGAAAAGAGATAAAATGGCAGCATCAGGCTGATTGCCTGTGGAAAGATAAACTGTTTAGCAATGAGCCATGAATTGATAAATATATGTATATAAATCTATATTCATGAAATAAAACCCCTAGCCGTGACCAGTATTTTGGTATGGAATGGTAAAAGCACTGGAGGTGCTTGGTCGCACAGGATGTGCCAGCACTGGAAGTGCATGGATTATGGTATGAGCTGGTCACTGGCATATAAGGACCTAGAACCTTGTGTTGTGCGTCTAGTGGCATGATTAACGTGCCGACCGCAAGCCTGGTATGGGACAGGCCTGAACAAGTAGTATGTGGATCACACATGGAACCCCTATATGACAAACTCACGATTAACACGGGGTGCGCTCCAACACATATCACAGGATGTGATCATGCACGCTGACCCTGAGGGGAAGACGCCAATTAGTGGGGGTTGTGAAACCCTGCCACAACTGTGGTTTGCGTGAAGAGAACCACGGGGTCTGGGGTGAATTGTGTGTGAAACATGGCAAAAGTTCTTGTTATCTCCACCTTGCCACTCACAGTATGAAGTGAGTCAGGGGTCCAATCCTTGTGATAGGAAGGGCATGAAAGTGGATATATCTTGCGGGTAAATTGGTACCCCTCTGCAGAGTTAAAAATGTATTCGAATACTTCGTGCTCCCGAGTTTTAGGAGTATGCCGCGGTGGATTAAATCCACGGGGTGTGACACAAGTATTGCTTTATAAATTAAAATTTGTTAGTTCAAGATTACCCAAATGACATGTGTTGTCATGATAAGGGGTGCTGCCGTGGGCTGTCATGTGTTGACGTGTCGCGGTAGTACCATAATTTAGTGATCATGTGATATCTAAGAGGCATGTGGATTGTGCCCTAAGTATATGAAATGCTGCCATGAGCATGAGATTTGAAAAGCTTGGAAGAAAAGTATTTATGGAAAAACCCTCTCACCTCTTTTCCCTCAATAGCATAGGATCATGTCATCTCTACTATACGTATCTCTACTCTTACCTATGACTTGCTGAGTACGTAAGTGCTCACCCTTGCAACTTATCAACAATAGATGGAGTGCTACAATACCAAGACGAAGGCTTGGAAGATTTCGTGGATCCAGAAGGAAGAGAGCCAGTTCTGCCAGAACCCTGAAGTGTGCTGTTCTGCTGTCAACTTCTTACGACTGTGGGGGTTTCGCCTAGCTTCCGCCGAGTAGTTGTCTTTTGTTTTAATTAGACCATTTGTGCCGTGAAGGCATTGTATTACCCTTGTTGTATCAGGCCAGCAGGCCATACTGTTTATCAATGATATTTTGTAAGTTACTCTGCTGCAATGAACTCATGTGCTTGACTTATCCTGGGAAGTCAGTGGTATGTATGTATGAGGCCAGCTGCAGCGAGCTAGGTCTCCACGGGAGTAGTCGTGGTACCCTGTGCGGGGCGCGACAGTGGCAAGGTGGAGATAACATGAACTTTTGTTATGTTTCACTCACAATTCACCCCTGACCCTGTGGGTCTCCGCGAACCACAGTTGTGGCAGGTTGTATCCTAACCCCCACCCCTTTGCTTATTCCCATTACTGGGTCAGCGTGCAAGATCACCTTCAGTGATATGTGTGGGAGTCATTCTCCGTGTAAATCGTGCATCACTACACATCTCATGCAGGGGTTTCATGTGCGATCCACATAAGTACTTGTTCAGGCCTGTCCCATACCAGGCTTGCGGTTAGTACGTTGTTCATGCCACTAGACGCACAACACAAGGTTCTAGTCCTTATATGGCAGTGACCAGACCATCCACAACCCTGCACCTTCTGTGCCTGCTATCCTTTGCAGTTAAGCACCTCCAGTGCTACAGCCATCCATACCAAATTTCTGGTTACGGCTAGGGTTTTATTTCATGAATATAAGTATATAAATACATATATAATAGTTCATGGCTCAAAACTTGTTCATTTCACATTTCACAGATAACCAGTCTAGTACTGCCAATTCATAATTCAACCATTTTCAATCTTTCACATGCAATATTATTTATATTCAAGGTTATATTATAGCAACTCTTAAAATATAGGTTCAAGATGTCTAAGGATATGACTTGCCTTCCGCGTTGTAAGATACAGCAGTTGATGACGGGTCAACAGCAAAATCCTCAAAGTCAGCTTCTAGATCTGCTCGGCGACAAACAAACACACAATGATTACTTATTATATTAAAATGTTTTATGACTTATATGCAGATATGCTTAACAAGAATAACTGAACGATATTGGAGATAATTTGGATTGCAAGCTGAACTGAGTCGAGATTCTAGGGTTTCAAAGAATTTGGGCTAAGGATAGGTGTTAGATGATCTTAGGGTTTCAAGGTTGCAACAGGGATATCAATTTTGTGGCTGGTTTGATCAAAACAGCGAATGTCAGCAGATTGACATTCGGATCAAGGCTCAGACATAGCTTTAAGAAAAGCTAGAGTGCTTATCTCAAGTTGTGGTAGTAGAAGAAAATGTAGATCACAACTCTACAAATTCAGTGGACAAAGTGGTTCTCAAATTGCACAACCAGAAGTGGGTAAACAAGGCCAATGCCACTGGCTGACAAGCTCTGACATAGGGCTGACAATGTCAAAATCTAGGGCTAAGCATAAAATGCTGTTCAAGGGCTCAACTTGTGTGCTAACTTTGTCTAGGAGGTAGGCTTGGGTAACAGGAACAAAAGTCATAATAGGATCCACGGCTGAAGATGGCCGGACAACAAGAAATCCGGTGATGAACTGCGGTGAACTCACTGCACTGAAACAGTTCTGGACACAAATCTTGGCAAGGTTATATCTTTCAATCTAGACCGATCTAGGTGTCGAGCTAGAAGACAAAAATGCTCAGGAGTTCAAGGTACACACACTGGACAAAGTGGTTAGGACTGAAACTGTTGGGAAAAACTTTCTGGTGGCCGGCGCCAGAGAAGAAGGCACTGGAATTGGGCATTTTTGATACAGGTCGATTGAACTCAATTCTTTGCTCGAGGAGTGATAGAGGGGTACGAGTAAGCTACTGGCGATGTCAATTTGCCTGGAGGATCGCCAGTGTGGCCTGGCGACGTGAGCCAGTTACTGATGAAGTTCAAAATCGAGAAAAACTTCAATTTGAGATCAATTGAGGATTCTGAGCTTACAGGCTTGCTACACTCTGTTCACTGATCAATTTAGTCTATAGGTTCGAAGGCTAATTTGGGATAAATCAAGCTGCATTGCCGAAACAGGGCAAATCAGGAATTCCGGTGATCGCCGGCGTTAGAGGTCACCGGTGAGCAATTAAATGCTATCACACAGAGAGAATGATAAGAGGAACTCATTGGTGGCTTCAATTTGAAGATTGGTGCAGCAGGGCGTGCTGGCACCATGAGCCTCCTCGACAGCTCGCCGGAGAAAAAAACGAAAACAGGAATATCTGGGATTTAGCTGATTTTCGGTGAAGTGTGAAGAAGCTGTTGAGTACAGGGGTGCTTAAATAGGCATGGTGAAACTTGCAAAGAGGGGACAGCAAAGAGATTGGCGCCAACGATTTGACTGGTTGGGCGCAGAAGCAACAGCGGTGAAGAAACAGCGATGAACGGTGATGCGACGGCAACAACGGTTCTGCAGCTGATCACATTGTCGCTTCATCGGGACTTAGCGTTAGCTGAAGCAAGCGGTGGCGACAACAACTGGCGCGGCACAAAAGTTACTGACAAAAGCTGTGGTTGCTGCTGCTGGTCACGCACGGGGGCGGTGGCTGTTCGTCGACGTTGCCACGGCGATGGCTGAAGCGAGGACACGTACACACAAGCATGCACGGCCACAAGCGCAGGCGAAGCTTGGCCGGCGACGAGCAAACATGGCACACAAGCACGGCGAGGTTCTGGTCGAAAATCAGCTCAGAGCTCTGGTCGAATTTGGACTGAATTGCAATTTCAGATTTTGAGTTTTGGACTGATCTGTAAATCTGGAGATTTGGAAGATTTAAACTGAAATTGATTGCACTGATCTGGCAAACTATATTCAACAAAATATTTGGTAAAGATATTTGATAAAATTTGGCACATTTGAATAGTTTTTGATATAAACTGAAAATAGGGTATTTTAGGGTAATTAAAATCTTAGTTTCAATCGATTTCGAATTCTGGCATTTAGGATGAGATTTTGAAATCTGAACAGAAGGGAAAATTGTATCAAATAGCATTTAGAAGAGATTTGCTGAAGAAATTTTGAATTTGGAATTAATCTGAAGATTTTAGCCTTTTTGGGTTTCCAGATATCAGATAAAGGACTAATTTGCGATATCTCTTGGACTGATTTGTGAAAAGAGTCTAGATGATAAAATCTGGCTGCCAACTTTCTGGTTGAAGGTATTGGCATATCCATGATCATAATTTAAAAATAATCTACTCTGAATTAGGTCAAGATTTGGCTAAATCTGAGTTCAGAGTATTTAGGGTAATTAACTTAATTCTGTTTTCGAAAACAGAAGTTTTGACAAATCTGGGATTTAGAGATGGAATTGAATATGGCTTCTGAAGACTCTTAGGTTCAGAGTAACTAATAGATCACATCTGAACAATCTGATCTTGATTTGGGTCTATAGAATAAATTTAGAACTTTTAGGGCTTGATAAAGATACTGATCTGGCTACTACTACAGATACATGCATGCATGCTGTTCATGAAAAAGAAAGTTTTCACCCCTATACTCAGGGTGTTACAGATCTACCCTCCTTAAAGAATTCTCGCCCCGAGATTTACCTAAGACAGGAAAAGATAAGGATAGGTTTGCTTAAGATCTTCCTTCTCCCAAGTAGCCTCTTGCTCTGAATGATTTTTCCATTGAACTTTACACAATTTGATTTTCTTCTTTCTGAGCTGACGTTCATCAGTGGCTAGGATTCTGATTGGGTGTTCAAGGTAAGTAAGATTCTTCTGTAATGGTACATCTTGTACATTATCTGGTCAGTAGGTTCCTTCAAACATTTTCGTAACTGAGAGACATGAAACACATCATGTATTCCTGCTAATTCCACGGGTAATTTCAATTTATAGGATACTTCCCCTTTTCTCTTGATTATATTAAATCGTCCAATATATCTAGGAGATAACTTTCCCTTCACTTGAAATCTTTGTTATCTTTGAATGGTGTGACCTTGAGATACACAAAATCTCCTGGTTCAAATGATAATTCTCTCCGTCGATTGTCTGCGTAACTCTTTTGTCGTGATTGTGCGGTTTTCAACCTTTCTCTGATGAGTTTGACATGAGCTTCTGCCTCTTCTACTATCTCTGGTCCTATGACCTTTCATTCTCCTGGTTCATTCCAATGCAATGGGGTTCAGCATTAACGTCCATATAAAGCTTCAAATGGTGCCATCTGTATACTAGCTTGATAACTGTTATTATATGTAAACTCTGCAAATGGTAAACATTTGTCCCATGATGTTCCATAATCTAGTATACAAGCTCTTAGAAGATTTTCTAGGATTTGGTTGACTCTTTCTGTCTGTTCTCCTGTCTGCGGATGATATGCAGTACTGAAATCCAACTGAGTTCCTAGGGTTTCATGCAGTTTATTCCAAAACTTGGAGGTAAACTGTGTTCCGCGATCTGAGACTATCTTCTTAGGAATACTATGAAATGCCACTATTCTTTGCATGTATAACTCTGCTAGTTTACTGCCATCATAAATCTTTTTGACTGGTATGAAATGAGCTACTTTAGTAAATCTGTCTACAATAACCCATATGGAGTCATATCCTCCTTGAGTTTTAGGTAGTCCTGTAATGAAATCCATACCAATTTCTTCCCATTTCCATAATGGTATTGGTAGAGGTTGTAGCTTTCCGGCTATTTTCTGGTGTTCTGCTTTAACTTGATGACATGTATCACTGTTTGTAATGTATTATGCAATCTCTCTCTTCATATTATCCCACGAGAATTGGGTCTTCAAATCCTGATACATCTTTGTGTTACTTGGGTGTATTGAGTATGGAGTTTTGTGGGCTTCATGGAGAATTATTTCTTTAAGGTCTGTGCTTTGAGGTACACAGATTCTTCCTCGATACCATACAATCCCTTGGTCATCTTCAGTAAAGCCTTGAGCCTTTCCTGCAACCGCAGAAGAACTTGAGGAAGCTACTGGAGGAGGCCGTCGTAGCTCGACCACAACTGAAGAGGTGCTGAAACCGTTGGCTGTCTCGTGGCCGAGGAAGAAGAAGTGGTCGTCGGATGGTCATTGTTGAGGGAGCTGCTTGTAGTCATCATCGGCCCATGAGACGTGGCCGACGAGATGATGGTGGGCAATGGAGTGGTGGTGGCGTAGTCGAGCTCGGATGAATGTGGATCTAGGGTTATAGTGGCGGCGCGGTGTAGAACGGTGGAAATGAAGTGAAGTGTCGCAAAGTTTGGCGCTTTGAGTTAGGGCAAGTGAAGTGAAAAGTCACAAAGTGTGGAAATGAGCGGGACAAAGCCCGCCTTAAATTTTATAGTCGCAAAGTCACAAAGTCTGATAATCATTATCAGAGACGGTTGAGCTCAAAACCGTCTCTGATAATGATTATCACAGACGGTTTTAAGCTCAAAACCGTCTCTGATAATGATTAGCAATTTCGGGCCCCAAGAACTCCGAATTAGAGGATTTGGTCAACACCAAAGTTGTAGAGGATTTTTTTTATATTTCCAAAAAGTATAAGAACATCAAAAACGGTATTGGAAATCAAAAGATATGGCAATTTTACCGAAGTTGTCTCAGATTGAGTAATTTGAATCCGAATTGGACTAGAGTTTGAAAATTAACAACTAACTTTGCCCAAATTTTAGCATGATGAAAATGGCCGAATTTAAAGATTACCCCAACAAACGTTTTGTGGGATTTCTCTCAACTATTCCAGAAAGTATAAATTTATCCCAATCCGAGTTCGGATGAAAGAATTATGATGAAAATACTGAAACAGATCTATTAGATTCAAACTGTATGCTATCGATATTAATGGCCCAATATCTCATAGATGGATGCTGAATCTAACTTTGACCTCAACAGAAAAGTTGTAGAGCATGATCTGATGTTTCCAGAAAGTACAAGAATGTGAAAATCCGAGTTTGTATGAAGAAGATATGATGAAAACGATAAACTAGATAGCGACAGATTAGAATTGGACGCGATTATCACAGACGGTTCTCAGCTCAAAATCGTCTGTGATAATCAATCACAGACGGTTTTGAGCTCAGAACCATCTGTGATAATCATTATCAGAGATGGTTCTGAAAGATATGATGAAAACAATGAACTGGACAGCGACAGATTAGAATTGGACGCAATTATCACATACGGTTCTCAACTCAAAACCGTCTGTGATAATGATAATGATTATCACAGACGGTTTTGAGGTCAGAACCGTCTGTGATAATCATTATCAGAGATGGTTCAGAGGTCAGAACCAACTGTGATAGTCCAGCACTATCATAGACGGTTTTAAGCTCAGAATCGTCTGTGATAATTATAATATCACAGACGGTTCCAAGGTCAAAACCGTCTGTCGGACTATCACCGTCGGTTTTGACCTCAAAACCTTCTATGATAACTTAACATTTTCTCCCAACAGGCCTTCACAAACGGTTTTCTATTGAAAAGTTCATAACCATTTGTGATGTGCCGTCCTGGATGTTTGTTTCTGTGGTAGTGTAAAAGCTTCTAGGATTCCAACGCCGATGAGCTTCTTCAAGCTCCTGTGATCTCCAACAGCAAGCATGAAGCAAAGTTTTTTTGAAGAATCAGTAGGAAACCCTACTGTAAAAGATATATTATCAAGAAGATAATGAAAGGTTACAAACAAAACCAAAAAGAAAAAGAAAAAGAAAAATTACAAAAGATCAGACCATCTGCTTAAACTAGTTTTAAAAGCTAGTTTAATTCTGACTAAAATAATATCTAAGTCAGAGATGAAAAACTTTTAGCCAATCCTCCATTATTCCTGAATGATTTTGAAAAATAATCTTGTTTCTGTTCTTCCACAGGATCCATAGCATTGTAATGACCACTTCCCAATAAAAATCTTCAATTTCTTTAAATTGATCTTTACCCTCTATTAGCATATCCAAGATATTATCATCAAAAGACCAAGAAATAGCAATGCGCCTCCAACAAGCAATGGAAAAAGGACAAAGAAACACCAAATGAGCTTGAGTTTCCAGAACATCATCCTGATAGCACACACAATTCTGATTGTCCAAATTGAATTGTTTTCCCAGAGGTAGATCTCTTGTATTTAGTTTTCCATGAAGGCAAATCCAAAGTAGGAAGCAAAGTTGTGGTTCAATTTCTCCTCAACTCTTCCTATTACCTGTCTCATTATATGAATACAAGATGAATGATGAATGCTTGCTTGTATGAGAATTCTCTATACATGTAGTTGTTGTTTATCTGTGACTCTAATCAAGTGAGTAGTGTTTCTGACTTGTGTTTCGCTGAATTATATGTTTGCAATATTCCAAAGATTTCATGCTAAAGTAAGTTCATTGCTCCTGCTCAATGTTGCTTCTATGTGCTTTGAATTCAGTATTGTTGTATCATGTTTGATTCTCTCGAGAACTTGAATTGATTTCAATTTGATCTTAGGTTCCTAGTACTACATCTGCATTTGTGCGAACCTGGACATTGCAATTTAATAGCGTTATCTACTTGGATGATTGAATTGTTGGAGGATGAAGTTCCAGGATATCTTTTGACTAAATTCCTCATCATTTTTCTTCTATGAAACTGGAATTTTGGGGATTTAAGCAACATCCTGATTTGGTCTACTACTTCTTTACTCTCTAGTTGAGTGCAGTTGAATTGTTGCTAACCCCGTGTTGTCATTGTTCTAGAGTTTTTATTTGAGCTGCACTGGTGGTAATTGTTCACTTTAGTGTGCATGTGGTGACTAGTTCTTGAGTCGGATGTGCATTCACCACTAGCCTGAAACCCGATCACAGATGCTTGATTTTTGTACGTCATGTCTCAGTTGGTGAGCTTTGGCTTGGGTTCTAGTTTGGTGGTTTTAGTTGCTTTGATCATGATTGTGCCTATCTATTGAGAGGAATTGGTTTGGGTTAGTGTTTATTTTGTACTTGCGATTTGTCGGTACTCGTCGTAGACTATGATCGATAATAGTTGGTTGTGCTCCCTCATGCACGATCGCTATATGATTCTTCTCTACTGCTTATATCTCTGAAATGCTACTCCAGATTAAGCACTACCTGCGAGACGCGGTGCGACCAGCCCTTTCTTTATTTCATTTTCTTTTGACATTTTCTTCCTCTTTCTTTTGTCTAGTTTATTTTCATTCGACCTAAATTTAGTTTAGTTTTACGCATTTCGCTTCTCTAGTCCCTATGAAAGAAAGACAGGATACTCGCCATATTGCGATCGAATCCTCTTGCGAGACGGTCTAGGCCAGTATCACCGCTCTCTGCCTCCACATCTAATTCTAGCTTGGGCTTCGACATCACATTCGATTTAGACGACGAGTATGTCGCCATATCGCATAGGACAGTGGACGAGCAGTTGGCTACGTCATCGGCTGCTACGGTTAGATCGCACAACAGGCTCCCATCGTACCTACTTCCTCAGCTAGCCCATGTCAAGCTAGACGTTGTGCTCGACCCTGCATACACGGAGTACATTGACATGTTGCGGCAAAGGGAGGACACTGAACAGAGCCAACATCAGTTGGCATCTGCCCAGCTTGGCGAGGCACCTCCACCGTCGCAGGACCCTATTGAGCACATCCCACATGCAGATGATCCTGAGACAGGCCGCGATCAGGGACATCAGGAACGTAACTTGCCCCCCTTTGACAGCTATCACAGAGGACGGTGGTTCCACCCTGAACTTTCTCACTGTCACCGTTTCAACGGGACCGTTGTCATCATCCAAAGAGGGGTCAATATTAGTAGTTTTTTTCTAACAAATGTCTTATCAACTGTTTGAAACAAAATTATGTTTTGATGTGTGGTGCACCTTCCACAAGTCCAATACCCATGCCACCCGGGAATGCCACCAACTACTCCAACAATTCGCCGCCTTCCTCGATCAACATGGGCAGGGGGGGACTCCGGCCTCCTTGCCCCCTCAGTCGGCCTTACCAGCCCTTCCTGCTCCCGCGGGGGGACAGCAGGGACAAATGCGGGAGGGAGAGCCGTCAGAGACTCTCCCCTTCTGAAAGGGATCTAGGATATCGACTAGAGGGGGGTGAATAGGCGATTTTACCAAATTAACAATTAATCAAACAATTAATAGTAAAAGAGAGCAAATAACTAACACAAGATGAACAATGAACAATTTTAACACAAGGATATATCCCGTGGTCTCGGTGATTTGCCGATCACCCCTAATCCATGTTGAGGCAAACTCAAATCTCTAACCGCTCCTCTATCTAGTCAACCTTCTCAAGAGAAGTGATCTAGATCTTGAGCCGGATTAGTGTGATGAGTTATCCAAACCTCGATTTCACTAAGGATGCACTTTACCGCTCCCGCAAGGCGTGCTCAACCCTTCACAAGATGTTTTGAGGCTTCTTCACAATCTTCCTTGAAGAGCTCTCCAAAAACTTCTCTCGAGCCGTCTAGGAGCCGGCAAACTCCAAGAGTGACAAGCCGGTGATGATCACTTAGCCTTCTTCTAGTGCCACAAGATTGATTTAATGATCTAAATGCAATCCACTAGAAGATCTCAAATGCACACTCTCACAAATTCGAGAATTAGAACCCTAGAGTGTATGAAACATGCTTAAGCTCTCAAGGATGATGACAATGTTCAAATTATGCTCAAAAGTTGTGAACAGGGCCGTGCATGGGAGTATATATACCCCCCACAATAAATATAGCCGTTACAGGCCGTTGGGAGAAAAAGATCACTTGGCGGTCAGACCGCAGGTATATGTCCGGTCAAACCGCCGCAATTGCAACGGCATTAAACAGGCGCAATAAATGCTCACCTGCCCTTGTCAGGCACACACATGGTCAGACCGGACCCAATTTCGGTCAGACCGTAAAACTGTCCAGAGACGACATAGTTTCTGGACACTTTATACGGTCAGGCCGATAAATACGGACAGACCGGCCAGACGGTCAGACCGTAGTTCAAAAACACGGTCAGACCGATTTCTCGGTCAGACCGCTCTAACAAACGGTCAGACCGTCAAAACACAAAACACCAGAAAGATAGGACATGAAGTACCAGGAGACTGCCCTAGGTTTATACCTACGGACAGACCGACCTTTTAAATGTATACACTATACTTTGACATAACGTCGATCAGTCCGAAACCCTATTTGGTCAGTCCGTATATTCGGTCAGACCGGTCTAACAAACGGTCAGACCGACTGAGACAGAGTTGAGCAGAAATGAGCTGAAACAAGCATTTTCAAAGCATATGACCTTCTAGTATGCAATGCAAGTTGATTTTATGATTTGTGGCACATAGATGAAGTATTTCGTGATACACCACATGCTCCTCTTAATAGAACGGCAAATATCCTAAAATCTGGTCAAAATTCTTCTCAAATCACCTTAGACCGGTAAAAATGGAAAAGACCCTATTTCGTACCTTTGCCTTTTTGATCAAATGCCCTTTCTTCATCATGAGGCTCTTCCTTTGCCTTTCATTAACCTGTCTTTTAAGTTTCTTTTTGACACAACTTAGCAGGTATCGTTAGTATAGCATTTGTAGTTGTCATTAATTACTAAAATACTCTTTAGGGGCCTAGAAGCTACAATCTCCCCCTTTTTGGTAATTGATGACAACATAAAGAGTAGATGAATGAGTTTTAAGTATAAAAGGAATTTTACAATAAGCATCGAAGAGAAAGACACTCCCCCTAAATGTATGAATAAGAGAATTTTGGCATTTTGGTGGAGTTCAAGCATGTGTATAAGATGCTATCTCAATTCATTCATTATATGAGCATGAAGTATCACAAATAAGACATTCAATTCTATACATGATATCATCATCACAAGGTCATATGAAAAGAACATTCATATGAAAAGAACATAAGTACATCTCATATATCATGAAGTAACAATCTCACAAAAGAGTCATCCAACATAGATCATAAATGAGACATTCAACTAAACAAGTTAAATTAAAACTTTACACCAAAAGTTTTCATTTAAGGTTTTCTCCCCTACTCTTCTACTCTCTTCTCTCCCCCTTTGGCATCAATTGCCATAAAAGCTAAGAATCGGCTTGAGCATCATCATCGGGAGGATGGTGAGGAGGAGTCTGAGGGAAACGGGTGTAGAAGTGAGCGGAGAAGGCGTCAAAGCGCTGCTCGAACTGATCCTGGCGTGACGAGAAGGTCTGGAACTGATCATGCAATGCCGCCAAGTCCGACCGAGCGAGCGAGCTCAAGCCCCTGGAGAAGAGCAGCGAACTGATCCATCACGGGCTGATGGAACTGCTGCTGGAACTGTGTAAACCAGGTGGGGGCTTGGCTAGATTGAGCTGCCTGTTGTGCCTGAGGTGGAGGAGGAGGAGGCATAGGCTGAGCCTGTTGCTGCTGCTGCTGATGCTGTGCTCCATGGCCTCGAGCCAAGACGCGCGGGTTGACACTAAACGGCTTATAGCCGAGATGTCTGATATCACATGATCCGCGAGGGAACTTTGTTTTCTGGAGCAGCAAAGACATGATAAATGGAGCATAGTAGAGATTCGGCAGAGTGGTTGCTGAGACATCCTCAATTTTCTTCAAGATAAATGAGACAATGTTGATCCGATGACTCTTGAGGATGTGGTCGATGAAGTTCCAATAGTAATCTCAGACCGCTTCTCGATTTCCACTCTTTGGATGGATCGTGGCTCGTACGATTTTGTTGACTACAGCAGGGAGGACTTTGAGACCTGTAACGGTGCCAGGTACAATCCGTTGTCCACCTCTCAGCTGTTCATAAAACTGGAGCTAGTCATCCTCATGGAGGTAATCATCATCCTCCATATTGATCCCCTCCTTCATTTCCTCATAGTTTATCTTGTTTGCCGCAGCAAACTCCTCAAAGGTGGCCTCATAACGCCTAGAACCTATCATCCACATGATCTACTGGTCCGCCCATCTGATCTCGACCGTAGCATAAAACTGTCTGATGGCAGTGGCGTTCCATGGGCATTTGTGCTCCACAAAGTCATAGAGCCCAATATCCTTGAAGATCTACACCAAAGGAGCCATGATGGGCTGATTCACAACATAAGCCCATTCGATCCATTTGTGTTCGAAGATATTCTTGTGAATCAAGTGTTCGTAGAAGGCATCCTGCTGTGTCATCGTGTGGAAGTGAGGAGTAGAGGCGTCATTCTCATGATTGTAGGCGTAGATGGTCCTAGCCTTTGTATAGTCACTTGAAGTCCAATTCTTCTTCGGGCCTTGATAAGCGTGGACATTTATTTCATCGTCCTCGCTCTCGATGTCCATGGCCACATGAGAAGATCCACCACGATGTGACGACTGTTCTGTCTCTGAATCTCCAGCCGAGGGCACCCAATCATCATCGTGACTGTCGCTGCTACTCGAGGGTAGAGCCCTTTTTGGCCGCTTAGCCAATTTCTTCTTATTGGTCCGAATGAAGGCAGTGCCTTGAATACCTCGACCACTATAAGATTTGGAAGAAATGCAGAGCTAAGATACTAGAAAACAGGAAAGCATGACGAGAATAGAGACGACAACAGAACTGCACATCCTGGCTCTGCTGTTGCAGTCGGTCAGACCGAAACAGGGGCGGTCAGACCGGCGCAACCGTAGAGTTAGGGTTTGTCAAGATTCCAAGGATTTAGGTGAAATTAAGATGCAATGTGGATATATAGATAAATGAGTATAGGCAATCAGTGCATCAATAGGAAGAATCAATTTTAGGTATTGAAAGGCTTTAAACTAGATTCACCAAAATTGCCCTAAACCCCGTGATGAACAAAATGATAAAGAAGGAAGATCTGAGCAATATACCTAGAAGACATTGTTTGGAGATGGTCTTGATCAACGGTTAGTCCGTGTGTTGTGAGGGTTTGACCGGAGAGGAAGAATCCAACAAAAACTATGAGGCGCACGTGGAAGAGACAAGTGGGAAGAGGGTGAAAAGGACAGAGATTCGGGATAAAAAGGTCTCTGGACATGAAAGTTCAGTCAGACCGCAGGCAAGTTACCAGTCAGACCGCTGGAAGCAGGAAATTTAAGATGCTCTCTAGAGATGCATTCGGTCAGACCGCAATTGGATCGGTCCGACTGCTGGAAGGACTAAAAATCTTGGAGGATTTTTGATTGATTTGATGCTCATAAGAGATTTGGATAGGGTGATATATAAATATAAGATAATTATAAGAGAGATATAGATAATATCACCAAAAGGGAAGAATTTATCTTATAACTCAACATATTTTTGGTTCACTTTACTCAATTGCCGATAAAAGAGTCTAAAAAGCTTTAAGAGAGGAAGTTCAAGCAATCAAGTGATACTTTAAGCACAAGCAATATGAGTTCAACATTTCAAGCCACATTTGATATGTCAATGACGTTAAGCTCATTTCGGAGTTTGCAAAAACGACTTTCATCTAAGGGCTTAGTGAATATATCCGCTAATTGATCTTCGGTTCTCACATTATCCACCACCACATCACCTTTGCTAACATGATCTCTAAGGAAGTGGTGTCGGATATCTATATGCTTGGTCCGAGAGTGTTGAACTGGATTTGTGGCTATTTTCACCGCACTCTCATTATCACACAAAAGAGGCACTTTTTCAAATTTTATTCCATAATCCAACAATGTTTGCCTCATCCAAAGCAATTGTGCACAACAACTACCCGCGGAAACATATTCCGCTTTGGCGGTTGATAAAGCTACAGAGTTTTGTTTCTTGGAGGACCAAGATACTAAAGATCTTCCTAATAGTTGACAACTGCCAGAGGTGTTTTTTCTATCCACTTTACATCCCGCATAATCGGAATCAGAATATCCAATTAATTCGAATTTAGCACCTTTTGGATACCACAACCCTATACTAGATGAATATTTTAGATACCTCAAAATGCGCTTAACGGCCATTAGATGACTTTCTTTAGGAGAGGCTTGAAATCTTGCACACATACAAACACTAAACATAATATCGGGCCTAGAAGCAGTAAGATACAGTAAACTACCAATCATAGATCTATAAAGCTTTGAGTCTACCAGTTTACCTCCTTCGTCAGAGACAAGGTGACCGTTTGTGGCCATTGGTGTCTTGATTGGTTTTGCTTCTCCAAGTCCGAACTTCTTGAGTAGGTCCTTCACATATTTGCTTTGACAGACAAAAGTTCCTTCCTTGAGTTGTTTAACTTGTAGTCCGAGGAAGAAGCTTAGTTCACCTATCAAAGACATCTCGAATTCTATGGACATCATATTACCAAATTCCTCGCAAAAATCTTGGTTAGTAGATCCAAATATGATGTCATCAACATAAATTTGACATACAAAGAAATCATTTCCAATTTTCTTAGTAAATAAGGTTGTGTCAACTTTCCCAATTTTAAAGCCTTTTGAAATTAAGAAGTCTCTAAGTCTTTCATACCACGCACGAGGTGCTTGTTTAAGACCATAAAGAGCCTTGGAGAGTTTATACACATGATTGTAGGATCTTCAAATCCGGGAGGTTGTTTAACAAATACTAATTCATTAATTTTTCCATTTAAAAATGCACTTTTGACATCCATTTGATAAAGTCTAATATTATGAGATGAAGCAAAAGCAAGCAAGATTCTAATAGCCTCAAGTCTAGCTACGGGAGCAAAGGTTTCACCGAAGTCCAAACCTTCAACTTGAGTGTATCCTTGAGCCACCAATCTTGCCTTGTTTCTTACTACCACTCCATTTGCATCTTGTTTATTCTTGAAAATCCATTTGGTTCCAATGACATTGTGCTCATCCGGATTTGGTTCTTCTACTAATTCCCAAACATTGTTGCGGGTGAAGTTTTTTAATTCTTCGTGCATAGCATTCACCCAATTCAGATCTTTTAATGCTTCATCTACAAGTGTGGGCTCAAAAGAGGAAACAAAAGAGTAATTTTCACACAATGAAGCAACACGAGAACGAGTTTGGACACCCTTACGCAAGTCACCAACAATTTGATCGACGGGGTGATCTTTGGAAATTGAGTGATGAATTCTTGGATGATCAACTGGGATTTGTGAAGTAGAGGTAGAAGGTACTTCCGGTTGTTGTTGAGAGGAGTCTTCCACATTGACCACTTCAACTATTTGATCTTCATGTTGAGGAGTTGATGAAGAGGGGATAGCTTGAGTGGATGGATCTTCATCTTGATCACTATCTTCTTTCGGCTTGATATCCCCAATTGTCATGTTCTTCATCGCCACTCTCAACCATTCATTACCTACATCATCCAAGTTGTCTTGCTCCTCTTGCGAGCCGTTAGTCTCATCAAATTCAACATCATGTGTCTCTTCAACCAAACCGGAGTTTTGGTTGTAGACACGATATGCTTTGCTATTTGATGAGTATCCTAATAAAAATCCTACATCACATTTACTTTGAAATTTAGATAAGCGTGTACCTTTTCGTAAGATATAGCACTTACATCCAAACACTCGGAAGTAGGAAATGTTTGGCTTCCTTCCAATGAGAAGCTCATAGGGAGTTTTCTTTAGTAGTCGATGACAATAAAGGCGATTTGATGCATGGCACGCGGTGTTGATTGCTTCGGCCCAAAAGGTGACTGAAACATTGTACTCCGAAAGCATAGATCTTGCCATGTCTATCAATGTCCGGTTCTTTCGTTCAACTACTCCATTTTGCTCCAGTGTATACTTGGCCGAAAACTCATGTTTGATGCCCTTATCATCACACCAATTTTCAACCTTGGTATTCTTGAATTCGGAGCCGTTGTCACTTCTCACTTTCTTGATCTTGAAACTAAATTCATTTTTGGCCCTTTAAGCAATGCTTTTGAAAGTGTTAAACACAATTGACTTATCATGTAAAAAGAATATCCATGTATATCTAGAAAAATCATCTACAATGACAAGACAATAACTATTGCCACCAATACTCACAAAAGTAGTTGGTCCAAATAAATCCATATGCAATAATTCAAGTGAACTAGAAGTTGACATTGTGCTTTTAGTTGGACGTGAGTTTGCAACTTGTTTTCCGGCTTGGCAAGCACTACATAATTTATCTTTTTCAAACTTTACATCTTTTAATCCAACAACTAAATCATGTTTAACTAGTCCATTTAGTTGTTTCATTCCAACATGCCCAAGCCTTCTATGCCATAGCCAACCTTTAGATGATTTAGTGAACAAGCATGTACCAAGACTAGCATCATTTGAATTGAAATCAACTAAATAGAGGTTGCCATGTCTAAAACCTTTGAAAATCAACCTATTATCATCAATACTAGTGATAATCACTTCTTTTGGATAAAATGCACATATAAATCCAAGATCACAAAGTTGAGCTACGGATAAGAGGTTGAATTTAGAGATTCAACAAGCAATACATTAGATATGGAGAGGTCGTTTGATATGGCAATTTTACCTAAACCTTTTACCTTTCCTTTGCTATTGTCTCCAAACGTGATCTTGTCATATTCCGCACCTTCGTTATTTAGAGAGGAGAACATGTTGTGATTACCGGTCATATGTTGAGTGCATCCACTATCGAGCACCCAATGTTGTCCTCCGGCCTTGTAATTTACCTACAAAACAAGGTTAGGTCCTTTTAGGTACCCAAATCTTTTTGGGTCCTTGGAGGTTAGTTACCAAGGATTTTGGGACCCAAATGGCTTTCTTTTTGGCACCAATGATCGGGGTTCCAACAAATTTGGCTTTAATATCGCCATTGTTCATTTTCTTTAAAACATAGCAAGAGTTGAATATAATAGATGAATCACTTTTTCTAGCATGGCAATTTTTCTCAATGTGACCTAAACTTTTACATTTATTGCAATATCCCTTTTCTTTTACAAATATGGTTTTAGATGGAATAAATGCATGTTTCCCCCTTTTAGGAATGTAGCCTAGTCCTTTTTTTCTTAAGGAGAACCTTTGACTATCTAGAAGATGTCTTAATTTTGATTCTCCTACATAGCATTTAGCTAGATCATTTGTTAGTTTTTCAATTTTGTTCTTAAGTTCATTGTTTTCAAGACTAAGCACATTATCATCAATTTTAGGTCTAGATGGGAATTCAATTAAATCTTCACAAGATGTAGATATGCTAGAAGTAGACATCATGGGCAAGTCATTCAAAATATTGCAAGTGATGCCTATTTCATTACCCGTTTTGTTGGCTTTATGAGTAATTATGAGTCATGAGCTTCCTTAAGCATCTCATGAGTTTCTTTGAGACTCTCATGAGATGTGTTTAGCTCCTCATAGGAATTTTGAAGAGTTTTGTATCTCTTCTTCAATTCCTTGAATTTTTCTTTCTCTTTACTCATATAGTCATCAAAACCGGTGATCATCTCAACTAGGTCATCATAAGTATATTCATCTTCGTCACATGATACCTTCGATTCTCCTTTAGCCATGAGACAATGAGGAGTGGAGAATAGAGATGGAGCTTCCTTGATAGCTACCCCGGCGAGTCCTTTGGGTGATGCTTCATCTTCATCTTCGGAATCGGTACTTGAAGCATCCGAATCCCATTCAATGAAGCAAGCTTGTCCATCCTTCTTCTTCTTATAATATTTCTTGAAAGCCTTCTTCTTGCTTTCTCCTTCCTTTTCGTACTTCTTCTTCTTCACCGATTTTTCTTCTTCCTTGTTTTTGCATTGTGCGGAGATGTGACCCTTTTCACCGCAATCAAAGCATCTTCTTTCTTCAAATGGGTTCCTCTTGGATGATTGTCCTTTCTTGAAGGACTTTCCTTGATATCTCTTCTTCATAAACCGCTTAAACCTTCTCACAAAGAGAGCCATTTCCTCATCGGTGTCTCTCTCATCACTTTCTTCTTCATTGTCTTCCCTTTTGGAGGCTTGAGCTTTTAGTGCTATGTTCTTCTTCTTGGAGTCGGAAGCCTCATCTTTCACTTCTTCTTGAGATTTCTTGAATATGTCATGAGTGAGAATCTCACTCAAGACTTCCAACGGAGTCACACTCTTCAAGTTCGAACGCACAAGTAAGGTTACAATTGTATCATATTTCGAAGGTAAAGCTCTAAGAAACTTATGACAAAATTCCACATTTGTGACATCCATACCAAGCCCTTTTAACTCATTTACTATGTTATTTAATCGGTTAAACATCTCCGATACATCTTCATTGGGCAACATAGCAAACTTTTCAAATTGGCCCTTATGGATGAATAATTTAGCATCCTTGACCGTCGAGATTCCTTCATGAATATCCATAAGATTTCTCCAAATATCATGGGCCGTTTCAAGTTTACAAATTCTATTAAATTCACCTAGATTTAGAGCACTATAAAGAACATTCATAGCTTGAGCATTCGCTAAGGCATTATCTCTATCTAGGTTAGTCATGTCATCATCATCAAGAATTGCAAAGCCCTCATCCACCACTTTCCAAATCTTTCCACCCATGGCTTTAAGATAAACCATCATCCTAGTTTTCCAATACGTATAGTTAGATCCATCAAAGAGTGGTGGCTTGCCAATATTGATCCGACCCTCACTAGCCATCTTTATCCTACTCCGGGATGGTTAAATCCTCTAAAAATGGAGTCCTAGCTCTGATACCAATTGAAAGGGATCTAGGATATCGACTAGAGGGGGTGAATAGGCGATTTTACCAAATTAACAATTAATCAAACAATTAATAGTAAAAGAGAGCAAATAACTAACACAAGATGAACAATGAACAATTTTAACACAAGGATATATCCCATGGTCTCGGTGATTTGCCGATCACCCCTAATCCACGTTGAGGCAAACTCAAATCTCTAACCGCTTCTCTATCTAGTCAACATTCTCACGAGAAATGATCTAGATCTTGAGCCGGATTAGTGTGATGAGTTATCCAAACCTCGATTTCACTAAGGATGCACTTTACCGCTCCCGCAAGGCGTGCTCAACCCTTCACAAGATGTTTTGAGGCTTCTTCACAATCTTCCTTGAAGAGCTCTCCAAAAACTTCTCTCGAGCCGTCTAGGAGCCGGCAAACTCCAAGAGTAACAAGCCGGTGATGATCACTTAGCCTTCTTCTAGTGCCACAAGATTGATTTAATGATCTAAATGCAATCCACTAGAAGATCTCAAATGCACACTCTCACAAATTCAAGAATTAGAACCCTAGAGTGTATGAAACATGCTTAAGCTCTCAAGGATGATGAAAATGTTCAAATTATGCTCAAAAGTTGTGAACAGGGCCGTGCATGGGAGTATATATACCCCCCACAATAAATATAGCCGTTACAGGCCGTTGGGAGAAAAAGATCACTTGGCAGTCAGACCGCAGGTATATGTCCGGTCAGACCGCCGCAATTGCAACGGCATTAAACAGGCGCAATAAATGCTCACCTGCCCTTGTCAGGCACACACACGGTCAGACCGGACCCAATTTCGGTCAGACCGTAAAACTGTCCAGAGACGACATAGTTTCTGGACACTTTATACGGTCAGGCCGATAAATACGGACAGACCGGCCATACGGTCAGACCGTAGTTCAAAAACACGGTCAGACCGATTTCTCGGTCAGACCGCTCTAACAAACGGTCAGACCATCAAAACACAAAACACCAGAAAGATAGGACATGAAGTACCAGGAGACTGACCTAGGTTTATACCTACGGACAGACCAACCTTTTAAATGTATACACCATACTTTGACATAACGTCGGTGTTGGGGGAAATCTCCACGCGTTCAAGTCCAGGTAAGCTCATGATGGCCCGGGGACAGTGGCCTCCGGTGCCTGCCCCGGGCGCCGCCTTTTAGGCACCCGGGACCGTGCCCCCCGGGCATGTCCCGGGCGCCGCCATCTGCCCGGGGACAGTGGCCGCCGGTGCCTGCCCCGGGCGCCGCCATGTGGCCCCCGGGACCGTGCCCCCCGGGCATGTCCCGGGCGCCGCCATCTGCCCGGGGACAGTGGCCCCCGGTGCCTGCCCCGGGCGCCGCCATTTGGCCCCCGGGACCGTGCCCCCCGGGCATGTCCCGGGCGCCGCCATTGCCCGGGGACAGTGGCCGCCGGTGCCTGCCCCGGGCGCCGCCATGTGGCCCCCGGGACCGTGCCCCCCGGGCATGTCCCGGGCGCCGCCATCTGCCCGGGGACAGTGGCCCCCGGTGCCTGCCCCGGGCGCCGCCATTTGGCCCCCGGGACCGTGCCCCCCGGGCATGTCCCGGGCGCCGCCATTTGGCCCCCGGGACCGTGCCCCCCGGGCATGTCCCGGGCGCCGCCATTTGGCCCCCGGGACCGTGCCCCCCGGGCATGTTCCGGGCGCCGCCATTTGGCCCCCGGGACCGTGCCCCCCGGGCATGTCCCGGGCGCCGCCATTTGGGCCACGGGACCGTGCCCCCCGGGCGAGTCTCGGGCGCCGCCTCCTAGGCTCCCGGGACCCTGCTCTCCGGAAGGGGTCCCAGACGTCACCGCCCTCCTAAAAGGTAAAATCCCTGTTTGTTTATCACGTGCAGGTCACGCGAGGGACGCCTCGGGAATCAGCGACCACCTGTCAAGCATCCAAGACGTTTGACCGGGAGAAGGACGGTCCTACCCTTCAATCCGACGGTGGCTTCCGGGGTAGTTTAGGTTTTTTGCTTCTTTTTGGGGCTATAAATAGCCCTTGTACCCCTCTGTTGTAAAGGATCAGTTCATTATTATTTGGAATAGCTAATCTCACAGACGTGCTCCGGAAGCCTCTCCCCCGGAGAGAGCCTCCCCAGCCGACTCCGGTCGGGAGCGCGTCGACAGGACTAGGGCCCCCACCGGGACCCGAACCTGTATAAATCCACGTGTCAATTCTTGTGTTTGTCCGGCGGGGGAGGACCGGTCACCCGGTCAACCCGCGCTGCGTGATCTCCGCTAGGATCGTCTTCAAAACCTGCCGGGGTATTCTTAATACCACGACAGTTGGCGCCGTCCGTGGGGACCCGTGACGAATCGCCATGGCTCCTCCGAGAACAAGGGCCCGCGCCCTTCCCGGTGACGCCGGTCCCCGCGACCTGGCGGCACCCGTCCGGGACGCTGCTGTTCCGGCGCTTCCGTCCGGAGGCGACCATTCCCAAGTACCGCCTCCCACCTTTCCTCTCAATCTAGGTGCCTCCACCTCCGGGTCGCTCCCGGCGGCCGCGGGGACCTCGGCCGGGACGAGTTTCCCCCCGACGGCTCCCCCGGCCCCTCGGGATGCCCTGCTGGAGGCTCTCGTAGAGGGCCAGCTCCGCGCCCAGCGCTCTATGGACGAGCTCCTTAGTGTGTTGGCGCGGCCTTCGGCCCCCACATTTTCGCCGCACCCGTATCCGGGGATTATGCCCCCGTTCATGGGATACCCAGCGGCCCCTCCGGCATCGGGGGGGCTGTCTACCCCGTATGATCCCGCTGGGGGGCTCCCTCCCCCCGCGGGATATACTTCCGGACACTTCTCGGCACCTGGGCCTGTCCCGGTGCCGGGAGGCTTTTTCCTGCCCGGGCCCTTCGTGGCACCAGGGGGGTACCCCGTCCCCGGCCCGCTTCCGGGGCTGGGGGGTTATTCCTACGCCGGGAGCCAGTCCCGCCCCTCGCGTTGCGTTTACCGCACCGGGGCCGGTCGACAGAGCAGCTCCCGTGCCTCAGCGAACTTCCCCCCGCATTGGCTCCCTAACCCCGGACGTCGCCGAGGGGGCTCACCCCCCACCGGTTCCGGATGTCACAGGGGCTTCCCCCTTCCGACCCCGGTCGTTGCCACAGGGGCCCTCTCTTCGGATCCTAACGCCGCCCCGGGCGCCCCCTCCCCGGTTCCGGAGGGTGCAGGGGCTCCCCCCTTTCCGGTCCCGGGGGCCGTCACAGGGGGCTCCCCTCAGCAGGCCCCGGTAGCTTCCGGGCCGGCTGCTACAGTGCAGGAGCTCCCTCCCCCGGCGAAGCAGTTCCGCTTCTCCCGGGGGGAGGTTGAGCGAATGCATTCTCCCAGCCGCGGGGAAGAGCTTCCCCCCGGTCGTTGTCACAGGGAGCCTCGCTCTCGCACCGGTCGGGGGAAGAGACCCGCCAAAGAACCATCCTCCCCGGAGGGAATCCCGGACGTCCGGGAAATCAGTCCCAGCCCGGAAGAGAAGCGTCGTCACCACCACTCTGGCGGCCCTCTTGGGCCGCTACCTGACTCGGATAACGAGGGGGCGTCCCCCGTTAAAGAAGACAGTGACTGGGGCTCCCCCCGGGAAGTGCAGGGGGCGAACCAGCCTCTATGTCGAAGACTCCGCAGCATCCGATGGCCGCGGCCCTACCGTCCCCCGCACATCGAGCATTATAATGGCGAGGCGGACCCTTACGAGTTCGTGCAGATCTACTCCACAGCCATCTCCGCGGCGGGGGGGGACGAGAGCGTCCAATGCAACGTCTTCCCCCTCTACCTTACCGGCATTGCCCGCTCCTGGTTTTACAATCTGAAGGCGGGCTCCATCAAGTCCTTCTCGCAGCTGAAGCGTGAGTTCTGCGCTAACTTTCAGGGAAATTACGTACGTCCCCTGGATTCTTCACAGCTATACACAGTGCGCCAGAGAACCGGGGAGACCATCAGAAGCTTCTTCAAGCGCTTTGCCCAAGTAAAAAGCAAAGTGGCCCACGTCCCGGACTCCACAGTGATCGAAGCCTGCAAAAGGGGGATCCTCCCGGGGGAACTCCACCGAAGACTCTCTCGAAGCTGCCCCTCCTCCGCCGACGAGCTCTTCAACATACTCGAAAAGTACGCTCGCGCGGAGGAAGACGACATCTAGAAGAAGACCCAGGGGGCTCCTGCCCCCGCCGAGCGGGGGGCCCGGGATCCCCCCAGGCGCCCCAGGCAGGGGGGCCGTAGCGAACCACGGCTTCGGGACACTTTTGTCCTCGAGGGCGGAGGCGGCTCGCGCGACCCCCCGAAGGGCAACCGCCCCTTTCCCAAGCCGAGAGGCCGTGGGGGAGGACAGTCTTCGCGCGGCCGCGAAGGCCCCGCGGGGAGAAGCCGGGAAGGACCATGGTGCAGCTTCCACGGGTCCAGTACCCACGCCACCCGAGATTGCCACCAGCTGCTGCAACACTTCGCGGCATTTCTCGACCAGCGCGGGCAGGCGGGGGGGACTCCGGCCTCCTTGCCCCCTCGGCCAGCTGTTCCGGCCCTTCCCGCTCCCGCGGGGGGGCAGCAGGTGCAGGAGGGGGAGCCTTCAGACGCTCTCCCCTTTCAAACTTCTCAGCGCCGCATCAACGTCATCGTAGGGGGGTCCGCCTCCGGGCGGGATTCCAAGCGCCAGCGCAAGGAGTACGCGCGAGAAGTTAAGGTAGTGGGGGTGCTACACGCGTCCGTGCCGCCCAAGTGGTCGGACGTCCCCCTCACCTTTACGGTGGAAGACGCGCGAGGGGTTCGCTTCCCCCACGACGACGCGCTCATTGTCTCCGCGACAATCTACAACTGCCACTTGGCCCGCATCCTCGTGGACGGCGGAAGCTCCGCCGACGTCCTGTTCCTCAAAACCTTCAAGGAAATGCAGGTGGATGAGAAGCTCCTGCAACCAGCGGCAGGGCCTCTGCAAGGGTTTGTCCCGGGGAAGGCGATCCACCCCGTGGGCAAGGTAGATCTCCCGATCACCTTCGGCACCCCGGAGAACTACCGGACCGAGCTAGTCCGCTTCGACGTAGTGGACCTCCCCTCCTCCTACAATGTGATTATGGGGAGGACTACGATCAATCGGCTGGGGGCTGCCACCCACCAAAACTAGTTGTGCATGAAGATCCCCGGGCCGCATGGCGTGATCAACGTCCGGGGGGATCAAGACATGGCCCGTGCTCTATACGAGCGAGCTGCTGCCACAATAGGAAGCGTCAACTTGATCAAGGCACAACGGCCCCGGATCCCCGCAACCAACAACGTCGCCGAATACGAGGCTCTGCTCCTCGGGATGCGCCTTGCGCGCTCCCTGGGGATCCGGCGCCTACTAGTGAAGGGAGACTCTCAGCTCGTTGTCTGCCAAATGGACAAATCTTACCTGTGCCATGACGTAAATTTAAGTCTTTACTTGCAGGAAGTACGAAAAATGGAGACACACTTCGACGGCCTTGAGGCCCGGCATATCCCGCGAAGGGAGAATGACCGGGCTGATGCTTTGGCCCGGGCGGCGAGCGCCCGGGAAACGCTCCCCAAGGGGGCCTTCCTGGAAATCATCATGAAGCCCTCGGTGGCCTCCCCGGATGCAGGCCCCGAGCCTCCGATCCCGGAGGTCGCCGAGATCGTCCGGCCTTCATCTTGGATGGACCCCCTCATCTCCTTCATCAAGGGAGAGGGGGACCCTCCCCACGAGACCGAGGCTAAGCGCCTCCGGGCCAAAGCCCGGGAGTATCTCCTGCTGGAGGGAAGGCTCTACAAGCGGGGGGCTTCAGCCCTTCTGCGCTGCCTCCCCCGGTCAGAGGGACTTCAGCTCCTGGAAGACATTCACGCAGGGAGCTGTGGTTCTCACTTAGCCCCGTGTGCCATCGCCGCCAAGGCCCTTCGGCAGGGCTTCTACTGGCCTACAGTCATGCGCGACGCGCGAGACCTTGTCTCCGCGTGCGAAGCATGCCAGAAGATGGCCAAGGGCTCGAATCTCCCCCCTGTAGCGCTGCGGACTATCCCCATCACTTGGCCCTTCGTGCGCTGGGGGATGGACCTCTTAGGGCCCTTCCCCCCAGCGCCTGGGGGATACAAGTATGCGGTAGTCGCGGTCGACTACTTTACAAAGTGGGTCGAGGCGGAGCCCTTGGCTAGCATCACCTCCCGGGCCGTTCAGCGGTTTTTCTGGAAAAACGTCGTTTGTCGTTTTGGTGTCCCCCGGGAAATCACCGTGGACAACGGGACCCAATTCGACTCGGCTTATTTCCGGGAATTCTGCGAAGGCCTGGGGGTCGTCATCCACTTGCCTCAGTGGCCCATCCTCAAAGCAACGGGGCCGTCGAGAGAGTCAACGGCGTAATCCTACAGGGGTTACGCCGGAGACTCGAGCAAACCACTTCCAAGCGGGGCGCGTGGGCGGAGGAGCTCCCTAGCATCCTCTGCTCGATGCGCACGACCCCGTCCCGGGCCACAGGGCGTGCTCCCTTCTCCCTAGTCTACGGGGCGGAGGCAGTCCTCCCCCCGGAGATCGGCTTCCGGTCGCTGCGGGTCGAGCTCCTGAACGGAGCCACGACCGCAGCCTACCGGGCCAACGAAGACAACCGGCGGCTGGAAATCGACCTCGTGGAGGAGGAACGCGACCGAGCGCTCCTCCGCCACGCCATCTACGAGCGCGAGATGTCACGCGCATACAACCAGCGCGTGCGCGAAAGAGCTTTCCGCCTTGGGGACCTTGTCCTCAAGCGCGTCACAGACCCCCAAGCCCAGGGTAAGCTCTCCCCCAAGTGGGAGGGCCCCTACAGGATCTCCGCTGTCCTAGGCTCGGGGGCCTACAAGCTCTCCAACCTTCAAGAGCAGGAGCTGAAGCACACCTGGAACTTGCGTTTACTTCGCAAGTTCTACGTCTAGCCTTACGGGCCTGTCCCCTCCCCCGGGGCGGTCACGCCGGAGGAGGAGGGGGGACACTGTAGCTTCCCTTTTTCCCCCTTTGCGGCTTCGCAGGGGGGCTTTGTATATTTTGTTAATCAATGCATAGCCTTTGTTCTTCAACTGTCTCACTGCAGGTTGTTTTTGTTTACCGCCCCTAGTGGTGATGCCCTCCCCGCGAGGATGCCTTCCCCGTGAAGATGCCCTCCCCACAAGGATGCCCTCCCCGTGAGGAAGTGGGCCCTGCCCCAGCAAGTCCCTCCTGGAGGGCGGCTTACGAACAGCCCTCGTGGACTGAGGGTGTAAGCGGCAACCCGGTCCCAAGCGGCCGCGGTAACGAGTCACTTTGGGAGATTAGTCCCCTACCCAAACACTCAAGACCCGTCTTCGGGCACTTCCTCCTCCGGGAGTAGACGCTCTCCTCAGCGGGACGTCTAATGGCTTTCTGGATTATCTTCCTCCTCCGGGAGTCGACGTTATTCCCGGCTCCCCGTTCTCACGGCGACCGGAAGATCAGCCCCTTGCGGCTTGATTGGATCTATCTTCCTCCTCCGGGAGTCGACGTTATTCCCGGCTCCCCGTTCTCACGGCGACCGGAAGATCAGCCCCTTGCGGCTTGATTGGATCTATCTTCCTCCTCCGGGAGTCGACGTTATTCCCGGCTCCCCGTTCTCACGGCGACCGGAAGATCAGCCCCTTGCGGCTTGATTGGATCTATCTTCCTCCTCCGGGAGTCGACGTTATTCCCGGCTCCCCGTTCTCACGGCGACCGGAAGATCAGCCCCTTGCGGCTTGATTGGATCTATCTTCCTCCTCCGGGAGTAGACGATATTCCCGGCTCCCCGTTCTCACGGCGACCGGATGATTATCTCTCGAAGACGATATTCCCGGCTCCCCGTTCTCACGGCGACCGGACAATTGCTTTACGAAGATATGGGTTTCTCAGATATATTTTCCCCCGGACACATCATTCCCGGTTCCCCGTTCTCACGGCGACCGGACGAAGTCTCCCGGGAAGCTCCCCTCCGGAGGTCGTATTGGCTTTTCATGAGCCCCTTCCGCGCCTTGTTCTCGATTCCCCGCTCTCCCGGCGGCCGGATGAACCTCTCCCGGTGCCCCCGGGCACCTCGGAAGGTCCCTCCCTCGGAAATCCTGTTTTTACAATTTTCTAACTTAGAAAATATTTCTACAGGTTATGCTCCCCCCGGGGACCATGTTACCCCCACAGCACGCGGAGACCTCCTCCCGCCCGCTGTGGGCGGGGGGGGACAGGGGGCCCCCGGGTCACCCACGAAGAAACTTAGCTCATCCTTGTTAAGATGAGTCGTCCAGACCATCCAAGAAGAAAACAAAGAGGCAATAAAAAGAAACAATGCGCTTTATTGATCAACAAACCCGGAGGACATCTTCCCCCTCCGGTGGGTTTCGGAAATGATACAACCCGGGTCCTAACCTGGGGGATTTTCTACGAGCCTAAGGCCCCTACGCCTAAAGCTCCCGGAGGCGCTCCCTCAGCTCCCGGGCCAGGTCCCGGTACAGTGCCCGGACGCGACGCTGAGAATCCCGAAGCACGTCTTCGGGCCAAAACTCGTACCCAGCCGGCGGAAGTATCCGGAGAGGAGGTATCATATGGGCCTTCGGGCGCGGGGGAGTTAATTCAGCACGGCTGTTGTCAAAATTATCCAAGTGCCACTCCGGGCGCCACCTCAACCAGACAGGCTCCCGGGCAGTACCCCCGTCGCGCTCACCGGAGACGAGGCTCAACAAAATCAAAGCCGCTTGGGCGTCCCCCGGAGAGCCCCTCCCGGACCGTTGCCCGGGAGTAAACCCCCGGGAACCCTGGTAACATTTCATTGCAAAGACTTAGAAAAATTTCAAATATATTTCATTGCAAAATGTTTTTGTACAAGTGCCCGGGGCTTCTCCTAAGAAGCTGCCGGAATCAAAATGTCTAACAAAAGAAAAAGGGGTCCTAGCTAAAAACCCGGGGGAGGCTCATACTTTGGGATTGGGGTCCTCCCCCCGGGGAGCTTCTTCCGTGGCCGGGGCAGGGACATCCGCGGCCGGAGGCGCCGGTGTCGGGAACCACGTCCGGATGATCCGGTCGTAGAACCCCTCCGCCAACAGCTCCACCTCGCGGCGCGTTGGCTCGAAGGCCTCCGGGAAGCCCCGCGGGATGCGCCCCCCGATCGCCCGGGCGCCGACCCCACGGTAGTCAACGAGCCCCGCGGCGGCCGCGATGACGGGGACCGCCCGGCCCCGTGCCCGGACGTCCGCAGCCTCCGGGATGGCGGAGACTTGTGCGTTAAGAAAACGCACAGCCTCCGCGAGGGTCGCCGGGGGCACCTCCGGGCCGCTCCCGGAGCCCAGGCTAACGCCAAGGCTTTCCAAGGCCGAGCGGACGGAGCGGCCCGCGTCTGACAGCGCCCGGACGCTGGAGCTCTCGAGCTCCCGGAGCGCCTTCTCCCGCACCTTGGCCTCCTCCCGGAGGCGGATGTAGGCGCCCTCCGAAAGGTGCACCTGCGCCCGGGCCCGGGACAGCTCATCCAGAGCTTCGTCCCGCTCCCGGAGGGCCGCCTCCCGCTGCTCGACGCAGGCCGCGGCCCGGCTCTCCGCCTCCTTGAGCAGCCGGGTGACCCGCTGCTCAAGGCCCCAGGTAACAGTCGCTACCTACAAAATGCGTAAAGAGTTAGAAAAATCTTAAGTGCAGGAAAAAAGCCGATGTTGAGAGCTCGAGTTACCTGGGCTCCGAGGGACTCGAGCCCCTCAAAACGCTCATGGAGCGTTCCTCCTGCTACGAAGGCCTGCACCTTCCGGTTGTGCAGGCCCTCCGCGTAGCGGGCCACCTCGCCCGCGGGAAGTAGGGAAGTGTCTTGCCCGGCCCTCCTGTCGCGGCCGGGAGAGGGCCCCCGGACCTCTGAATCCAGGAGCACGGCCGGCGTCGCCGGTGTCTTCGTCGACGAAGTTTCCTCCGAAGACGAAGACGAAGATTGGGCGGGGATCTCCGCCCGGGGGGGGGATCATCGGGCCTTTCCCCGCCCCGGGCCGGAGGGCCCTCGGAGCCTCCTGCTCCGGGGGGACCTCGAAGACTGAGGGGCTCCCCCCCTCTTCGTCAACCGGCCAGAGGCGCGGGGGCGCCGCCCCCGAAAACCTCACCTCTAGCCTCTCCGGCGCCAATGCCGCCGGGAGAGGCGAGAGGAGCATCACGCGAACTGGCGACGGGGCGTAGTCCGCCGAATCGGACCCCGCCCCATCGACAACAATCTCCTTCCCCCGGGCCTCAACGGGGGCCTCCGGGGGCGGAGGCGTCGCCTCTGCCCGGGGCGCCGCCCGGGCATGTTCGGCTCCGGGAGCCGCGTCCCGGGCCCTCACCGGCGTCGTCGCCAGCGCAGTCGCCGGAGCTGGGGTCTTTTGGACCCGGGGCTTTTTGGGCTCCGAGCCCCCGGCCGCGTCCTTCCCCCGTTTATGAGACCCGGGGGTGGGAAGGGGCTTCCTCTCCGGAAGCATGAGCCCGTAGGCCTCGGCCACCAAGTTCCGCGGAGGCCCCTCCCCCACGAGGCGCACGATGCGCTCGTGTTCGTCGGCGAAGTACCTCCCCAGGAGGTGCTCCGCCTTGTCCCTCGCCGCCGGGTACGGGCGCACTGCAAGAGGTAAAAAGTTAGTCAATTTCTCATAAAAAACTGCAAGTACAAAAATGCAGGGGACTTACGCCGCGTCACCGGCTTGACCGGAGGCCGCTGCTCCGGGCCCATGCCGATCCCCCTTCCCCCGCGTGAGAAGGGGGAAAGCCGCAGGAGTGCCAGCTCCTCCGCGGCGTCCCGCATCGAGCGGGCCTTCTTTGCCAACACCACCTTCCCGAGGAGCTTGAACTCCTCGTCCGTCCACACCGGCGGCTTCGGTGCGGATGATCGGCTGTAGGTGGGAGGCTCCGGGGCGTAGACCACCGCCTCGTCCCGGACCCGGAGGTAGAACCACCTCCGGAGCCAGTCCCCCCAGTGGTCCCGGGAGGCCGCCGCCGGGTAGTCCGCCACCCGGGAGGGCAGCATTTGGACCATCACCGAGCCGAAGGGGGACTTCGGTCCTCCCTTCACCAGGTGGGAGCTCCGCGCCGCCGGTTCATAGAAGTACCGGAAGGCGCGGGGGGTGGGCTCCCGCCCGGTCGCTGTCTCGTAGAGCCATATAAAAAGGCCCATACGGACGAGCGCGTTCGGGGTGAGGTGGTTGAGAGCCACCCCGTACTCTTTGAGAAACTCCCGGAGCATCGGATGCACCGGGAGCCGGAGCCCCGCCTCGAGGAAGGCCTCGAAGGCCACGACCTCCCCGGGCCTGGGGCGGGGGGCTCCGTCCTTCTTTAGGGGGACCCGGATGTCCCCCTCTTCGACGACGCCCTTCTTGACCAGGGACTCCGCGTCCGAGGCCGAGAACTCGGAGGCCCAAAGGAAATCCACGGGGATTTCCTCCGGGGGCACCTCCGTGGTCTTCGCTCGACCTTTGGGCGCCATTAGGTGAGTTCTTTGTTTTTCGGTGGCTAAGTTTTCAGGTGGCTGTCAACAACTCCCGGACGCTCGCTACCGGAAAAGGCTACCGGAGAAACTACCGGAAGAGCGCTACCGGGAGAGCTGAAGCTGGAGTTGAAGATTTGGAATGAGCTTCCGGGGCCCCCTAGGGCCCTATTTATAGAGGCTGGCCGTGATCTAGATGCGCGCCATGTGGCCCCCTCAGGGCAATCTGGACCACTGAAATTCAAACCGTGCGCGGGAAACGAAGGGACAGGCGCGTAAATCGAGACGCCGGTTCGAACCGCGCGTGCATTTATTGCGAAAACGGCGCGGCCATAAAGCGCCCGGCACAGAAACTGAAGCGTCGCCGGGGCTCCGGCGATTTTCGTCCGGAGTTTTCGTCCGGAGATTTTCCCGGTACCGTAACCATTCCCTCCGGGGGCTCAAGCTTCGTCCCCGGAGGGCATGGGGGGCTGCTGTTGGGGGAAATCTCCACGCGTTCAAGTCCAGGTAAGCTCATGATGGCCCGGGGACAGTGGCCTCCGGTGCCTGCCCCGGGCGCCGCCTTTTAGGCACCCGGGACCGTGCCCCCCGGGCATGTCCCGGGCGCCGCCATCTGCCCGGGGACAGTGGCCGCCGGTGCCTGCCCCGGGCGCCGCCATGTGGCCCCCGGGACCGTGCCCCCCGGGCATGTCCCGGGCGCCGCCATCTGCCCGGGGACAGTGGCCCCCGGTGCCTGCCCCGGGCGCCGCCATTTGGCCCCCGGGACCGTGCCCCCCGGGCATGTCCCGGGCGCCGCCATTGCCCGGGGACAGTGGCCGCCAGTGCCTGCCCCGGGCACCACCATGTGGCCCCCGGGACCGTGCCCCCCGGGCATGTCCCGGGCGCCGCCATCTGCCCGGGGACAGTGGCCCCCGGTGCCTGCCCCGGGCGCCGCCATTTGGCCCCCGGGACCGTGCCCCCCGGGCATGTCCCGGGCGCCGCCATTTGGCCCCCGGGACCGTGCCCCCCGGGCATGTTCCGGGCGCCGCCATTTGGCCCCCGGGACCGTGCCCCCCGGGCATGTCCCGGGCGCCGCCATTTGGGCCACGGGACCGTGCCCCCCGGGCGAGTCCCGGGCGCCGCCTCCTAGGCTCCTGGGACCCTGCTCTCCGGAAGGGGTCCCAGACGTCACCGCCCTCCTAAAAGGTAAAATCCCTGTTTGTTTATCACGTGCAGGTCACGCGAGGGACGCCTCGGGAATCAGCGACCACCTGTCAAGCATCCAAGACGTTTGACCGGGAGAAGGACGGTCCTACCCTTCAATCCGACGGTGGCTTCCGGGGTAGTTTAGGTTTTTTGCTTCTTTTTGGGGCTATAAATAGCCCTTGTACCCCTCTGTTGTAAAGGATCAGTTCATTATTCTTTGGAATAGCTAATCTCACAGACGTGCTCCGGAAGCCTCTCCCCCGGAGAGAGCCTCCCCAGCCGACTCCGGTCGGGAGCGCGTCGACAGGACTAGGGCCCCCACCGGGACCCGAACCTGTATAAATCCACGTGTCAATTCTTGTGTTTGTCCGGCGGGGGAGGACCGGTCACCCGGTCAACCCGCGCTGCGTGATCTCCGCTAGGATCGTCTTCAAAACCTGCCGGGGTATTCTTAATACCACGACAGTCGGTCAGTCCGTAACCCTATTCGGTCAGTCCGTATATTCGGTCAGACCGGTCTAACAAACGGTAAGACCGACTGAGAAGAGTTGAGCAGAAATGAGCTGAAACAAGCATTTTCAAAGCATATGACCTTCTAGTATGCAATGCAAGTTGATTTTATGATTTGTGGCACATAGATGAAGTATTTCATGATACACCACATGCTCCTCTTAATAGAACGGCAACTATCCTAAAATCCGGTCAAAATTCTTCTCTAATCACCTTAGACCGGTAAAAATGGAAAAGACCCTATTTCGTACCTTTGCCTTTTTGATCAATGCCCTTTCTTCATCATGAGGCTCTTCCTTTGCCTTTCATTAACCTATCTTTTAAGTTTCTTTTTGACACAACTTAGCAGGTATCGTTAGTATAGCATTTGTAGTTGTCATTAATTACTAAAACACTCTTTAGGGGCCTAGAAGCTACACCTTCCAAACCTCCCAAAGGCATGTCAACGTCATCATGGGAGGGTCCGCCTCTGGGCGGGACTCTAGGCGTCAACGCAAGGAGTACGCACGCGAAGTAAAGGTGGTGGGGGTGCTGCATACGTCCCGGCCACCCAAGTGGTCGGACGTTCCCCTTCACTTTTACGGCAGAAGACGCGCGTGGGGTTCGCTTCCCCCATGATGATGCGCTCATCGTCTCTGCTACCATCTACAACTGCCATCTGGCCTACATCCTCGTGGATGGCGGGAGCTCCGCTGACGTCCTCTACCTAAAGGCGTTTAGGGAGATGCAGGTGGACGAGAAGCTCTTGCAGCCCGCAGCAGGGCCCTTGCAAGGATTCGTCCCGGGGAAGACGATCTACCTCGTGGGGAAGGTGGATCTCCCTATGACCATCGGCACCCCGGACAACTACCGGACAGAGACGATCCGGTTTGATATGGTAGACCTCCCCTCTTCTTACAACGCGATCATGGGGAGGACCATGATCAACCGCTTGGGGGTCGTAATCCACCAGAACTACCTCTGTGTGAAGATCCCCGGGCCTCACGGCGTGATCACCGCCCGGGGAGACCAAGACGTGGCCCACGCTTTATACGAGCGCGCCGCCGCAATGATCGGGAGCATCAACATCATCAAAACCCCCTGGGGGAGGCCTCTCCCCCGGAGTCAGGCACCGCCGTGATACCTTCCGGGAGGTCCCTCCCCAAGCCGCGTCGGGGAGGGGACCTCCGGAAGATCCCGCTGTCCCCGAATGACGGAGACAAATCCGTCAGGATCGGGGCGGACCTCCACGAGGAGCACGCGGAGCAACTCGCGGCTTTTCTGTGCAAAAACTCTGACATTTTTGCCTGGAAGACCTCCGACATGTGAGGCATCGCCCGGGATGTCATCGAGCACAAGCTTGTGGTGAACCCCGGTCACCCCCCAGTCAAGCAGAAGCTGAGGAAACTCTCCCTTGAACGCCAAGAGGCGATCAAGGGAGAGATTGCCCGGCTCCGAGAGGTGGGGTTCATTCGGGAGGTCCTGCACCCCGAGTGGCTCGCGAACCCCATCATCGTGAAGAAGTCAAATGGCAAGTGGCGAATGTGCGTGGACTGCACCGACCTCAACCGCGCTTGCCCCAAAGACAACTTCCTGCTCCCATGAATTGACCAATTGGTCGACTCAACCGCGGGGTGCGAGTTGATGAGCTTCTTGGACGAGTATTTGGGCTATCACCAAGTCCGGATGGCAGAAGAGGATGAGGAAAAGATGAGTTTTCTAACTCCCCTCGGGACCTTCTATACGTCCACATGCCCTTTGGGCTGAAGAATGCTGGAGCGACCTTCCAGCGACTCATGACGCTAGTCTTCAAGGACCAGATCAGTCACAACGTCGAAGTCTACGTCGACGACGCGGTCATCAAAAGTCCCCGCACCACTGCTCATGTCGGCGATTTAGCAGAGACCTTCCGCAGCCTCGGTGCATACTGGTTGAAGCTCAACCCGGAGAAATGTGCCTTCGGCGTGTGCGGGGGGAAGCTCCTGGGCTTCCTTGTGTCCCAGCAGGGCATAGAGGCCAACCCCGAAAAGATCCGAGCATTCCTGGACATGCCCCCGCCGCGCTCTGTCAAAGACGTTCAACGACTCACCGGCCGCTTAGCCGCCCTGAGTCGTTTCGTCTCAAGGTCGGGGGAATGTGGCCTCCAGTTCTTCAAAATCCTCCAGGGGCTTGAAGGGTTCCGATGGACCCCCGAGGCCCAGGAGGCCTTCGACAATTTGAAGAAATATCTCACGAGCCCCCCAATGCTCGTGAGCCCGTCTCCGGGAGAGCCCTTGCTCCTTTACCTCGCCGCGACCCCAGTCGCGGTAAGTGCGGTATTGGTAAAGGAGCAAGACGGGCAACAGCGTCCCGTGTACTACGTGAGCGAGGCCCTCGAAGGAGCCAAAATTCAGTACACGGAGATGGAAAAGATCTGCTACGCCCTTCTGATGGCGTCCCGGAAGCTTCGTCATTACTTCCTGGGGCACCCCATCACTGTCCCGTCGTCCCTCCCCTTAGGGGAGGTGCTCTAAAACAAAGAAGCTACCGGCCGGATAGGGAAGTGGGGAGCCGAGCTCTCCCCCTTTTCCCTTTCCCTCACAGGGCACTCCACCATCAAGTCACAAGTCCTCGCCGACTTCATGGCGGAGTGGACTCCTGCCTCCGGGCCCGGGGACGAAGACCTCCCCGCACTACCCCGACGTAGCAACCATTGGACACTCATGTTCGATGGCTCCTTGTGTCTCGCCGGGGTCTGTGCGGGAGTAGTCCTCCGGAGCCCTGAGGGGAGGGAACTGGAGTACGTGGCGCGGCTCGAGTTCCCTGCCACGAACAACATCACCAAATACGAGGCCTTGCTCCTTGGGTTGCGCCTCGCGCGCTCCCTGGGGATTCGACGCCTCCTAGTAAAAGGAGACTCCCAGCTCATAGTTTGCCAAATGGACAAGTCCTACTTGTGCCATGACGCAAACTTGAGCCTCAACTTGCAGGAAGTGCGCAAGATGGAGAAGCACTTCGATGGCCTGGAGGCCCGGCACATCCCGCGGAGGGACAACGACCGGGCCGACGCCCTAGCTTGGGCAGCCAGCGCCCGAGAACCGCTCCCCAAAGGGGCTTTCTTGGAGATCGTCGCGAAGCCCTCAGTGACCCCCCCAGACGCGGGTGATGAGCCCCGCATCCTGGAAGTCGCCGAAATCACCCGGACTTCATCTTGGATGGATCCCTTCGTTTCCTTCATCAAGGGGGAGGGGGACCCTCCCAACGAGACCGAGGCCAAGCGCCTCCGGGCCAAGGCTCGGGCATACCTCCTGTTGGAGGGGAAGCTCTACAAGCAGGGGGCTTCCACCTTGCTCCGTTGCCTTCCATTGCCGGAAGGGCTCCGGCTTCTCGAGGATATTCACGCGGGAAGCTGCGGGTCTCATCTGGCCCCGCGTGCCATCGCAGCCAAGGCCCTTCGCCAGGGTTTCTATTGGCCCATGGTGCTTCGCGACGCACGAGACCTTGTCTCCGCGTGCGAGGCCTGCCGGAAGATGGCCAAGGGTTCGAACCTCCCCCCCCCTCCCCCCCCCCCCCCCCCCCGCAGCGCTGCAGACTATCCCCATCACTTGGCCCTTCGCGCGCTGGGGGATGGACCTCCTAGGCCCCTTCCCCCTAGCGCCCGGGGGCTACAAGTATGCAGTGGTCGCGGTCGACTACTTTACTAAGTGGGTAGAGGCCGAACCTCTGGCCAGCGTCACGTCTCGGGCGGTACAGCGGTTTTTCTGGAAAAATATCGTATGTCGTTTCGGTGTCCCCTGAGAGATCACCGTCGATAACGAGACCCAATTCGACTCGGTATATTTTCAGGAATTCTGCGAAGGCTTGGGGCTCACCATCCACTTCACTTCGGTAGCTCATCCCCAGAGCAACGGGGCCGTTGAAAGGGCCAACGGCGTAATCCTACAAGGGTTACGCCGATGGCTCGAACAAGCCGCCTCCAAGCGGGGTGCATGGGCAGAGGAGCTCCCTAGCATCCTCTGTTCCATGCGTACGACCCCGAGCCGGGCAACGGGACGCACCCCCTTCTCCCTTGTATACGAGGCTGAGGCAGTCCTTCCCCTAGAGATCAGCTTCCGGTCACTACCGATCGAGCCCCTAGACGAAGCCACGACCGCGACGTACCAAGCCAACAAGGCAAATCAACGATTGGAGGTCGACCTCATGGAGGAGGAACGCGATCGAGCGCTCCTCCGCCACGCCATCTACGAGCTCAAAATGGCGCGCGCATACAACCAGCACGTTCGCGAGAGGGCTTTCTGCCTCGGAGACCTCGACCTTAAGCGCGTCACGGACCCCCAAGCCCAGGGCAAACTCTCCCCCAAGTGGGAGGGCCCCTATAGGATCTCGGTAGTCCTTGGCTCGGGGGCTTACAAGCTCTTCAACCTTCAAGAGCAGGAGCTGAAGCACACGTGGAACGTGCGTTTGCTTCACAAGTTCTACGTCTAGCCTACAGGCTCATCCCCTCCCCCAGAGCGATTACGCTGAGGGAGAAGGGGACATTGTACTCACCATTCCCTCCCCCGTCGCGATCTTGCGGGGAGGCGTTGTATCTTAACTTATTTTCTATACGACTGGTTTTTTCCTCAGCTCTGGATCATTGCAGGTTTTTACATTATCGTCTCTCACGACGATGCCCTCTTAGCGAGGATGCCCTCCCCGCAAGGAAGTGGGCTATCACGACCCAACAAGTCCCTACAACGGGAGTCCCACTCCCATAGGGCGGCTTACGATCACCCCTCGTGGATTGAGGGTGTAAGCGGCAACCCGGTCCTCAGGGACCGTGGTAACGAGTCAATTTGAAAGACTAGTCCCCTACTCAAACACTCAGACCCGTCATCGGGCGCATCCTCCTCCAGGAGTCAGTTGTCTCCTAGCGAGACGGAATTCTCGGATATTCTTTCTTGGAGATCTCGTTCCCGGCTCTCTGTTTTCACGGCAACCGGAGGGTTGTCTCCCAAAAAAATTATCCCCGGGAATTTCACTTTCTCAGATTTTCTTGGATGTTCTTTCCCGGAAAACTCTTTCTCGGTTCCCCGTTTTCACGGCAACCAGAGAGTCTTCTCCCGGAGAGTTTTCTTATTTGAAGTGTTCTTACCCCGGGGCTGTGCCTCCTCCACAGCGCGCAGAGCTACCCTCCGGCCCACTATGGAGGGGGGGGATAACCTTTACCTAGGGATCACCCTGTTCCGGACCATTTTAGAATTCACACACAAGCAAACTTAGCTTTATTGAAAACATTCAACCGAAGGATATCTTCCCCCTCCGGTGGGCATCGTTACATTAAACATGATACAACCCGGGGTGCAACCCGGAAGGCTCCTACGCCTAGTAATCCCGGAGGCCCTCCGATAGTTCCCAGGCCAGGTCTCGGTACGCTTCCTGTAAGAAGCTACCGGGAGCAAAAACCTTAAAACGAAAAAGGGTCCTATCTAAAGGCCTGGGGGGGAGGCTCATACTTGTTCATTGGCGTCCTCCCCCCAGGAGGCTCCCGCCGGAGCCGCAGCATCTGCCCTCGAAGGCGCCGGCGCCGGGAATCGCACCTGAACTATCCAGTCGTAGAAGCCGCCGGCGAGCTGTTCCACTTCTCGCCGAGATGGCTCGAAGAACCCCGGAAAGCTCCGGGGGATCCGGCCCCCGATCGCCCGGGCGCCAACCCCCCGGTGCTCCACGAGCCCGGCCACGGTGACCACCATCGGGATTGCCCGGCCCCGTGCCCGGGCATCGGCGGCCTCCGGGATCACGGAGACATTGAAAGAGATCTAGGATATCGACTAAAGGGGGGTGAATAGGCGATTTTAACAATTTTGCAATTAATCAAACAATTTATAGATAATGAGAGCAAATAGATAACACAATATGAACAAATCACAATTCCAACACAAGGATATATCCCGTGGTCTCGGTGATTTGCCGATCACCCCTAATCCACATTGAGGCAAACTCAAATCTCTAACCGCTCCTCTATCTAGTCAACCTTCTCTCGAGAAGTGACCTAGATCTTGAGCCGGATTAGTGTGATGAGTTATCCAAACCTCATTTTCACTAAGGATGCACTTTACCGCTCCGGCAAGGTGTGCTCAACCCTTTCACAAGACGTTTTGAGGCTTCTTCACAATCTTCCTTGAAGAGCTCTCCAAAACCCTTCTCCTAGCCGTCTAGGAGCAGGCAAACTCCAAAAGTAACAAGCCGGTGATGATCACTTAGCCTTCTTCTAGTGCCACGATGATGATTTAATGATCTAGATGCAATGCACTAGAAGATCTCAAATGCACACTCTCACAAATTCGAGAATTTGAACCCTAGAGTGTATGAAATGTGCTAAAGCTCTCAAGGATGATGACAATGCTCAAATTATGCCAAGAGTACTGAACAGGGCCGTGCATGGGAGTATATATACCCCTCACAATAAATATAGCCGTTACAGGCCATTGGGTGAAAAAGCTCACTTGGCGGTCAGACCGCAAGTATAAGCTCGGTCAGACCGCCGCAATTGCAATGGCATTAAACAGGCGCAATAAATGCTCAACTGCCCTTGTCAGGCACACACACGGTCAGACCGGAGCCTATTTCGGTCAGACCGTGAAGCTGTCCAGAGACGACCTAGTTTCTGGACACCTTATACGGTCAGGCCGAAAAATACGGACAGACCGACCATACGGTCAAACCGTAGTACAAAAACACGGTCAGACCGATTTCGCGGTCA
Source organism: Pharus latifolius (assembly GCA_019359835.1). NCBI lineage: Eukaryota > Viridiplantae > Streptophyta > Magnoliopsida > Poales > Poaceae > Pharus > Pharus latifolius. The sequence continues at coordinate 32,074,268 of CM033323.1, read as the reverse complement.
GACCGGTCTAATAAAACGGTTAGACCGTAATAGCTCAAAAACAATAGAAAGATAGTTCATGAGGTTCCAGTAGACTGACCTAGGATTTAACTACGGACAGACCAACCTTATAAAGGTATATACTATACTAAGACATAACGTCGGTCAGTCCGAGAATTCTAATCAGTCAGTCCGTGAATTCGGTCAGACCGGTCCAACATACGGTTAGACCGACTGAGACATTGCTGAGCAGAAATGAGCTGAAACAAGCATATTCAAAGTATATGACCTTCTAGTATGCAATGCAAGTTGATTTTATGATTTGCGGCACATAGATGAAGTATTTTGTGATACACCACATGCTCCTCTTAATAGTACGGCAACTATCCTAAAATCCGGTCAAAATTCTTCTTTAATCACCTTAGACCGGTAAAAATGGAAAAGACCCTATTTCATACCTTTGCCCTTTTGATCAATGCTCTTTCTTCATCATGAGGCTCTTTCTTCGCCTTTCATTAACCTGTCTTTTAAGTATCTTCTTGACACAACTAGGCAGGTAACGTTAGTATAGCATTTGAAGTTGTCATTAATTATTAAAACATTCTATTGGGGTCTAGAAGCTACAGACATGTGCGTTGAGAAAACGCACAGCCTCCGCGAGCGTCGCTGGCGCCGCCTCCGAGGCGCCTCCCGAGCCAAGGCTCACTCCGAGCCCCTCGAGGGCTAGGCGGACGGAGCGTCCCGCGTCCGTCACCACCCAAACGCTGGAGCCCTCGAGCTCCCGGAGGGCGTCCTCCTTGGCCTTCGCTTCCCTCTGGAGCCGATCGTTGGCGTTCTCAGAGGCGTGGATCTGGGCCCGGACCCGGGCTAATTCCCAGAGGGCATCGTTCCGCTGCTCCAGGTAGACGGTGGCCTTCTCCTCTGCCTCCTTTAGTGCCTTGTCAAAGCGCGCCTCGAGGCCCCAGGCGATGGCCGCCCCCTACAAACGTGAGTTAGTTAAAATTCAAGTTGGAGTCCCGAAGAAAACGAACCACCGGTTCAAGAACGAACCTGGATCTGGAGAGATTGAAGCTCCCTGCAGCGTTCGTGAAGCGTCCCTTGTGAGACGTACTCCTGGACCTTCCGGGTTTGCAGGCCCTCCGCAAACCGGGAGACCTCCCTCGCGGATAGCAGAGGGGTCTCCCTCCCGGCGTCACCGAACCCATTGGGACCGGCGGTGGGTCCCCTCGTGAAGGTCGCGGGGGTGATGAGGGCCGGAGTCTCGGTGGCCGGCGTCCTTGCCACTGAAGAAGTGTTCGAGGAGGAGGCCGACGAGCTCTCCGAGGGGGTACCTCCCAGAGGGGGAACAAGAAGCCCTTCCCCTTCCTGGGCCGCGGAGCCCTGGGACCTCCGTCGCCGGGGGGACCTCGTAGACCGAGGGGCTCCCCCCTTCATCCACCGGCCATTCAACACGCAGAGGCGAAGCCTCCGCGAACCGGACCTCCAGCCTCTCCGGCTCCGACGGCGCCGGGGCCGCTGGGAGAGCAATTGCCGCAGGGGGAGAGGGGGCATAATCCGCCGAATCGGATGCCCCCCCGTTACCGGCCGCTTCCTGTCCCCGAGCCTCTTCGGAGGCCTCGGGGAGGCGCGCGACCTCCCGCGCCTCCATCGCCCCCGCCCCCCCCCCCCCCCCCCCCCCCCGGGGTTCTTCGGGAGAGGCGGCGTCACTTCGCGCCGGGGAGGTGCCCGCGCGCACCCTGACCTGTGGGCTGCATCCCGGGCCTTCACGGGCGTAGAGCCCGGCGTAGTTGATGGACCGGGAGCTTTCTGAGCCTTGGCCCGCTTTGGCTTAGAACCCCCGGTAACCTCCTTCCCCCTCTTATGGGAACCGGGGGTGGGGAGAGGCGTCCTCGCCGGTAGCCTCAGCCCGAAGGCCTCAACCACTAAGTTCCGGGGAGAACCCTCCCCGATGACGCGCACGATCCGCTCGTACTCATCGGCATAATACCTCCCGAGGAGGTTCTCCGCCTTCTCCCGGGCGGCCAGATACGGCCGGACTGCAAAAGGTAAAGAATTAGAAAAATTAACGAAAGAAACGAGCGAAGTAGCCGGGGACTTACGTCGGGTCACCTGCTTTTGCTGGGGTCGCTGGGCCGGACACATCCCGATCCCCCTCCTCCCGTGCGAGAAGGGGGAGATCTTCAGTAGCGTCAACTCATCGGCGGCGTCCCTCATAGAACGGACGCCCCGGGAGCCCACCACCTTGCTGAGGAGCTTCAGCTCCTCGGTCCACACCGGGCGCTTGGGATCCGGTGAGTACATCACCTCGTTGTCCCGGACCTGGAGGTAGAACCACCTCCGGACCCAGTCCCCCCAGTGGTCCCAGGAGGCTGCTACCTGTGTATGTCCTTGAACATGGAGGGCCAATAGAATCCAGCCTGGAGTACCTTAGCCTGCGTCTTGGCGGTGGTCGCGTGACCGCCATAGGAGGAAGAATGGCAATGGAATATCACGTCCTGGGTCTCCTCCTGAGGAAGGCAGCATCGGACAATCCCATCTGAACATAGGCGGTAGATGTATGGATCGTCCCAGAAGTACTGCTTCGCGTCATGGATGAATTTCTTGCGCTGCTGCGAAGACAGACCAGGAGGGGCAACATGGCATACTAAGTAATTGACAATATCTGCGTACCATGGCGAGCCGAAGGGAGTATGGGTGATCTTCATGAGCTGGTCCCCAGGAAGTGAGTCATTGATCGGTAATGGGCTGCTCGAAGAATCCTGCAAAGGTAAACGAGATAGATGATCAGCAACTAAGTTCTCCGTACCTTTCTTGTCCCGAATCTCCACATCGAACTCCTGTAGCAGAAGGATCCATCTGATGAGCCTCGGCTTTGCGTCCTTCTTGCTAAGCAGGTACTTGATGGCTGCATGGTCAGTGTAAACAATACATCTAGAGCCAACAAGATAAGACCGAAATTTATCAAATGCGAATACAACCGCTAACAGCTCTTTCTCGGTCGTGGTGTAGTTGATCTGGGCATCGTCGAGGGTACGGCTCGCGTAGTAGATAACATGAAGCTTGCCCTCGTGACGCTGCCCTAGGACAGCTCCTACGGAATGATCACTCGCATCGCACATGAGCTCGAAGGGAAGGGTCCAATCGGGTGGTCGTACAATAGGAGTAGAAGTGAGCGCCTCCTTCAACCTACAAAATGCAGTCATGCAGGTCTCATCGAATGAGAAGGGTACCTCGGAGCATAAGAGATTAGTGAGTGGCTTCGCTATCTTGGAAAAGTCCTTGATGAAGCGACGATAGAAGCCGGCATGTCCTAAGAAGCTCCGAATAGCCTTCACACTCGATGGAGGAGGAAGACGCTCAATTATCTCGACCTTGGCGCGATCAACCTCGATCCCTCGAGAAGAAATCATGTGGCCTAGTACAATGCCCTCGCGAACCATGAAGTGACATTTCTCCCAATTAAGGACGAGGTTCGCGGAGGAGCAGCGCCGTAATACCTGCTCAAGATTTGCTAGACAATCCTCAAATGTCAGTCCATAAACTGTAAAATCATCCATAAATACCTCCATGATGTGCTCAATGAGGTCGGAGAAGATGGACATGACACAACGCTGAAATGCTCCAGGGGCGTTGCACAATCCGAATGGCATCCGACGATATGCAAACGTACCATATGGGCAAGTGAATGTGGTCTTCTCCTGATCGTCCGGATGAATGGGGATCTGCAGAAAACCAGAATAGCCATCGAGATAACAATAATAGGAATGACGCGCTAACCTCTCAAGCATCTGGTCGATGAAGGGCAAAGGGAAATGATCCTTCCGAGTGGACTTGTTGAGTTTGCGATAGTCTATACACATGCGCCAACCTGTGACGGTCCTCGTAGGGATCAAATCGCCTTTGTCGTTCTTGACGACAGTCATGCCGCCCTTCTTGGGCACCACCTGCACTGGACTCACCCACTGGCTGTCGGAGATGGGGTAAATGATGCCTGCATCTAGTAATTTCAATACCTCCTTTTTGACGACTTCCTGCATGTGTGGGTTAAGTCTGCGCTGATGCTCACGGGAGGGCACACTACCCTCCTCAAGCAAAATGCGATGCATACAAACAGAAGGGTCGATGCCCTTAATGTCATCAATCGAATATCCAATAACAGAACGATGACTGCGTAACACATCTAGTAAACGACCAACCTCATCAGCAGATAAATGGGAACTCACAATAACAGGATATGAGTCATCAGGATCGAGAAATGCATACCGGAGGTGGTCGGGAAGTGGCTTCAGCTCAAGTGAAGGAGCTGAAGGAGGTGTAGGATCAGGTACCAGAGGGAACTCTGGATGTGGAGGCTCATCTGCGGCAGTGACGAACTCATCAGCAATCGATGTGGCCTCCAGATGGGACAGCTCCTCGGGTGTACTCACAACAGCCTCGTCGATGACATCCACCGTGAAACAATGATCAGGACAGGGAGGCAGGTGGGTGGGATGCCTCATATCAAATGTGACTTTCTCAGATCCAAACTCGAGACTTAGCCGCGCGTTCTTGACGTCGATGACAGCTCCTGCTGTGGCGAGGAAGGGCCTGCCTAGAATGATGAATGGGCTGTCATCCTCTGTCTCCAGAACAACGATGTCTGCAGGATAGGAGAACGAACACACAGTGACTGGTACATCATCCACAATGCCAGTCGGTCGCCTGCTGGTGCGATCTGCTAGCTGAAGAGTCATAGCTGTGGGTCGTAGAGAACCGATGGATAATGCCTTGTACACTGCCAAAGGCATGACACTGACACTGGAGCCCAAATCGCACAAAGCCTGGAAAGTCCCTGAGCCGATGGAGCAAGGGATGCAGAAGCTACCGGGATCGTCCAACTTAGGGGGCAGCTTATTCTGGATGAGTGCGCTACACCCCTTTGAGAGCTGGACAACCTCAGGCTCCTCAATCCTTCGCTTCTTCGTCAGGAGCTCCTTGAAGAACTTGGAATACGATGGCATGTTCAGGACTGCGTCGAGGAGTGGAACTGTGATCTGAACATCTTTCATCACCTCCAGAAACTTTGTGAACTGCTTCTCCTCCTCTACCTTGGCAAACTGTCCAGGAAACGGCATCGGTGGCTGAGGAATCAAAGGATCGGAGCGTCCTGGAGTAGTGGTCAGAGGGGCGGCCTGAGTAGCCGTGGCAGAACCATCCCGGCGTATCGGTGGAATGTACAGTGGAGGCTGGACCTGCGTCGGATCAGTCGTGGATCTGCCGCTCCTGGTGGTGATAGCTCGACAATGACCCCTCGGGTTCACCTCAGGCTGAGCAGGAAACTTGCCTGAAGATGTACTCGATGAGGGTAGAGATGCACTGAGGGTGTCCACTTTATCGCGAAGCTCGGAGAAGTCTTTTTTCAGCGACTGTAGCTCTTGCACTTCACTCCTCAGTGATTTATGGTCTGTCCGAAGTGCAATAATGTCGTCTGAATACTTTGCCAGGAAGGTTTCTTGGTTGGTCATGAGGGACGCGAACATAGCCTCGATCTTGGATGAAGACAGAGTGTGGTCCTGAGGCTGCTGACGCTGTCCGTACCTGGAAGCCTGAAAAGGTGCACTAGCAGAGGTCGATGAGATATTGGGGTTGTTATATGTGAAATTCGGGTGATTGCGCCATCCAGAACTATAAGTGTTGGGAGGTGGTCCGCTCGTCTGAGCAAAGCTCACCTCACCACACTCTGGTGTGGAGGTCTTCCCCAGCTGACAGTCAGCGGGTGAATGGCCCTCAATCCCACAAATCTCACATATAAGCGCAACCGGAGGAGTAGCACGCATCGAACTAGCTAGCTGTGCAATGGATTGGTTGAAGGCTTGAGGAATCTGATTGACAGAGTGGGAGAGTGCATCTATTCTAGCATTCATAAAGTCAAAGGACTTGACCTCATGCATACCCGACCGGGATATATCTCTACCGCCTGACCACTGAAAGTGGTGGGATGCCATGCTCTCAATGAGTGCAAAAGCCTCATCCAGAGTCTTGTTCATGATCCCACCACCTGCAGCGGCATCGATAGATGCCCGGGTAGCAAAAGAAAGCCCTTTGTAGAAGATTTGCAGTACTAACCAGCGCTCCAAGCCGTGGTGCGGGCACGATCGGAGAAGCTTCTGGTACCGCTCCCATGCATGATAGAGGCTCTCACCATCCTGCTGAGAAAATCCAGTAATCTGCGCTCGTATCTCCGCCGATTTGGATGGCGGGAAGAATCTCTCCAGAAAAGCCTTCAGCAGCTGCTCCCATGCCATCTCTACACCTGAAGGCAAAGAGTGATACCAAGCACGCGCATCATCACGTAAAGAAAATGGAAATAAGCGAGTGCGAATGGCATCATCAGAAACGCCGTGATATTTCAAAGTGTTACAGTACTCAAGGAAGGTACGGATGTGCTCATTTGCGTCCTCCAGGAGTGATCCTCCAAAGCGAGACTGTTGTACCATCGTGATCAGAGCAGGCTTGATCTCAAAGTTGTTAGCCTGAATGGCTGGTTGAATTACGCCCGGAGCGGCTCCACGATCAACAGGGGCCCAGAGATCACGGAGAAGCTGTGGAGGCGGGTCACGGTCAGCCATATCTGTACTCTTTGCTCGTCGTCTCTCTCTCAAACGTCGTCGAAATGTACGCTCGATCTCCGGATCAAAGGGTGCAAGTGAATGGTCACTGGATGATCGTCGCATACATCAAGTGATGCTGTAAGAGAGATGAGAGTCAGTAGTACAAGAACAGCGGTACAAGAAGAGTTAGTCGTCAGGTGTCAGTCCAACAAAAGAAAATAAATAGAGAAGAAAAAGAAAACAAAGCAAAAGAAATGAGAAAACCAAATAAAAAGAAAAAGCAAAAGAGAAGAAAAATCAAAGAAAAGGCAAATCGATTCAAACTTAGTTAAACAATTTCACACGAACTAGTCCCCGGCAACGGCGCCAAAAATTGATACCACCTAAAACGGGGCCTCGCAAGCGGACGAGGTCACAGTAGAAGGCGAGTATGTCGTTCTCTCCCAAAGGACTAGATGAGAGCAAAATATGTCTAACTAAATCCAAATCAGAAAAATCAAACAAAACCGCCAAGAGGGATGTGGGTTGGTTCACCTCAACTCGTCTCACCGACTAGAATGCAACCATCAGAAATCAAATTCTGAACTCGTATTCTAGGCCAACGGTGAATAAAATCCGTATGCCGAGTGAACACTACTGTGTGAAAGCAATTTAGGCGGAGAAGATCAACAGAAACAGATTCTCAAGAGACTACATACAGCAATCCAAACCTAACCGAACCAAGTTGTCAAGCAGCAAATTGGGTCCAGTTTTCTGTACATCATGTGACCAGAGGAAACAAAAACGTCTATACAATTGAAATGATCCAATTTAGTTTAATCAAGTCAATCCAGCTCCCAATCAGAGGTATAGTTCAACTTAAGTAGCAAGACAAATTCGAAACAGAACTCATACAAATCCAAACACAAGAACTCTAGCAGATTCAGTAAACTCCTGCAATCAATGCAAACAGTTCACACCTCATTTGATTCATCACAGTTCAGGTCTAGTTCCCTTGTCTGTACATGCATCACAGGAAGACAATTTGGGGGTGAAGGAGAGAAAAAGAGTCAGAGAGAGAGGAATCGTTGCCCATTTGGATGTGGACTTGGTGAAGAACGCCGAGGAAGACGATGGCCACGGGACCTCGGTGACGATGGAGCTTCACACGGTGGCGCGACTGGATCGAGGGCAGCCTCGGCTCGGCTGCTGATCGGTGTAGGGAGATCCAAGGTCGGTGGCAGATCGGCGACGTGGATGTGGGCGACGGCGCGGCTGGAAGCCCACGGCGCGGGATGGAGATCACGGCGTGGGAGACTCGGCGGCTGTGGCGCGATGGAGATCACGGCCCTGTGGAGGCGCCGCACCGGAGCACGAAGGGAGCGCAGGAGAGGCGGCGCCGGTGTCGAGCGGCGCTGCAGATCCGTGGGCGGCGCGAGCTTGTGGCGAGATCGGCGACTATGGAGACCTGGCGGCGCAGCAGATCTGTGGGTGAAGCAGCGGAGTTTGGAGAAGACAGTCCGGAGCGATCGGCGGCGGGAGGTGGCGTGGATCGCACGGTGCGGAAGCGAAGGTGAACAACGGCTCTGGAGGGTAACTCGTCTCACCGACTAGAATGCAACCATCAGAAATCAAATTCTGAACTCGTATTCTAGGCCAACGGTGAATAAAATCCGTATGCCGAGTGAACACTACTGTGTGAAAGCAATTTAGGCGGAGAAGATCAACAGAAACAGATTCTCAAGAGACTACATACAGCAATCCAAACCTAACCGAACCAAGTTGTCAAGCAGCAAATTGGGTCCAGTTTTCTGTACATCATGTGACCAGAGGAAACAAAAACGTCTATACAATTGAAATGATCCAATTTAGTTTAATCAAGTCAATCCAGCTCCCAATCAGAGGTATAGTTCAACTTAAGTAGCAAGACAAATTCGAAACAGAACTCATACAAATCCAAACACAAGAACTCTAGCAGATTCAGTAAACTCCTGCAATCAATGCAAACAGTTCACACCTCATTTGATTCATCACAGTTCAGGTCTAGTTCCCTTGTCTGTACATGCATCACAGGAAGACAATTTGGGGGTGAAGGAGAGAAAAAGAGTCAGAGAGAGAGGAATCGTTGCCCATTTGGATGTGGACTTGGTGAAGAACGCCGAGGAAGACGATGGCCACGGGACCTCGGTGACGATGGAGCTTCACACGGTGGCGCGACTGGATCGAGGGCAGCCTCGGCTCGGCTGCTGATCGGTGTAGGGAGATCCAAGGTCGGTGGCAGATCGGCGACGTGGATGTGGGCGACGGCGCGGCTGGAAGCCCACGGCGCGGGATGGAGATCACGGCGTGGGAGACTCGGCGGCTGTGGCGCGATGGAGATCACGGCCCTGTGGAGGCGCCGCACCGGAGCACGAAGGGAGCGCAGGAGAGGCGGCGCCGGTGTCGAGCGGCGCTGCAGATCCGTGGGCGGCGCGAGCTTGTGGCGAGATCGGCGACTATGGAGACCTGGCGGCGCAGCAGATCTGTGGGTGAAGCAGCGGAGTTTGGAGAAGACAGTCCGGAGCGATCGGCGGCGGGAGGTGGCGTGGATCGCACGGTGCGGAAGCGAAGGTGAACAACGGCTCTGGAGGGTAACTCGTCTCACCGACTAGAATGCAACCATCAGAAATCAAATTCTGAACTCGTATTCTAGGCCAACGGTGAATAAAATCCGTATGCCGAGTGAACACTACTGTGTGAAAGCAATTTAGGCGGAGAAGATCAACAGAAACAGATTCTCAAGAGACTACATACAGCAATCCAAACCTAACCGAACCAAGTTGTCAAGCAGCAAATTGGGTCCAGTTTTCTGTACATCATGTGACCAGAGGAAACAAAAACGTCTATACAATTGAAATGATCCAATTTAGTTTAATCAAGTCAATCCAGCTCCCAATCAGAGGTATAGTTCAACTTAAGTAGCAAGACAAATTCGAAACAGAACTCATACAAATCCAAACACAAGAACTCTAGCAGATTCAGTAAACTCCTGCAATCAATGCAAACAGTTCACACCTCATTTGATTCATCACAGTTCAGGTCTAGTTCCCTTGTCTGTACATGCATCACAGGAAGACAATTTGGGGGTGAAGGAGAGAAAAAGAGTCAGAGAGAGAGGAATCGTTGCCCATTTGGATGTGGACTTGGTGAAGAACGCCGAGGAAGACGATGGCCACGGGACCTCGGTGACGATGGAGCTTCACACGGTGGCGCGACTGGATCGAGGGCAGCCTCGGCTCGGCTGCTGATCGGTGTAGGGAGATCCAAGGTCGGTGGCAGATCGGCGACGTGGATGTGGGCGACGGCGCGGCTGGAAGCCCACGGCGCGGGATGGAGATCACGGCGTGGGAGACTTGGCGGCTGTGGCGCGATGGAGATCACGGCCCTGTGGAGGCGCCGCACCGGAGCACGAAGGGAGCGCAGGAGAGGCGGCGCCGGTGTCGAGCGGCGCTGCAGATCCGTGGGCGGCGCGAGCTTGTGGCGAGATCGGCGACTATGGAGACCTGGCGGCGCAGCAGATCTGTGGGTGAAGCAGCGGAGTTTGGAGAAGACAGTCCGGAGCGATCGGCGGCGGGAGGTGGCGTGGATCGCACGGTGCGGAAGCGAAGGTGAACAACGGCTCTGGAGGGTGGCGGCTTGGGCGGTGGTTCTGGATCGGGCGGCGTGGCGCGTGGATCGGATCCGGATCAGCGAGGTGGCGGCTGCGGTGGTGCTGGCGTGGGAAGGAGGGACGCCGTCGGCGTGCGGCCCGGCCGCCGGCGGCGAGGTGGAGGGAGGTGTGGAGATGGGGGTTTGGAGAAGAAGAAGAAGAAGTAAAAAAAACAAAACCGGGCTCGAATCCTCAGATGGCTGGCGGCTGGACAAAAAAAGGAAGGTCCTTTTGCAGAAAAGCCCTCGAGGTTTTGGAGATTTAGAACTGAGACCTCGTGGCTAGGGTTTGGGATTCCGGGCCCCCGGAGACTCCGATTTCGGTGCAGTCAGGTCCTACGCGTTCGCGAGAACGCGCACTTCCATCATGAATCGTCCGATGGCCGGATTAAGTCGAGGACGCGTGTCCACTAGCCGAAAATCCATCCAATCCTCGTCGACCTGCGATAAAAATTGGAAAAACGAGTAATCCAGTCGATTTGGCAATTAATCTGGAATAATCTAGGTATATATGCCGAGGTATATGACTAATATGTGCAAAAGCATGGGGAAAATGTACACAAAAATGAGACAAATCGAGTAAATATCAGTATTCGTAATACCACGACATATTATTTGTATGTATATCGAAGAACTGAACTTTTAACCATAACGACAAATGGCTCTTGAAATCATGGCACATATGATTCAATTATAGGTAGTCAAGAAATCTGCTTCCCATCGCCGTTACGGAACTTCGAGATTCCAGTGTCACAAGTCAATAGCACAGAGTACTGTAATTGATAGATTTAGAATATATATATAAACCATGACTATTTTGTCTACTGAAACGTTCAACATTCAGTCCAAAATAAATAATATATTCATTCATTTTGGTTATTTTTTCAGGTTTTGGGTTATTTTTGAAGTAAATTTTTTTAAATGTGTTATTTTTAAAAACATTTCACTTTTTCTTGGCTATTTTTGTTATGTTTAAATGACTGCTAATCAGTCGTCAGGTTGACTAACGACTTGTTGATAACTGATGAGGTGACACAAGTTGTCAACTAGCCTAACTCTAGTTGCGGCTTTTCTGCTCCTATCAGTTGGCTGGATGGCGACAGGAGTCAGATTTGCAAAATCTTTTTGGTTCTATACCATTTGTTGATTTTTTTAATAAATGTTAATCTGTACAAAAATTTCTAAATTTGGGTTTCATGTTTATGTACTGTCGTGGTATAAAAAATACCTCGGCAGATTTGATGACGTGCGCAACACGTGTTCCTCAACGCGTGCTGACCGTGTGACGGGTCACCCCGCGTTGGACAATCTCAGAGATAGACACAAGGGTTTATACAGGTTCAGACCTCAGTGGAGGCCCTAGTCCTGTCGACGTGCTCCCGACACGTGTCGGCTATGGGGATCTCTCCCGGAGAGAGAGTTCCAGAGCACGCCTATTAGCTTTTATGATTGGAGTCAAATGAATGTCTTAGGTTACAAAAGAGGGTTACAAGGGTATATATAGACCCCAAAAGACGCAAATTACTGAACTATCCCTGCTACAACCGTAGGATCGAGGGTAGGATAGTCTTTTGGCGAGGTCCAGGGCACCGATTTCTGACACGTGGCGGCCCTCGAAATCAGTGCCCACCAGAGGGGCGCCGGGAGAAAACTTCTCCCGAGCCCGGAAAAGGGGCTCCGGGAGAGGGGCTCTCCCTAGCCCGGAGGAGGTGCGCCAGGGGAAGTCTCTCCCGAGCCCGGAGGAGGGGCTCCGGGAGAGGTCTTCCCCGGCCCGGAGAAGGGACTCCGGGAGAGGGGCTCTCCCTAACCCGGAGGAGGGGTGCCGGGGGAAGTCTCTCTCGAGTCCGGAGGAGGTGCGCCGGGGGAAGTCTCTCCTGAGCCCGGAGGGGGGCTCCGGGAGAGGTCTTCCCCTGCCCGGAGAAGGGACTCCGGGAGAGGGGCTCTCCCTAACCCGGAGGAGGGGCGCCGGGGGAAGTCTCTCCCGAGTCCGGAGGAGGTGCGCCGGGGGAAGTCTCTCCTGAGCCCGGAGGGGGGGCTCCGGGAGAGGTCTTCCCCGGCCCGGAGAAGGGACTCCGGGAGAGGGGCTCTCCCTAACCCGGAGGAGGGGCGCCGGGGGAAGTCTCTCCCGAGTCCGGAGGAGGTTCGCCGGGGGAAGTCTCTCCTGAGCCCGGAGGGGGGGCTCCGGGAGAGGTCTTCCCCGGCCCGGAGAAGGGACTCCGGGAGAGGGGCTCTCCCTAACCCGGAGGAGGGGCGCCGGGGGAAGTCTCTCCCGAGTCCGAAGGAGGTGCGCCGGGAGAGGTCTTCCCCGGCCCGGAGAAGATGCGCCGGGAGAGGGCTCTCCCTAGCCTGGAGGAGGGGTTCCGTGAGAGGCTTCTCCCGAGCACGGAGGAGGCGCACCGGGGGAAGTTTCTCTCGACCCCGGAGAAAGGACTCCCGGGGTGACGTTTCAGATGTTTGCTAGTAAATTCCCCCAACATGTACTACTAGATTATGCCTTGCGTGTTGGTGAGATAATAATGTTATGTAAAGATATGATTTTTTTAGAAATAAAAAACTTTGTAATATATTGAATATTCTATGTGGATATGTCCTAGCACAACTCTAGATAGAATTATGTATATTTATTTTGTAATAAGTAATAAAGAGTCCCATTGTTTCCTTTTTTATATTTGTGTCTGTTTCTGTGATTGTATGTGTGTTTCATTGATTGTATAAGATCCGTAACACGAAGATATTCAAATTAAAACATGTTATCAATACAAATTCACTTCCAAATGGTATGTCGTGGAATCCTTCTCTTACAAATCAATCAGGGAATTATTCATGTTGTTTGATCTGCAATTTTAGATCTGAAGAAACAATTTTATTAAATCTGATTCGGGGGATCTTACATCTGTGAAATGTAGATCTTTAATTTTAGATCTGTGATTTCTTTCCTGGAAATTTAATCCCAGCCGGCCTGTCGCCGGCCGAGGTTGTCACCAACCACCGTAGCCGGCTGGATCAGCCGCCGGCGGCCCAAAACCTCCTCCCTCGTTGCCGGCAAGCAGCCGCACCAACGCGACCCGGCTTGAAGCCACATCGCCGGCAGCCACGGCCTGCAGCCGTTGTCGCCTCCATTGCGCGGCCCGCAGCCGCCAAGCCGCAGCCGCCATCCCCATTGACTCCAGCCGACCGCCAAGCCGCGTGTACTCCCCACCGCCGGTCGCCGTTGAATCGCGCGCGACCGCCACCGCCTCCATCATTGCCGGTCGTCGCCATCTTCGCTGCCCACTAGCGCGTCGCCTAAGCGGCCGCCTATTTGAACCCACCGCCGGGCTGAAGCCGCGCTGCGATCGGGGCCGTCAGTGGCCGCGGCGTCGTCTCATTTGCGGCAACGGCGAAATAGGCGGCGGCGGCAGCTAGAGTTTGAAAACCCTGGCCGCTCTCACTCTGGGCCTTTTTCCGTTATTAGGACAAGCCCAAACAGCCCTCAACGGCAACGAAGCAAAACGAAAAATGGGAAATTTTTGTTTTGGACCGAAACCCAGAAGGCCTACCAAGGCCCAAGAAACAATTATAAAATTGCGGCTAGGGTTAGGGTTCGGAAACTTTTCAAAAAGACCCTCCATTTTTCTCAATTTTACGAAAATAATCAATTCGACCTAGAATTTGCAATATAACCCTGGCCTTTTTTAATTTGCGGAAAATTCATGCTGACTTGCAATTGTGCAATAGGGCCCCTTATTTTTCCAGAAATATCATAACAGGGCTCCCCCTTCTGAAATTTTTCAACTTAGTCCCTAAGTTCTCCAGAAATTATAAATAGGGACCTTCACTTTCTAGAGTTATGCATGTTGGCCGTTGACTTTCTAAGAAATTTCAAAAATAGATTTCCACCTTCTACAATCTTGTTTTTAGGGCCTCAGGTTTTTAATTATTCTGCTTTAATAGTATTTTTTTTCTTATATTTTTCCTTAGCTCATCAAATTGCAGAAAATATAGAAAAATTCCTATTTGCTTTAGGAAATTCAATATTTATCTTTCTGCATTTACTGGAATTATGAATTTTGTTTCTGCTTTCCTTAGAAAATTTTAGAAAAATTGCAGGAAATTTGAAGAAAATGTAAGAAAATTATAAAATTACTTGAAAATTCTTTTCTTGCTGTAGTTCATCTGTTTAATAGTTTTACGTGCTTATTTAATAGCTAAATAATTTAACTACAGCAAATTTATTAGCTTTTACATGATTTTCAATATTGTAGAAACATGTCTGATATCAACAAAAGAGAATTTGCATAGCTTTCCCTCGATGGAAATAATTATTTAACTTGGGTCTTAGACGTTGAGATCCACTTGGACTCAAATGATCGTAGTGAGACTATCATTTAGGGAAACCAGTGCACTAACGCTCAGAAGGAAAAAACACTGATCTTTCTTAGACATCACCAGAACAAGGACATCAAGAATAAATACCTCATTGAGAAGAATCCATTAGTACTGTGGGAGTCCCTGAAGGGCCACTTTGACTAGTAGAAGGCCTTAATCCTTCCCCAAACTCAGTATAATATGTTGAACCTACGTTTTTAGGGCTTAAGTCCATAACGGAATATAATTCCGCGCTCCACCGCATAGTGTCCCAACTAAAACTCTGTAAGCAGGAAATTATGGAGAATAAACTAATAGAGAAAACATTATCAACCTTCCACGCCAACACCCTTGTGCTCTAGCAGCAATATAGGATTAAAAATTATGCCGAGCACTCCGAACTGATTGCTGCATGTCAACAATTCGGTTCATCCTAGCAAATTATGAACAAACAAAGATGATGCACATGATCGGTGCAAAGATAAATACCTTTTTCACTTGCATACATTCATCACCAAAGAGAAAAGGTGCATCTTTTGCGAGAAGGTTAGTCAATAACGTGCAAAAAAGCCTCTAACCACTTCGTGATGAAGGGAGATTTGGGAGGCGATCATGGAGAAGCCTTTGGAGTTCACTTGGATTATTAGACTTCGATCTAGTTCTTTCCTTCCTTCTTTTTGGATCTCTTTTCTCTCTATGTCTTGGTTCTTGGTGCTTTGTTTGGCATGTTTTTGGGCCTATGGACTTGTTTCCTCATCTTTGGATTGGTTGATTGGTCGAAATTTCCTTACATCCATGAGGGATTCTTTTCATTCTCCTGTTACTAAAAATTCCAAGTTTGCTGCTAAAGACTTCTATTTGGTGGCTTCTTTTGGTAGGAGGAAATTCGTCCATCGGAAGTTTCTTTGGGTGTGATTCTCGCTGCTTACTTTGGGGTTCAGGCCAATGATTTTAGAGTTTTGGGTTTAACTAATTTCAGTTTTAGATTCTCAGTTTGTCATAAGAGGGTTGGTCTTGCCATTTATAAAGTGAATAAGCTCATTCATAAGGATTTCTCTATTTTTTTTCTCTCTTTGGAGGAATGGAGGACCTAATTGGCAGAGAGAATACAGTAAATGGCTCCTTGAACAGGATCAGGACTGGAAACTAGTTCATTCTAAAAGGAAGTTGCTTTCTTCTTCAGTGGGAGTTTATGTTCATTCTGGCTATTCAGTGTTTGATCGTCTTAAATTCCCTAATAAGAGTTCTTCACAACGATTTGTTCATCCTACTGTGTCTGTGTTTGATCGTATTCAGTTCCCTAGAAGGTAGCATTTGCCTCAACGACTTTCAAATTTGAATTCTGGGGTTCTTAACATCTGTTTAATTGTCTTACTCTGGGACATTTCAAAAGATATTGTGGATTTTTGGTTCGTTGTTTAAGTTGTTTTAATTATGGTCATTTAAGACACTCGTATTTTAAATGGTTTTCGGATTTGAAGAGGAAGAGAATTTTTGTACCCAAAGCATTTTTCGTTAAGGCTAGTGGTGCTTCTACCTCTCCTTTCGCGCCATTGTTTGGTGGGGATACTCTGGATCAGACGGCTGGATTAGAATTTTCCTTTGGAACTAATTCATCTTCTGCGGTCAAGATTGCTTTGAGCAGAGGCAAGGGGGTCACTCATCACTTTGATAACTTCAAAGATTTTTTTGGTTTTCGGGAAAACCCTCTTGTCAATCGATGTGTCAATTCTCTCGCCTATAATTATACTGCTGATCTCTTTGTTCTGGAATCGTTCCTTGCTTCTGCACTCATAGCTAACACTCTCAAATCTATGGCTAACTTCTGGGTTAATCTTGCTCCTTTTCTCCGAGAAGGACTGGAAGAAATTGTTGTGACGAGCAGACCTTTACGTGCTAGATGTGTATCTACCAAAAGCGATGTCAATGAAAATACTACCATTGTCAACATTGCTCCGGAGGCAGTGGCTCTGCTTCAAGTGGTTCGGAATTACCTTTAGAATACTAGGGGTATTATGGCTCAGGTTTATCCTTCAGGCCTAGGAGATGCTTCTGTTCATTTCTCTTCAACTTTGCAGAGAGATATTTTGTTGGATGAAGGTCTTCATGTTGAAGATGATTTCTTGCTGTTTTTAAATCGTCATGATGAAGGATTCAACTCTAGGAGAGTCAGTTTTAATCAAGTTTGGTTGTTACTTCTGAATTTTTCCTTTGGACTTTTGGTCTGTGAATACCTTAAGCAAAGCTATCTCTTCGTTTGGTTTTCTTCGAGAATGGGATAATGATTATCAAAGGACTAGTGAGAGATCTCATGCTTTGGTGAAATGTTTAGTGATTGCTCTCATTGACATTCCTCGATATTTAGTGATTACTAAGTGCAGGGACCCTCATATGAGGAATTTGGCGGCAACTGTCCAGGTTAGGTTGCACACAGAATGATACATCACAAGCTCATAACACAACACATTATACTGCAACATAGGTAATTAAAACGAGTACAATGTCACAAGGACCAATATTACAATACCATAGTGTCAAGAAGGATACAATTTAGAGTTGATACAAATTAAGAAGTTTCATCGACATGAAGGTCGGCATAAAAGAACAGAACGCACAGAGTGATAAGCAAAGCAACCACGATAGCCTTCAACATCTTCAATAGCAGCAGTACAATATGCGCTCCCACCACATCGGGCTCCACTAGACGAGTGACCCTCTAGTAAGTGGATCGTTAGGGACGGTTCCTTCTTCATCAACGGGTTCAAAGCCATAGGAGTTGGGATCAACAAGTCCTTCCTCTAAATTTTATGTGCAAAAGCAAGGGTGAGCACGTTATCCTCATGGTGCTCAACAAGTCTGAATTAATGAATGCAGATATATAAATGATGGGGAATTCCAAGAAATAGGCTCTTTGGTTTATAGGTAAGAATAGAATAGATTTTCACTCTAAAGTTCTGAAGAAAGGTTTGGATTTCAAAAGCGAGACTTTAAAATCCTAAACTAGGTTTTAGAAAGTGTTATGCATGGCGGTCTTCCATGAGTCACCACTTTTAACCAATATTACGAAAATCTTCCAAATCCTACTTGTGCTGCATTGACGTGGATAGAATCCACTGTGCGCAGACTCCAAAACCTGGGAGCTTAGAGTATCCAATACTTCTTATAACTTTGCAAAGGTGTACCACTTTAGTCCACTCGATCAACCAGCTTTCATGTCGGTACCTCTTCATGCGATTTTACGCATGCAACAAGGCTGAGATCACATGACAGTTTGTAATCCTAGCATTAACAATTCCCTGCCCGATAAATAGACGACTCAATTCATATTACCGTTGTGGAGCGCACCCCACAGCCAAATCTACCTAGCCTTGGCCTATGGTCCCCCGAGACTCAAAGCCTGTGGATCCACTCACACACGACTCGGTATCCAGGTCTAGGGCGCCTTCCTTCCGAACTCTTGATTCACATACTCACTCTCACAACTCACGGCCTTCTGTGGCCCACCAGTTTCCCTCAAGAAACTAGACCAACAACTATTGCAGGGAAAAGCTAATACCTAAAGAACTACTTTGTCGCACCCATCCCATACCAGGAAAATGGT
Source organism: Pharus latifolius (assembly GCA_019359835.1). Taxonomy (NCBI): domain Eukaryota; kingdom Viridiplantae; phylum Streptophyta; class Magnoliopsida; order Poales; family Poaceae; genus Pharus; species Pharus latifolius. The sequence continues at coordinate 32,056,085 of CM033323.1, read as the reverse complement.
TAGTACGTTATTCATGCCACTTGGAAGTATAACACAAGGGTCTCGTCCTTATGAACCGTTAGTGAGGAGCGAACCACATTCCCATTGCGCACACAGTGCCAACCACACAAACCATCCTCGCTATCGATTCTAACAACACTTTTACAAACAAGGTTTTAAACACACTTTTCATATAGATGATCATTTAGCATTTAGCACATATATTCAAACATAAGCATAACTTAAGCACAACATCCTAGGGCGACAAATGAGCGCATAGGATATATGAACATGAAGGGCCTTTAAAGAAGTTAGGTCATATCTACTCATATTCATCCAGCATAGCATTCAAAAAATAAGGCATGCATGTACTGAAAACAATAAATAACCTAATTTACTTAAAATACTAGGAGAGACATGATCAATGAGAAAGAGACTTGCCTTGCAAAGCGGGGTCTAACTGCACTAAGGGGTCTTCGAACACTTCTTCTGCTCCTTCCACTCCTAGTTCTACTCTCGCACACAAATAATAATAAAACACATAAGCATACAGAAATTACTTATCATAGAAAATTATATGTAAAGCATACAAGGTATTCTGGTTGAAGATGATTCTGGGAGGGAGAAAATACTTTGGGCTTGGCTACAAGTGCCTGGTTTGTCTAAATTTGGGCTTGGGTTGGTCTGAACTGATCCCGTAGGACTTAAGGTTGATCAAGAAAAAGGGACACATAAACAAGGTCTATCAAGTATCATACCTTCTCAGGACTTAGGCAAGAAATGAAGGATGAACAGGAAAGAACGAGGAAGAAAGGTTGTGTAAGGGGCTTTTATAGGCTGCTAGTAGATGCTGGACAAGGGAATGAGACAAAAAGAATCAAGCAATGTCAGATGCAGAGATCTTGCTTGTTCTTGAGGGGATTCAACTCGTCGCTGGTTGGGGGGCTTGCACGGTGGTGTGACAAGAGGGAGTTCAACACTCTTTCTTTTTTTCGCTGGTCGTTGCTCTCTCTCTCACAACCAACATGCATTGGTTAGAAATGGTGTTACTGCCTACTTGACCGAATACTAGAAAAACTAGATCAAACACTTGAAGCGAGAAAGAGACAAAGATTTCACACGAGCACTTTAACTGAGACAATGGGATCCATTTGTTTTCTCTCTAATTTGACCAGTACTCGGTTTGACCAGTGACTTTCTTTTGAACAGCAAGCCAATCTTGATCGTACAGCTCGACCATCGACCAAGTCTTGACTAATGATGCGCACGGTGGCCCGATCTTCCGACAGGTAGAGGTAAGTCGATTGGTGGAGACTCGACGTTGACGATCCGGCTTCCGATCAGAACCGATCCGAACCCAGCAATCGCTACACCACGGCTCCGTTGGTTATCAACCATGCACAAACACGATTGACCTCGCCAAGAAGGCTTATCCCTGCATGCGAATCGAGAACACAAGCAAGAACGAGAAAGAAGCAATATGAAATATTGCAAATATAAATTGAATCTCACGAGTTGGGGTTCCACAAACCGATACACGGCGAAACTTTTCTTTGACAGATTAATCTAAGCAAAACCCAAATCAAACCCTAGCGGCAGCTACTGAATATAAGGGCTAAGGGACGTCCTAGAAACCCTAGACGTGTCCGTGATGGACTCCAACACGATACATGGGCCAACGGCCCAAATTGGTGACGCAGCACCCTGGGACAGATTCTGTCCGCCAACTTGCAACGCGAATTCCTGTCGACTCAGCAGTCCAATTGACCTGAAACTGGTGCCATTGGAAAGGTTATATCCTTAGCTTTCGATACATATGTGGATCATTGAAATCGGAGTCCGTTTGTGGCCTGGGCGACGATTTTAGTGAACACTGCTCCTGGTGGCCGAGGTAGTCGACTCCGAGATGAATTGGGACTCCGACTCCGAGATGAATTGGGACTCCAACTTGACTTGGACGCCCTCCTGGCCTCCCTCCTGGCCCTTGCTGGTTCCCAAGGCCTTCATGATCCTCTCCAAAGTTCCTAAGTACAATATAATCAATAATATCATTAGGTAGCATACTATCCTCACAAGTATATACACGGGCACTTAGGAACGAGCTCACCTGTTGATTCAATTGCCGTGCTCGTGCTCTTGTGATGGGTCCTTACATCACAACTGGAGGAGTCTCGGGCGTATGCATAGGAGTGATGTCCTCATCAACTAACTTGAACAAAATTGCGGTTTAAGACAATTTGAACAGGAGCAATCTAACAGGTCGAACATTTGGCTGGAAAAGAGTGGGATTTTTTGTTGGAATTTAATCTAGAGAATTTTAATCAGAGCTTTTGGAGGATTTTCCAGGATTGATCCGAGGTTTTGTCGAGATATCCGAGGGATTCGATAAGAAATGCATTGATTGACATATTAAAAGAATAGCAAAATGTGGGGTGTTACACTAAGCCTAATGAATCACTAGGTCGAATTTGGACCGTTCAAGTTATAATTTGTCATTCTCATCATACAGGGGCTCTGGAGGGTAATGAGGATGATCCGGAGGATCCTCATCCTACTTTGGGTTATTTCAATGATAATTTTGAGGATATGAACATGGATGATCCTATTGAGCATGATCAAGATGATAATGGAGGGGTGGGGGATCATGTTTGGGATGCTTTGGTTCCTCAACACCAGAAGTTTGGGATGCTTGGAGTCTATCTCATCTGAATTTGGTCTGTCCTCTTCGCTAGTTGTTAGAGATTATTGTCTGTCCGTCAGTTGGGTTACTCCTTGCTCTGGGATCACTCTTAGATAGTTAAATTCTCTGTTGTGCTTGAGAAGTCTCTAGAATTTATTTAATTCAGCTACTCCGAAGAAATCTTCTTCTCTGGGTTTTTGTTTTAGCCAAAGAAGTATCATCTTCTCATTCTAAAAAGGTTAGTGGTAAGGCGCCTTTGGAGGTTTCTGGTCTTCATCGTAGTCCCAGATTGGTGGCAAAATTTAAAGGTTTCAAGCTGGGGGGTATCCTCACATCCTGCTCCAGAGATTTCAATTGAAATGTTGCAAGCTTTTGGGTCATTCTGTGGTATTCCTCTGGAGTTGATCTCGAAGGAAAAGTTACAAGCTCCTTTGATTTTAGAATTATATGATTAAGTCAGGTTGTGGTGTTGTTTTGAAGGGAAATTATATTTTGATGACTATGATGGATTGTAATGGGATGTTTACAAACCTTAGTTTTCTGTATTTCTGTTGGTTTTTGATCATGACCTGGTTTTGTCATGATGTTTTGTTGACTGGCTTTTGGTTTAATCTATGAATAATTTTAAGAAATTTAGTATTCTCAACTAGAACATTAGAGGTCTTAATGCTCTTGATAAAAAGATTTCCATGTGCAATAAAATTTTGGATGAGAATTGCTCCATTCTTTGTCTTCAAGAAACTAAAATTAAGGAGTTTAATTTTTTTTTATCAAGACCTTTTGCGCGAGAAATTGGAATAAATTTGAATTCATCCCCACTAGGGGTAGTTGTGGTGGTATTTTGACTGCTTGGAATAGTGTTATGTTTCAAAAGGAAGATATTGTTCATAATGATTTTTGTCTCACGGTGATTCTTAAGCATAGATTATCTGGAAAATTCTGGATGATCTCTAATATCTATGGTTCTTGCTGGCCTCAAAAAAAGTTGGAATTCTTGAATTGGTTTCGTAACATTTCGGTTCGTTCTCACATGCTGTGGTTAATCATGGGAGATTTTAACTTATTGAGATTTCCTTCTAACAAGAACAAAGGAGTTTTCAACTATGGTGAAGCTGATCTTTTTAATGATGCAATTAATCACCTTTATGAATTGCCTATCAAAGGAAAAGAGTTTACTTGGTCTAATATGCAAGCTCCACCTATTTTAGAAAAGCTGGATTGGTTTTTTGTGAATGAGGGTTGGTTAAATTATTTTCCTAACAACTTAGTTAGAACCTCCAACAAGACTTTATTGGATCACTCGCCTTGTATCATCCTTATTTCGTATCTTCTTCCTTATTCAAAATTGTTCAAATTTGAGAATTTTTGGACTTCTTGTCGTGGATTTTTGGATTTGGTGGCGAGTTCACGAAATTCTGGTTTGGAGGATGATAATGTTGCTAGAAGAATCAATTTTAGGTTTAAGCTTTTGCAAAGGGCTTTGAAGCAATGGTGTAAGTAGTTTAAGATTTCTCTATCTCAGGTGGATAATTGTAATTGCATTTTGGCTTTAATGGATGGTTTGGAAGAATAGAGAGATCTCTTTAGACAGGAATTCAATTTTAGAAACATTTTGAAGAATCATCTAAGAGAATTGCTAAGAATCAGAAATGATTACTGGAGGCAAAGAGGTCATATGTGTTGGACTAAATTGGGAGATGAAAATACTAAATACTAAATTCTTTCATTCAATAGCCTCTAATAATTTTAGGGTGAATCATATTGTTTCTTTGAAAGATGATAGAAACAAGGATCTTTGTAATCACTCAGAGATTGCGAACCATCTTTGGCTTTATTTTAAACAAAGAATTGGTTCCTCTGAGTATCAAGGAATGTTGTTTAATCTTGATGATCTGGTTATTCCTTTTCAAAAGGAGCTATCTCGTTTGGAAATAAAATTTTCTAATCAGGAGATAGATTCAATTGTGCTTAACATGCTAAAGGATAAAAGTCTTGGTCCTGATGGTTTCAATGGGACATTTTATCGTTCTTGTTGGCATATTATTAGGCATGATTTTTATGAGTTAATTCAGCTATTCTATGAGGGACGAGTGGAACTTGATAGACTTAATTCTTCGTTCGTTACTTTGATTCCAAAGGATGGTGTAGAAAATGATAGAAAAATGCAGTCCTGATCTTTCGATGAAAGATGTAAATTTCGATTGAGGAGGAGTAGACGTTAGCGACCCGACTACAACCATCCAAGACGTTGCGCCTTAGTGATCGATACACCAACTCCAAAGTGTTATTGATCTTGCTGGAGCACGATCAACCTACCCATGAGGGGCTTTGTCCCTGCAAGCAATCGAAGAATGAGCAAGAACAAGATGAACAAGTAGCTCAATTGCGAATATAGATTAAGGTCCAAATCTGAGAACACAAGATGGTGGGGTTCCAAAGATGAGTAAAACGGGCGGTCTAGCCGACACGCGCAATTACAAGATGAAGTAGCAAAGACTAACTTTAATCTAACAAAACCCAATACAAAATGGTGTAGGACCCCTCCTTATATAGGGATTTAGGTTGGTGCTACAGTACCTGTCCACATACAATGTATTCTTTGAGTGCAAGAAAGCTACTTTGCAAAATATCAAGCGGTTCACACTACTTTGCAAAATATCAAGCCATTTTCCTAAACTTCTGTTCACACTAGACAGATTTTTCTGGAGGCCGAACTGTAGATGTACTAGTGCTCCTTCTTGGGTCTTGTGCTCGTGCTCGAACTGTAGATGTACTTGTATTCTTTTGTTGCAAAGAGGCTAGGTGGCAGCCAAGAAGCTAGGTGGCAATCATAATAGACTATTAGAGAATTCAAGTGGAAATTGGATTCTTCTTCATGCTTTTCAAGTGGAATTTGAATTCCTCATCATGCTTTTCGAGTGAAAATTGGATTCTCTTTATGCTTTTCAAGTGGAATTTGAATTCCTCATCATGCTTTTTGAATGGAAATTGAATTCCTCATCCTTATTTCTTTTTCTCAATTTTCATACTCAACTTCTTATCTTCCTACTTATAGTTGCTTGACTCCATTTCCTTGCTGGTCCATGCCCATACTCCTAAGCATAAGGATATCACAAGGTAGTGTCCCATTCTCCAAAGTATAATTGCAAGAACAGATGAACGAGCTCACCTGGTAATTTAACTGGCGTGCACGAGCTCGAGTGATTGGACCTTCTGGTGTAGGAGGTGATGAAGTGTGTGTATCCATTGAGGTGATGTCCTCATCATCCTCCCCTTCTTGCATTTGAGTCATCCTTGACTCAAGCTCATCCTCTTCTCCCAAGTAAGGCTTCAAATCTGCAATATTAAAAGTGGGACTAATCCCAAAATCTGCAGGCAACTCAACCTTATATGCATTATCACTAATCTTTTCTAACACTTTGAAAGGACCATCAGCTCTAGGCATTAACTTTGACTTTCTTAATTCAGGAAATCGATCTTTTCTCAAATGCAACCAAACTAAATCTCCAGGTTCAAAAGTTACATGCTTCCTCCCCTTACTACCAGCAAGTTTATATTTAGCATTCATGCGCTCTATGTTTTCTTTAGTTGTTTCATGCATTTTCAGCATCAAATTAGCACGTTGTTTAGCATTAAAATTCAACTTCTCCGAAGATGGAAGAGGTAAAAAATCAATAGGAGCACTGATGAGGACATCACTAGCTCGGATATGAACAAGGCTCCATCCACTCCTTCCACTACTTCCTCGCCGCCACGAGAAGATCAAGGAGAACGGCGAGTCGGCATGAATCCATGTACTGAACCATTCACTACGCCCATACCGGAGGATCAGCGAGCTACATCAAAGGTGGAACAACCCACGACGCATCAAGCCCAGCCCAAGATCAAGCCCAACTCGTCCGTGAGTGTAGCTCGGTCATCCAGCAGCAGTCCAACTTCAAACGGATGCCCAGGCCACGTACGGAGTCCGTTTGGGGTGAATGAGCACTTTCCAGAAAAGCCCACGATGCCACCTTTCCAATGGATCTGGCCCACTGCCAAATTCCATCTGGATCACCCGCAATCGATGAAACAATTCATGGACAGATTCTGCCGGGTGCTGTGCCGCCTCCACTTTGGGCCCACACCGGAGGATGAGAATGCAGTCAATTATGACAACGACCGTGACCATCATTGACTACATTTTAATCAAAAGGGTATGCGACGTGATCCACCGCGACGCGATCTACCGCAACGCGAGTTACGTGATCGTGATGACGTTTTCTCTAAGGTAAAATTCAATATGCCGCCTTTCGAAGGTAAATATGATCCTGATGGATACCTCAGTTGGGAATTACTTGTTGATCAAAAATTTGCATGCCATGATTTCCCTAAGGATAGAAGAGTTAGGGCTGCTACTAGTGAATTCACTGATTTTGCTTCTATTTGGTGGAGAGAGCATTGCCGCATTCATCCAAATAATATACCCACCACTTGGGAAGCATTAAAGCAGATCATGAGACATAGATTTGTTCCCTCATATTATGCTAGAGATTTATTAAATAAATTGCAGCGCCTATGCCAAGGTACTAGTTCAGTAGAGGAATACTATCAAGAATTGCAAATTGGCATGTTGCGTTGTGGTTTAATTGAGAATGAGGAAGCTTCTATGGCTCATTTCTTAGGTGGTTTAAATTGAGAAATTCAGGACATTCTTGTTGCTAAGGAATATAATTCTTTGTCTCAATTGTTTAATCTTGCTTGTGAGGCTGAAACTCAAATTGAATATGAAAGGCATATATTTGAAATTAATGTCTATCATTGCAAGGGTGAAGAATTTTCTTTGAAAAAATGGCCTCTTGCCATGTCCCCACTTGGACTAATCTTTTGCAGGAAAGTGGTAACAAGCAACAATGTGATCAACTAAAGGATTGCCATAGCACTAATCATTTCACATCAAGTTCCTCTAGTTTTCCTTTGAACCTACAGGATAGCTTTCAAGAAGGGGAGTATATTCATGTTGCTTTGCCTCGTATTGGTACTAACATTTTGCAGGAGATTATGCTAATTGAGTCGAGGATGACTCAAATTCAAGAAGGGGAGAATGATGAGGACATCGCTTGCTCAGATATGAACAAGGCTCCATCCACTCCTTCCACTACTTCCTTGCCGCCACGAGAACATCAAGGAGAACGGCGAGTCGGCATGAATCCATGTGCTGAACCATTCACTACGCCCACACCGGAGGATTAGCGAGCTACATCAAAGGTGGAACAACCCATGATGCATCAAGCCCAACCCAAGATCAAGCCCAACTCGTCTGCGAGTCCAGCTCGGCCATCTAGCAGCAGTCTAACTTCAAACAGATGCCCAAGCCACGTACGGAGTCCGTTTGGGGTGAATGAGCACTTTACGGAAAAGCCCACGATGCCACCTTTCCAATGGATCTAGCCCCACTGCCAAATTCCATCTGGATCACCCGCAATCGATGAAACAATTCACGGACAGATTCTACCGGGTGCTGTGCCGCCTCCACTTTGGGCCCAAAGCCCTGTACCCCTAGGGTTTCACGTCCACCTCCTTGGCCACCACCCCTGTTATATATGGCCATCACCCTTCCCGTTCTTCCTTAGGTTTTGTTTAGATTAGTTTTCCCCATGTGCGAAACTTCATCCTTGTATTCTTGTGTCGCCTAGGCCAACAACTACAAGTTACACAACCTCAAATTTATGGTGAGTTTCATTCATATTTGCAATTCAGATTGCTTTTACTATCTTCTTGCTTGTTCTTCGGTTTCTTGCAGGAATTGAACCTCGTATTCAAGTTGATCGTGCCCACGGCAAGATCAATAACCGTCCGGAGTTGGTTTAGTGATTGCTAAGGCGCATCGTTGTTGTACGGTGTAGTCGGATCGTCAAAGTCACTTCCACCAAATCAAAAGCATCCCTCTCATCGAAAGATTGGGACCCATATTCTTCATCAAGCACGAGGCACAAAACCATAGACAATCTCAAAAGGGCACATCTTAGTAGTAGAATGCAGCGAATGATTATAAGCAAACTCAACATGAGGCAAGCATTCTTCCCACATTTTTATGTTCTTTTTCAAAACAGCCCTAAGCATGGTAGATAAAGTTCTATTGACAACTTCAGTTTATCCATCAGTTTGGGGATGACAAATAGTAGAAAATAAAAACTTAGTCCCCAATTTAGCCCATAAAGTTCTCCAAAAGTGGCTAAGGAATTTAGTGTCATGATATGAAACTATTGTGTTTGGCACACCATGCAAGCGAACAATTTCACGAAAGAACAAATCAGCAATGTTGGTAGCATCATCACTTTTATGACAAGGGATGAAGTGTGCCATCTTACAAAATCTATCCACAACAACAAAGATGCTATCCCTCCCCTTCTTTGTTCTAGGAAGGCCTAAAACAAAGTCCATAGAAATATAGTCCCAAGGTATGCTAGGAACAGGTAGAGGCATATACAAACCATGAGGATTAAGTCGTGACTTAGCTTTTTGACATGTAGTGCAGTGAGCAACATATCGTTCCACGTCCCTTCTCATCCTTGGCCAAAAGAAATGACCAACAAGTATGTCCTCCGTCTTCTTCACACCAAAGTGTCCCATCAGCCCGCCACCATGCGCTTCCTGTAACAGCAACAAACGAACGGAGCTAGCCGAAATGCATAGCTTGTTAGCTCTAAACACAAACCCATCGTTGAGGACAAATTTGTTCCATGTTTTTCCCTCTTTACAATTCAGCAACACATCTTTAAAATCATCATCATGCACATATTTATTTTTAATCGTCTCTAACCCAAAGAATTTGAAATCAAGTCATGAAAGCATGGTATATCTCCTAGACAAAGCACCAGCAATAACATTATCCTTTCCCTTCTTGTGTTTTATAACATAAGGAAAAGATTCAATGAATTCAACTCACTTTGCATGTCTACGATTCAATTTACCTTGACTTCGAATGTGCTTTAATGATTCATGATCAGAATGTATGACAAATTCTTTGGGCCATAAATAGTGCTGCCATGTTTCTAAAGTTCGAACTAGAGCATATAATTCCTTATCATAAGTAGAATAGTTCAAACTAGGCCCACTCAACTTCTCACTAAAATATGCAACAGGTTTTCCTTCTTGTAACAACACGCCACCAAACCAATTCCACTAGCATCACATTCTAGTTCAAAAGTCTTAGAAAAATCTGGAAGTTGGAGTAGTGGTGCATGTGTTAACTTATCTTTCAACGTGTTGAAGGCGTTCTCTTGTGCATCACTCCAAGCAAATGGCACACCCTTTTTGGTGAGCTCATTCAATGGTGCAGCGATGGTGCTGAAATCCTTCATGAAGCGACGGTAGAATCCAGCAAGTCCTAGAAAACTTCGCACCTGTGTGACTGTGTTAGGAGTCGGCCAACTCTGTATTGCCTCAACTTTGGCTTGATCAACTTCTATTCCCTGTGGAGTAACAACATAGCCAAGAAAAGAGACTCGATTCGTGCAAAAGGTGTACTTCTCAAGGTTACCAAACAAGCGTGCATCACGTAAAGCATCAAAAACAGCACGTAAATGGTCAAGGTGTTCCTCTAATGATTTGCTACATATCAAAATGTCGTCAAAATAAACCACCACAAATTTGCCAATGAAGCACGCAAAACTTCGTTCATTAATCTCATGAAGGTGTTAGGTGCATTAGTTAAACCAAAACGCATTACTAACCATTCATATAGACCGAACTTAGTTTTAAATGTTGTTTTCCATTCATCTCCTAACTTCATGCGAATCTGGTGGTACCCACTACACAAATCAACTTTTGAGAACACTGTAGAGCCACTTAATTCATCAAGCATATCATCTAACCTAGGAATAGGATGACGATATCAAATGGTGATATTATTGATTGCCCTTCAATCCACACACATGCGCCATGATCCATCTTTCTTGGGCACTAAAATGACTGGAACAGCACAAGGACTAAGAGACTCACGCACATACCCTTTATCAAGCAATTCTTGAACTTGGCATTGTATTTCCTTAGTTTCTTCCGGATTGGTTCTGTATGGTGCACGATTGGGCAAAAATGCCCAGGGAATGAGGTCAATTTGGTGCTCAATTCCTTGAATTGGTGGCAGCCTCGGTGGTACATCCTTTGGAAAGACATCAGTGTACTCCTACGAAAGGTTAGTGACAGCAGGAGGCAAAGAAGAAGATATATCCTCAAATGGAAACAAAGCTTCTTTGCAAACCAGTGCATAGCAAATAGAATTACTAGCATCCAGCTCATTTGCATCAGATTTGGTAGCAAGAAAACAAGCACTTTTCAAATTAATCTCATTTTTATTCTCACTAACAGGTTTAGATTCGTTCTTTTTATGTTGCTCAAGTCCCTTTGCTACAATCTGATTTTCACTCTTAGCATGCTCCCGATTTTTCTCTTTACTAGCTCTAGCAATCTCTTCTTTTAAAATAGCTTCAGGAGACATCGGATGTAACACAATTTTCTTCTCTTTATGCACAAAAGAATATTGATTGGTTCTACCATGATGCAAAGAATCTTTATCATATTGCCATGGTCTACCTAACAACATAGAGCATGCTTGCATAGGTACGACATCGCAATCAATAAAATCATGATAAGAACCAATAGCAAAATGTATTCTCACCAACCGTGTTACCTTTAGTTTGCCGCTCTTGTTGAACCATTGAATGTAATATGGATGAGGGTGCGGTTTGGTGTTCAATGCAAGCTTCTCAACCATGTCGGAGCTTGTGAGGTTGTTGCAGCTCCCTCCGTCAATAATCACGCGGCATGAACACTCCTTGATCACACACTTAGTTTGAAACAAAATTTGTCGCTGATTTTTCTCCACCTTCTCCACTTGTGCACTCAACACACGCTGCACAATGACACTCTCATAATGTTCCGCTTCTTCAGCATCAATGTGCTCTGCTTCTTGATCATGCTCATCTCCACTCCCTACATGGTCAGCATCATCCCGCACGATCAACACACGCTTGCTTGGACATTCACTCCACACATGGCCATACCCCTTGCATTGATGACATTGAACATCTCTCATTCGCCCCGTAGATTCAACAGAGGGAGAACTCTTGGCAGGTGCTTGGACTGACCCCTTTGTTGCCTCAGATGCCCTGGATGCTGGAATTGACAAAGAAGGACGTGGCTTGTTGAAAAAGGAAGGTGATGCGGGTGGACGGCTTGTTGGGGTAGCGGGTGTACGTGGAGACCAAGAGTTAGCACGACCTGCAGAAACATTAGTCCTCGTGCTTGCACGTTGTCCCTGCACTTCTCCTTCAGTTTTACAAGCAAGATGAAATAAACGAGTGACAGAATTGTATTCCTTGTAAGCTAAGATATCATGAATTTCACGGTTCAAACCACCCATAAATCTAGCCACACTTTTACTACCTTGCCTCAATTGTTGCAATTTATGTAACAAATCAGGCGCATAATATGATGGAACAAATCTAGCTCGCATGGTTCTTTTCAAAGCATCCCAAGTTTGTGGTGTAGCATCTGGATTTTTACGTCAATATTCACTCCACCAAACAGAAGCAAAATCAGTAAATTCACTAGTAGCAGCCCTAACCCTTTTGTTCTCAGGAAATTCATGGCAAGAAAATTTTTGATCAACAGCTAATTCCCAAGTTAGGTAAGCATCAGGATCATATTTACCATCAAAAGGTGGCATAGTAAATTTAATCTTTCCTAGTGACTCATCATTGTCACGTACCTCATGGCGTGGGTGCAAAGGTCCTATGCCGGTGCGGTTGCGGCGTAGCTGACGTCGATGACGAGCGTCTACATCATCAACCTCGGTGTCGGTGGCATAGTCTGCAATGTTCTCATCCATCGCGCTGCCCAAGACACCGTTGTTGTTGCGGGTACACTGATCAGCAGGGCCAGCAGGACCAGTCGCTGGAGGTGCACGACCCATCTCATCAAGTTCGCCTTAAAATCTCAGCGAGAGAGGTGTTGACAGCGCCAACGAAAGTCTCCAATGCTGTAAGCTTGCTAGTGGTGTCAATTTGAGCCGCCTCCAATTGACCAAGTCGGTCATTAGCAACCGCACATCCTCATCAAGGCCTTCAGTGTGTAGCTTTACTTGGTGCTCAAAGTGTCGTATGATGCCCCTGGTACGAGGAGAATGTGGTGTGTCCTCGTCCGAAGATCCTGACATTGTTAGGGGGAAAAAAAGAACAACAAGCAAAGAAATATAATCACAGAAAATATGTCCCTAAAAACTACTAGGAAGTGGCTATATCAAGTCGCTCACTCTCAACCCGTTCTGTCAAGTTTTTACCAATTCTTACCAAGCTTAGCAGAAGGTGACGGCAACCAACAAATCAACAACTCATGGAGAAATGGCTGTATCGATGTCAGTCACTAGTACCTGGATAGTAGTAGTCGAATATGTGGAGCTATAGGTGGGCTGAAAATAAGACAACGGAAAACTAGAACCATGTTAGTCAAAGCAAGTTGAATAAACGCTCAACGACGGTACCGTGCTGGTCCTAGGCTAGACCGTACTAGAGACGTGAGAGTGGACACAACGACATCACGGAACACCAACCAGCACACAAAAAGTAAAGGAACTAGCTAGAGCTCCTAATTTTTTTTTGCCGGAGCCCTAAATTCTTAACCTTCACTCAAGGGACCTCGGAACAAGCACTCACAGCACACATTTTTTTTTTTTGAGAAACTAAGAAGCACGCAGCAGATAAGGACTCAACTGGAAGAGTATAACTTTGACTCAACTTGGCAAACCACTCGGACTCAACAAGGAAGTCGTCTCGGACTCAAAGCAGCGGTGATGATGAAGGCAATGGAATCGGTGACGATAAACGTGACAAGAACTCGAAACTCTAAGTTCTAGACGCTAAGACCATCAATCTCGACACGACGATGCAACCGAAAACTCAACAAGCAAAGACTAAGTAGTAATAGCAGAAAGGCTTGAACTGTTTTGGACCTCAGGGACTAATCTATCTTTTTTTTTGGTTTTCTAGACTACAGGTAAAATAAATCACAGAACTAGAAATCTCTCACTGATCAATCTGGGCTCTGATACCAATTGATAGAAAACGTAGTCCCGATCTTTCGATGAAAGATGTAAATTTCGATTGAGGAGGAGTAGACGTTAGCGACCCGACTAAAATCGTCCAAGACGTTGCGCCTTAGCAATTGATACACCAGCTCCAAAGTGTTATTGATCTTGCTGGAGCACGATCAACCTACCCACGAGGGGCTTTGTCCTTGCAAGCAATCGAAGAACGAGCAAGAACAAGATGAACAAGCAGCTCAATTGCGAATATAGATTAAGGTCCAAATCTGAGAACACAAGATGGCGGGGTTCCGAAGATGAGTAAAACGGGCGGTCTAGCTGACACGCGCGATTACAAGATGAAGTAGCAAAGACTAACTTTAATCTAACAAAACCCAATACAAAATGGTGTAGGACCCCTCCTTATATAGGGATTCAGGTTGGTGCTACAGTATCCGTCCACATACAATGTATTCTTTGAGTGCAAGAAAGCTACTTTGCAAAATATCAAGCGGTCTTCTTAAACTTCTGTTCACACTACTTTGCAACATATCAAGCCGTTTTCCTAAACTTCTGTTCACACTAGACAGGTTTTTCTGGAGGCCGAACTATAGATGTACTGGTGCTCCTTCTTGGGTCTTGTGCTCGTGCTCGAACTGTAGATGTACTTGTATTCTTTTGTTGCAAAGAGGCTAGGTGGCAATCATAATAGACTATTAGAGAATTCAAGTGGAAATTGGATTCTTCTTCATGTTTTTCGAATGGAAATTGAATTCCTCATCCTTATTTCTTTTTCTCAATTTTCATACTCAACTTCTTATCTTCCTACTTATAGTTGCTTGACTCCATTTCCTTGCTGGTCTACGCCCATACTCCTAAGCATAAGAAGTGTCCCATTCTCCAAAGTATAATTGCAAGAACAGATGAACGAGCTCACCTGGTAATTTAACTGGCATGCACGAGCTCGAGTGATTGGACCTTCTGGTGTAGGAGGTGGTGAAGTGTGTGTATCCATTGAGGTGATGTCCTCATCAGAAAAAGTTTCAGATTTTAGACCAATCTCTCTTCTTAATAGCTCATTGACGATCATCACTAAACTCCTTGCTAATCGTCTTCAACATGTGATTATTTCGATTGTGCATCGTAATCAATGTGGATTTATTAAGTCTAGAACAATTCAAGATTGTGTTGCTTGGGCATATGAGTATATTCACATCTGTAAGTCTTCACAAGGAAAATCGGTGCTATTGAAATTAGATTTGAAAAAGTTTTTGATCTGATTGAGCATGGGGCCATTCTGGAAGTTTTAAATGCCAAGGGTTTTAGTGGGAAATGATTGAATTGGATTCAACTGTTTCTGGAATTTGGAACTTCAAAAATTTTGTTGAATGGGATTCCAGGAAAGCAAATTCAATGTAGAAAAGGTGTTAGACAAGTTGATCCCTTGTCTCCTTTGCTTTTTGTTCTAGTTGTGGATTTATTGCAATCAGTTTTGAACTCTGCAAAGGACAAGGGGCTTATTAGTCTCCCTGTTTCAGATATGGGTAATGAGGATTCCCTATAGTTTAATATGTTGATGATACTCTCATAATTGTCAAAGTGGATGCAAGGGAAATCTTTCTCTTAAAAGCTCTTCTTCATTCTTTTGCTATCTCTACGGGATTAAGAGTTAATTTTTTGAAATCTTTTTTAATTCCTATCAATTGTTCCGAAGATCTATTTATGGATCTAGCTGGTATTCTTGGTTGTCAAATTGGTTCTTTTCCTTTTACCTATTTGGGTCTTCCTCTCAGTTTAACTAAGCCAAGGGTGGAGAATTTTGAGATGCAGTTAGAATGAACTGAGAAGAGATTGTTTGGTTGGCAATTTTCTTTTCTTTCAATGGGAGGGAGATTAATGCTTATCAACTCGGTGCTTTCTTCTTTGCCGATGTTTATTATGTCAACTCTTAAAATCCCTTTACTGTTATTGGAAGAATTGACAAACTAAGAAGATCCTTCCTGTGGAGAGGACAGTCTAGCTATCTTGGAGGTCATTGTTTGATTGTTTGGGATAAAGTTTGCAAACCCAAGGTTAATGGCGGTCTTGGGACTATTAATCTAACCCAGAATTTGGCCCTTTTACTGAAATTCTTGTTTAAATTTTTCAATAAGGATGTGTCCCCCTGGGTTCAGCTTCTCTGGTTTTATTACTACAATCAAAGCTTACCTTCCGACTCTCACTTATTTGGGTCATTTTGGTGGAAGGATATTTTGCATTTCTTAGTCATTTTTAAAAGTATCTCTAAGTGTTTGATAGGGAAGGGAGATACTTGTGATTTTTCAAATGATCTTTGGCATTCTGATATTTTATCTCACAAATGGGCTGAGTTGTATTCGTTGTCTTCAAGATGTTTAACTGTTCATCAATTCTGGAATTTGGATTTGGGTAAGGATATCTTCCATTTACTTTTGTCTGCTATGGTTTATATGCAATATCAACACTTTCTCTTGTTACATGAAGACAATTATGGAGTTAATAGCATGGATGACCATTGGATCATGCTTAATAGTAATTCTCTGAAATTTGAAACTAATAAGGTTTATAAAAGATTGATGGGTGTCTTTTTCATCCATCCTATCTTCAAATGTTGTTGGAGAATCATTGTATGCTCAAAATTAAAGTTTTCTTTTGGATCTTTCTTTGGGAGATATTGAATACAAGTGAAATGTTAATCAGAAAGAATATGGTTATTCCTTCAAATACTTGTGATTTATGCTCAGAAGATCCTATTGAAACTCAATTTCATATGTTTTTTAGTGTAATTTTGCATCTCAATGTTGGAATTTTATTAGAATTGAGTGGATATTGAATTCTTCTATTCTGGATATAATTTGGAAGACAAGGAATGATAATCTGCTTTTTAAAGATTTTTTTCATGGAGAATATCATTGTGGCTCTTTGGAATATTTGGAAAATTCAGAATAAAAGGATTTTTCAACATATTGTTTTGAATCTCTCGGATTGGAAGTGGGCTTTCATTTCTGAGTTGAAGCTAGTTGCATTTCAATCACCGGAAAGGATTAGAATTCAAATTTTACGATGGATTGACTTATTATAATTTTTTTCTCATTATTTTCTCTTTTCTTTTCCTCTTCTTAATCTTGTACTCTTCTATCTTCTTTAATTATATCAATATATTTGCAGTAGGCTTCTTGCCTACTGCCTTTGGTAAAAAATACACAATCAACTTCTCATGAAGAACCACAATACCCGTCCAACGGGTTCTCAACATGTGCTTGAAGCACATGCCACTGCTCGGAGAGCTAATAAGCCGCCTGAACGTGGCATAGGCCGGGGATGGGGTGGATATGTTGGAGAGAGGACACCACAACAATAATGACAATAAGAATAAGGGCAAGCACAATGAAAAAGGCAAATCCCAATCCAGTGACAAGAAAAAGGGCTAGAAGCCGATTTGCTACAGATGCGGGTGTGAGTATCATTGGTCACGCATTTGTCGCATGCCAAAGCACTTGGTTGAGACCTACCAGCGGATGACGAAAGATCGAAAGGGTCAGGAGACCAAGCATTGAGCACATCATGCTAATTTGCTTGAAGCAAACATGGCCTCCCATGATGACCTATTAAAGATCAAAGATGATTTTGATGATCATGATCTTATTTAGAGATATTTATTTTCCTGGTTATCCTTATCATGTTAGACATATTATTCCTGATCGTTTTATCTAGATGAACTTGTTCCAATGAAACCTTTATGCTACACTTAATGGTTTCATTTTATGATGACATTACATATGCTTTGTTATTATTCCTATTGATTGTTTTCAGTTATTAATTCCTATATTATGCCATGTTCAAACTTTTGTTTGAAAAGTATGTTGTGATTAGCTTACATGTCAAAAGACCCAAATTCTTTTAGATTATGGTATGAGTGTTTGGGTCATCTTGGGCAAAATTTTAGTACGTCGGATTAGAAGTAATTTTGTTGGCCACAATATTTCACATAATACCTTACCTAATCCTGAAGAGTTTGTGACTCGTGTGCAAAAGTACCTTAGATTTTTTTCGTACTTTCTAGTTTTGGTAGATGCTCACACTTATTGGATTCATGTATGACTTTGGCATACAAGTGAAGCATTTTGTACTTTATGTCTGCACACAAAATGGCCTAACAGAATCTTTGATTAAATAAATTAAATTTATTGATACACTTCATGATTTAATATTACCCACCAGTAGTTGGGGACATGAGGTTTTACATGCCACTGCATTAATATAAGTCATGTTTACTGCATATTATAATTACCCCCCTTTACAATTAGTACGTGGAAAAAACAAGTATTTCCCATCTGCGTATATTCAACTATGTTATATATATGTCGATTTCACTACTCTAGCATACCTTTATGGGCCCCCACTGGAAGTTAGGGATATATTTTAGACATGACACTCTGTCCATTATCTTGAGCCCATGACAAAAGATAAGATCCTGGTACATTGATTATACAGTTAATGAAGATCTATTCCTAACATTAGGAGGAGATATGAGCTCAAATTGAAAATTTCGCGAAGTTTCATGGGATGAAAATGATCTTCAATATTTAGATCCATGCACTAGTCAAACTGAACTAGAAGTTTAGAAGATAATCAATTTGCAAAATCTAGCAAATAACCTACCAGATACTTTCCCTAATTATGAAGGAGTGACTATATACCTATAGTAAATGCACTTGAAAGATTGGAATTACCCTGTGAAAATAGTAAATCTACTAACTCTCCCTTACGCTGGAAGCGGGGCAGACCTATTGGTTCAAAAGATCTTAACTCTGCGGAGACATTTGCGGTTTTGATGGTCAAATAACAATAGTCAAAATACTCCTTAAATCTCCTGAAGAGACTCACTTTGAAGGTGAAAGGCCTCATGAAGAGGTTCATCATGAAGATGCAAACCCCAGCAATTTAGCACGTGCACAACATAATGTTGGAATTGCGGAACAACCAAGCTCTATCGTCTCGGGAAATAACAAAGAGATGGTCAATAATAATAATAAAATATCCAACGAGATAAATATTCAATAGAACTATAATAGTTGTCAACAATTATCTATCTCCATAATTGTTCAAACTATATCAGATGAGAATCTGGATCCAGAATCAAAACTATAGTTGAGTGCCAGAAGTGCTCAGAATGGGTCAAATGAAAAAGAAGCAATTGAGGCTCCACTACACTTGCTATACAGAAAAATAGTTTTTGGACCAGTAGTTCGAATTCCACAAAATGTTATCCTTGTAGATACAAGTGGGTCATTATAAGAAAAATGAGGTGATGAAGAAAGATTAGTAGCCAAGGGTTCACATAGAAACTTGATATTGATTAAGAAACTTATTGTCCCATTATAGATGGAATTACGTTCTGCTATATGATATCTCTAGCAACAGCATGAATTTAAATATGTAGTTAATGGATGTAGTGATTGAATATTTGAATGGGTCACTAGATTCCAATATTTATATGAAAGTATTTGAAAGACTCAAGATCCCTAATATGGTAGGGAGTGATAATTGCAACATATATTGCATTAAATTGTAAATGTCTTTCTATGACCTGAAATAGTCAGATAGAATGTGGTATAATCAACTACTGAGTAAATTCCTCCTGAAGAAGGAATATGTAAGTAAGGATATGTGTTCTTGTGTGTTCATAAAGGAATTCACCGAATGACTTTGAATCATCTCGCTTTATGTTGATGACATAAATATTATTAGAACTACAAAGGAAATATAAGAAGTGAGCTCATACCTAATGACGGAGTTTGAGATGAAAGATTTGGGTAGAACCAAATATTGTCTCAATTTGTAGATTGAGCACCTCCCTTTAAAAAATATTTATTCACCAATCAACCTACTTGAAGAAGGTTCTAAAGAGGTTAAACATGGATAATTATTATCCTCTCAGCACCCAATGGTAGTATGATCCTTAGAAGTGGACAAGAACCTATTCAAACTAAGAGATAATAATGAGGAGATATTGGGACAAGAAGTTCCTTATTTGAGTCCCATAAGAGCACTATTGTACCTCGCGAATTGCACCAGACCTGATATTGCATTCATTGTAAGCTTGTTAGCAAGGTACAATGCATTTCCAACCAGAAGACATTGGAATGGCATCAAATATATCATTAGATACCATCAAGGTACTAAAGATCTTGGCTTGTAATACCAGAAAAATCATAAAATGACTTTGTGATAACTCTCATATTTGTGCTCATTTTTTAGATATCTTTCCCCTCTTTCATGCTCATTTTAGTCATAAATATCATCAAATACTTAATATAACTGTATTTGCTGTCATTCGACCTCGACTGTGCATCTTGTTTATTTTGATTGCAGGTCGACGCAATTTGGGTGATCTTTGGGTAAATGGACGAGCTTCATCGATTGGATCTAGCCAACGGATGATTTCGTACAAAAGTATGTGTTGCTGTGGACGCGTAGGAGCTGACAGCGTCGAAATCAGAGTCTTCGGGAGGCAAGAACCCTAAAAACCTAGCAGCCAAGGATCTAATTGTAATTCCCTAAAAATCCGAACACCAAATTGCATAAAGGACAAGACACATAAAACCTAAATCCTAACTCATAAGGACCCAATTGTAATTTTCTAAATACCCGAGGGCCTTTCTGCAAAAAATGCCAAATCATCAAAACCTTCACAACGCTGCCATTTTCATTTGGCATGGTAGGGTTGTGCAAATCTGGCTGAACCAAAAAAATCGAACCAAAAAAACCGAATTGAACCAAAAATAACAGTTTTTTTGGTATTTGATATCCGGTTCGGTAGGCCAGTTTAGCAATATTCGGTATTCAGTTCAGTTCGGTAAAATACCAAAAAAGTGGGGAAAAAACCGATTTGCCCGTTTGCCTCATCAAAGAGTCAGGTCAATCAACGACTGAGATCATTCCTAACACTCCCCTCGTTTTCTCCCTTCCTCTTCCAATGGCGTCCGACGCTGTGGAAAACCCTAACCCTGAGTCCCCCATCTTCACTCCACCTCCTACCAGATGCGTGCCGAGCACCTCGTCATTGTCTCCAGCGACTATCTCATACACACCACCGCCGCGGCATCCGTCCCCTCCCCCGCCGCCTCCTCCTCCCTGCCCTCCCTCGATAGCAATGGCGGCGGCGTGATCGAGGAGTTCAACTTCTGGCGGCAGAAGCCGATGGCGGTTGAGGCCATGGCTGCCATCATGGCGCTCGCCGCCATGATTCGCTCCAGCAAGGCCACCACCATGATGGAGCTCGAGATTGAGCTCAAGAAGGCCTCCAATACCCTCAAGGTCCTCTGTTCTACATTTCTTCTTGTTTCAATTGTTCCATGCTGCAATTTTCATGGACTCTTGAGTAGTTCTTGCTTGTACTATTAGTCTATTAGCTCATCACTTAAAACACTTTGCATGGATGATGGATTCTTGATTAGTTCTTGCCAGTGGTAGCACCTCTTACATTGTGGAAGTAGTGGTGTTGTAACAGTTGAAACTTTTAGCTCTTTTGGCTTGAAACTTTTAGAAGCATAATCCTATGCTCTATAGGAGTGAATGTGCTCATTACTGATGTGTTAGCACTGTTACGCTGTGAAATAACAGAATAGCTCTGTGAATATATGCAAAGTAGATTTTCAAATTGTTGCCGGGGAGCTCGCAGAATTCTAATTCATAGTGTTTACGGCTATACCACTATAGCATATAGTCACTATGCCCTTGGTGATTTCACTGAACTTGTCATTGTATGGATATAACTGATTCTTTTTTATATATATTTAACTCATTTGAGAAGATGAAATGTTGATCATGTCTGCTTTGTGTAATATTTTCTTAGTGTTACCTGAACCTTAATCCAGGAGTTGGTCAAGATACTTTGATCAAATCACCACGCTTGCTGATTTGAAAGTTTTGAGTTGCATGCCTTAGCTCCCTATTTAAGTCTTTTCTTTCATAAGTAAATGTTTATGCCTTCTATGATGTTGTCGTGTATTATTTTCAGTTCTAGTACGTCGGTTACTTCTAGTGTAACTTCTCAAGTTACATTTGCTACGAGTCTTGATTGATCATGTGCTGATGCGGATTCATTATTATGCTGCTTCTAGCGTTTGCTACTGTATTTTCTGGTGCAGACATCATGTGATTTTTCAACTAATGCTCAAACTTGTCTGTATTTCAATCCTGGGATGCTACCTCCATTTCTCTGTCTGCTGCTTGTGATTTATTCATGCGGTACGTGACTAGAACCTCAACTTTAGAGTATGAGGACTTCGATGTGGCAAAGTTGCATTTGATTGAACGAGGAGAAAAATCCTTAAAGGTCATTCAAAGATTATGATCTTCTTTCTTCTTATTTGAAGCTATGCTTTGTGCTAACTGCATGAGACAACTATTATGCAGGGAACTTTTATATGTTGAATACTTGAATACATTTTTCTCCTGAACATTTTGTGTTGAATTGTGATGCATGAGTTGTTCTATGGATTGTGGATTGTGTTAATGTATTGTGGATTGTCTATTTTTCTTGTTATGTAGACTATCAGTGACTCAGTGTGATTGTGACTTTGCTTATGTTTTATGGACCGTGCTTATCTGGTTGGTTATATTCTGTAGGCTATGGTGTTTAATTTTAATTGTTGATCACTTCAAACCTTCAATACTATACTATTATTGTTGGGGAACGGGCTCGCTACTCTAGCGCAATTTCAATAATTTTACCCGAAATCCCAAAAAGCTTGCAAGCAATAGATCATAGATCAAGAGATTTACCACTAGATGCGTAGATACGACAACGCAGCAGAGGAAGAAGAGTCGATGTCGCAATCGGATCGTGACCAGCAATGCAGCAATAACAGTCGTATCTCTACCGAAGTCCACACGTCCGGGGAAGGAGCACCGCGTGTTCCTATGCTAGCACCAGCGCACGCGGCTAGGGTTTCACGAGATCTATCTCGTGGATGGTGGTGGCAGTCAGAATAGATCAGATGATAGATGCATGCCCACCGCACCTCCTTTTATAGGGCCTTGCAGATAAGTCATACTCAAATGCGATCCCTAATCCAGGGCCTTGCAGATAAGTCCTAATCCAGGGCCTTGCAGATAAGTCCTACTCAAATATGAATCCTAATCCTAATGGTAAACCCATTACAAATAGGGGATCCATTTCGGATCTCATCCGAATTAATGCTCCAACCCGTTGAGTGTGTGACCCTGTAGGTTCGTGTATATTTGACCGCGACCGGAAACAACTTCTCGAGTCACAAGTCATAAGCGGTCCCTAGCAAGACATTATGATTACCCGCATGTACACGAAGATCATATCTGACAAACCTATACAACTTATCATGAATTATCTCTTTGCCTCACGATACTAGATTGAACTCAAGGTGAGAAACGTGTCATCCTTGAATAGCTCGGTCCTTTCTTGATCTTGTAATAGATTAACCTTTCCATAGTTGACTCTCAACTATATTCGGCACGGTCATACACTTTCTTAGTCCAATTACATCAAGGGGCCCAGAGATATCTCTCTCAAGATATGAGGGGCAAATTCCATCTCGACCATTCACTTTCAACCACATGGTTCATAACATATTTGATGTCACATTTATGACTACTCGGTTAAAAGTAGTAGTTGATGACACCAAATATGCTACTACGCATGTATGAAACCATGATGATCTTAGGTCTAAAGATAAACCAAAATAACTGTTAGAAACAA
Source organism: Pharus latifolius (assembly GCA_019359835.1). Taxonomy (NCBI): domain Eukaryota; kingdom Viridiplantae; phylum Streptophyta; class Magnoliopsida; order Poales; family Poaceae; genus Pharus; species Pharus latifolius. The sequence goes on along the minus strand of CM033323.1, from coordinate 32,032,604 downwards.
ACTGATGACACATAAAAACTCAACAGTGTCTCAAGATGGGTCAATCCAACCAACATATTCTCCAACATGTATCCACGATATTGATTTGATATCTCATATCCATGGTCCGTGAAACTTGACTATCAATCAATGATCGTACTGACTTATCTTGCATTATTATTCCATGTAATACCGAAAGTCAGGGATATTTAGAATAAGTATTACTGATAATGCCGACAAGTCATATATCATAATAAAGAGTTCCACGAACAAGTCACATACTTGTTTCATTAATAAAAGTAATACTATATTCAAGGAATGCAATAACATTTTATTTGTAACAATTCATAAACATATTATGATACAATCATCTCCATGATTGCCTCTAGGGTATATCTCTATCAATTATGTGGTACTCGAAATCGTAAAGCAAAAAAAGATTCAAAGATGTCATGTAGGTTCGCGATAATTTGGTAAATTTGGTATTTACCGAAACCGAATCGAATTAATTTGGAATTTATCGAAAACGAACCAAAATTTTTTTGGTAAATATGATATGTAATGTGCAATACTGAAATTTAAAAAATACCAAAAAAATTGAATAAAAAAACCGAATAAACTGAATGCACACCCCTACGGCCTGGCACTGTCTAAAAGCTCCTCTCCCTTTTCTCTCTTGGCCCCGGTGAGTTTGCTACCGGCGGTCAAGTCCACGTCAGCGGTGAGTTGCCAGTCTCCTCCCCCCGTTCTACCTCCCCCTTTTCTTCTTCTTCTCCATCTTCGGCGAGCCATCGATGTTCAAACCTTTATCCTCTCGCATCACACTTTGTCTTCTTCTTTCCCATTCATCCTCACTGTCAGTGTGCTCCCGAGCCTCTCCACTCCTCCTTCAAGCTCCCTCTTTCTGTTGGATCTAGGTCGATCTAGGTATCTAGGTTTTGGTGATTAATGATGATTTGGATAGATCCTTGATGATTAAAGTTAATCTGGAGAATGTCAGATTTGATGATTAAATAACAATTTAGATAAATCCTGATTTAGTATAAGTAAATTAAATTGTTTATTGATAAACCCTGAAATGGATGTTTTCTTAGTTATGGGTTTAATATTGATGCATATGTAGAGGAGGAGCTCGGTGGTTGCATCAATCTTGTGCTAAGTGTAAATTAGAATGTCATGAGATAAATCATGAAGTTTGATGGCTCCTTATTGAGATTTTGACATCGATGAATATGCTGAGGGGGAGTTTATCATATTGGTCATTTGATCGAATTGCCATCATGACATGTTTAGTATAGATCGTGTGCGTATGTCCTTATCATATACAAATCTATATGATTGTATATTTCATCTCATACTCATTTGTTGTTTGTTGAAAAAGGTTTTGTCATCTCACCGAAAGAGAAATTAGAGTTAACTCCTGTGTGGAGTAATTTCTCTAGTGGTGATTAATGACGACTTATATATGAGACTAACATTGTGCATTGAGTGTTTGTGTTGTAGTCTCAAGGCGTATTGCGAGATGAAAGCAAGCAAGGGCGTGAAGAGGATAATGCCGATATGAGTCATCTCGAGCGAGGTCAAGCTTAGCAAGGTTGAGTTTTGTGAGGACAAGCATCAAGCGGTCGAGCTTCATGAGGTCGAACTTCACCGAAGGTAAAATCCAAGATTAATGATTGTTTTCTTAGGATTTTACCGGTCTCGGTGTTTTGGAGATAGACTGGGTTGATAGGATTCCTTTTGCTAGTTTGACTGTACTATTAAGAGGGGTCGAAAACTAATAACTTGAATCTATCTAGTGTGGAAGCTTAGATGCATTCATATCATCTTGCACTAGTGTTTTATCGCCTTATGCATTGCTAGAGAGTCTAAGTATAGTTTGTGGTGCATTAGAGAAAATACTTTGAAAACTGCACTTAGTCTTGATCGCCAGCTATTTAAATTGGTTTATATTCTAGAGCTAGTCGTGATCGTATTTGCACATTCTGCTCGTATCCTTGTTTGGAGCGTGGTCGTGGTCGTATTGCCTTAGGGTTTGGTCATGGTCGTAGGAGTTCGAGCTGGTCGTACCAGTCTTCGGCTCGCTTGCGTACGCTCGACCAAATCCACTCGACCACCTGTTTTCGATCGGATGTTCGACCTGTGTGGTCGTAGTCGTTGCTGAGTGTCAGCAAACATATCCGCGAGAAAATAGACAAATTGCATTTAGAAATGACATTTGTGTTGTTGGACATTTTGGCAGCAGGTAGGTTTTTGAATTTCCTAGAAATATGTATGCTTTTCTAGGTCTTGTTTCTGTTGACAAAATTGTAGCCCTTTGAGTTGTCTTTCCAACAAGTCAAAAATTACCTCAATCGGATCTCTAGATCAAAGTTATGCTTGTTTTACTGTCAATGTGCATTGGCCGTACTTTGTCCGGGCATGGCCGGACTAGCTTGTCCGGCCTGTACAAATTTTTTCAGCCTTGTGCAAAATGAAACCAGAGATGTTTGCATCCGTCCGGGGGCTTTTGTCCAGACAGGCCGGACTTTGTCCGGTATAGCCGGACATTGTCCGGCCTGTACAAATTGTTTGAGTCGAGAATGAAACAGAGACAGATATATATGTTCGGGGGTTTTTGTCCGGGACAGGCCGGACTTTGTCCAGCATGGCCGAACAATGTCCGGCCTTCACAAAAAAATCCCCCAACGGTAAGTTTGCAACGGTTGAAATTTGTTGTACTGGCCAGACAGTGTCCGGCCTGTACAAAATTTCGCCTGTTCATGGCAAACGGCTAGTTTCCTTTGAGGGCTATATATTTCTTGTGTTTGCCTTCATTTGGGGTGGCTCAAGTAGTTGATTTCTCCGTTGAAAAGCTAGCCAAGTTCATTGCATATGAGATATTGCATCTAGAGGCTAGATTTGAGCCCAAATCTTGAGTGGATTTGAAAGAGAAGCATTTGGGTGAAGTTAATAGTGCTTAGTGCACTTCAATCACCTTTTGCATGCTAGTGCTAGAGTGTTGAGCATTCATTTGCATTTTTGAGTTTCTAGCACATGATTTGGTTCAAGTGAGCACATCCGGCTTGTTACTCTTGGCGATTGCTTTCGCCTAGACGGTCTCAGAGGAGAGTCTCAATCTCTCTGGTTGAAGTTTGTCAGAGAGGCCGGCAAGAACTTGTGAAAGGTGTGGTGCTCGCCTATCTGGTGTGGAGAAGGAGCAACCCTAGTGAGATATCCTTCGTGGATATAGAAGCGAGGCTCACGCGTGAGCGCTTCAACGAGGAGTAGGGGAGACCGGGCGAGTCTCCGAGACCTCGGTAAAAAATCATTGTGTCAATTGTCTCTCTTTTGTATGATTCATATTGATCTTGACACAATTGCTTAATTTACTATTGTTGCATATGTTGTCAAATATTTCATATGGTCGAATGCAACTAGTTGATTAGATTATTTTAAACCTCTTTGCTAATTCTAGGTTTCATAAATATCTTTGAAAAATTGCTTAGTGGGGAAAGAATTTTTAAAAGCTCCTATTCACCCCCCTCTAGTTGGCATCCTTGATCCTACAATTGGTATCAGAGTGAGGTCTCTCTTTTATCGACTTTACCGCTAGAGAGAAAGGATGAATTCGTCTAGGCCGATCTAGGTCTGGCTCCTGTTGACAAAATTATAGCCCTTTAAGTTATCTTTCGAACAAGCTATAAAACACTTCAATCGGACCTCTGGATCAAGAGTTATGACTATTTTATCCACACTGACAGTCACCATGGTGATGCTGACCGTTAGCATCAATGTCAGCTTCTTTGCTGCCATTTGTCCAAAGAGCATGTCTTTTTGAGCTGAATTGTTTTGACTTACACTGACTGTCTGCATGAGTTGTTGACTGTCAGCATAAGTTTCAACCAAAAATTTTTTGCTTTCTGAGTTTGTTTTACTGGACGTTTTGTGGTCGATACTGACTGTCAACATGTGATGCTGACTGTCAGCATGAGTTGATTTGCTTCCATATTCGACCACAAACAACTAGCTAAATTTTATCTGTGATTTTTGTCGAGCTGTTGAGGTAGATGTTGACTGTCAGCATGTGTTACTGACTGTCAGTATGTGCATTTTTGTTTCCATATTCGACCACAACGGTTCGTTGAGTTTTCTCCGAGATTTGTTTTTAACCGCTCGTGGTCTTTGCTGACTGTCAGCATACTATGCTGACTGTCAACGTGTGCTGTTTCTTTCCTGTTCCAGCACAACGGCTAGTTGAGTCTTTTGGGCTATAAATAAGAGCTTTGAGCAAGTGTTTTACACAACAAGCAGTCACATTCTCTCATATACATCTGAGCATTTGTTTTAGAGCTAAAATCTTGATTTTTTGCAAGTCTTGAGTTTTGTGATCCACCGAGTGTTTTATTCGCATCATTTGCATACTTAGAGTTCCTCGGTATTTGTTGGAGGTCAAGAGAAGACCTTGCAACCTATTACTCTTGGTGAACTCCCTCACCTAGACAGTTTGGTGGTGTGGCCGTTGACCTCTCCAGTTATGGAGGTTGTCGGAGAGGCTCGGGGTGATTGTGAAAGGCATCGATGCTCGCTTATCCGGAGTGGACAAGGAGTAACCTTAGTGAGAAATATCATTTGTGGATATTGAAGCAATACTCATTCAGTTGAGTGCTTCAACGAGAAGTAGGGAGACCGGGCGTGTCTCTGAGACCTTGGGATAAATCACCATGTTTGTATCTCTCTCACTTGTAAATTTGCTTGAGTTCTTTTTCTTATATCTCTTTTAAAACTTTAATCTTGCAAAAAGTTGTTTTAATTAAAAAATTTTAAAGCCTCCTATTCATCCCCCCTCTAGTCGGCATCCTTATCCTACACTTTCTACCCTACCATGTTCCTTATTTCACTATATGAATATGTGACGAAAAATGTTTGTATAAAATGAATGAGGTTGTAATGCATTGAATTGAACTATTCTTCACTGAATGGATCCCAACTGCAATTGTCTTTCTGTGAGCATTGTTTCTTGTGTCTTGATACTGTCAAATATGTGTTGAGAAACTAAAATATCTATTCAGTTGCTGTTTTGCCGAGGTGAAGTGTTTTATAAGAAGCAGCATTCTTTCTGGTTTTGAGATTGTCACCGCTGGCCTAGGACATGACTACAGAAGTCACTTTTTGTTAGTTGCGTTCTAGTTGGTGAGGGTCATCTTGAGTTTGTGTGTTTGTTCCTCGGATTTGCCGTGTATGCTGTAGTCGAGAGGCTGTTGAAGAGTAGTCTTTGTTATATTTAAGTATTTGATGATATTTATGACTAAAATGAGCATGAAAGAGGGGAAAGCATCTAGAAAATGAGCACAAATACAAGAGATCACTTTGGTGGCTTATACGAACACTAGTTATTTATCCGACCCATATAATGCCAAGTCCTAGACTAGATACGTATATATCTATGGTGATACAACCATCTCTTGGAGCTCTGTTAAACAGACTTTAGTGACAACATCAACAAATTACTTAGAGATAATCGCATTATATGTAGCCTCAAGTAAATGTGTATGGTTTGGACGATTGATACAACATGTCCAGTAGTCACGTGGTGTTACCATCGAGAGTACCCCAACTATCCTATATGAGAATAACGCTGCTTGTGTTGCACAAATGAGTAATGACTATATCAAAGGAAATTTGACTAAACACATTGCTCTAAAGTTCTTTTTGTTGGAAAACAAGTAAGCTACATTAGTAGAATTTCAAAAAATTTTACTCGAAGGCTGTAAGTATTAGACCATATATTAGATTATTACCAACAACGGAAGGAGAGTTGGTGAAGTAATTGAATGTTCACAGAGACTGCTTGCCGATCGTCCTGATGAACGGACGTAGATGACAGCAACCACTCGTAGATCATCCTGATCAGCACAACAATTGCAGCAGCGCCTCTACCGGTATCCACACGTTTCGGGATGAATGTCGTACGATGGTGTGCTAGCACCAACACACACGACAAGGGTTTAGGGGTTCTCTCTTTAGAGGAGATGGCAGGTAGGATTTTTCTTGATTGCATCAAAGCCCATCATGCTTCTTTTTATATAGAGTCTTGCAAAAGGAATCCTACCAGATTATGTTTCCCTATGCGATACGATATCATATAACAAATCTTATCCTAAAGTTTGGTCTCCTACTCTCTTATACGAAAGCCCCATAATAGATCCAATCCAAACTGGTTTGTTCTAAGTCGTTAAGTGTGTGACCCTGTAGGTTCATGCATATCTAGTCACGACTTGAGAATACTTACCCGAACTGTGAGTCAATAGTGGCCCATAGCAGGACATAATACTATCCAAATAATATACAAGAAGATCATAATGAATGAACCTATGTAATGTACTCATGTTGATCCTCTTTCTATATGATACCAGATTAAAGCCAAGACAGGAAACATGCCATCCTTGTATTATTCAATCATTTCTCGATCTTATAATGAACTGATCTTCCCAGAGTTGACACTCAACCACAAAAGACATGGCCATGCACTTCTTAGTTCATCCATATTGAAAAGCCTAGAGATATCTCTCTCATTATATGAGAGATGTAAAATTCATCTTTTTTTGACAAAGGAACAGTAGGAAAATCCTACTACAAGAATATATTATCAAGAAGATAACCAAAGTAAATACAAAGCAAATTTCAAGAGAAAAGACAAATTACATAAGGTCCAACCATCTTTTTAAACAAGTCTTTTTCTCTGGCTTGCATCTAAATGAAATAACTTCTAAATCATTGAAGTTCTTCAACCATTCTGAAATTGATCCTGCATGATTTTGGAATATGATTTTATTTCTTATTTTCCATAGATTCCAAAGAACAGAGATGATAATTTTCCAGTAGCACAATTTTATTTCCTTGTTAAACGAAGTACCACTTAATAGCATATTCCAAAAATGATTGCCCAACTCCCAAAAGATGATGTAAATTCCATCTTAACCATTCACATTCCTCTGCATGGCTCATAGCATACCCGAATATTACTTTTATTACCACTCAATTAAAAGTAGTGCTTGGTAGTATCAAAGTATACTACTACACATGTAAGAAACTATGACAGTCTCAGCTCTAAGGATTAATCACAAACAATATTTGAGACCAACTGGTAACACTTGATGACAAATCCAAACAGTGTCTCAACATAGGTCTATCCAATATTATATTCTCCAACATATGTTCATATTATTAATTTCATATCTTATATCCATGGTCCGTGAAACATGACCATCAATCAATATATATGTTAATCCTTTAATCAATAATGTTCTATTTAATGATAGTGGATCAAAAACTTTATAGAATAATATCATTAATTAAATTTAGAGTTTCACAAATAAGTCACATATATGTTGATCGAATTAAGATGATAATTTATTCAAAAATAACACATTATTCAAATGTTCATAAACATAACAAAAATAAATACATCTCAATAATTTTTTTAGGACATATCATTGACACTTTTATCCTCATGATCTCCAAAAGAGTGGTGAGTTAATAGTACAAAAGACTAGATCATGTGAAAATCTAGTAGATTTATTCACCAAGTCTCTACTTGCATCTACTTTCGAAAAACTTGTATATGGTATTGGGATGCGTAAACTTGGAAGACTATTGTCTTCGAGAGGAGCAAACTAAGCCACTAATCTTATTACTTAGTGTATTTAAAGGTCCTGAAGACTGATCTACAAGATCAACTAATGTTGTACTCTTTTTCCCTTAATTAAAATTTTCTCGCCGGGTTTTCTTAATTGAAAATTTTTAATAAGACAACATGTGCAGTATAATAATAAACGTGTGCTATGTACTCTTTTCTCCTACCATTTTTCCTATTGGATTTTTCGGCGAAATTTTTAATGAGGCATACATATTTCATAGTAATGTTCAAGGGGAGTGTTGTAAATGAAATATTCTGTATGGATATTATTGAATCTGCCCCTAGGACAACCCTAAAATAGGACTCTATATATGCACCTATACTGTGTAAAGTAGTAGTCAGAAGTAATAAAGAGTTCCACTATTCTCTCCTCATATCTGTCTCTCCCTGTGATTGTTTGTGTGTTTGATTGATTGTGCAAAGTGGGCAAGGCGACGACATCCAAATTACAACAAATTTGATATTTTAGTTGTGTTATTGTATTATTATGACAATAGTCAAGGAAATAAATTCTCTCTATTAATATGTAGTAGTGTCTAAACGAGTATAGAGAGAAAATATAACTAATGGAAGATCATGATTACACAAAAGAACAATTCAACAGTTGTATAAAAATAGTGATTTGACTCATTGTAGTGTTTTCATGAGGAATGAACAATAGAAAGAAGTAGGATAGAATGAGCTTAAAAAGGAACACACCCTGTCTTGAGCTTTCTTCCTATTGCATCACAGAACTATATCTACATAAATATATATTTTTTGAAAAAAAAAAAAAGTTGCTTCTTGAATAGAGAAAGCAGCTTACAAATGATGTTCTTTAGAGGGTGTTCTATCGACTAGAATAGGGTGAGTTGGATGCAGGAGTGAGGGTACAAAATCTATGAGAGAGCAAAGAAATTGGTGCTGGCAACAATGCCAACAAGTTAGGACTTTTAAGTACAATAACTTCTCCAATCTTGCCATCTTGCAGAGAATATATTTTCATATTCGATTGACAAGAAACCCCACAATTGCAGCATCATTGGAAAAGGCTTCATCTTGATATGTTCATGTGCTGTTTACGATGTAAGAAACAAAGCAGTTGCTGACAATTCAGTATTTGCAATAAAAAAAATCTTTTGATTCTTATTTCTTGATTAATTTATAATTATAGATACCCCAAATCTCTGTTTAATGTTTGATCTGCTTTTACATGAATCATTAATATTTTATCTGCTTTTGTTAATTGTTGGATTCTTATTATTCATGATAATTGATTAATGGAAAAAAGACCTGCTTTGGTTTCAACTATGTATTTGCCAGTCTCATTTGTTTTATTTATTTATCTAAATTCAAATGTAAGTAATTTTTTATTAATCTCGATTGGTCTGCTGGGATTTGGTGTCTTGTTCTGGGTGCTATCCTCTCCAAGAATATGCTTTTTTTCCTACAGGTAATGCATTATACCATGATTCTAATCCTTGTTTTATTTGGCACCTTATTCTTGCCTACTTTGTATCTTCCAGATTTTCTTCTTGAATGCAATAGGCCTGTTATTTGATTAGTATGTAAGAAGCAACATTTCACCAAAAAGGGCAAACTGTAAGCTACTTAATTCTTGACTGGAGTTTTGCAATTGTTGTACATAATGTTCTTTTCATTATCATTGGCAAAATTCAAGATGTCTATACGGATGTATGGATCTACATAATATCCTCGATTCAACAACCGAACAAAATTATCTTTGGAGAGGTTGTACAATCAAACATTCTGGCCAAGAAATCTTGTTCTGTGCTGGGGTCTTAATGTCTCGCAATCTTATTTTTGAATCTCATTTTTTAGGCGACGTGGACTCCTCAAGCATGCTGAATAATGTAATTCATCTAAGGAAAGAATATTTGGGTTGGAATTATTTTGCATAAAGTTCTCTTGTGTGTATAATACGGATGAGTAAATGACAAAACTCCGTATTGTTTTATGTTGTGCTAAGCTTCTTATTTTATGTTATGAAAAAAATACAATGAAAAAACAATTTCGTGGGTAACTAAGATTCTATCTGCACTAAGAGAGGTAATATCGAGATATGCTATGACCATGTGAAGAAATATGAATGATCAAAATATAATTTGTCTTTCTCGTATAAAGAAAGAGATATCTTTGAACCTCTCAATTTAAATGAATTGAGAAATGTATGATTATGTCGTATGTGGTTGTATTCTAACACCGGGAAGTATTAGTTCACTATAAAATCGAGAAAAGATTAAATTGTGTAAGTGTATTATGTGTTTCACCTTGAATTCTTTGCATGGCAAAGGGATCAATATGAGTACATTATATAGATTAATTAGATATGATTTCGTGTGTATTTAGATAGTTATTATGTCTTACTAGAGACCACCATCGATTTATGGTTCGAACAAGTCTATCTGAGCTTCGATCAAATATGTATGAATTTACAGTGTCACACACTTAATGGATTAGAATCACACAATTCAAATAGACCTATTATGGGGTTTAGTTTGGAAACCTAACATAGAATTCCATTTGCAAAAGCACTACATAAAAGGACACATGGTACACTAACTTCCACCTCTATTAGAGCCACCACCCTTAAACCCTAATCGTGCGTTGCGTTCTGGTGGTAGTACACCAACGCATAGCACTCGTTCTGGTAGAAACACTGTTGCCATTGTTGTGCTCATCGAAGTGATCCACAAGCGGTTCTTCATCTCTGAGCAATTGATGGGATGGATTGCTGGACGCGCCCGTTATTGGATCAGTCTCTACTCCAACTCTCCTTCAACTACTCAGCATGTTAAATAGTAACGATTTGATCTATAGTCTAATACTTACATGTTTCTTCAATAAAAATTTTTAAAATTCTGTTAACATAGTCTTCTCGCACCACAACAAAAATATATTCTTATGTGAGGTGCCACCATTTCAACGCCTCAGGCATGGTATGCCTCACATGGCTAACCCAAGATATGAGTTCAAAAGTGGTATAAAAATGTAAACAAAAAACAAATTTTTTTTCAACATGAGGCAATTTTCAAAGCAGAAAAATTTGAGGCAAACATGTCTCAACCATGAGGAACCGAACCAAATAGTCTAATAACCCCTAATGCTTGTCTATTTGTGGACAACTGGTGATAGATTTTGAAACAGCATGTAGAAAACTGGAGCAAGGCCAAACACAAGTCTATTTGGGAACTGAAGCGAGGCCGAATAGGCCTGCATACCTGTCAATTTGGGGGCAACCCCGAAAACATCATGAACAGTGCAGTAACATATATATCATTTTTCAGGTAAGCATTCACAGAAACATGCAGAGGGAAGGAACTAGAAGAAATTAGACAGAAAGCATGACGTGATGTTATGTCATTTTCTTTGTAGCCATGCAAAACAAATGACCCAATTCAGGCCATTGCGCAAGTCAACTACAACTTATTTTTGAACCAAATCAATTAAAATATACAGTGTTTTTCTAAATTGAGGGGAATATATTTAACTCCATCTTGATTCAGAAGCAACACAGTATAAGAACAGTTCAAAGTTAAAATCATTCCTTTCCTACCATGAACTGTAGAAGAACGGGCATTTCATCCCTTATTATCCATCATTCAAATGCTTAAGCAACTGCATTATTTGAAGTATCATCAACAAATTCAGCAGCTAAGAAAGCACTTACATACAAGTTAAAGGAACACGAAATCAAACCAATTGCCCCAGCATACAATGATCCTAAGTCAAAGAGCATTATCCATCCATTATGACCCACTCATCGATGTGATAAACTTTGACCGAAAAACTAAGAGGACAACATAATCTAAAAGAATTATTCAATGAATCCAAATTGAGAGAGAACAACTATCTATCTTCCCAATTAGCTTTCTGATCTGAAAGAATAAAAAGATAGAAGATAAGCATTCTCTACCAATGCCATCCAATCACCGAAACAAGAAATCCATGATCATCTGGTCATCCCCGTTGCTGCCACAATTCCGCCGCAAGATTCAGCTGCTACCATGGCATACCTACATCTATCTGTCTTTCTTTACGATGGTCTGCGTCCGTTCCCTAAACAGCTCCTTCCAGAGGTTCCAAATCCACAGGTTGCTCACCGCAATAGCGGCGCCAACCACGACAATCCAAGAAATGCGCACCCACCACGGGATGGCATCCACGGCCTGCCCGCTCAAGTAGAAGGCACTCATCTTAAGGAAGAACAGTGGCCCAGCAAGGCCGCGGGCAACGGTATACAGGGCGTAGAACAGCGGCGACAGCATGCTGTACACCCGCGCAGCGGCGGGCACCTCATCCCGCAGGATGCCCGCGAGCGTCCAGACGTTCTGGCACGGGCTGGTGATCTCTGCCAGAAAGAGCAGCACCAGGAGCGCGTACGCGCCGTGGTGGACGACGTACCGGCACGTGACGAACACGAAGAGCGTGGCGAGGTGGTGGGCGATGAAGAGATAGTCTCCGGGGAGAAAGAGGAGGTAGTGGAGCAGGTCCATGGTGAAGTAGGCGACGCTGTAGTCCAGGACGTAGTCCTGGAGGCGGGAGTTAGGCGCAGCAAAACCTCGAACAGGTTGCGCGCGAAGGGCCGCGAGCGCCAGGAACACGGCCGGCGCACCGTGCGCCAGCGAGATGAGGCAGCTAGCCGCGTCCAGGCGGCGCCGCGCCTCCCACCGCCGAAACACGACGAGGTGCCCGGCGCCGTAGATGGCAGCGTACATAGCCAAGAACGGCGGGTACAACCACTGCCCAAGAACACCCGATTCCATCATGGCCGAGAAGCTTCGGGATCCAAGAACCCACCTCTCTGCACCGGATTAACACCACACCGTACCAAATTTCTGGGCGAGATTTGCACGTATTGGGTGGGGATTTAGGGGTGCAGATTTGGAGTTAGGGCTTGGGGGTGGTGGGCTGCGTCTTGTGGTTGTGGAGATCACTAGGTAGTTGGAGGTTTGTGTGCGAGGGGAGATTTAAACGATGATGGTGTCCTAAGATGGATTTCGTCGCGGCAATCAATCACATAAATACACAAATACGAGAGAGAAAAGTGCAATTCTCTATTATTCCTCTTTTTCTTTTCTTTACGAATAAGTATATATATAGGACTTATTTAGAGTTGTTCTAAAAATATATTCAGCTATTGAATATGATCATTACTGTCGTACACGTGGCAAAGATCAAGTGCACACAGTTGTTGCAATGAGGAGACCTCGTCACCGTACATGTGGTAGAAATCCAATCGTGAAACAACTTTCAAACCCCTGTTGTCATGGACCTACCTGTCAACGATGACAAAAGTTTAAATCTCACAATCTCTCTACAGATGAGGCTCAAAACCACTATTTTCGGATTTGACAGACTTGCGGTTACTCAAAAATATCCTGATATTTCCAGAGAATTAATCGACGTGAGGAGCGAGATAAGGGGAGAGGGGAGAGACCCAAAAAAAAGAAATAGAAAGATACATGTACAATTCTAGCACTCGAGGATTAGACCATTCTGTTTCAACGCTCATGTAACTCTTTTCCAGCGCTCGACAAGGGACTGGCTTCCTTACCCTGCGCTCGGTTATCACTGTAACACCTTTACAATATAGTCACGATACTCCTGAATTGTTTGACTCCACCATAAAGCACCAAGATAACTCAGTTCATATAGTTGGATTCGCTGCACCTGAACTTGTGAAAAACACTCTGTGTTACCTCTCATATCTCCCTTTCCTTCCGTTTCCAGCCACGCTAATCAGTGCGCACGTGTCCTACTACTAAACAAACAAATTCACGTGTCAAGACGATCCCTCGACAGTTGGCAGCATCTGTGGGTAGCGTACCGATCTACGTACTGATTCGTCGAGGATGTCGAAGAGAACTGCTTCTCATGTTGTTAAATTTACTCTTGGTCCTTCGATGAAAGTGAATGAACATGACGAAGAATAACCTAGACCTGTGCTATCCGAGGCGCAAAAGACTCCTAATCTAGCTGCATTAGCCTAGATGGTGTGGAACTTGATGGATGCCATCCAAATGGTGCAGTAGGAGATCCATAATCTTGTTCGAGCACCTGCGAAGCCACCACAACTGCCAGTTCAAGGCAGTGACAGCGACCGAGCAAAAGGCTCCAAGGCCACTGGTGGATCTCATCGCATGTATCGGCGAGCGAGGAGGTGAACAGACGTTTTCGAGAGGGCCGGGACTCTGGTTCCATCCTCCGAGAGCTCGCGTGAACCATTTGCAGCTTCATCATCGAGGAGCTTAGATTCCTCTGAAGGGTTTGGCGATGATCATGAGCCTCGAATAAGCAGAGGGGCCGCAAAGCTGCTCATAGCACCTCTCGAGGCTATTGAGTGCTAGCTGCACCGCTCGGGGAGGTGCATTGGCCTCAGGGGTTTCCTCTTTCTCTTACCGAAAGTTATAATGGGAAAACCAACCTTGAAGAGTTCTTACAAGTCTATGCTGCTGCCATATTCGCAGCTAACGGAGATGAGACGACCATGGCTCACTTCTTGCCTATGGTGCTAGAGGGCGCCGCAAGATCATGGATCTTGAACTTTCAACTTGACTCGATAAGTTTGTGGGAGTAGTTATATGAGGAATTCTGTGCGAATTTTCAAGGTAGCTACTAGTGCCCGAAGCATGTGAACAAGTTGTTCCATGTGTGCCAAAACAAGAAGGATCCCTTCGCTAATTTTTTCGTCGCTTTTCTGAAATCCGTGCCTCAATCCCAGATATTGAGGAAAGCTGTGTCATCGATGTTGCTATTGCTGGCGTTCACAATGAGCACCTTACTCACAAGTTCTCTATGGCTCGGCCATCGATTGTTTGTGAGCTTTTCGGCATCATTAAAAAGCACGCTACGGGTAACAAAGCCGTCAAATGGAAGAAAAATAACTTCGGTGATGGCGGGGAAGAAACTAGAAAGCCCAAACCTTCAAAGAAGAAGGACAAGACAAGGAAGGTGCCGTGAAGAAGAGTGCTAGGGAAGTGCTCTTAATGAGACACTCCGAGCATTCCGATCCCACTTCTAGTGGTTGTGGCCAAGGTCGAGGCTGTGGGCAAAATGCCCCTCGGCTCCCCCTACAACTGCTGCTAGGTCCTAGAGACCCCGAATCCACTATGTAAAAGTGAGTGGCAAAAAATTCTGCCGATATCAGTAGGCATCAACCCACAACAGCATGAATTGCCAAGTTTTGCAATATAAGCTCGAGTAGTACTACAAAAGTGCTGGTAATTTTCCGTACCTCCGAGGCAAGGCGAAGATTCTAATCTCTTAACCCCTAGAACCAAGATAAAGATGAACTTCCAATTCAGGAAGTAGACTGAGAGATTAATGTCATCCTTGGTGGTTCTTTGGAGTTTGAGTCTTGTTGGGAGAAATCTCCGCGGAACTAAGTCCAGGTAAGTTGCGCCACATTTGCCCGGGGACGTGGCCTCCGGGGCTTCCCCGGGCGCCGCCTTTTGGCCCTCGGGACTTGGCCTCCGGCGCCGTCCCGGGCACCGCTATTTGGCCCCCGAGACTTGGCCTCCGGCGCAGTCCCGGGCGCCGCCATTTGCCCGGGGACCTGGCCTCCGATGCCTCCTCGGGCGCCGCCTTTTGGCCCCCGGGACTTGGCCTCCGGCGCCGTCTCGGGCGCCGCCATTTTCCCGGGGACGTGGCCTCCGGGGCCTCCCCGGGCCGCCATTTGGCCCCCGGGACTTGGCCTCCGGCGCCGTCCCGGGCGCTGCCATTTGCCCGGGGACGTGGCCTCCGGGGCCTCCCCGGGCGCCGCCTTTTTGGCCCCCGGGACTTGGCCTCCGGCGCCGTCCCGGGCGCCGCCATTTTGCCCCCGGGACTTGGCCTCCGGCGCCGTCATTTGCCTGGGGACCTGGCCTCCGGTGCCGCCATTTGCCCGGGGACCTGGCCTCCAGCGCCGCCATTTGCCCGGGGACCTGGCCTCCGGCGCCGTCATTTGCCCGGGGACCTGGCCTCCGGCGCCGCCATTTGCTCGAGGACTTGGCCTCCGGCGCCGCCATTTGCCCGGGGACCTGGCCTCCGGTGCCTCCCCGGGCGCCGCATTTTGGCCCCTGGGACTTGGCCTCCGGCGCCATCCCGGGCGCCGCCATTTGCCCGGGGACGTGGCCTCCGGGGCCTCCCCGGGCGCCGCCATTTGCCCAGGGACGTGGCCTCCGGGGCCTCCCCGGGCGCCGCCTTTTTGGTCCCTGGAACTTGGCCTCCGGCGCCGTCCCGGGCGCCGCCATTTGCCCGGGGACCTGGCCTCCGGTGCCTCCCCGGGCGCCGCCTTTTGGCCCCCGGGACTTGGCCTCCGGCGCCGTCCCGGGCGCTGCCATTTTCCCGGGGACCTGGCCTCCGGCCCCTCCCTGGGCGCCGCTATTTGGCCCCCAGGACTTGGCCTCCGGCGCCGTCCCGGGCGCCACCATTTGCCCAGGGACGTGGCCTCCGGGGCCTCCCCGGGCGCCGCCTTTTTGGCTCCCGGGACTTGGCCTCCGGCGCATGTCCCGGGCCTCATCGTCCTCCTCCAGGTAAAGTTTCGAGTTGTTTGTCACGTGCAGGTCACGCGAGGAGCGCCTCGTGAATCAGCGACCACCTGTCAAGCATTCAAGACGTTTGACCGGGAGAAGGACGTTCCTACCCCTCGATCCGACGGTGGCTTCCGGGGTAGTTTAGGTTTTTTGCTTCTTTTTGGGGCTATAAATATCCCTTGTACCCCTCAGTTGTAAGCAAGTGATTCATTTGTTGGAATAGCTAAAAACTAACAGGTGTGCTCCGGAAGCCTCTCCCTCGGAGAGAGCCTCCCCAGCCGACTCCGGTCGGGAGCGCACCGATAGGACTAGGGCCCCCACCGGGACCCGAACCTGTATAAATCCGTGTGTCATTTCTTGTGCTTGTCCGGCGGGGGAGGATGTCGCGCCCCGAAACTGGGACTACGACTACTCCTGTAGAGACCTAGCTCACTGCAGCTAGTCCCATATATGCATAGCATACACATACCCTTGACTTCCCAGGATAAGTCAAGCACAGGAGTATATTCACATTGCAACAGAGTAACTTACAAAATAGTTAAGCAGTGTGGCCTGCTGGCCTTGATATTACATAAGAAGATTTCAATGCCTTCGCGGCATACATGGTTTAGCAAAATAACATCTACACAGCAGAAGATAGGTGACCCACCCACAAAGAGAAGTGGACGGCAGAACAACACATCAGGGCAATGACGGGACTGACGCTCCTCCTTCTGGATCCAAGAAGTCCTCCACGCCATCATCTTGATCAAAGAACGCTCCCTCTACTGATTTGTAGGTTGCAAGGGTGAGCACTTACGTACTCAGCAAGTCATAGGTAAGAGTAGATACATATAGTAGTGATGATATGAACCTAGACTAGTCAAGAATTATGGATATTTGTAAAATAATCTTTTTTTTCTCATCTCATCTTATTTCAGCTCATGGCAGCACTTTTCATAATATAACATCATCATTCATGTTCACTGAATTATAGCCCTACCGCGACACGTCGACACACAACAGCCCACGGTAGCACTCCTTATCATGACAACACATGTCATTTGGGTAATCTTGATTTAACACATTTTATTTAGAAAATAGTACTTGTGTCACACCCCGTGGATTTAATCCACCGCAGCAGACTCCTATAAACCCGGGAGCTCGGAGTATTCGAATACGTTTTTAACTCTGCAGAGAGGTACCAATTTACCCGCAAGATATTCCACTTTCAAGCCTTTCCTATCATAACAAAATGATTGGACCCCTGACTCACTTCATATTGTGAGCGGCAAGGTGGAAATAACAGGAACTTTTGTTATGTTTACTCACAATTCACCCCTGACCCTGTGGATCTCTCGCGAAACACAGTTGTGGCGGGCTATATCCCCACCCTTACTCATTTCCCCATTGCTGGGTCTAATGTCAGATCACCTTCAGTGATAGTGGGAGTCAGCCTCCATATCAATCATCACAACACATCTCATGCAGGGGTTTCATGTGCGATCCACATAAGTACTTGTTCAGGCCTGTCCCATACCAGGCTTGCGGTTAGCACATTGTTCATGCCACTAGACGCACAACACAAGGTTTTAGTCCTTATATGCCAGTGACCAGACCATCCACAACCCTGCTCCTTCAGTGCCTGCATTCCTTTGCAGTCTAACACCTCCAGTGCTTCCGCCATCCATACCATTTTTCTGGTCACGGCTAGGGGTTTTATTTCATGAATATAAATATATAAATACATATAATAGTTCATGGCTCAAAACTTGTTTATTTCACATTTCACAGATAACCAGTCTAGTACTGTGTTGGGGCAAACCCTGTACCTCCGGGTAGTCCTCGAAGTGAGCTCCCGAGCGCCCTCGGTCCTTTGTACGGAGAAGGTTCCCGGCGGGTCCTGGGCGTCCGGGCCTTGGGTCCCGCGGGGTCTTCGGAGCGCCCTCGGTCCTTTGTGCGGGGAAGGTTCCCGGCGGGTCCTGGGCGTCCGGGCCTTGGGTCCCGCGGGGTCTTCGGAGCGCCCTCGGTCCTTTGTGCGGAGATGGTACCTGGTTGGTCCCAGGGTTAGGCCCCGTATCCCGGGGTCACCGGGCTGTTGGTCCCGGGGAGTCACCGGGTCCCCGAGAGTCTCGTAGAGTCACCGGGCCCCCGGTGAGACCCGGAGAATCACCGGGTCCCGTAGAGTCCCGGAGGGTCTCCGGGCCCCGGACATTCACTAGTCCCGGAAGGTCACCGGGCCCCCGGTGAGACCCAGAGGGTCCCGGGAGGTCATCAGGTCCTTGCAGGGTCCCGGACTTTCCCTGGGCCCCGGGTCTCTAGGCCCTGGTGAGACCCAGAGCACCATCGGGTCCCTGAGTCCCAGAGCACCAGCACCGGGTCCCGGAGAGTCCCGGTGAGACCCGGAGAGACCCGGAGAGCCACCGGGCCCCCGGTGAGACCCGGAGGGTCTCCGGGGTCCCGAAGAGCCCCGGTGAGACCCGGAGAGACCCGGGTCCCGGAGAGTCCCGGTGAGACCCGGAGACCCGGAGAGCCACTGGGCCCCCGGTGAGACCCGGAGGGTCTCCAGAGCCCCGGTGAGACCCGGAGACACTCGGAGAGCCACCGGGCCCCCGGTGAGACCCGAAGGGTCTCCGGAGCCCCGGTGAGACCCGGAGAACCACCGAAGCCCCGGTGAGACCCGGAGGGTCTCTGGGGTCCCGAAGAGCCCCGGTGAGACCCGGAGAGACCCGGAGCACCACCGGGTCCCGGAGAGTCCCGGTGAGACCCGGAGACCCGGAGAGCCACCGGGCCCCCGGTGAGACCCGGAGGGTCTCTGGGGTCCCGAAGAGCCCCGGAGAGACCCGGAGAGGCCCGGAGCACCACCGGGTCCCGGAGAGCCCCGGTGAGACCCGGAGAGCCACCAGGCCCCCGGTGAGACCCGGAGGGTCTCCGGGGTCCCGAAGAGCCCCGGTGAGACCCGGGGAGACCCGGAGAGACCCGGGGTCCCGGAGAGCCCCGGTGAGACCCGGAGCACCACCGGGTCCCAGAGAGTCCCGTTGAGACCCGGAGACCCGGAGAGCCACTGGGCCCCCGGTGAGACCCAGAGGGTCTCCGGAGCCCCGGTGAGACCCGGAGAGACCCGTAGAGCGACCGGGCCCCCGGTGAGACCCGGAGGGTCTCCGGAGCCCCGGTGAGACCCGGAGAGACCCGGAGAGCCACCTGGCCCCCGGTGAGACCCGGAGGGTCTCCGGAGCCCCGGTGAGACCCGGAGAACCACCGAAGCCCCGGTGAGACCCGGAGGGTCTCCGGGGTCCCGAAGAGCCCCGGTGAGACCCGGAGAGACCCGGAGAGACCCGGGTCCCGGAGAGCCCCGGTGAGACCCGGAGAGACCCGGAGAGACCCGGGTCCCGGAGAGCCCCGGTGAGACCCGGAGAGACCCGGAGCACCACCGGGTCCCGGAGAGTCCCGGTGAGACCCGGAGACCCGGAGAGCCACCGGGCCCCCGGTGAGACCCGGAGGGTCTCCGGGGTCCCGAAGAGCCCCGGAGAGACCCGGAGAGGCCCGGAGCACCACCGGGTCCCGGAGAGCCCCGGTGAGACCCGGAGGGTCTCCGGAGCCCCGGTGAGACCCGGAGAACCACCGAAGCCCCGGAGAGACCCGAAGGGTCTCCGTAACCCCGGTGAGACCCGGAGAGCCTCCGGGCTCATGAAGAGCTGTTGTTGACCGTGGGGCCTCTAGGAAGCCCGTGGCGCCACGTGTCAAGCATCCAGGCCGTCCATCAGGCCAAAAGACGTCTTCGCCCTTCCATCCAACGGCCGCAGCGAGGGCATTTTTGTCTTTTGTATTTCTTAGGGGCTATATAAACCCCTCTTGTACCCTTTTTCAGGGATTCCAATTCATTTTCATATAAACGCAATTCCCGGCTCTCTTGGAGACCTCTCCCCGAGAGCTCACCTCCCCAGCGGACTCGCGTCCGGAGAGAGCCAACAGGACTAGGGCCCCCACTGGGACCCGAACCTGTATAAACCTCTGTGTCACTTTCTGTGTTGCCCGGCGGGAGGAGACCAGTAACTCGGTCTGCTCGCGCCGCTGTACTCGTGCCGTGCACGTCCGAACCTGCCGGGGTATCCGTAATACCACGACATACTGCCAATTCATAAATCAACCATTCTCAATCTTTCTCATGCAATATTATCTATATTCAAGGTTATGTTTTAGCAACATTTAAAATATAGGTTCAAGATGACCAAGGATATGACTTGCCTTCCGCGTCGTAAGAAACAGCAGTTGATGACGGGTCAACAGCGAAGTCCTCAAATTCAGCTTCTGAATCTGATCGACGACAAACCAAACAATACACACAAATATTACTTATATATATTAAAATGGTTTATGATCTATATGCAGATATGCTTTACAAGAGTGACTGAACAATACTGGAGATAATTGAGATTGCAAGCTGAATTGAGTCAAGATTCTAGGGTTTCAAGGAATTGGCTAAGAATAGATGTTAGATGCTCTTAGGATCTCAAGGTTACAATAAGAACATCAGTTTTGTGGCTGGTTTGATCAAAAACAGCGAATGTCAGCTGTCGTGGTATTAAGAATACCCCTGCAGGTTTCGAAGACGATCCTAGCGGAGATCACGCAGCGCGGGTTGACCGAGTGACCGGTCCTCCCCCGCCGGACAAACACAAGAATTGACACGTGGATTTATACAGGTTCGGGTCCCGGTGGGGGCCCTAGTCCTGTCGACGCGCTCCCGACCGGAGTCGGCTGGGGAGGCTCTCTCCGGGGGAGAGGCTTCCGGAGCACGTCTGTGAGATTAGCTATTCCAAATAATAATGAACTGATCTTTACAACAGAGGGGTACAAGGGCTATTTATAGCCCCCAAAAAGAAGCGAAAAGCCTAAACTACCCCGGAAGCCACCGTCGGATCGAAGGGTAGGACCGTCCTTCTTCCGGTCAAACGTCTTGGATGCTTGACAGGTGGTCGCTGATTCCCGAGGCGTCCCTCGCGTGACCTGCACGTGATAAACAAACAGGGATTTTACCTTTTAGGAGGGCGGTGACGTCCGGGACCCCTTCCGGAGAGCAGGGTCCCGGGAGCCCAGAAGGCGGCGCTCGGGGCCGGCACCGGAGGCCACTGTCCCCGGGCACATGGCGGCGCCCGGGACATGCCGGGGGGGGGCACGGTCCCGGGGGCCAAATGGCGGCGCCCGGGGCAGGCACCGGGGGCCACTGTCCCCGGGCAGATGGCGGCGCCCGGGACATGCCCGGGGGGGCACGGTCCCGGGGGCCAAATGGCGGCGCCCGGGGCAGGCACCGGGGGCCACTGTCCCCGGGCAGATGGCGGCGCCCGGGACATGCCCGGGGGGCACGGTCCCGGGGGCCAAATGGCGGCGCCCGGGGCAGGCACCGGGGGCCCCTGTCCCCGGGCAGATGGCGGCGCCCGGGACATGCCCGGGGGGGCACGGTCCCGGGGGCCAAATGGCGGCGCCCGGGACATGCCCGGGGGGCACGGTCCCGGGGGCCACATGGCGGCGCCCGGGACATGCCCCGGCGGCACGGCCCCGGGAGCCTAAAAGGCGGCGCCCGGGGCAGGCACCGGAGGCCACTGTCCCCGGGCAATCATGAGCTTACCTGGACTTGAACGCGTGGAGATTTCCCCCAACAGCAGCCCCCCATGCCCTCCGGGGACGAAGCTTGAGCCCCCGGAGGGAATGGTTATGATACCGGGAAAATCTCCGGACGAAAATCGCCGGAGCCCCGGCGACGCTTCGGTTTCTGTGCCGGGCGCTTTATGGGCGCGCCGTTTTCGCAATAAATGCACGCGCGGTTCGAACCGGCGTCTCGATTTACGCGCCTGTCCCTTCTTTTCCCGCGCACGGTTTGAATTTCAGTGGCCCAGATTGCCCCGAGGAGGCCACGTGGCGCGCATCTAGATCACGGCCAGCCTCTATAAATAGGGCCCTAGGGGGCCCCGGAAGCTCATTCCAAATCTTCAACTCCAGCTTCAGCTCTCCCGGTAGCGCTCTTCTGGTAGTTTCTCCGGTAGCCTTTTCCGGTAGCGAGCGTCCGGGAGTTGTTGACAGCCACCTGAAAACTTAGCCACCGAAAAACAAAGAACTCACCTAATGGCGCCCAAAGGTCGAGCGAAGACCACGGAGGTGCCCCCGGAGGAAATCCCCGTGGATTTCCTTTGGGCCTCCGAGTTCTCGGCCTCGGACGCGGAGTCCCTGGTCAAGAAGGGCGTCGTCGAAGAGGGGGACATCCGGGTCCCCCTAAAGAAGGACGGAGCCCCCCGCCCCAGGCCCGGGGAGGTCGTGGCCTTCGAGGCCTTGCTCGAGGCGGGGCTCCGGCTCCCGGTGCATCCGATGCTCCGGGAGTTTCTCAAAGAGTACGGGGTGGCTCTCAACCACCTCACCCCGAATGCGCTCGTCCGTATGGGCCTTTTTATATGGCTCTACGAGACAGCGACCTGGCGGGAGCCCACCCTCCGCGCCTTCCGGTACTTCTATGAACCGGCGGCGCGGAGCTCCCACCTGGTGAAGGGAGGACCGAAGTCCCCCTTCGGCTCGGTGATGGTCCAAATGCTGCCCTCCCGGGTGGCGGACTACCCGGCGGCGGCCTCCCGGGACCACTGGGGGGACTGGCTCCGGAGGTGGTTCTACCTCCGGGTCCGGGACGAGGCGGTGGTCTACGCCCCGGAGCCTCCCACCTACAGCCGATCATCCGCACTGAAGCCGCCGGTGTGGACGGACGAGGAGTTCGAGCTCCTCGGGAAGGTGGTGTTGGCAAAGAAGGCCCGCTCGATGCGGGACGCCGCGGAGGAGCTGGCGCTCCTGCGGCTTTCCCCCTTCTCACGCGGGGGAAGGGGGATCGGCATGGGCCCGGAGCAGAAGGGGGATCGGCATGGGCCCGGAGCAGCGGCCTCCGGTCAAGCCGGTGACGCGGCGTAAGTCCCCTGCATTTTTGTACTTGCAGTTTTTTATGAGAAATTGACTAACTTTTTACCTCTTGCAGTGCGCCCGTACCCGGCGGCGAGGGACAAGGCGGAGCACCTCCTGGGGAGGTACTTCGCCGACGAACACGAGCGCATTGTGCGCCTCGTGGGGGAGGGGCCTGCCCGGAACTTGGTGGCTGAGGCCTACGGGCTCAGGCTTCCGGAGAGGAAGCCCCTTCCCACCCCCGGGTCTCATAAATGGGGGAAGGACGCGGCCGGGGGCTCGGAGCCCAAAAAGCCCCAGGTCCAAAAGACCCCAGCTCCGGCGACGGTGCCGGCGACGACGCCGATGAGGGCCCGGGACGCGGCTCCCGGAGCCGAACATGCCCGGGCGGCGCCCCGGGCAGAGGCGACGCCTCCGCCCCCGGAGGCCCCCGTTGAGGCCCGGGGGAAGGAGATTGTTGTCGATGGGGCGGGGTCCGATTCGGCGGACTACGCCCCGTCGCCAGTTCGCGTGACGCTCCTCTCGCCTCTCCCGGCGGCATTGGCGCCGGAGAGGCTAGAGGTGAGGTTTTCGGGGGCCGCGCCCCCGCGCCTCTGGCCGGTTGACGAAGAGGGGGGGAGCCCCTCAGTCTTCGAGGTCCCCCCGGAGCAGGAGGCTCCGAGGGCCCTCCGGCCTGGGGCGGGGAAAGGCCCGATGATCCCCCCCCGGGCGGAGATCCCCGCCCAATCTTCGTCTTCGTCTTCGGAGGAAACTTCGTCGACGAAGACGCCGGCGACGCCGGCCGTGCTCCCGGATTCGGAGGTCCGGGGGCCCTCTCCCGGCCGCGACAGGAGGGCCGGGCAAGACACCTCCCTACTTGCCGCGGGTGAGGTGGCCCGCTACGCGGAGGGCCTGCACAACCGGAAGGTGCAGGCCTTCGTAGCAGGAGGAACGCTCCACGAGCGTTTTGAGGGGCTCGAGTCCCTTGGAGCCCAGGTAACTCGAGCTCTCAACACTTCTGCTTTTTTCCTGCACTTAAGATTTTTCTAACTCTTTATGCATTTTGTAGGTAGCGACTGTTACCTGGGGCCTTGAGCAGCGGGTCACCCGGCTGCTCAAGGAGGCGGAGAGCCGGGCCGCGGCCTGCGTCGAGCAGTGGGAGGCGGCCCTCCGGGAGCGGGACGAAGCTCTTGATGAGCTGTCCCGGGCCCGGGCGCAGGTGCACCTTTCGGAGGGCGCCTACATCCGCCTCCGAGAGGAGGCCAAGGTACGGGAGAAGGCGCTTCGGGAGCTCGAGAGCTCCAGCGTCCGGGCGTTGTCGGACGCGGGCCGCTTCGTCCGCTCGGCCTTGGAAAGCCTTGGCGTTAGCCTGGGCTCCGGGAGCGGCCCGGAGGTGCCCCCGGCGACCCTCGCGGAGGCTGTGTGTTTTCTTAACGCACAAGTCTCCGCCATCCCGGAGGCTGCGGACGTCCGGGCACGGGGCCGGGCGATCCCCGTCATCGCGGCCGCCGCGGGGCTCGTTGACTACCGTGGGGTCGGCGCCCGGGCGATCGGGGGGCGCATCCCCCGGGGCTTCCCGGAGGCCTTCGAGCCAACGCACCGGGAGGTGGAGCTGCTGGCGGAGGGGTTCTACAACCGGATCATCCGGACGTGGTTCCCGACACCGGCGCCTCCGGCCGCGGATGTCCCTGCCTCGGCCACGGAGGAAGCTCCCCGGGGGGAGGACCCCAATGCCAAAGTATGAGCCTCCCCCGGGTCTTTAGCTAGGACCCTTTTTATTTTGTTAGACATTTTGATTCCGGTAGCTTCTTAGGAGAAGCCCCGGGCACTTGTACAAAAACATTTTGCAATGAAATATATTAGAAATTTTTCTAAGTCTTTGCAATGAAATGTTACCAGGGTTCCCGGGGGGTTACTCCCGGGCAACGATCCGGGAGGGGCTCTCCGGGGGACGCCCAAGCGGCTTTGATTTTGTTGAGCCTCGTCTCCGGGGAGCGCGACGGGGGTACTGCCCGGGAGCCTGTTCGGTTGAGGTGGCGCCCGGAGTGGCACTTGGATAATTTTGACAACAGCCGTGCTGAATTAACTCCCCCGCGCCCGAAGGCCCATATGATACCTCCTCTCCGGATACTTCCGCCGGCTGGGTACGAGTTTTGGCCCGAAGAGGTGCTTCGGGATTCTCAGCGTCGCTGTACCGGGACCTGGCCCGGGAGCTGAGGGAGCGCCTCCGGGAGCTTTAGGCGTAGGGGCCTTAGGCTCGTAGAAAATCCCCCGGGTTAGGACCCGGGTTGTATCATTTCTGAAACCCACCGGAGGGGGAAGATGTCCTCCGGGTTTGTTGATCAATAAAGCGCATTGTTTCTTTTTATTGCCTCTTTGTTTTCTTCTTGGATGGTCTGGACGACTCATCTTAACAAGGATGAGCTAAGTTTCTTCGTGGGTGACCCGGGGGCCCCCTGTCCCCCCCCCCCCCGCCCACAGCGGGCGGGAGGAGGCCTCCGCGTGCTGTGGGGGTAACAGGGTCCCCGGGGGGAGCATAACCTGTAGAAATATTTTCTAAGTTAGAAAATTGTAAAAACAGGATTTCCAAGGGAGGGACCTTCCGGGGTGCCCGGGGGCACCGGGAGAGGTTCATCCGGCCGCCGGGAGAGCGGGGAACCGGGAACAAGGCGCGGAAGGGGCTCATGAAAAGCCAATAAGACCTCCGGAGGGGAGCTTCCCGGGAGGGTTCGTCCGGTCGCCGTGAGAACGGGGAACCGGGAATAATGTTTCCGGGGGAAAATATATCTGAGAAACCCATATCTTTGTAAAGCAGTTGTCCGGTCGCCGTGAGAACGGGGAGCCGGGAATAAGGTCTTCGGGAGATAATCATCCGGTCGCCGTGAGAACGGGGAGCCGGGAATAAGGTCGCTGGGGACCAATCATCCGGTCGCCGTGAAGACGGGGAGCCGGGAATAACGTCGACTCCCGGAGGAGGAAGATGGATCCAAATAAGCCGCAAGGGGCTGATCTTCCGGTCGCCGTGAGAACGAGGAGCCGGGAATAACGTCGACTCTCGGAGGAGGAAGATAGATCCAATCAAGCCGCAAGGGGCTGATCTTCCGGTCGCCGTGAGAACGGGGAGCCGGGAATAACGTCGACTCTCGGAGGAGGAAGATAGATCCAATCAAGCCGCAAGGGGCTGATCTTCCGGTCGCCGTGAGAACGGGGAGCCGGGAATAACGTCGACTCCCGGAGGAGGAAGATAGATCCAATCAAGCCGCAAGGGGCTGATCTTCCGGTCGCCGTGAGAACGGGGAGCCGGGAATAACGTCGACTCCCGGAGGAGGAAGATAATCCAGAAAGCCATTAGACGTCCCGCTGAGGAGAGCATCTACTCTCGGAGGAGGAAGTGCCCGAAGACGGGTCTTGAGTGTTTGGGCAGGGGACTAGTCTCCCAAAGTGACTCGTTACCACGGCCACTGTGACCGGGTTGCCGCTTACACCCTCAGTCCACGAGGGCTGATCGTAAGCCGCCCTACGGGAGTGCAGGCTCCGTTGTAGGGACTTGTTGGGGCTGGCCCACTTCCTCGCGGAGAGGGCATCCTCGCGGGGAGGGCGCCCTACGGGAGTGCAGGCTCCGTTGTAGGGACTCGTTGGGGCTAGCCCACTTCCTCGCGGGGAGGGCATCCTCACAAGGAGGGCATCCTCGCGGGGAGGGCATCGCCACTAGGGGCGGTAATGAGAAAGACCTGCAATGAGAGTTTGCAAAGCAAGACCTATGTATTGCTAATGAAATGAAGTACAGGGTCTCCCCCTGCGAAGCCGCGAAAGGGGAGGAAAATACAGCATCCCTCCTCCCCCTCCGGCGTGAACGCCCCGGGGGAGGGGACATGCCCGTGAGGCTAAACATAGAACTTGCGAAGTAAACGCAAGTTCCACGTGTGCTTCAGCTCCTGCTCTTGAAGGTCGAAGAGCTTGTAAGGGGTCCCTGAAAGGGGGGAGCCCTGATGACCACAACCGGAACCGGGAAGGGGGCAGGCCCTGTAACACTCGGAACCGGCGAGGGGGGGGGGCGCCCCCGAGGCGACGACCGGGACCTGGAAGGGGGAAGCCCCTGTGGCGAAGATCGGAATCGAAGTGGAGGGGGCCCCAGTGGCCTCGACCGGAACCGGGAAGGGGGCAGGCCCTGTAACACCCGGAACCGGCCAGGGGGGAGCCCCCGAGGCGACGACCGGGACCGGGAAGGGGGAAGCCCCTGTGGCGAAGACCGGAATCGAGGTGGAGGGGGCCCCAGTGGCCTCGACCGGAATCGGGAAGGGGCAGGCCCTGTAACACCCGGAACCGGCCAGGGGGGAGCCCCCGTGGCGGCGTCCGGAACCGGGGAGCCCATGCGAGGGGAAGTCCGCTGCGGCACGGGGGCTGCTCTGTCGACCGCCCCCGGTGCGGTAAACGCAACGCGGGGGGCGGGACTGGCTCCCGGCGCAGGGTAAACCCTCGGCAAGAAGTGGGCTCCCGGCCCCGGGATCAGGCCGGGGACGGGGTACCCCCCTTGGTGCCATCGAAGTGCCTTTGCATCTTTTGCATTTGCAAATAAAAGACTAGAATTTACGTTACGGCACAGGTAAGGCCCGTGCTTTTGGTGAAATATGGGCTGAGAATCTCCCTTCAGTTGGAGGCGTCGGATCCCCGGGGAACGCACGTGGTGCGACCTAAGGAGCAAAGCCTCGTACTTGGCGGCACTGCTGGCCCCGGGAACAGCAGGTCCTTCCGGAGGCTCCCTTCCGGACGCGGTTTGAGGAGGGGCCTCCCGGGGGATACTGCCGCGACGTCTGGTTCCAGGGGGGGAGGCCTCCCCCCTGGGCGCCTCAATAATGTTGACGCTTCCAATCGTGGCGGCTGCGCGCTCATACAGAGCACGGGTCATGTCTTGGTCTCCCCGGACGTTGATCACGCCATGCGGCCCGGGGATCTTCATGCAGAGGTAGTTTTGATGGGTGGCAGCCCCCAGCCGGTTGATGGTGGTCCTCCCCATAATCACGTTGTAGGAGGAGGGGAGGTCCACTACATCGAAGCGGACCAGCTCGGTCCGGTAGTTCTCCGGGGCGCCGAAGGTCACAGGAAGATCTACCTTGCCCACGGGGTGGATCGCCTTCCCCGGGACAAAACCTTGTAGGGGCCCGGCTGCGGGCTGCAGGAGCTTCTCATCCACCTGCATCTCTTTGAAAGCCTTCAGGAATAGGACGTCGGCGGAGCTCCCACTATCCACAAGGATGCGGGCCAGGTGATAGTTGTAGATTGTCGCGGAGACAACGAGCGCGTCGTTGTGGGGGAAGCGAACCCCCCGCGCGTCTTCTGCCGTGAAGGTGAGGGGGACGTCCAACCACTTTGGTGGCGGGGACGTGTGTAGCACCCCCACAACCTTAACTTCACGCGCGTACTCCTTACGCTGGCGCTTGGAGTCCCGCCCGGAGGCAGACCCTCCCACGATGACGTTGATGCGGCGCTGAGAGGTCTGGAAGGGGAGAGCTTCTGAAGGCTCCCCCTCCTGTGCCTGCTCACTCCCCGCGGGAGCGGGAAGGGCCGGAATATCTGGCCGAGGGAGCAAGGAGGCCGGAGTCCCCCCCCCTGCCCGCGCTGGTCGAGGAATGTCGCGAAGTGCTGCAGTAGTTGGTCGCAGTCTCGGGTAGCGTGGGTATTGGACCCGTGGAAGTTGCACCACGGTCCTTCCTGCCTTCTCCCCGCGGGGCCTTCCCGGCCGCGCGAAGACTGTCCTCCCCCATGACCTTTTGGCTTGGGGAAGGGGCGGTTGCCCTTCGGGGGGTCGCGCGAGCCGCCTCCGCCCTCGAGGACAAAAGTGTCCCGAGGCCGTGGCTCGTTATGCCCCCCTTGTCTGGGGCGTTTGGGGGGATCCCTGGCCCCCCGGTCAACGGGGGCAGGAGCCCCATGGGTCTTCTTCCAGATATCGTCTTCCTCCGCCCGAGCATACTTTTCGAGCACGTTGAAGAGCTCATCGGCGGAGGAGGGGCAGCTCCGGGAGAGCCTTCGGTGGAGCTCCCCCGGGAGGATGCCGCTTTTGCAGGCTTCAATGACCGTAGAGTCCAGGACGTGGGCCACTTTGCTTTTTACTTGGGCAAAGCGCTTGAAGAAGCTTCTGATGGTCTCCCCGGTTCTCTGGCGCACTGTGTATAGCTGTGAAGAATCCAGGGGACGTACGTAATTTCCCTGAAAGTTGGCGCAGAACTCCCGCTTCAGCTGCGAGAAAAACTTGATGGAGTCCGCCTTTAGATTGTAAAACCAGGAGCGGGCAATGCCGGTGAGGTAGAGGGGGAAGACGTTGCATTGGACGCTCTCGTCCCCCCCCGCCGCGGAGATGGCTGTGGAGTAAATCTGCACGAACTCGTAAGGATCCGCCTCGCCATTATAATGCTCGATGTGCGGGGGATGGTAGGGCCGCGGCCATCGGATGCTGCGGAGTCTTCGACATAGAGGCTGGTTCGCCCCCTGCACTTCCCGGGGGGAGCCCCAGTCACTGTCTTCTTTAACGGGGGATGCCCCCTCGTTGTCCGAGTCAGGTAGCGGCCCAAGAGGGCCGCCAGAGTGGTGGTGACGACGCTTCTCTTCCGGGCTGGGACTGATTTCCCGGACGTCCGGGCTTCCCTCCGGGGAGGATGGTTCTTCGGCGGGTCTCTTCCCCCGACCGGTGCGAGAGCGAGGCTCCCTGCGACAACGACCGGGGGGAAGCTCTTCCCCGCGGCTGGGAGAATGCATTCGCTCAACCTCCCCCCGGGAGAAGCGGAACTGCTTCGCCGGGGGAGGGAGCTCCTGCACTGTAGCAGCCGGCCCGGAAGCTACCGGGGCCTGCTGAGGGGAGCCCCCTGCGATGGCCCTCGGGACCGGAGAGGGGGGGGTCCCTGCACCCTCCGGAACCGGGGAGGGGGCGCCCGGGGCGGCGTTAGGATCCGAAGAGGGGGCCCCTGTGGCAACGACCGGGGCCGGAAAGGGGGAAGCCCCTGCGACATCCGGAACCGGTGGGGGGTGAGCCCCCTCGGCGACGTCCGGGGTTAGGGAGCCAATGCGGGGGGAAATTCGCTGAGGCACGGGAGCTGCTCTGTCGACCGGCCCCGGTGCGGTAAACGCAACGCGAGGGGCGGGACTGGCTCCCGGCGGAGGAATAACCCCCGGCATGAAATGACCCCCCAGCCCCGGAAGCGGGCCGGGGACGGGGTACCCCCCTGGTGCCACGAAGGGCCCGGGCATGAAATAGCCTCCCGGCACCGGGACAGGCCCGAGTGCCGAGAAGTGTCCGGAAGTATATCCCGCTGGGGGAGGGAACCCCCCAGCGGGATCATACGGGGTAGACAGCCCCCCTGACGCCGGAGGGGCCGCTGGGTATCCCATAAACGGGGGCATAATCCCCGGATACGGGTGCGACGGAAATGTGGAGGCCGAGGGCCGCGCCAACACACTAAGGAGCTCGTCCATAGAGCGCTGGGCGCGGAGCTGGCCCTCTACGAGAGCTTCGAGCAGGGCGTCCCGGGGAGCCGGGGGAGCCGTCGGGGGGACGCTTGTCCCGGCCGAGGTCCCCGCGGTCACCGGGAACGACCTGGAGGTGGAAGCACCTAAGTTAAGAGGAAAGGAGGGAGGCGGTACCTGGGCCAGGTCGCCTCCGGAAGGGGCCGCCGGGACAGCAGTGTCCCGGGCGGACGGCGCCGGGTCCCCGAGACCCGGGTCACCGGGAAGGGTGCGAGCCCTTGTTCTTGGAGGAGCCATGGCGATTCGTCACGGGTCCCCACGGACGGCGCCAACTGTCGTGGTATTAAGAATACCCCGGCAGGTTTCGAAGACGATCCTAGCGGAGATCACGCAGCGCGGGTTGACCGAGTGACCGGTCCTCCCCCGCCGGACAAACACAAGAATTGACACGTGGATTTATACAGGTTCGGGTCCCGGTGGGGGCCCTAGTCCTGTCGACGCGCTCCCGACCGGAGTCGGCTGGGGAGGCTCTCTCCGGGGGAGAGGCTTCCGGAGCACGTCTGTGAGATTAGCTATTCCAAATAATAATGAACTGATCTTTACAACAGAGGGGTACAAGGGCTATTTATAGCCCCCAAAAAGAAGCGAAAAGCCTGAACTACCCCGGAAGCCACCGTTGGATCGAAGGGTAGGACCGTCCTTCTTCCGGTCAAACGTCTTGGATGCTTGACAGGTGGTCGCTGATTCCCGAGGCGTCCCTCGCGTGACCTGCACGTGATAAACAAACAGGGATTTTACCTTTTAGGAGGGCGGTGACGTCTGGGACCCCTTCCGGAGAGCAGGGTCCCGGGAGCCTAGAAGGCGGCGCCCGGGGCCGGCACCGGAGGCCACTGTCCCCGGGCACATGGCGGCGCCCGGGACATGCCGGGGGGGCACGGTCCCGGGGGCCAAATGGCGGCGCCCGGGGCAGGCACCGGGGGCCACTGTCCCCGGGCAGATGGCGGCGCCCGGGACATGCCCGGGGGGCACGGTCCCGGGGGCCAAATGGCGGCGCCCGGGGCGCCCGGGGCAGGCACCGGGGGCCACTGTCCCCGGGCAGATGGCGGCGCCCGGGGCAGGCACCGGGGGCCACTGTCCCCGGGCAGATGGCGGCGCCCGGGACATGCCCGGGGGGGCACGGTCCCGGGGGCCACATGGCGGTGCCCGGGGCAGGCACCGGGGGCCGCTGTCCCCGGGCAGATGGCGGCGCCCGGGACATGCCCGGGGGGCACGGTCCCGGGGGCCAAATGGCGGCGCCCGGGGCAGGCACCGGGGGACCGTGTCCTCGGGCAGATGGCGGCGCCCGGGACATGCCCGGGGGGGCACGGTCCCGGGGTCCAAATGGCGGCGCTCGGGACATGCCCGGGGGGCACGGTCCCGGGGGCCACATGGCGGCGCCCGGGACATGCCCCGGCGGCACGGCCCCGGGAGCCTAAAAGGCGGCGCCCGGGGCAAGCACCGGAGGCCACTGTCCCCGGGCAATCATGAGCTTACCTGGACTTGAACGCGTGGAGATTTCCCCCAACATCAGCAGATTGACATTCGGATCAAAGCTCTGACATAACTTCAAGGAAAGCTAGAGAGCTTATCTCAAGTTATGACAGTAGAAGAAAGTGTAGATCATAACTCTACAAATTCAGTGGACAAAGTGGCTTTCAAAATGCACAATCAGAAGTGGGTAAACAAGGCCAATGCCATTGGCTGGCATGCACTGGAATAGTGTCAAAAACTAGGTTTTAGCATAACATGCATTTCAAGGGCTCAAATCAAGTTGTGATAGAAGAAGAAAATGTAAATCACAACCTCAGGAATTTAAGAGACAAAGTTATGCCCAAAATGCACATCTGGAAGGGAGTGAAAAGGGAGCCAGTCCCGCCCCTCGCGTCGCGTTTACCCCACCGGGGGAGGTTGACAGAGCAGCTCCCGTGCCTCAGCGAACCCCCCCCGCATCGGTTCCCCAGTCCCGGACGTCGCCGCGGGGGCTCCCCCCTCGCCGGCTCCGGATGTTACAGGGGCTTCCCCCTTTCCGGTTACGGTCGTTGCCACTGGGGCCCCCTCCACTTCGGTTCCAAACGTCGCCGTGGACGCCCCCTCCCCGGTTCCGGATAATACAGGGGCTTCCCCCTTTCTGGTCCCGGGGGTCTTCGCAGGGGGCTCCCCCCAGTCGGGCCCGGAAGCCTCTGGGCCGACAGCTACAGTGCATAAGCTCCCTCCCTCGGCGGAACTGGTCCGTTTCGCCCGGGGGGAGGTCGAGCGAATGCATTCACCCGAGCGCGGGGAAGAGCTTCCCCCCGGCCGCGGGCGCGGGGAGCCTCGCTCTCGTACCGGTCAGGGGAAGAGACCCGCTGAAAAGCTAATCTCTCCGGAGAATAGCCCGGACGTCCGGGAACTCAGTCCCGGCCCGGAGGAGAAGCGTCGCCACCGCCACTCCGGCGGACCTCTCGGACCGCTTCCAGACTCAGACAACGAGGGCGTGCCCTCCGTCAAGAAGACAGCAACCGGGACTCTCCCCGGGAAGTGCAGGGGCCTAACCAGCCCCTGTGCCGAAGACTTCGCAGCATCCGGTGGCCGCGGCCCTACCCGGGCGACGAAGACAAAACAGTCCGGATCTGGGCGGAGCTCCCCGAGGAGCATGCAGCGCAACTTGCGGCTTTTCTGCGCGAAAACTCCGATGTTTTTGTGTGGAAGCCTTCGGACATGCGGGGCGTCGCCCGGGAGGTCATTGAGCACAAGCTCGCAGTGGCCCCCGGTCACCCCCCGATCAAACAGAAGCTGCGGAAACTCTCCCTCGAGCGCCAAGAGGCAATCAAGGTGGAGATCACCCGGCTCCGAGAGGCGGGGTTCATTCGGGAGGTCCTGCACCCCGAGTGGCTCACGAACCCCGTCCTCGTCAAGAAGTCAACCGGCAGGTGGCGGATGTGCGTGGACTTCACCGACCTTAACCGCGCCTGCCCCAAAGACAACTTCCCGCTCCCGCGGATTGACCAGCTCGTCGACTCCACTGCGGGGTGCGAGCTCATGAGCTTCCTAGGCGCCTACTCGGGCTACCATCAAGTCCGGATGGCGGAAGGGGACGAGGAAAAGACGAGTTTCATAACTCCTCTCAGAACCTTCTGCTACGTCCATATGCCCTTCGGGCTCAAGAACTAGGGGGCGACCTTCCAGCGCCTCATGACGCTGGTCTTCAAAGATCAAGTAGGCCGCAACGTTGAAGTCTATGTAGACGACACGGTCGTCAAGAGTCCCCGCACAGCCTCCCACATCGACGACCTGGCTGAAACCTTCTGCAACCTCCGCGCGTTCGGGCTCAAACTCAACCCGGAGAAGTGCGCCTTCGGGGTGCGCGGGGGGAAGCTCCTAGGTTTCCTCGTGTCCCAGCGGGGCATTGAGGCAAACCCCGAGAAGATCCGG
Source organism: Pharus latifolius (assembly GCA_019359835.1). NCBI lineage: Eukaryota > Viridiplantae > Streptophyta > Magnoliopsida > Poales > Poaceae > Pharus > Pharus latifolius. The sequence continues at coordinate 31,998,635 of CM033323.1, read as the reverse complement.
GCATTCTTAGATATGCCCCCGCCGTGCTCCGTCAAGGATGTCCAGCGGCTCTCCGGCCGCCTAGCCGCGCTAAGCCGCTTCGTCTCCCGGTTGGGGGAGCGGGGCCTCCAGTTCTTTAAGATCCTCCGAGGGCTCGAGGGGTTCCGCTGGACCCCCGAGGCCCAGGAGGCGTTCGACGACCTCAAGAAGTACCTCACGAGCCCTCAAATGCTCATGAGTCCGTCTCCAGAAGAGCCCTTGCTCCTCTACCTCGCCGCGACCCCCGTCGCCGTCAGCGCGGTCTTGGTGAAGGAGCAAGGGGGGCAGCAGCGTCCCGTGTACTACGTGAGTGAGGCCCTCCAAGGGGCCAAAACTCGGTACACAGAGATGGAGAAGATCTGCTACGCCCTCCTGATGGCGTCCCGGAAGCTTCGCCATTACTTCCTGGGGCACCCCATCACCGTCCCGTCGTCCCTCCCCCTGGGGGAGGTACTGCGGAACAAAGAAGCCACCGGCCGGATTGGGAAGTGGGGGGCCGAGCTCGCTCCCTTCTCCCTGTCCCTTACCGGCCGCTCCTCCATCAAGTCGCAGGTCCTCGCCGACTTCGTCGCAGAGTGGACTCCCGCCTCTGGGTCCGGGGACGAAGACCTCCCTGTGCCGCCCCGACGCAGTGATCATTGGACTCTCATGTTCGATGGGTCGCTGTGTCTCGCCGGGGCTGGTGCGGGAGTAGTCCTCCGGAGCCCCGAGGGGAAGGAACTCGAGTACGCCGCGCGGCTCGAGTTCCCCGCAACCAACAACATCACCGAATACGAGGCTTTGCTCCTCGGGATGCGCCTTGCGCGCTCCCTGGGGGTCTGGCGCTTCCTAGTCAAGGGAGATTCTCAGCTCGTAGTTTGCCAAATGGACAAGTCTTACCTGTGCCATGACGCAAACTTAAGTCTTTATTTGCAGGAAGTGCGGAAGATGGAGAGGCATTTCGACGGCCTCGAGGCCCGGCATATCCTGCGAAGGGACAATGACCGGGCCGACGCTTTGGCCCGGGCCGCAAGCGCCCGGGAATCTCTCCCCAAGGGGGCTTTCCTGGAAATCCTCACGAAACCCTCGGTGGCCTCCCCGGACACGGGCGACGAGCCTCATGTCCCGGAGGTCGCCGAGATCACCCGGTCTCCATCTTGGATGGACCCCCTCATCTCCTTCATCAAGGGGGAGGGGGACCCTCCTAGTGAGACCGAGGCTAAACGCTCCGAGCTAACGCCCGGGCATATCTCCTGCTGGAGGGGAGGCTCTACAAGCGGGGGGCTTCCGCCCTCCTGCACTACCTCCCCCGGCCGGAAGGACTTCAACTTCTCGAAGACATCCACGCGGGGAGCTGTGGTTCTCACCTAGCCCCGCGTGCCATCGCGGCCAAGGACCTCCGGCAGGGTTTCTACTGGCCCACGGTCATGCGCGACGCGCGAGACCTTGTCTCCGCGTGCGAAGCATGCCAGAAGATGGCCAAGGGCTCGAACCTCCCCCCTATAGCGCTGCGGACGATCCCCATCACTTGGCCCTTCGTGCGCTGGGGGATGGACCTCTTAGGGCCTTTCCCCCCAGCGCCCGGAGGATACAAGTATGCGGTAGTCGCGGTCGACTATTTTACAAAGTGGGTTGAGGCGGAGCCTTTGGCCAGCATCACGTCCCGGGCCGTTCAGCGGTTTTTCTGGAAAAACGTCGTATGTCGTTTTGGTGTCCCCCGGGAAATCACCGTGGACAACGGGACCCAATTCGACTCGGCTTATTTTCGGGAATTCTGCGAAGGCCTGGGGCTCGTCATCCACTTCGCCTCAGAGGCCCATCCCCGGAGCAATGGGGCTGTCGAGAGGGTCAACGGCGTGATCCTACAGGGGTTGCGCCGGAGACTCGAGCAAACCGCTTCTAAGCGGGGTGCATGGGCAGAGGAGCTCCCTAGCATCCTCTGCTCCATGCGCACGACCCCGTCCCGGGCGACGGGGCGTACTCCCTTCTCCCTGGTCTACGGGGCGGAGGCAGTCCTCCCCCCGGAGATCGGCTTCCGGTCACTGTGGGTCGAGCTCCTGAAGGGAGCCACGCCCGTAGCGTACCAGGCCAACGAGGCCAACCAGCGCCTCGAGATCGACCTCGTGGAGGAGGAACGCGACCGAGCGCTCCTCCGCCACGCCATCTACGAGCAAGAGATGGCGCGGCGCGAGAGAGCTTTCCGCCTTGGGGACCTTGTCCTCAAGCGCGTCACAGACCCCCAAGCCCAGGGGAAGCTCTCCCCCAAGTGGGAGGGTCCCTACAGGATCTCCGCGGTCCTGGGCTCGGGGGCTTATAAGCTCTCCAACCTTCAAGAGCAGGAGCTGAAGCACACGTGGAACTTGCGTTTACTTCGCAAGTTCTATGTTTAGCCTTACGGGCCTGTCCCCTCTCCCGGAGCGATCACGCCGGAGGGGGAGGAGGGACGCTGTACTTACCATTTCCTCCCCTTTCGCGGCTTCGCAGGGGGAGGCACTGTACTTCATTTTGCTAGCAATACATAGGACTTGCTCTTTAACTGTCTCATTGCAGGTTCTTCTCATTACCGCCCCTAGCGGCGATGCCCTCCCCGCGAGGATGCCCTCCCCGCGAGGACGCCTTCCCTGTGAGGATGCCCTCCCCGCGAGGAAGCCCTCTGTGAGACCCCCATTTGAGGATCACCTTGGTAACCGCCTAGGTAGGCTACACACAGCAGGATGTTACATGAGCTCCAAACCACACGAGCATAGTAATAACATTAAACAGGTAGCAGGCCAGCATGGCCAATATTACATAGCCAAAGCACCGAAAATGGCGCTAAGTAGAGTTGCTAAGAAAATAACAAGTTTATCAGAACCAGAATCGGTATCCAAGTACCGAACACACAACATAAAACACAAAGCAACGACAAAAAGCTTGACTTCCATCCGCAGCGGGGTCGGAGTGGCTCCTCCCACATCTGACTTGACTTGGTGCGCAATCCTTCTAGAACGTGGGCTCGTCCGGGGCACTTCCATCTTCTGCCGGGAACTCATAACTGAAGGAATCGGGATCCTCGAATCCCTCTTCTACAGTTGAATGTAAATGCAAGGGTGAGCACTTGGTGCTCAGCAATACTCATTCCGGGGATTATCGCAATTATACTTACATGAGGGTGAAATATATGATTCCGGGGTTTTAGTTTCATAAGGATAAAGATATGTAGATTTCCAAGTCATTTGTTCAGTAAAACAGTACTTTTGTCATGAAAATGATACTTTAAATATTAAACAGGTTTTCAATAAAACATTAGGTGTAGTGGTCTCCCATGAGTCACTACTTTGTTAACCGCATTATGAAAACATTCCAAAACATTACTTGTGCTATAACCCATGGATAACATCCACTACGAAAAGACTCCTGAACCTGGGAGTACAGAGTATCCGATACTTCTTTTACACTTTGCAAAGGTGTACCTCTTTTTAAATCCACTGGTTCACTCGGCTTTCAAGTCGGATCAGCTCCATGTGACTTATACACATGTGACAAGGCCGAGATCACACCACGCTTTTACAGTTCAGTATTAACAGTATTCCCGCCCGGTAAATAGACAATTAAGTCTCAAGTACCGTTGTGGGTCTTCCCCACTGCCTTACTTCCTAGCCTCTCTGGTCTATGTTCCCACAGGACACATAGCCTTGGTCTATGTCCACGCGAGACATACGACCATTTAAGATTACAGCCGCTCACGGCTTAATCAGATCTAGGGCGCCTTCCTTCAGTTACGCCTTTTCCTCTCATCATTTTTCTGAACTCACATCACTCATGGCCGAACCTTGGCCTTCCAGTTTCCACGCGAGAAACCAGATCGTCAAACCATGCAGGGAACTGTTAATACCAAAAAGCTACTGAGTTGTGCCTGTCCCATACCAGGCAAGTGGTTGGTACGTTTACAATTCGTATAGAGACACAGCACAAGGTTCTTGTCCTTATGAACCAATAGTGAGGAACATTCACATACCCTGGTGCGCACCGCACCCTCTCCATACAATCTAATCCTCACTACTGATCCCTTTTATCAGTTTTCTTGACAAAATGGTTTTCATTATAACTTCTCATGTATTTGACCATTTCAAGTTTAATGTGGATATTCAGTATATGAGTCCTAGGGTGACAAAAGCATATATAAGAAGGTTCAATAACAAAGAGGGGTTTCATGATTCATTAGGGAATATCTACTCATGTCATTCAAACATAACTTGTATTTCAACTAAGCATGCATAGTAAGAAACAGTGAATATACTTCATATGAAAATATTGGGTGAGACATGATCAAAGGAATGAGGCTTGCCTTGCAATGTGGGGTCTAAAAACTCAGACGGATCTTCAAAGACTTCTTCCGCTCCTTCAGCTTCTGACTCTGCGGCAATCAGACAACACACAAACACATACCACATAAGCATACAGAAAATAGTTTCTATAGAAAGTATTAAGTAAATAAGTCATGCATGCAGGGGAAAAGGTTAGGGTAATGTCACAAGGGCTTTGGTCGAAGAAACGGCTAAAAAGGATTGAACGTCGAAGGGTCGACGTTCAGTTCATGGCTTTGGCATAACTTCAAACTGATCTTAGGATAGTTTTCTGGAGAAGTGATAGTAGAGAAAGTTGTAGAACACAACTCCAGGAATCTTAAGGACAAGGTGGCATTTCAATTGCTCAACCAGAAGGGGTCAAACAAGGCTAATGCCAGTGGCTGACATGCACTGACATAGTGCTGGACATGGCCAGAAACTAGGGCATGGCTTAACTTTTGATCCAGGGCTCCAATTGATGCACCACTTTGTCTGGGAGGTAGGCATTACTAACAGGAACAATATACTCAACAGGCACAAGGGCTGAAAGTGGCCGGAGGGCGGCCAAATCCGGCGAGAAAACACGGTGGCCTGGACATGAACTGAGCTACTGGACAGTGATCTTGGCATAGGCATAACTCACAATCTAGGCAGATCCAGATGTCGAGCTAGTGGACAATATTGCTCAAGGTACTGGAATCTATCTAAGGGACAAGGTTTCAGGCGCTAGATCGGCCGGGAACAAATTCCGGCGACCGGCGCTGGAGAAGATGACACTGGAGCTCGGGAATTTTTGATACAGGGCGAAAGAGCTCAATTCCAAGCTTGGGGATGATCTCTAGGGTACAGCAAAGCTACTGGAGGGGTTAATTTCATTGGAGATCGGCCGGAGAAGCTTGGCGCCGAAGTCCGGCGAACGGCCGAGGTTCCAATTTGGGATTTCTTTGATTTGAGCTTAATGGGGATTCTGATTCTACAGGCTTGCTCTACTAAGCTTACTGATCAACTTCTTCTACAGGATTGAGGGTTAATTTGGGCTGAATCGAACGGCATTGGGGGAACAGGGCAAATCGGGAATCCGGCGATCACCGGCGATGGGGATCGATCTGGTGCAATTGGCTGCTATGACACAGAGAGGGGAACGAGGGGAACTCACTGGTGAACCTGGATTGAAGAAAGGGGCTGTGGAGTAGGCTCGCACCGTGAGCTCACTCACTGGCTCGCCGGAGAAGAAAGCGAAAACAGCGAGAAACTGGAAATTTGGCTAAGTCCTGAGGTTGTGCTTCTTCACAGCGTTGAGGGGGTTTAAATAGGCACGGGGACGGAGCTTGCGAGGGAGAACGCGACAACGGTTGCTTGCGCCGGGGAGAAACTTGTCGGGCGCAGGCGCAACGACGGCGACGGCGACGTGATCGCGCTTCAGGCGGTGCTGCAGCTTTGCCAGTTGCCTTGGGACTTCGCCTGGAACGGCGCAGATGCGGAGGCAACAGCAAGGCTCCGGCAATGACATGTACACGCATGCAACTGCCACGACAACGGGAGCGCGCGCGAAAACAAAGCTCGGGAGCGCGGCCGTTTACCCGCTGGGCAAGGCGATGTCACGGCGCTGGCACGTGCGCACGGGGTGGCTCAGTTGCTCACAATGCAGGCGACAAGAAGCGGTGGCCGGCGGCGAGCAAGCACGGCGAGAACACGGCGCGGCAACGGTGGCTCGTGCACTGGTCGTGGCAACGACTAGGGGCTGGTCGAAAGGACCTGAAAATAATGTTTGGGCCGATTTGCAATTTCTGAAACTTGTTCCAGGGGCTGTTTTGTGAAGAAAACTTGAATAGGAAATGGACTTGATTGCACATCTGGAGATCTGAGGGTCCGATCTGAAATCTGATTTCGCAACTAAGTTGCAAAAGATTATTAGAACTTATCTGGCCAAAGTTTGGTAAGATCAGGCAAGATCTGAAGAGTTTCGACACAATTGGGGAAAACAGTTTAGGGTAAAACAGGGTAATTAGGGTTTTAAAAATGGCAAGGCTTGAAACTCAGCTTTAGGGTGAGATTTTGGAGATGGTCCCGAAGGGAAAAATGCTCTGAACAACATTTAGAAGGGAATGGCTGAAGCAGATTAGGGTTTGGGGTCAAGATGTGGATTTTGGCTATTTTAGGGTTTGGCAAAAACAGGGGTGTTACAAATCTACCCACCTTAGAAACAATCTCGTCCTCGAGATTAGGGCAGGTCAGAGAATAGGAAGGGAAATTCTCGTCGGAGATCTTCTTCTTTTTCCCAAGTTGACTCCTCCTCTGAGTGATTGTTCCACTGGATTCTACAGAATCGGAGGGTTCTTGACTTCAGCACTTTCTCTCTGGTTTCCAGAATTCTAACAGGGTATTCTTGACAAGATAAGTCTGGTTGAATCTCAATCTCTGCAGGAGATATCTGTTCTGTTGGTTTTCTCAAGCATTTCTTTAGCTGAGACACATGAAATACGTCATGAATTTCGCTCAGTTCTGGTGGCAATTCCAACTTGTATGCCATTTCACCTCGCTTTTCCAGAATTCGATATGGTCCCACATATCTAGGTTTTAACTTTCCCTTCATCTGGAATCTTCGAACTCCTTTGTATGGCATAACCTTGAGATACACGTAATCGCCCTCTTCAAAAGACAGCTCTCTTCTACGATTATCTGCATAGCTTTTCTGTCTAGATTGAGCTGTTTTCAGTTTTTCTTGTATGATCCTGACGTGGGCTGTGGCTTCTTCTACCAACTGGGGTCCTAGATGTTGTTTTTGACCTATTTCTGTCCAATACAGAGGCGTGCGGCATCTTCTTCCATATAGAGCTTCATATGGTGCCATTTGTAGGCTTGCTTGGAAACTGTTGTTGTAGGTGAATTCTGCATAAGGTAGAAATAACTCCCAAGAGTCTCCATAATCCAAAACACAAGCCCTCAACATATCTTCCAAAATTTGGTTTACTCTTTCGGTCTGACCTCCAGTTTGAGGGTGGTAAGCGGTACTGAATTTTAACTTTGTGCCCAGGGCTTTCTGCAACTCTTGCCAAAATCTTGAAACGAACTGGGCTCCTCTATCGGAAACGATAGCCTTCGGCACTCCGTGCAGGACGACTATTCTGCTGAGATACAGCTCTGCTAAGTCCTTAGCTGTATATAGGGTCTTCACTGGGAGAAAATGTGCTACCTTTGTTAATCTATCTACTATGACCCATATAGAATCGAATCCTTTTCTCGTCCTTGGTAGTCCCACAATAAAATCCATTCCGATTTCATCCCACTTCCATTCTGGGATTTGTAGAGGTTGTAGCGGTCCCGCAGGCTTTTGATGTTCTGCTTTCACTCTTTGGCATGTGTCACAAGCTGCGACAAACTTGGCAATTTCTCTCTTCATTCCTTTCCACCAAAAATTTTTCTTCAAATCCTTGTACATTTTGGTGCTGCCTGGGTGTATGGAATATGGGGTTTGATGAGCTTCTTGCATGATCAGGCCTTTAATCTCGTCGTCATTTGGAACGCAGATACGGTCATCATACCATAGAATTCCCTGTTCATCTTCTCGAAGGTTGGTTGTATCTTTGCTCTTCATGTCCTCCTTCATCTCTTGAAGGTCTGGGTCAATCGCTTGAGCTTGTCGGATCTTATCCTTCAACTCACATTCCATCTTTAGAGTAGCGATGATTCCTTGGTCCACTAATTCCAATTGCAACCTTTCGAAGTCCTTGATCAGTTGTGTCGGCACTTCTAGCTGGGTTATCTGGTTGCAACGAGACTTCCTGCTCAAAGCATCAGCCACTACATTGGCTTTTCCTGGGTGATAGTGGATCTCTAGATCATAATCTTTGATCAGTTCTAGCCATCTTCTCTGCCTCATATTCAATTCCTGTTGCGTGAAGATATACTTCAGGCTCTTATGATCCGTATAAATTTCGCACTTACTGCCTAGTAAATAGTGTCTCCATATTTTCAGTGCATGTACAACCGCTGCTAGCTCCAAATCATGTGTTGGGTAGTTCTCCTCATGAGGTCGTAGCTGTCTTGATGCATAAGCTATCACTTTCCTTTCTTGCATCAATACACATCCTAATCCTTGTTTGGAGGCGTCACAGAAGACTTGAAAATCCTTTTTGACGTCCGGCAGTATCAGGATTGGTGCAGTTGTCAGTCTTTTCTTCAATTCCTCAAAACTTCTTTCGCACTCCTCGGTCCAATTAAAAGAGGCGTTTTTCTTCAATAACTGGGTCAGTGGTTTGGTGATCTTCGAGAATCCTTCTACAAATCTTCGATAATATCCCGCTAATCCCAAGAAACTTCTAACTTCTGTTGCGGTTTCAGGCTGTTTCCACTCAGTAACAGCTTGTATCTTCAATGGGTCCATAAATATTCCTTCTCCTGAGATGATGTGTCCCAAGAAAGAGATCTTCTTCAGCCAAAAAGCACATTTGCTAAACTTGGCATATAGCTGATGATCTGCCAGTTTCTGTAGCACTATCCTCAGGTGATGTGCGTGCTCCTCCTCCGTCTTAGAATAGACAAGAATATCATCTATAAACACGATGATGCACTTATCCAGGAATTCCATAAGGATCTTATTCATTAGATTCATGAATACCGCGGGTGCATTAGTTAATCCAAAGGGCATCACTGTAAACTCATGCAACCCATATCTGGTCACGAAAGCAGTTTTAGGAATGTCCTGCTCTCGGATCCTTAGCTGGTGGTATCCCGATCTCAGGTCTATTCTTGAGAATACTTTAGCTTCTCTGAGCTGGTCAAAAAGGTCATCTATCCTTGGTAAGGGGTATTTGTTCTTAATGGTCATGTCATTTAGCTTGCGGTAGTCTATGCAAAGTCGCATGCTACCATCCTTCTTCTTAACAAAGAGCACTGGGGCTCCCCACGGTGATGAGCTTGATCTGATGAATCCTTTTTCTTCCAATTTAGCTATCTGCTTCTTCAGTTCCTCTTGCTCATGGCCTGTCATCCGAAACAACTTTCTAGCATACGGCGCAGATCCGGGTTTTAGTTCAATAGTGAACTCTATATCCCTATCTGGTGGCAATCCGGGAAGTTCTTCTGGAAAGATTTCCGGGTACTCATTGACAATCGGTACCTCTTCAAGTTTCACTTCTTCAATGCAGTTCAATCTCTGCAGGTGGTCGCAGATTGGAGTTCTGTCTGCATGGAATGTAATTTGCTTTCCGCTGGCATTTGTCAGGGTGATTGTTTTCTTCTCACAATCCATCAATCCCTTATGCTTGGCCAGCCAATCCATTCCGAGAATGACATCCAATCCTTGAAGGTTTAGAACTAGCATGTCTGCCAGGAATTCTAGATTGCCGATACAGAAGGCAACATTTCTACAGATAGAATTAACAATCATTCTAGCACCAGGTGACTGAATGATGATAGGATGCTCTAAAGCAATCACAGGCAAGTTATTACTCAACAAGCAATCTTTTGACATGAATGAATGAGTTGCACCGGGATCAAATAAAACAACTGAAATCTGAGAGGAGATCAAGAGTCTACCGATCACGACGTTAGTTGCCTCTCCCGCTTCTGTAGCAGTTACGAAGTTGAGTCTTCCTCCGGTGGTTGGTGTTCCTCTCCCTCTGTTGGTTTGGAATCTTCCTCCTCTGGCTTGTGGTGCTCCTCTGGCAATAGTCCGTGCAGGTGCAGGGGATTTGACTGCCTGAGCTTTAGCAACGCTGGGAGGTAAATGCCGAAATGGACAAGTCTCTCTGTGGTGTCCTCTTCTGCCACAATGGAAACATTCTGCATTCTTCAGTGTACAATCTCTATAGAGGTGACTCCCTTTGCATCCGGGACATGTTAGAGTTGTTGGTGATGAAGTCCTCTGGGGTCTTGGAGGTGCGGGTGGTCTGAAAGCGGCTCTGGCATATGGCGCTGGTCTTCCTCGGCTAGAATTTCCTTGAAAAGGGTATGCTATACTTTTTCTCTTGCGGTCTTCTTCTACTATGCCTCTTTTCTCCTCCATTTTGAGCACTCGATTCACAAGGACTTGGAAGTCCGTGAACTCGTGCGTTGATAGGTGATATTGATATGAGTTTTGTAGGCCTTCACAAAATCTGTCGATCTTCCGTTCTTCTGTCACGATATCTTCTGGTGCATACCTGGCCAATTTGATGAATTCGTGTAAATACTGCTTCACCGTCCTTCCTCCTTGCCTTAGATTCAAGAATTCTCTGCGTTTGGCTTGAATAGCTCCTTTGGGGACATGGTATTTACGGAACTGTTCCTTGAATTCATTCCAGGTAATTGAATTCTGATTGGGGTGTACCGTCTGGTAATTCTCCCACCATGCTGCAGCCGATCCTGTGAGCTGATGGGGTCCATACAACAGCTTCTCTTCATCATTACACCTGACAGTATCCAATTTCCTTTCAATTTCTCTTAACCAATCATCTGCCACAATCGGGTCTTCAGTGCAGGAGAAAATTGGAGGACGCGTCTTTTGAAAGTCTGTCAGCCTTGCTCCAATGTTCGAGCCTTCCTCGCGGCGTGTTGCGGAGTTTTGCATCAACTGCTCCAGAATTTGACTCTGTACCTCTACGGATCTCTGTCGGTTTTGCTCCATCCATATTAATATTTCCGTCAGATTTCCTCCTTGTGGTACTGAGGCCGATGAATTTGGCTGATCTGAGTCATCTCTAGTCCTTCTTGTTGATGTGTTCCTTGGGGCTTCTTCCGAGCCTTGGATTCTTCCTCTGGTGTTCACCATTCTGTTCTGACAGGATAATTGAGAAAAGACTACTAATTCAAGAGAGCATAGATTGAACATAAGCTGAAAGAAAAGATCAATCCAAGAGATTGGATTGGAACATGCAATTGCCATTTTCAAAGGTTTTCCAAAGATACAAGGTTTTCACCTTTACAGCTTTAGAGTTACAAACAATACAAACAAAGCAGCTACCACAACAAGAGCTAAAAACTAACGGTTACAAGGGCTAGAGCAGAAGGGTCAAGCTGAAGAGAAAACTAGGATCTCCTGTCGGTCTTGGAAGAACTGCAAGGTTCCACTTCTTCAGGGTCTTCCTCTTCTTGATCTTCGTCGGCATCCATAGGGTCCCATTGCATATCATTGTCCTCTTCTTCCTCAGATGAATCGTTGGTGTTGCAGGTAGCAATCTCTTTTCCTTTGCCTTCAGGAACTTCCTTCCCTTTCGCGAGAGTAGGATATTCTGGTGCAGGGGTGTTGATCACAATGCCACGCGAAGCAGGCGTGAAATAACCCAGGTAATCCCTAGGTCTTCCCACACTCTTGCGGGCTGTGAGTCTTATCTTCAAGCGGTTCCTCTTGTTCACCGATCCTTCGTCTTCGACTTCTCGAGCTCTGCTAGGTTCAGCCAACTCCTGAATCTGTTTCTCTTTCTCTTGGAGTTCTGAGCGAACCTTTGCAAGCGCTCCTTCGAGATAGTGACGGTCATCCCGAGCATTTTCATGCTCACGCAACAACCGAGTGTAGCTTGACTCCAAAGCTTGCACTACATCTCTGGTTTTGGTCAGGATGGCGTCTCTCTGGTTGGTGGAGGGATGAACAGTTCGACGATCCGATCCGGGAACTTGGTAGGGTACAAAACAGAAAGGAGAACCTATAAGAAAGTCATCGTACAGCTGGCGGATGGTACCTATGGCACGACGAGCAGCGTCTTGGATAGCATCTTCTTCTTCTTCTCTACGAGCTTCCTTTCTTATTGATCCTCTCCCAATCTCTGGAATCTCGTACACAATCACTGAGGCACGAAAACCAAAAGGTCTGCCATCGACTTCTTCTCGACGGACGTAGTATACGGGTCGCTGATTGTCTCTTGCTCCTAGAAATTGCAACATCATCCAAAGCATCAACGCCCATGATCCCAACTCGTCTCCGTGAATTAGCTTCTTACCAGGGGCCATCTGCGATGATGAGACACGGAACACTTAAAAGTAGGAAAACGGTTTTGAAAGTTTTCAAATAATACTCATTATGCTTTTCTTAAACAAATTAGATTTTTCACAATTAGATTTTTACCAAATAATCTAGCGATTCTCTACTTTAGGGACGCCCATTCTAGTAAGGGTCACGACCTACAGTCAAGCTTCATGCTCTGATACCATTCGCTGTGAGACCCCCATTTGAGGATCACCTTGGTAACCGCCCAGGTAGGCTACACACAGCAGGATGTTACATGAGCTCCAAACCACACGAGCATAGTAATAACATTAAACAGGTAGCAGGCCAGCATGGCCAATATTACATAGCCAAAGCACCGAAAATGGCGCTAAGTAGAGTTGCTAAGAAAATAACAAGTTTATCAGAACCAGAATCGGTATCCAAGTACCGAACACACAACATAAAACACAAAGCAACGACAAAAAGCTTGACTTCCATCCGCAGCGGGGTCGGAGTGGCTCCTCCCACATCTGACTTGACTTGGTGCGCAATCCTTCTAGAACGTGGGCTCGTCCGGGGCACTTCCATCTTCTGCCGGGAACTCATAACTGAAGGAATCGGGATCCTCGAATCCCTCTTCTACAGTTGAATGTAAATGCAAGGGTGAGCATTTGGTGCTCAGCAATACTCATTCCGGGGATTATCGCAATTATACTTACATGAGGGTGAAATATATGATTCCGGGGTTTTAGTTTCATAAGGATAAAGATATGTAGATTTCCAAGTCATTTGTTCAGTAAAACAGTACTTTTGTCATGAAAATGATACTTTAAATATTAAACAGGTTTTCAATAAAACATTAGGTGTAGTGGTCTCCCATGAGTCACTACTTTGTTAACCGCATTATGAAAACATTCCAAAACATTACTTGTGCTATAACCCATGGATAACATCCACTACGAAAAGACTCCTGAACCTGGGAGTACAGAGTATCCGATACTTCTTTTACACTTTGCAAAGGTGTACCTCTTTTTAAATCCACTGGTTCACTCGGCTTTCAAGTCGGATCAGCTCCATGTGACTTATACACATGTGACAAGGCCGAGATCACACAACGCTTTTACAGTTCAGTATTAACAGTATTCCCGCCCGGTAAATAGACAATTAAGTCTCAAGTACCGTTGTGGGTCTTCCCCACTGCCTTACTTCCTAGCCTCTCTGGTCTATGTTCCCGCAGGACACATAGCCTTGGTCTATGTCCACGCGAGACATACGACCATTTAAGATTACAGCCGCTCACGGCTTAATCAGGTCTAGGGCGCCTTCCTTCATTTACGCCTTTTCCTCTCATCATTTTTCTGAACTCACATCACTCATGGCCGAACCTTGGCCTTCCAGTTTCCACGCGAGAAACCAGATCGTCAAACCATGCAGGGAACTGTTAATACCAAAAAGCTACTGAGTTGTGCCTGTCCCATATCAGGCAAGTGGTTGGTACGTTTACAATTCGTATAGAGACACAGCACAAGGTTCTTGTCCTTATGAACCAATAGTGAGGAACATTCACATACCCTGGTGCGCACCGCACCCTCTCCATACAATCTAATCCTTACTACTGATCCCTTTTATCAGTTTTCTTGACAAAATGGTTTTCATTATAACTTCTCATGTATTTGACCATTTCAAGTTTAATGTGGATATTCAGTATATGAGTCCTAGGGTGACAAAAGCATATATAAGAAGGTTCAATAACAAAGAGGGGTTTCATGATTCATTAGGGAATATCTACTCATGTCATTCAAACATAACTTGTATTTCAACTAAGCATGCATAGTAAGAAACAGTGAATATACTTCATATGAAAATATTGGGTGAGACATGATCAAAGGAATGAGGCTTGCCTTGCAATGTGGGGTCTAAAAACTCAGACGGATCTTCAAAGACTTCTTCCGCTCCTTCAGCTTCTGACTCTGTGGCAATCAGACAACACACAAACACATACCACATAAGCATACAGAAAATAGTTTCTATAGAAAGTATTAAGTAAATAAGTCATGCATGCAGGGGAAAAGGTTAGGGTAATGTCACAAGGGCTCTGGTCGAAGAAACAGCTAAAAAGGATTGAACGTCGAAGGGTCGACGTTCAGTTCATGGCTTTGGCATAACTTCAAACTGATCTTAGGATGGTTTTCTGGAGAAGTGATAGTAGAGAAAGTTGTAGAACACAACTCCAGGAATCTAAAGGACAAGGTGGCATTTCAATTGCTCAACCAGAAGGGGTCAAACAAGGCTAATGCCAGTGGCTGACATGCACTGACATAGTGCTGGACATGGCCAGAAACTAGGGCATGGCTTAACTTTTGATCCAGGGCTCCAATTGATGCACCACTTTGTCTGGGAGGTAGGCATTACTAACAGGAACAATATACTCAACAGGCACAAGGGCTGAAAGTGGCCGGAGGGCGGCCAAATCTGGCGAGAAAACACGGTGGCCTGGACATGAACTGAGCTACTGGACAGTGATCTTGGCATAGGCATAACTCACAATCTAGGCAGATCCAGATGTCGAGCTAGTGGACAATATTGCTCAAGGTACTGGAATCTATCTAAGGGACAAGGTTTCAGGCGCTAGATCGGCCGGGAACAAATTCCGGCGACCGGCGCTGGAGAAGATGACACTGGAGCTCGGGAATTTTTGATACAGGGCGAAAGAGCTCAATTCCAAGCTTGGGGATGATCTCTAGGGTACAGCAAAGCTACTGGAGGGGTTAATTTCATTGGAGATCGGCCGGAGAAGCTTGGCGCCGAAGTCCGGCGAACGGCCGAGGTTCCAATTTGGGATTTCTTTGATTTGAGCTTAATTGGGGATTCTGATTCTACAGGCTTGCTCTACTAAGCTTACTAATCAACTTCTTCTACAGGATTGAGGGTTAGTTTGGGCTGAATCGAACGGCATTGGGGGAACAGGGCAAATCGGGAATCCGGCGATCACCGGCGATGGGGATCGATCTGGTGCAATTGGCTGCTATGACACAGAGAGGGGAACGAGGGGAACTCACTGGTGAACCTGGATTGAAGAAAGGGGCTGTGGAGTAGGCTAGCACCGTGAGCTCACTCACTGGCTCGCCGGAGAAGAAAGCGAAAACGGCGAGAAACTGGAAATTTGGCTAAGTCCTGAGGTTGTGCTTCTTCACAGCGTTGAGGGGGTTTAAATAGGCACGGGGACGGAGCTTGCGAGGGAGAACGCGACAACGGTTGCTTGCGCCGGGGAGAAACTTGTCGGGCGCAGGCGCAACGACGGCGACGGCGACGTGATCGCGCTTCAGGCGGTGCTGCAGCTTTGCCAGTTGCCTTGGGACTTCGCCTGGAACGGCGCAGATGCGGAGGCAACAGCAAGGCTCCGGCAATGACACGTACACGCATGCAACTGCCACGGCAACGGGAGCGCGCGCGAAAACAAAGCTCGGGAGCGCGGCCGTTTACCCGCTGGGCAAGGCGATGTCACGGCGCTGGCACGTGCGCACGGGGTGGCTCAGTTGCTCACAATGCAGGCGACAAGAAGCGGTGGCCGGCGGCGAGCAAGCACGGCGAGAACACGGCGCGGCAACGGTGGCTGGTGCACTGGTCATGGCAACGACCAGGGGCTGGTCGAAAGGACCTGAAAATAATGTTTGGGCCGATTTGCAATTTCTGAAACTTGTTCCAGGGGCTGTTTTGTGAAGAAAACTTGAATAGGAAATGGACTTGATTGCACATCTGGAGATCTGAGGGTCCGATCTGAAATCTGATTTCGCAACTAAGTTGCAAAAGATTATTAGAACTTATCTGGCCAAAGTTTGGTAAGATCAGGCAAGATCTGAAGAGTTTCGACACAATTGGGGAAAACAGTTTAGGGTAAAACAGGGTAATTAGGGTTTTAAAAATGGCAAGGCTTGAAACTCAGCTTTAGGGTGAGATTTTGGAGATGGTCCCGAAGGGAAAAATGCTCTGAACAACATTTAGAAGGGAATGGCTGAAGCAGATTAGGGTTTGGGGTCAAGATGTGGATTTTGGCTATTTTAGGGTTTGGCAAAAACAGGGGTGTTACACCCTCCCCGTGAGGATGCCCTCCCCGCGAGAAAGTGGGCCCAGGCCCAGCAAGTCCCTCCTGTAGGGCGGCTTACGATCGGCCCTCGTGGACTGAGGGTGTAAGCGGCAACCTGGTACCCAGCGGCCGCGGTAACGAGTCACTTTGGGAGACTAGTCCCCTGCCCAAACACTCATGACCCGTCTTCGGGCACTTCCTCCTCCGGGAGTAGATGCTCTCCCCAGTGGGACGTCTAATGGTCTTCATGGATATCTGTTCCTCCTCCGGGAGTAGACTCTCTCCCTAGTGGGACGTCTAATGGAATTCTTGGATATTTGGTCCCCGACGACCTTATTCCCGGCTCCCCGTTCTCACGGCGACCGGATGATTGCCTCCCGGCGACCCTATTCCGGGCTCCCCGTTCTCACGGCGACCGGATGATTGCCTCCCGGAGACCCTATTCCTGGCTCCCCGTCCTCACGGCGACTGGACGATTGTCTCTCGGAGAAGTTACGGATTTCCTGGACATTTCTTCCCCGGAGACCCTATTCCCGGCTCCCCGTTCTCACGGCGACCGGATGATCATCTCCTAGGAAGCACGTCTCCGGAAATCTCATCGGGTTTTCTTGGATGTTTCTTCTACATGAGGCCTTACTCCCGGCTCCCCGTTCTCACAGCGACCGGACGATTGTCTCCCGGAAGGTCTTTCCCTTGGAAACCTTGTTTTACAATTTTCTAACTTAGAAAAATTTCTATGCTACAAGTCACTTCCACCCCGGGGGCCTTGCTACCCCCACAGCGTGCGGAGCTATCCTCCGGCCCGCTGTGGGCGGGGGCGATAAGGAACCCCCGGGTGTCGACCGCACCGTCCACGAGCAAACTTAACTCATTGTTGTGAAAAGGAGTCGTCCAGACCATCCAAGAAGAAAAAATAAAAAGACGACAAAGAAGGAAGCAACAACACAGCTTTATTCATCGTCAAACCCGGAGGACATCTTCCCCCTCCGGTGGGCTTCGGAAACGGTACAACCCGGGTTCTAACCCGGGGGATCCTCTACATCCTAAGGCTCCTACGCCTAATACTCCCGGAGGCTCTCCGCTAGCTCTCGGGCCAAGTCCCGGTACAATGCGCGCACGCGGCGCCGAGCGTCCCGGAGCACATCTTCAGGCCAGAACTCGTATCCCGCCGGTGGAAGTATCCGAAGAGGAGGTATCATCCGGAACCCCGGACGTTGGGGGGACAACTCGGCGCGATGATTGTCAAAATTGTCCAAGTGCCACTCCGGATGCCACCTTAACCAGACGGGCTCCCGGACGGTGTCCCCGCTGCGCTCCCCGGAGATGAGGCTTAGCAATATTAAAGCCGCTTGGGCGTCCCCCGGAGAGCCCCTCCCGGACCTTCGCCTGGGAGTAACCTCCCGGGAACCCTGGTAACATTGCATTCAATTCAAAGACTTAGAAAAATTTCTAACTCTATTGCATGCCAAAATATCTTTTTACAAGTGTCCGGGGCTTCTTCTAAGAAGCTACCGGGATCAAAAGTCCTAAGAAAGGAAAAGGGTCCTAACTAAGACCCGGGGGGAGGCTCATACTTTGTCATTGGCATCCTCCCCCCGGGGGGCTTCCACCGGTGCCGGGGCCGGGGCGTCCGCTGCCGAAGGCGCCGGTGCCGGGAACCTCACCCGGATGATCCAGTCGTAGAAGCCCCCGGCGAGCTGCTCCACCTCCCGGCGCGAGGGCTCAAAGAACTCGGGGAAGCTCCGGGGGATGCGGCCCCCGATCGCCCGGGCACCGACCCCCCGGTGCTCCACAAGCCCCGCCCGGCCGCAACGACGGGGATTGCCCGGCCCCGTGCCTGGGCGTCAGCAGCCTCCGGGATCATGGAGACTTGTGCGTTAAGATAACGCACAGCCTCCGCGAGCATGGCCGGGGGCACCTCCGAGCCACCCCTGAAGCCTAGGCTTACGCCAAGGCTCTCGAGGGCCGAGCGGACCGAGCGGCTCGCGTCCGCCACTGCCCGGACATCCTCCCTCGCCTTTGCCTCCTCTCGGAGGCGGCCGTTCACCGTCTCCGAGACGTGAACCTGGGCCTGGACCCGGGCCAGCTCCCGGAGAGCCTCGTCCCGCTGGCCCAAGTAGGCGGCGGCCTTGTCCTCCTCGTCCTTGAGCAGCCGGACGACGCGCTGCTCAACGCCCCAGGTAATCGCCGCCCCCTGTAAATTCCAGAGTTAGAAAAATTTTGGATGTAGGAGCCAAAGGAAAGCGACAACCGTTTCGGGTGAATACCTGGGCTTGGAGGGACCGAAGCTCCGTGAAGCGATCGTGGAGCGTCCCCCCCGCGACCAAGGCCTGGACCTTCGGGGTCTGCACGCCTTCAGTGTAACGTTCGACCTCCCATGCGGAAAACAGGGGGGTCTCCCGCCCGGCGCTTGTCCCGCCACGGCCGGTGACGGGCTCCCGGACTTGGGCGCCCAGAATAACCTCGGGCGGCGTGGCGGTCGTCGTCGTCTTCGTCGCCGAAGTGCCCCCCGAGGAAGTGGCTGAGGACGCCTCGGAGGGGGTCCCTCGCCGGGGGGGGGGGGGATCATCAGGCCCTTCCCCTTCCCGGGCAGGAGGGCCCCCGGGGCCCCCACTTCCGGCGGGACCTCGTAGACCGAGGGGCTCCCCCCTCGTCCACGGGCCAGTCCATCCGCGGAGGCGAGGGCTCCGCGAACCTCACCTCTAGCTTCTCCGGCTCCAAGGGGGCCGGGGGCGCTGGCGGGGCTGCTACCGACGGCGGCGACGGGGCGTAGTCCGTCGAGTCGGAGGCCGCCGCGTCGGCGGCCGGTTCCTTCCCCTGAGCCGCAGCGGAGCTCTTCGGGGGAGGGGGTGTCGCTTCCTTCCGGGCCGGCGCCCGGGCACGCTTGGTCCCGGGGGTCTCGTCCCGGGGTTTCACTGGTTTCGCCGCCGGCGTCGTCGACGGGCCGGGGGCTTTTTGGACTCTAGCCTTCTTAGGCTCAGAGCCCCCGCCCGCGTCCTTCCCCCGCTTGTGCGACCCGGGGGTGGGGAGGGGCTTCCTCTCCGGGAGCTTCAGCCCACAGGCCTCAGCCACCAGGTTCCCGGGAGGGCCCTCCCCCACGAGGCGCACGACGCGCTCGTGCTCGTCGGCGAAGTACCTCCCCAGGAGGTTCTCCGCCTTCTCCCGTGCCGCCGGGTACGGCCGGACTACAAGAGGTAAAGAGTTAGTCAAATTTTCAAAAATTTGTAAATGCAATGAAGCAGGTCACCGGGACTTACGTCGGGTCACCGGCTTGACCGGGGGCCGCTGCTCCGGGCCCATGCCGGTCCCCCTCCTCCCGCGCGCGAAGGGGGAGATCCTCAGGAGCATCATCTCCTCGGTGGCGTCCCGCATAGAGCGGGTCTTCCGGGAGATGATCACCTTGCCGAGGAGCTCGAGCTCCTCGTCCGTCCACACAGGAGGCTTCGGTGCGGATGACTTGCTGTAGGAGGCGGGCTCCGGGGCGTACGTCACCCCGTCGTCCCGGACCCGGAGGTAGAACCACCTCCGGATCCAATCGCCCCAATGGTCCTGGGAGGTTGCTGCCGGGTAGTCGGCCACCCGGGACGGCAGCATCTGCACCATCACCGAGCCGAAGGGGGACTTGGGTGCCCCCTTCACCAGGGGGGAGCTCCGCGCCGCCGGCTCGTAAAAGTACCGGAAGACGTGTAGTGTGGGCTCCCTCCCGGTCGCCGTCTCAAAGAGCTAGATGAAGATACCCATTCGGACGAGGGCGTTTGGGGTGAGGTGGTTGAGCGCCACCCCGTACTCCTTCAAAAACTCCCGGAGCATGGGATGCACCGGGAGCCGGAGCCACGCCTCCAGGAAGACCTCAAAGGCCACGACCTCTCCGGGCCTGGGGCGGGGGCTCCGTCCTTCTTCACGGGGACCCGGATGTCTCCGTCCGTCTTCACGGGGACCCAGATGTCCCCGTCCTCGACGACACCGAGCTCGACCATGGACTCGGCGTCCTTGGCCGTGAACTCGGTCGCCCAGAGGAAGTCCGGAGCGACCTCCTCCGGGGGCACCTCGGTCGTCTTCGCTCGACCCTTCGGTGCCATCAGGTTTGTTTTTTCCGGTGGCTAACTTTTCAGGGGGCTACGTCTAAAGGTTCCGGACGCTTGCTACCGGGCGCTAGCTACCGGGAAAGAGCTACCGGGAGAGAGCTACCGGGAGAGCAAAATCCGCTAAGGCTGAGAAGTTTGGAATGAAGCTACTGGGCCCCCCAAGGCCCTATTTATAGAGGCGAGGCGTGGTCCAGATGGGCGCCACGTTGCATCCCGCGGAGCAATCTGGACCATTGAAGTTGAAACCGCGCGCGGGAAACGAAGGGACTGGCGCTCGAATCGAGGCACTGGTTCGAACCACGAGCGCATTTATGGCGAAACGGCGCAGCCATAAGCGTCCGGCACGGAAACCGAAGCGTTACGGCTCCGGTGACTTGGTCCGGAGATTTTCCCGGTAACATGTACCATACCGACCGGGGACTCGAGCATCGTCCCCGGGGGGCATGGGGGGCTGCTGTTGGGGGAAATGTCCGCGGAACTAAGTCCAGGTAAGTTGCGCCACATTTGCCTGGGGATGTGGCCTCCGAGGCCCCCCCGGGCACCGCCTTTTGGCTCCCGGGACCCGGGCGCCGCCATTTGCCCGGGGACGTGGCCTCCGGTGCCTGCCCCGGGCGCCTCCTTTTGGCTCCCGGGACCCGGCCTCCGGCGCCGGTCTCGGGTGCCGCCATTTGCCCGGGGGCGTGGCCTCCGGTGCCTGCCTCAGGCGCCGCCTTTTGGCTCCCGGGACCCGGCCTCCGGCGCCGGTCCCGGGCGCCGCCATTTGCCCATGGACGTGGCCTCCGGTGCCCGGCCCGGGCGCCGCAATTTGCCCGGGGACGTGGCCTCCGGGGCCTGCCCCGGGCGCCGCCTTTTGGCTCCCGGGACCTGGCCTCCGGCGCCGGTCCCGGGAGCCGCCTTTGGCCCGGGGACCTGGCCTCCGGCGCATGTCCTGGGCCTCATCGCCCTTCTAAAGGTAAAGTCTCGAGTTGTTGATCACGTGCAGGTCACAAGAGGAGTGCCTCGGGAATCAGCGACCACCTGTCAAGCATCCAAGGCGTTTGACCGGGAGAAGGACGTTGCTACCCCTCAATCCGACGGTGGCTTCCGGGGTAGATAGGTCTTTTTGCTTCTTTTTGGGGCTATAAATAGCCCTTGTACCCCTCAGTTGTAAGCAAGTGATTTCATTATTGGAGTAGCCAAAACTCTCACGTGTGCTCCGGAAGCCTCTCCCCCGAGAGAGCCTCCCCAGCCGGCTCCAGTCGGGAGCATGCCGACAGGACTAGGGCCCCCACCGGGACCCGAACCTGTATAAATCCTCGTGTCAATTGTTGTGTTTGCCCGGCGGGGGAAGACCGGTCACCCGGTCAGCCCGCGTCGTGTTTTCTTCGCTAGGATCATTCACAAAACCTGTCGGGGTATTCACAATACCACGACAATTGGTGCCGTCCGTGGGGACTCGTGACAAGACGCCATGGCTCCCCCAAGAACAAGGGCTCGCACCCTTCCCGGTGACGCCGGTCTCGGAGACTCGGCGTCGCCCGTCCGGGACACGGCTGTCCCGGCGTTTCCGCCCGGAGGCGGCCAGACCCAGGTACCGCCTCCCACGTTCTCTCCTAACTTAGGTACTTCTACCTCTAGGTCGCTCCCGGTGACCGCGGGAACCTCGGCCGGGACCAGTCTCCCCCCGACGGCTCCCCCGGCTCCCCGGGACGCCCTGCTTGAGGCTTTAGTGGAGGGCCAGCTCTGCGCCCAGCGCTCTATGGACGAGCTGCTCAGCGTGTTGGCGCGGCCTCCGGCCCCCACATTTGCGCCGCACCCATACCCGGGGGCTATGCCCCCGTTAATGGGTCACCCGGAGGCCCCTCTGGTCTTCGGAGGTTTGGCCGCCCCGTATGACCCCGCCGGGGGATTCCCTCCCCTTGCGGGCTACACCTCCGGACCCTTCCCGGCACCCGGGCCCGTCCCAATGCCGGGGGGCTACTTCCTGCCTGGGCCCTTTGTGGCAGCTGGGGGATACTCCGTTCCGGGCCCATTCCCAGGGCCGGCGGCCCATTACGTGCCGGGGGTTTTCCCTACGCCGGGAGCCAGTCCCGCCCCGCGTGTCGCGTTTAGCGCACCGGGGGCGGTCGACAGAGCAGCTCCCGTGCCTCAGCGGACTTCCCCCAGCATTGGCTCCCCGGCTCCGGATGCCGCCCTGGGGGCTCCCCCGACGCCGGTTCCGGATATTACTGGGGCTTCCCCCTTTCCGGTTCCGGTCGTTGCCACGGGGGCTCCCTCCACTTCGGTTACAGACGTCGCCGTGGGCGCCCCCTCCCCGGTTCCGGATAATATAGGGGCTTCCCCCTTTCCGGTTCCGGGGGTCTTCGCAGGGGGCTGCCCCCAGCCGGCCCCAGTAGCTTCCGGGCTGGTAGCTATAGTGCATGAGCTCCCTCCCCCCTCGGGGCCGCCCACGAGGGTCCCCCCGTCGGACCAGGAGGTCGAGCGAATGCATACGACCAAGTGCGGGGAAGAACTTCCCCCGGGCCATGGGCGCGGGGAGCCTCGCTCTCGCACTGGTTGGGGGAAGAGACCCGCCGAGGAGCCAACCTCTCCGGGGGAGAGCCCGGACGTCCGGGAACTCAGCCCAGGTCCAGAAGAAAAACGTCGCCACCGCCACTCCGGCGGACCTCTTGGGTCGCTTCCCGACTCCGACAACGAGGACGTGTCCCCCGTCAAAGAGGACAGCGACCGGGACTCTCCCCGGGAAGTGCACGGGGCTAATCAGCCCCTATGCAGAGACTTCGCAGCATTCGGTGGCCGCGGCCCTATCGCCCGCCGCACATCGAACACTATAACGGTGAGGCCGATCCTTACGAATTTGTGCAGGTATACTCCACCGCCATCTCCGCGGCAGGGGGGGACGAGACGGTACAATGCAACGTCTTCCCCCTCTACTTCACCGGCATCGCCCAGTCCTGGTTCTACAACCTGAAGGCCGGCTCCATCAAGTCTTTCACGCAGCTCAAGCGGGAGTTCTGCGTGAACTTCCAGGGGAACTACGTGCGTCCCCTGGACTCCTCGCAGCTGTACACCGTCTGACAGAGGACTGGGGAGACCATCAGAAGCTTCTTCAAGTGCTTTGCTCAAGTGAAGAGCAAAGTGGCCCACGTCCCCGACTCTACGGTCATCGAAGCATGCAAAAGTGGGATACTCCCGGGGGAGCTCCACCGAAGGCTCTCCCGGAGCTGCTCCTCCTCCGCCGATGACCTCTTCAACGTACTCGAAAAGTACGCTTGGGCGGAGGAAGATGACATTTGGAAGAAGACCCAGGGGGCTCCCGCCCCCGCTGACCGGGGGGCCAGGGATCCCCTCAAACGACCCAGGCAGGGGGGACGTAACGAGCCATGGCGTCGAGACACCTTTGCCCTCGAGGGCGGAGGCAGCTCGCGCGACCCCCCGAGAGGCAACCGCCCCTTCCCCGAGAGGCAACCGCCCCTTCTCCAAGCCGAAAGGCCATGGGGAAGGACCGTGGTGCAGCTTCCACGGGTCCAGTACCCACGCTACCTGAGACTGCCACCAGCTGCTGCAACACTTCGCGGCGTTCCTCGACCAGTGCGGGCAGGGGGGGACTCCGGCCTCCTTGCCACCTCGGCCAGCTGTTCCGGCCCTTCCCGCTCCCGCGGGGGGTTCACAGGGGCAGCTGCAGGAGGGGGAGCCTTTAGAAGCTCTCCCCTTCCAAACTTCTCAGTGCCGCATCAACGTCATCGTGGGAGGGTCCACCTCCGGGTGGGACTCTAAGCGCTAGCGTAAGGAGTACGCGCGTGAAGTCAAGGTTGTGGGGGTGCTACGCACGTCCCCACCACCCAAGTGGTCAGACGTCCCCCTCAACTTCACTGCGGAAGACGCGCGAGGGGTTCGTTTCCCCCACGACGACGCGCTCATTGTCTCCGCGACTATCTACAACTGCCACCTGGCCCGCATCCTTGTGGACGGCGAGAGCTCCGCCGACGTCCTATTCCTGAAGGCCTTCAAAGAGATGCAGGTGGATGAGAAGCTCCTGCAGCCCGCGGCAGGGCCCCTGCAAGGGTTTGTCCTGGGGAAGGCGATTCACCCCGTGGGCAAGGTAGATCTCCCTATGACGTTCGGCACCCCGGAGAACTACCGGACCGAGCTAGTCCGCTTCGACGTAGTGGACCTCCCCTCCTCCTACAACGCGATTATGGGGAGGACCACAATCAACCGGCTGGGGGCTTCCACCCATCAAAACTACCTCTGCATGAAGATCCCCGAGCCGCATGGCGTGATCAGCGTCCGGGGAGACCAAGACATGGCTCGTGCTCTGTACAAGCGCGCTGCCGCCACAATCGGAAGCATCAACCTCATAAAGACGCCCGGGGGGGAGGCCTCTCCCCCGGACCCAAACCTCGCTGCGCCACCGCCCGGGAGGCCCCTCCTCAAGCCGCGTCCGGAAGGGGGCCTACGGAATGTCCTGCTGTCCCCGGGCGACGAAGACAAAACCGTCCGGATTGGGGCGGAGCTCCGCGAGGACACGGGCGACGAGCCTCACGTCCCGGAGGTCGCCGAGATCACCCGGACTCCATCATGGACGGACCCCCTTATCTCCTTCATCAAGGGGGAGGGGGACCCTCCTAATGAGACCGAGGCTAAGCGCCTCCGGGCCAAAGCCCGGGCATATCTCCTGTTGGAGGGGAGGCTCCACAAGCGGGGGGCTTCCGCCCTCCTGCGCTGCCTCCCCCGGCCAGAGGAACTCCAACTTCTCGAAGACATCCACGCGGGGAGCTGTGGTTCTCACCTAGCCCCGCGTGCCATCGCGGCTAAGGCTCTCCGACAGGGCTTCTACGGGCCCACGGTCATGCGCGACGCACGAGACCTTGTCTTCGTGTGCGAAGCATGCTAGAAGATGGCCAAGGGCTCGAACCTCCCCCCTGTAGTGCTGCAGACTATCCCCATCACTTGGCCCTTCGTGCGCTGGGGGATGGACCTCTTAGGGCCCTTCCCCCCAGCGCCCGGAGGATACAAGTATGCGGTGGTCGCGGTCGACTACTTTACAAAGTGGGTTGCGGCGGAACCCTTGGCTAGGATCACGTCTCGGGCCGTTCAGCGGTTTTTCTGGAAAAACGTCGTTTGTCGTTTTGGTGTCCCCCGGGAAATCACCGTTGGACAACGGGACCTAATTCGACTCGGCTTATTTCTGGGAATTCTGCGAAGGCCTGGGGCTTGTCATCCACTTCGCCTCAGTGGCCCATCCCCGGAGCAATGGGGCCGTCGAGAGAGTCAACGGCATGATCCTGCAGGGATTGCACCGGAGACGCGAGCAAACCGCTTCTAAGCGGGGTGCATGGGCAGAGGAGCTCCCTAGCATCCTCTGCTCCATGCGCACGACCCCGTCCGGGGCGACGGGGCGTACTCCCTTCTCCCTGGTCTACGGGGCGGAGGCAGTCCTCCCCCCAGAGATAGGCTTCCGGTCGCTGCGGGTCGAGCTCCTAGACGGAGCCACGACCGCCGCGTACCAGGCCAATGAGGCCAACCAGCAACTGGAAATCGACCTA
Organism: Pharus latifolius; assembly: GCA_019359835.1. Classification (NCBI taxonomy): domain Eukaryota; kingdom Viridiplantae; phylum Streptophyta; class Magnoliopsida; order Poales; family Poaceae; genus Pharus; species Pharus latifolius. The sequence goes on along the minus strand of CM033323.1, from coordinate 31,972,710 downwards.
GTGGAGGAGGAACGTGACTGAGCGCTCCTCCGCCACGCCATCTACGAGCGCGAGATGGCGCGCGCATACAACCAGCGCGTGCGCGAGAGAGCTTTTCGCCTTGGGGACCTTGTCCTCAAGCGCGTGACGGACCCCCAAGCCCAGGGTAAGCTCTCCCCCAAGCGGGAGGGCCCCTACAGGATCTCTGCGGTCCTGGGCTCGGGGGCCTACAAGCTCTCCAACCTTCATGAGCAGGAGCTGAAGCACACGTGGAACTTGCGTTTACTTCGCAAGTTCTATGTTTAGCCTTACGGGCCTGTCGCCTCCCCCGGAGCGATCACGCCGGAGGGGGAGGAGGGACACTGTATTTACTTTTCCCTCCCCCTTCGCGGCTTCGCAGGGGGAGGCACTATATTTCATTTCGTTATCAATACATAGATCTTTCCCTTCAACTGTCTCATTGCAGGTTCTTCTCATTACTGCCCATAACGGCGACGCCCTCCCCGCGAGGACGCCCTCCCCGCGAGGATGCCCTCCTCGTGAGGAAGTGGGCCCAGACCCAGCAAGTCCCTCCTGTAGGGCGACTTACGATCAGCCCTCGTGGACTGAGGGTGTAAGCGGCAACCCGGTCCCTAGCGGCCGCGGTAACGAGTCACTTTGGGAGACTAGTCCCCTACCCAAACACTCAGACCCGTCATCGGGCACTTCCTCCTCCGGGAGTAGACGCTCTCCCCAGCGGGACGTCTAATGGCTTTCTTGGATATCTTTTCCCCGGAGACTTCATTCCCTGCTCCCCGTTCTCACGGCGACCGGACGATTGTCTCCCGGAAGGATTTCTCTGGAATCTTCCTCAGGATTTCTGGCCCTATTCCCGGCTCCCTGTTCTCACGGTGACCGGATGATTGTCTCCCGGAGAAGTTACGGATTTCTCGGACATTTCTTTCCCGGAGACCCTATTCCCGGCCCCCCGTTTTCACGGCGACCGGACGATCGTCTCCCAGGAAGCTTGCCTCCGGAATTCTCATCAGATTTTCTTGGGTTTCTTCCACACGAGGCCTTATTCCCGGCTCCCCGTCCTCACGGCGACTGGATGATTGTCTCCTGGAAGGTCTTTTCCTTGGAAACCTCGTTTTAGAATTTTCTAACTTGAAAAAATTCTTATGCTACAGGTTATCTTCACCCCGGGGGCCTTGCTACCCCCACAGCGTGTGGAGCTACCCTCCGACCCGCTGTGGGCGGGGGGGATAAGGAACCCCCAGGTGTCGACCACACCGACCACAAGCAAACTTAGCTCATCCTTGTCAAAAGGAGTCGTCCAGACCATCCAAGAAAAAAACAAAAGAAGACTCAAAGAAGAAGCAAACACAGCTTTATTGATCGTCAAACCCGGAGGACATCTTCCCCCTCCGGTGGGCAGCGGAAACGGTACAACCCGAGCTCTAACCCGGGGGATTCTCTACATCCTAAGGCTCCTACGCCTAATAGTCCTGGAGGCCCTCCGCTAGCTCCCGGGCCAAGTCCCGGTACAATGCGCATACGCGGCGTTGAGCTTCCCAGAGCACATTCTCGGGCCAGTACTCGTAGCCCCCCGGTGGAAGAATGCGAAGCGGGGGGACCATCCGGAATCCCGGGCTCGGAGGGGACAATTCGGCGCGATGATTGTCAAAATTGTCCAAGTGCCACTCTGGATGCCACCTTAACTGGACAGGCTCCCGGACGGCGTCCCCGCTGCACTCCCCGGAGATGAGGCTTAGCAAGATTAAAGCCGCTTGGGCGTCTCCCGGGGAGCCCCTCCCTGACCTTCGCCCGGGAGTAACCTCCCGGGAACCCTGGTAACATTGCATTCAATTCAAGACTTAGAAAAATTTCTAACTCCATTGCATTTCAAAATATCTTTTTACAAGTGTCCGGGGCTTCTTCTAAGAAGCTACCGGGATCAAAATCCTAAAAAAGCAAAAGGGTCCTAACTAAGACCCGGGGGGAGGCTCATACTTTTTCATTGGCGTCCTCCCCCCGGGGGGCTTCCACCGGTGCCAGGGCCGGAGCATCCGCTGCCGGAGGCGCCGGTGCCAGGAATCTCACTCGGATGATCCGGTCGTAGAAGCCCCCGGAGAGCTGCTCCACCTCCCGGCGCGAGGGCTCGAAGAACTCGGGGAAGCTCCGGGGGATGCGGCCCCCGATCGCCCGGGCACCGACCCCCCGGTGCTCAACAAGCCCCGCCGCGGCCGCAACAACGGGGATCGCCCGGCCTCGCGCTCGGGTGTCGGTAGCCTCCGGGATGACGGGGACCTGCGCGTTGAGAAAACACACGGCCTCCGCGAGGGTCGCCGGGGGCACCTCCGAGCTGCTTCCGGAGCCTAGGCTCATGCCAAGGCTCTCGAGGGCTGAGTGGACGGAGCGGCCCGCATCCGTCACCGCCCGGATGCTCGAGCCCTCGATCTCCCGGAACGCCTCCTCCCTTGCCTTGGCCTCCTGCCGAAGGCTGCCGTTGGCGGCCTCGGAGACGTGAACCTGGGCCCGGACCCGGGCCAGCTCCTGGAGGGCTTTGTCGCGCTGCCCCTGGTAGGTCGCGGCCCTGTCCTCCGCGTCCTTAAGCAGCCGGCCGATCCGCTGCTCAAGGCCCCAGGTAATGGCCGCCGCCTACAAACTATAGAGTTAGAAAAAATTCAAGTGCAGGGCAGGAAGGAAGACGTCACTGACTCAGGTTACCTGGGCCTGGAGAGATTGAAGCCCCCGGAAACGTTCATGGAGCGTCCCCTCCGCAACGAAGGCCTGCACCTTCCGGGTCTGCAGGCCCCCCGTATAGCGGGTGACCTCCCCCACGGAAAGCAGGGGGGTCTCCCGCCCGGTGCCGGTCCCGTCACGGTCGGTGAGGGGTCCCCGGACCTGGGCGTCCGGCAGCGTGGTCGGCGTCTTCGTCGCCGAGGAGGTGGCCTCCGCGGAAGTGGCCGGGGAGCTCTCAGAAGAGGTCCCCGCCCGGGGAGGGACCATCAGCCCTTTCCCCTTCCCGGGCGGGAAGGCCCCCGGCGCCTCCACTTCTGGAGGAACCTCGGAGACCGAGGGGCTCCCCCCCTCTTCCACTGGCCACTCCATCCGTGGAGGCGAAGCCTCCGTGAACCTCACCTCCAACTTCTCCGGCTCCAAGGGGGCCGGGGGTGCTGGGAGGGCCGCTACCGAAGGCAGCGACGGGGCGTAGTTCGCTGAGTCAGACGCCGCCTCGCCCGTGGCCGGTTCCTTTCCCCGGGCCTCAGCAGGGCTCTTCGGGGGAGGGGGAGTTAGTTCCTTCCGGGCCGGCGCCCGTTCGCACCCGGTCCCGGGGGTCTCGTCCCGAGGCTTCGCCGGTGTCACCCCCGGCGTCATCGACGGGCCGGGGGCTTTTTGGACTCTGGTCTTCTTAGGTTAAGAGCCCCCGGCCGCGTCCTTCCCCCGTTTGTGAAACCCGGGGGTGGGGAGGGGCTTCCTCTCCGGCAGCTTCAGCCCGTAGGCCTCAGCCACCAAGTTCTGGGGAGGGCCCTCCCCCACGAGGCGCACGACGAGCTCGTGCTCGTCGGCGAAGTACCTCCCCATGAGGTTCTCCGCCTTCTCCCGCGCCGCCGGGTACGGCCGGACTACAAAAGGTAAAGAGTTAGTCAAAATTCCAAAAATTTGTAACTGCAATGTATCAGGTAGCCGGGACTTACATCGGGTCACCGGCTTGACCGGGGGCCGCTGCTCCGGTCCCATGCCGACCCCCGTTCTCCCGCGTGAGAAGGGGGAGATCCTCAGGAGCATCATCTCCTCGGCAGTGTCCCGCATAGAGCGGGTGCTCCGGGAGATGATCACCTTGCCGAGGAGCTCGAGCTCCTCGTCCGTCCACACCGGAGGCTTCGGCGCGGACGACCTGCTGTAAGAGGGGGCTCCGGGGCGTATGCCACCTCGTCGTCCCGGACCCGGAGGTAGAACCACCTCCGGATCCAGTCGCCCCAGTGGTCCCGGGAGGCCGCCGCCAGGTAATCGGCCACCCGGGACGGCAGCATCTGCACCATCATCGAGCCAAAGGGGGACTTGGGTCGCCCCTTCACCAGGTGGGAGCTCCTCGCCGCCGGTTCGTAGAAGTACCGGAGGGCGCGTAGGGTGGGCTTCCGCCCGGTTATCGTCTCATAGAGCCAGATGAAGAGGCCCATCCGGATGATCGCGTTCGGGGTGAGGTGGCTTAGGGCCACCTCATACTCCTTCAAAAACTCCCGGAGCAAGGGATGCACCGGGAGCTGGAGCCCTGCCTCCAGGAAGGCCTCGAAGGCCACAATCTCTCCGGGACTGGGGCGGGGGGCTCCGTCCTTCTTCACGGGGACCCGGATGTCCCCGTCCTCAACGATGCAGCGTTCGACCATGGACTCCGCGTCCTCGGCCGTGAACTTGGACGCCCAGATGAAGTCCGGAGTGACCTCCTCTGGGGGCACCTCGGTCGTCTTCGCTCGACCCTTCGGTGCCATCAGGTTTGTTTTTTCCAGTTGCTAACGTTTCAGGAGGCTACGCCTAAAGGTTCCGGACGCCTGCTACCGGGAGCTAGCTACCGGGAGAGAGCTACCGGGAGAGAGCTACCGGGAGAGAGCTACCGGGAGAGCTAAATGCGCTAATAAGATTGAGAAGTTTGGAATGAACTTCCTGGGCCCCCCAAGGCCTTGTTTATAGGGGCAAGTTGTGATCCAGATGAGCACCACGTAGTACTCCGCGGAGCAATCTGGGCCGTTGAAGTTCAAACCGTGCGCGGGAAACGAAGGGACTGGCGCGCAAACCAAGGCACCGTTTCGAATCACGAGCGCATTTATGGCTAAGCGGCAGTCATAAGCGCGCGGCACGGGAATCGAAGCGTCACGGCTCCGGTGGCTTGGGCCGGAGATTTTCCCGGTGACATGTACCATTCCCACCGGGGACTCAAGCATCGTCCCCGGGGGGCATGGGGGGCTGTTGTTGGGGGAAATCTCCGCGAGACTAAGTCCAGGTAAGTTGCGTCACATTTGCCCGGGGACGTGGCCTCCGATGCCTGCCCCGGGCGCCACCTTTTGGCTCCCGGGACCCGGCCTCCGGCGCCTGTTCCGGGCGCCGCCATTTGCCAGGGGACGTGGCCTCTGGTGCCTGCCCCGGGCGCCGCCTTTTGGCTCCTGGGACCCGGCCTCCGGCGCCGGTCCCGGGCGCCGCCATTTGCCCGGGGACGTGGCCTCCGGTGCCTGCCCCGTGCGCCGCCTTTTGTGTCGTGGTATTAAGAATACCCCGGCAGGTTTTGAAGACGATCCTAGCGGAGATTACGCAGCGCGGGTTGATCGGGTGACCGGTCCTCCCCCGCCGGACAAACACAAGAATTGACACGTGGATTTATACAGGTTCGGGTCCCGGTGGGGGCCCTAGTCCTGTCGACACGCTCCCGACCGGAGTCGACTGGGGAGGCTCTCTCCAGGGGAGAGGCTTCCGGAGCACGTCTGTGAGATTAGCTATTCCAAATAATAATGAGTTGATCCTTTACAACAGAGGGATTTTACCTTTTAGGGGGGGCGATAACGTCCGGGACCCCTCCCGGAGAGTAGGGTCCCGGGAGCCTAGAAGGCGGCGCCCGGGGCAGGCACCGGGGGCCACTGTCCCCGGACGAATGGCGGCGCCCGGGACTCGCTCGGGGGGCAAGGTCCCGGGAGCCAAAAGGCGGCGCCCGGGACATCCCCCGGAGGCACGGTCCCGGGAGCCAAAAGGCGGTGCCCGGGACATCCCCCGGAGGCACGGTCCCGGGAGCCTAAAAGGCGGCGCCCGGGACATCCCCCGGAGGCACGGTCCCGGGGGCCAAATGGCAGTGCCCGGGGCAGGCACCGAAGGCCACTGTCCCCGGGCAAAAGGCGGCGCCCGGGACTCGCCCGGGGGGCAAGGTCCCGGGAGCCAAAAAGGCGGCGCCCGGGGCAGGCACCGGGGGCCACTGTCCTCGGGCAAATGGCGGCGCCTGGGACTCGCCCGGGAGGCAAGGTCCCGGGAGCCAAAAGGCGGCGCCCGGGGCAGGCGCCGGGGGCCCTGTCCCCGGGCAAAGGGCGGCGCCCGGGACTCGCCCGGGGGGCAAGGTCCCGGGAGCCCAAAAGGCGGCGCCCGGGGCAGGCACCGGCGGCCACTGTCCCCGGGCAAATGGCGGCGCCCGGGACATGCCCGGGGCGCACGGTCCCGGGGGCCAAATGGCGGCGCCCGCGGCAGGCACCGGCGGCCACTGTCCCCGGGCAAATGGCGGCGCCCGGGACATGCCCGGGGGGCACGGTCCCGGGGGCCAAAAGGCGGCGCCCGGGGCAGGCACCGGCGGCCACTGTCCCCGGGCAAATGGCGGCGCCCGGGACATGCCCGGGGGGCACGGTCCCGGGGGCCAAATGGCGGCGCCCGGGAAATGCCTCGGAGGCACGGTCCCGGGAGCCTAAAAGGCGGCGCCCGGGGCAGGCACCGGAGGCCACTGTCCCCGGGCAATCATGAACTTACCTGGACCGCGTGGAGATTTCCCCCAACAGCAGCCCCCCATGCCCTCTGGGGACGAAGCTTGAGCCCCCGGAGGGAATGGTTACGGTACCGGGAAAATCTCCGGACGAAAACTCTGGACGAAAATCACCGGAGCCCCGGTGACGCTTCGGTTTCTGTGCCGGGCGCTTTATGGCCGCGCCGTTTTCGCAATAAATGCACGCGCGGTTCGAACCGGTGTCTCGATTTACGCGCCTGTCCCTTCGTTTCCCGCGTACGGTTTGAATTTCAGTGGTCCAGATTGCCCCGAGGGGGCCACGTGGCGCGCATCTAGATCACGGCCAGCCTCTATAAATAGGGCCGTAGGGGGCCCCGGAAGCTCATTCCAAATCTTCAACTCCAGCTTCAGCTCTCCCGGTAGCGCTCTTCCGGTAGCTTCTCCGGTAGCCTTTTCCGGTAGCGAGCGTCCGGGAGTTGTTGACTTAGCCACCTGAAAACTTAGCCACCCAAAAAGAAAGAACTGACCTAATGGCGCCCAAAGGTCGAGCGAAGACCACGGAGGTGCCCCTGGAGGAAATCCCCGTGGATTTCCTCCGGGCCTCCGAGTTCTCGGCCTTGGACGCGGAGTCCCTGGTCAAGAAGGGCGTCGTTGAAGAGGGGGACATTCGGGTCCCCCTAAAGAAGGACGGAGCCCCCCGCCCTAGGCCCGGAGAGGTCGTGGCCTTTGAGGCCTTCCTCGAGGCAGGGCTCCGGCTCCCGGTGCACCCGATGCTCCGGGAGTTCCTGAAGGAGTACGGGGTGGCGCTCAACCACCTCACCCCCAATGCCCTCGTCCGGATGGGTCTCTTCATCTGGTTGTACGAGACGGCGACCGGGCGGGAGCCCACCCTCCGCGCCTTCCGGTACTTTTATGAGCCGGCAGCGCGGAGCTCCCACCTGGTGAAGGGAGGACCGAAGTCCCCCTTCGGCTCGGTGATGGTCCAAATGCTGCCCTCCCGGGTGGCGGACTACCCGGCGGCGGCCTCCCGGGACCACTGGGGGGACTGGCTCCGGAGGTGGTTCTACCTCCGGGTCCGGGACGAGGCGGTGGTCTACGCCCCGGAGCCTCCCACCTACAGCCGGTCATCCGCACCGAAGCCGCCGGTGTGGACGGACGAGGAGTTCGAGCTCCTCGGGAAGGTGGTGCTGACGAAGAAGGCCCGCTCGATGCGGGACGCCGCGGAGGAGCTGGCGCTCCTACGGCTTTCCCTCACGCGGGGGAAGGGGGATCGGCATGGGCCCGGAGCAGCGGCCTCCGGTGAAGCCGGTGACGCGGCGTAAGTCCCCTGCATTTTTGTACTTGCAGTTTTTTTATGAGAAATTGACTAACTTTTTACCTCTTGCAGTGCGCCCGTACCCGGCGGCGAGGGACAAGGCGGAGCACCTCCTGGGGAGGTACTTCGCCGACGAACACGAGCGCATCGTGCGCCTCGTGGGGGAGGGGTCTCCCCGGAACCTGGTGGCCAAGGCCTACGGGCTCAGGCTTCCGGAGAGGAAGCCCCTTCCCACCCCCGGGTCTCATAAGCGGGGGAAGGATGCGGCCGGGGGCTCGGAGCCCAAAAGGCCCCGGGTCCAAAAGACCCCCGCCCCGACGACGACGCCGGCGACAACACCGGTGAGGGCCCGGGACGCGGCTCCCGGAGCCGAACATGCCCGGGCGGCGCCCCGGGCAGAGGCGACACCTCCGCCCCCGGAGGCCCCCGTCGAGGCCCGGGGGAAGGAGGTTGTTACCGGTGGGGCGGGGTCCGATTCCGCGGACTACGCCCCGTCGCCAGTTCCAGTGGCGCTCCTCTCGCCTCTCCCAGCGGCATTGGCGCCGGAGAGGCTGGAGGTGAGGTTCTCGGAGGCGGAGCCTCCGTGCCTCTGGCCGGTGGACGACGAGGGGGGGAGCCCCTCGGTCTACGTGGTCCCCCCGGAGCAGGTGGCCCCGAGGGCCCTTCGGCCTGGGGCGGGGAAAGGCCCGATGATCCCCCCCCGGGCGGAGAACCCCGCCCAATCTTCGTCTTCGTCTTCGTCTTCGGAGGAAACTTCGTCGACGAAGACGCCGGCGACGCCGGCCGTGCTCCCGGATTCCAAGGTCCGGGGGCCCTCTCCCGGTCGCGACGGGAGGGCCGGGCAAGATACCTCCCTACTTCCCGCGGGGGAGGTGGCCCGCTACGCGGAGGGCCTGCACAACCGGAAGGTGCAGGCCTTCGTAGCAGGAGGAACGCTCCACGAGTGTTTTGAGGGACTCGAGCTCTTAATACTTCGGCTTTTTTCCTGCACTTCAGATTTTTCTAACTCTTTATGTATTTTGTAGGTAGCAACTGTTACCTGGGGCCTTGAGCAGCGGGTCACCCGGCTGCTCAAGGAGGCGGAGAGCCGGGCCGCGGCTTGCGTGGAGCAGCGGGAGGTGGCCCTCCGGGAGCGGGACGAAGCTCTTGATGAGCTGTCCCGGGCCCGGGCCCAGGTGCACCTTTCGGAGGGCGCCTACATCCGCCTCCGAGAGGAGGCCAAGGTGAGGGAGAAGGCGCTCCGGGAGCTCGAGAGCTCCAGCGTTCGGGCGCTGTCGGACGCGGGCCGCTCCGTCCGCTCGGCCTTGGAAAGCCTTGGCGTTAGCCTGGGCTCCGGGAGCGGCCCGGAGGTGCCCCCGGCGACCCTGGCGGAGGCTGTGCGTTTTCTTAACGCACAAGTCTCCGCCATCCCGGAGGCTGCGGACGTCCGGGCACGGGGCCGGGCGATCCCCGTCGTCGCGGCCGCCGCGGGGCTCGTTGACTACCGGGGGGTCGGCGCCCGGGCGATCCGGGGCCGCCTCCCCCGGAGCTTCCCGGAGGCCTTCGAGCCAACGCGCCGGGAGATGGAGCAGCTGGCGGGGGGGGGTTCTACGACCCGATCATCTGGACGAGGTTCCCGACACCGGCGCCTCCGGCCGCGGATGCCCCTGCCCCGGCCACGGAGGAAGCTCCCCGGGGGGAGGACCCCAATGCTAAAGTATGAGCCTCCCCCGGGTCTTTAGCTAGGACCCCTTTTTATTTTTGTTAGACATTTTGATTCCGGTAGCTTCTTAGGAGAAGCCCCGGGCACTTGTACAAAAACATTTTGCAATGAAATATATTTGAAATTTTCTAAGTCTTTGCGATGAAATGTTACCAGGGTTCCCGGGGGCTTATTCCCGGGCAACGGTCCGGGAGAGGCTCTCCGGGGGACGCCCAAGCGGCTTTGATTTTGCTGAGCCTTGTCTCCGGAGAACGCGACGGGGGTACTGCCCGGGAGCCTGTCCGGTTGAGGTGGCGCCCGGAGTGGCACTTGGATAATTTTGACAACAGCCGTGCTGAATTAACTCCCCCGCGCTCGAAGGCCCAGATGATACCTCCTCTCCGGATACTTCCGCCGGCTGGGTACGAGTTTTGGCCCGAAGACGTGCTTCGGGACTCTCAGCGTCGCGTCTGGGCGCTATACTGGGACTTGGCCCGGGAGCTGAGTGAGCGCCTCCGGGAGCTTTAGGCGTAGGGGCCTTAGGCTCGTAGAAAATCCCCCGGGTTAGGACCCGGGTTGTATCATTTCCGAAACCCACCGGAGGGGGAAGATGTCCTCCGGATCTCCCAATGAATAAAGCTGCCTTTCTTTTGTTGCTTGCTTTGTCTTTTCTTCTTGGATGGTCTGGACGACTCATCTTAACAAGGATGAGCTAAGTTTCTTCGTGGGTGGTGCGGTCGACACCCGGGGGTTCCTTATCCCCCCCGCCCACAGCGGGCCGGAGAATAGCTCCGCGCGTTGTGGGGGTAACAAGGCCCCCGGGAAGGAAGACACCTGTAGCATAGGAAATTTTCTAAGTTAGAAAATTTTAAAGCGAGGTTTTCAAGGAGAAGACCTTCCGGGAGATAATCATCCGGTCGCCGTGAGAACGGGGAGCCGGGAATAAGGCCTTAAGCGGAAGGAATGTCCAAGAGAACCCGATGGGATTTCCAGAGGCGAGCTTCCTGGGAGACACTCGTCCGGTCGCCATAAGAACGGGGAGCCGGGAATAGGGTCTTCGGGGAAGGAAATGCCCGAGAAATCCGACTTCTCCGAGAGACAACCGTCCGGTCGCTGTGAGAACGGGGAGCCGGGAATAGGGTCTTCGGGGAAGGAAATGCCCGAGAAATCTGACTTCTCCGAGAGACAACCGTCCGGTCGCCGTGAGAACGGGGAGCCAGGAATAAGGTCTCCGGGAGGCATTCATCCGGTCGCCGTGAGAACGGGGAGCCGGGAATAAGGTTGCTGGGGACCAATCATCCGGTCGCCGTGAAGACGGGGAGCCGGGAATAATGTCGACTCCTGGAGGAGGAAGATAGATCCAATCAAGCCGCAAGGGGCTGATCTTCCGGTCGCCGTGAGAACGGGGAGCCGGGAATAACGTCGACTCCCGGAGGAGGAAGAAAATCCAATCAAGCCGCAAGGGGCTGATCTTCCGGTCGCCGTGAGAACGGGGAGCCGGGAATAACGTCGACTCCCGGAGGAGGAAGAAAATCCAGAAAGCCATTAGACGTCCCGCTGAGGAGAGCGTCTACTCCCGGAGGAGGAAGTGCCCGAAGACGGGTCTTGAGTGTTTGGGTAGGGGACTAATCTCCCAAAGTGACTCGTTACCGCGGCCGCTGGGGACCGGGTTGCCGCTTACACCCTCAGTCCACGAGGGCTGTTCGTAAGCCGCCCTTCAGGAGGGACTTGCTGGGGCAGGGCCCACTTCCTCACGGAGAGGGCATCCTCGCGGGGAGGGCTTCCTCACGGGGAGGGCATCTTCACGGGGAAGGCATCCTCGCGGGGAGGGCGTCCTCGCGGGGAGGGCATCACCACTAGGGGCGGTAAACAAGAACAACCTGCAGTGAGACAGTTTGAACAAAGGCTATGCATTTATTAACAAAATATACAAAGCCCCCCCCTGCGAAGCCGCGAAGGGGGAAAAAAGGGAAGCTACAGTGTCCCTCCTCCCCCTCCGGCGTGACCGCTCCGGGGGAGGGGACAGGCCCGTAAGGCTAGACGTAGAACTTGCGAAGTAAACGCAAGTTCCAGGTGTGCTTCAGCTCCTGCTCTTGAAGGTTGGAGAGCTTGTAGGCCCCCCGAGCCTAGGACAGCGGAGATCCTGTAGGGGCCCTCCCACTTGGGGGAGAGCTTACCCTGGGCTTGGGGGTCTGTGACGCGCTTGAGGACAAGGTCCCCAAGGCGGAAAGCTCTCTCGTGCACGCGCTGGTTGTATGCGCGCGACATCTCGCGCTCGTAGATGGCGTGGCGGAGGAGCGCTCGATCGCGTTCCTCCTCCACGAGGATGATTTCCAACCGCCGGTTGTCTTCGTTGGCCCGGTAGGCTGCGGTCGTAGCTCCGTTCAGGAGCTCGACCCGCAGCGATCGGAAGCCGATCTCCGGGGGGAGGACTACCTCCGCCCCGTAGACCAGGGAGAAGGGAGCACGCCCTGTGGCCCGGGACGGGGTCGTGCGCATCGAGCAGAGGATGCTAGGGAGTGCGCGAGGCGCATCCCGAGGAGCAGAGCCTCGTATTCGGCGACGTTGTTGGTTGCGGGGAACTCGAGCCGCGCGGCGTACTCAAGCTCCTTCCCCTCGGGGCTCCGGAGGACTACCCCCGCGCCAGCCCCAGCGAGACACTGCGACCCATCAAACAGCAGGGTCCAATGGTCACTGCGTCGGGGCGGCACAGGGAGATCTTCGTCCCCGGACCCAGAGGCGGGAGTCCATTCTGCGACGAAGTCGGCGAGGACCTGCGACTTGATTGCGGAGCGGCCGGTAAGGGACAGGGAGAAGGGGGCAAGCTCGGCCCCCCACTTCCCAATCCGGCCGGTGGCTTCTTTATTCCGCAGTACCTCCCCCAGGGGGAGGGACGACGGAACGGTGATGGGGTGCCCCAGGAAGTAGTGCCGGAGCTTCCGGGACGCCATGAGGAGAGCGTAGCAAATTTTCTCCATCTCCGTGTACCGAGTCTTGGCCCCTTGGAGGGCTTCACTGACGTCGTACACGGGACGTTGCTGCCCCCCTTGCTCCTTCACCAAAACCGCGTTGACGGCGACGGGGGTCGCGGCGAGGTAGAGGAGCAAGGGCTCTTCCGGAGACGGACTCACGAGCATTGGAGGGCTCGAGAGGTACTTCTTGAGGTCGTTGAAGGCTTCCTGGGCCTCGGGGGTCCAGCGGAACCCCTCGAGCCCTCGGAGGATCTTGAAGAACTGGAGGCCCCGCTCCCCCGAACGGGAGACGAAGCGGCTGAGCGCGGCCAGGCGGCCGGAGAGCCGCTGGACATCTTTGACGGAGCGCGGCGGAGGCATGTCTAGGAAGGCCCGGATCTTCTCGGGGTTTGCCTCAATGCCACGCTGGGACACGAGGAAACCCAGGAGCTTCCCCCCGCGCACCCCGAAGGCGCACTTCTCCGGGTTGAGCTTGAGCCCGAACGCGCGGAGGTTGCGGAAGGTCTCTGCGAGGTCGTCGATGTGGGAGGTTGAACGGGGACTCTTGACGACCGCGTCGTGTACGTAGACTTCGACGTTGCGGCCGACTTGATCTTTGAAGACCAGCGTCATCAGGCGCTGGAATGTGGCTCCCGCATTCTTGAGCCCGAAGGGCATGTGGCGGTAGCAGAAGGTTCCGAGGGGAGTTATGAAACTCGTCTTTTCCTCGTCCCCCTCCGCCATCCGGACTTGATGGTATCCCGAGTAGGCGTCTAGGAAGCTCATCAGCTCGCACCCCGCGGTGGAGTCAACGAGCTGGTCGATCCGCGGGAGCGGGAAGTTGTCTTTGGGGCAGGCGCGGTTAAGGTCGGTGAAGTCCACGCACATGCGCCACTTGCCACTTGATTTCTTGACGAGGACGGGGTTTGCGAGCCACTCGGGGTGAAACACTTCCCGGATGAACCCCGCCTCTCGGAGCCGGGCTATCTCCGTCTTGATGGCTTCTTGACGTTCGAAGGAGAGCTTTCTCAACTTCTGCTTGATAGGGGGGTGACCGGGGGTTACCGCGAGCTTGTGTTCAATAACCTCCCGGGCAACGCCCCGCATGTTCGAAGGCTTCCACGCAAAAACATCGGAGTTTTCGCGCAGAAAGGCTGCGAGTTGCACTGCATGGTCTTGGGGGAGCTCCGCCCCGATTTGGACAGTTTTGTCCCTGCTGCCCGGGGACAGCGAGATCTTCCGGAGGCCCCCTTCCGGACGCGGCTTGAGGAGGGGCCTCCCGGGGGACGGCGCAGCGACGTCTACGTCCGGGGGGGGGAGCCTCCCCCCCAGGCGCCTTGATCAGGTTGACGCTTCCTATTGTGGCAGCAGCTCGCTCGTACAGAGCACGGGCCATGTCTTGGTCCCCCCGGACGTTGATCACGCCATGCGGCCCGGGGATCTTCATGCACAAGTAGTTTTGATGGGTGGCAGCCCCCAGCCGGTTGATCGTAGTCCTCCCCATGATCACATTATAGGAGGAGGGGAGGTCCACTACGTCGAAGTGGACTAGCTCGGTCCGGTAGTTCTCCGGGGTGCCAAAAGTGATCGGGAGATCTACCTTGCCCATGGGGTGGATCGCCTTCCCCGGGACAAACCCTTGCAGAGGCCCTGCCGCTGGTTGCAGGAGCTTCTCATCCACCTGCATTTCCTTGAAAGTTTTGAGGAACAGGACGTCGGCGGAGCTTCCGCCGTCCACGAGGATGCGGGCCAAGTGGCAGTTGTAGATTGTCGCGGAGACGATGAGCGCGTCGTCATGGGGGAAGCGAACCCGTCGCGCGTCTTCCGCCGTAAAGGTGAGGGGGACGTCCGACCACTTGGGCGGCACGGACGCGTGTAGCACCCCCACGACCTTAACTTCTCGCGCGAACTCCTTGCGCTGGAGCTTGGAATCCCGCCCGGAGGCGGACCCCCCTACGATGACGTTGATGCGGCGCTGAGAAGTTTGAAAGGGGAGAGCGTCTGAAGGCTCCCCCTCCTGCACCTGCTGCCCCCCCGCGGGAGCGGGAAGGGCCGGAATAGCTGGCCGAGGGGGCAAGGAGGCCGGAGTCCCCCCCCTGCCCGCGCTGGTCGAGGAACGCCGCGAAGTGCTGCAGCAGCTGGTGGCAATCTCGGGTGGCGTGGGTACTGGACCCGTGGAAGCTGCACCACGGTCCTTCCCGGCTTCTCCCCGCGGGGCCTTCGCGGCCGCGCGAAGACTGTCCTCCCCCATGGCCTCTTGGCTTGGGAAAGGGGCAGTTGCCCTACGGGGGGTCGCGCGAGCCGCCTCCGCCCTCGAGGACAAAAGTGTCCCGAGGCCGTGGTTCGCTACGGCCCCCCTGCCTGGGGCGCCTGGGGGGATCCCGGACCCCCCGCTCGGCGGGGGCAGGAGCCCCCTGGGTCTTCTTCCAGATGTCGTCTTCCTCCGCGCGAGCGTACTTTTCGAGTACGTTGAAGAGCTCGTCAGCGGAGGAGGGGCAGCTTCGAGAGAGTCTTCGGTGGAGTTCCCCCGGGAGGATCCCGCTTTTGCAGGCTTCTATCACTGTGGAGTCCGGGACGTGGGCCACTTTGCTTTTTTATGAGAAATTACGTACGTTGCATTGGACGCTCTCGTCCCCTCCCGCCGCGGAGATGGCTGTGGAGTAGATCTGCACGAACTCGTAAGGGTCCGCCTCGCCATTATAATGTTCGATGTGCGGGGGACGGTAGGGCCACGGCCATCGGATGCTGCGGAGTCTCCGACACAGAGGCTGGTTCGCCCCCTGCACTTCCCGGGGGGAGCCCCAGTCACTGTCTTCTTTAACCGGGGACGCCCCCTCGTTATCTGAGTCAGGTAGCGGCCCAAGAGGGCCGCCAGAGTGGTGCTGATGACGCTTCTCTTCCGGGCCGGGACTGATTTCCCGGACGTCCGGGCTTCCCTCCGGGGAGGATGGTTCTTCGGCTGGTCTCTTCCCCCGACCGGTGCGAGAGCGAGGCTCCCTGCGACAACGGCCGGGGGGAAGCTCTTCCCCGCGGCTGGGAGAATGCATTCGCTCGACCTCCCCCAGGGAGAAGCGGACCTGCTTCACCGGGGGAGGGAGCTCCTGCACTGTAGCAGCCGGCCCGGAAGCTACCGGGGCCCGCTGGGGGGAGCCCCCTGCGACGGCCCCCGGGACCGGAAAGGGGGGAGCCCCTGTACCATCCGAAACCGGGGAGGGGGCGCCCGGAGTGGCGTTTGGATCCGAAGAGAGGGCCCCTGCGGCAACGACCGGGACCGGAAAGGGGGAAGCCCCTGCGACATCCGGAACCAGTGGGGGGTGAGCCCCCTCGGCGACGTCCGGGGTTGGGGAGCCAATGCGGGGGGAAATTCGCTGAGGCACGGGAGCTGCTCTGTCGACCGGCCCCGGTGCGGTAAACGCAACGCGAGGGGCGGGACTGGCTCCCGGCGTAGGAATAACCCCCGGCATGAAATGACCCCCCAGCCCCGGAAGCGGGCCGGGGACGGGGTACCCCCCCTGGTGCCACGAAGGGCCCTGGCATGAAATAGCCTCCCGGCACCGGGACAGGCCCGGGTGCCGAGAAGTGTCCGGAAGTATATCCCGCGGGGGGAGGGAACCCCCCGGCGGGATCATACGGGGTAGACAGCCCCCGGAGACCGGAGGGGCCGCCGGGTATCCCATAAACGGAGGCATGATCCCCGGATACGGGTGCGACGAAAATGTGGGGGCCGAGGGCCGCGCCAACACGCTAAGGAGCTCGTCCATAGAGCGCTGGGCGCGGAGCTGGCCCTCCACGAGAGCCTCCAGCAGGGCATCCCGGGGAGCCGGGGGAGCCGTCGGGGGGAAACTCGTCCCGGCCGAGGTCCCCGCGGCCGCCGGGAGCGACCCGGAGGTGGAGGCACCTAGATTGAGGGGAAAGGTGGGAGGCGGTACCTGGGAATGGTCGCCTCCGGACGGAAGCGCCGGAACAGCAGTGTCCCGGACGGGCGGCGCCAGGTCACCGGGACCGGCGTCACCGGGAAGGGCGCGGGCCCTTGTTCTCGGAGGAGCCATGGCGATTCGTCACGGGTCCCCACGGATGGCGCCAACTGTCGTGGTATTAAGAATACCCCGGCAGGTTTTGAAGACGATCCTAGCGGAGATTATGCAGCGCGGGTTGATCGGGTGACCGGTCCTCCCCCGCAGGACAAACACAAGATTGACACGTGGATTTATACAGGTTCGGGTCCCGGTGGGGGCCCTAGTCCTGTCGACACGCTCCCGACCGGAGTCGGCTGGGGAGGCTCTCTCCGGGGGAGAGGCTTCCGGAGCATGTCTGTGAGATTAGCTATTCCAAATAATAATGAGTTGATCCTTTACAACAGAGGGGTACAAGGGCTATTTATAGCCTCAAAAAGAAGCAAAAAGCCTAAACTACCCCAGAAGCCACCGTCGGATTGAAGGGTAGGACCGTCCTTCTCCCGGTCAAACGTCTTGGATGCTTGACAGGTGGTCGCTGATTCCCGAGGCGTCCCTCGCGTGACCTGCACGTGACAAACAAACAGGGATTTTACCTTTTAGGGGGGGCGATGACGTCCGGGACCCCTCCCGGAGAGTAGGGTCCCGGGAGCCTAGAAGGCGGCGCCCGGGGCAGGCACCGGGGGCCACTGTCCCCGGACGAATGGCGGCGCCCGGGACTCGCTCGGGGGGCAAGGTCCCGGGAGCCAAAAGGCGGCGCCCGGGACATCCCCCGGAGGCACGGTCCCGGGAGCCTAAAAGGCGGCGCCCGGGACATCCCCCGGAGGCACGGTCCCGGGGGCCAAATGGCAGCGCCCGGGGCAGGCACCGAAGGCCACTGTCCCCGGGCAAAAGGCGGCGCCCGGGACTCGCCCGGGGGGCAAGGTCCCGGGAGCCAAAAAGGCGGCGCCCGGGGCAGGCACCGGGGGCCACTGTCCCTGGGGAAATGGCGGCGCCCGGGACTCGCCTGGGGGGCAAGGTCCCGGGAGCCAAAAGGCGGCACCCGGGGCAGGCACCGGGGGCCACTGTCCCCGGGCAAAGGGCGGCGCCCGGGACTCTCCCGGGGGGCAAGGTCCCAGGAGCCCAAACGGCGGCGCCCGGGGCAGGCACCGGTGGCCACTGTCCCTGGGCAAATGGCGGCGCCCGGGACATGCCCGGGGGGCACGGTCCCGGGGGCCAAATGGCGGCGCCCGGGGTAGGCACCGGCGGCCACTGTCCCCAGGCAAATGGCGGCGCCCGGGACATGCCCGGGGGGCACGGTCCCGGGGGCCAAATGGCGGCGCCCGGGGCAGGCAACGGCGGCCACTGTCCCCGGGCAAATGGCGGCGCCCGGGACATGCCCCGGAGGCACGGTCCCGGGAGCCTAAAAGGCGGCGCCCGGGGCAGGCACCGGAGGCCACTGTCCCTGGGCAATCATGAACTTACCTGGACCGCGTGGAGATTTCCCCCAACATTTTGGCTCCCGGGACCCGGCCTCCGGCGCCGGTCCCGGGCGCCGCCATTTGCCCGGGGACGTGGCCTCCGGTGCCTGCCCCGGGCGCCGCCTTTTGGCTCCCGGGACCCGGCCTCCGGCGCCGGTCCCGGGCGCCGCCATTTGCCGGGGGACGTGGCCTCCGGTGTCTGCCTCGGGCGCCGCCTTTTGGCTCCTGGGACCCGGGCGCCGCCATTTGCCCGGGGACGTGGCCTCCGGTGCCTGCCCCGGGCGCTGCCTGTTGGCTCCCGGGACCCGGCCTCCGGCGTCGGTCCCGGGCGCCGCCATTTGCCAGGGGACGTGGCCTCTGGTGCCTGCCCCGGGCGCCGCCTTTTGGCTCCCGGGACCCAGCCTCCGGCATTGGTCCCGGGAGCCACCATTTGCCCGGGGACGTGGCCTCCGGTGTCTGCCCCGGGCAAAGCCTTTTGGCTCCTGGGACCCGGCCTCCGGCGTCGGTCCCGGGCGCCGCCATTTGCCCGGGGACGTGGCCTCCGGTGCCAGCCCCGGGTGCCGCCATTTGCCCGGGGACGTGGCCTCCGGTGCCTGCCCCGGGCGCCGCCATTTGCCCGGGGGCGTGGCCTCCGGTGCCTGCCCTGGGCGCCACCTTTTGGCTCCCGGTACCCGGCCTCTGACGCTGGTCCCGGGCACCGCCATTTGCCCGTGGACGTGGCCTCCGGTGCCCGCCCCAGGCGCTGTAATTTGCCCGGGGACGTGGCCTCCGGGGCCTGCCCCGGGCGCCGCCTTTTGGCTCCCGGGACCTGGCCTCCGGCGCCGCCTTTTGGCTCCTGGGACCTGGCCTCCGGCGCCGGTCCCGGGAGCCGCCTTTGGCCCGGGGACCTGGCCTCCGGCACATGTCCCGGGCCTCATCGCCCTTCTAAAGGTAAAGTCTCGAGTTGTTGATCACGTGCAGGTCACGCGAGGAGCGCCTCGGGAATCAGCGACCACCTGTCAAGCATCCAAGGCGTTTGACCGGGAGAAGGACGTTGCTACCCCTCAATCTGACGGTGGCTTCTGGGGTAGATAGGTCTTTTTGCTTCTTTTTGGGGCTATAAATAGCCCTTGTACCCCTCAGTTGTAAGCAAGTGATTTCATTATTGGAATAGCCAAAACTCTCAGGTGTGCTCTGGAAGCCTCTCCCCCGAGAGAGCCTCCCCAGCCGGCTCCGGTCGGGAGCACGCCGACAGGACTAGGGCCCCCACCGGGACCCGAACCTGTATAAATCCTCGTGTCAATTCTTGTGTTTTCCCGGCGGGGGAAGACCGGTCACCCGGTCAGCCCGCGTCGCGTTTTCTTCGCTAGGATCGTTCACAAAACCTGCCGGGGTATTCGCAATACCACGACAGCACGTAGCTAAACAAATCTAACAAAACCCAAATCTAAACAGTGACGACTGCTGAGTATATGAAGAGGCAGCATGGCTAGGGTTTCCCACGCCCTACTAGGAAATACGTGGGCCAAAGGCCCAAAACAAAGTGACGCAGCACCGACTTGGCCCAATTAGAATCTGGTCAAAATTGTTTTGTTAATTTCTGACTATCCAGAAGGAATTTGGACGTGGGACCAGATCCGTTGGAAAGATCTCATCGTGGGCTTCTCCGTGGACTATAAGAACGTCTCAATCGGACTTTGTATGAGGGAGTTATGGTCATTTGAAGGTAGGCTGCTCCTGGATGGTCGAACCGGACTCTAACTCGAATCCGTCTTGGACTCCAACTCGACTTGGTTATCATCACATGTCTCCTCCACTTGATATTCTTCTCTTTGTGGTGCTGCCATCATCTCTATTCTTCATTCCTATGCTCCATAGCTTGTCTCGTGTATCCATGCTTGGTCCATCATTCCTGAGTATCAAGTAACAACTTGATTTAGGCAGTATCAAATCCTTAGCAAAATTAATATTATCCCCTAGGAATGAAAGTACCTGATAATTCAGTTGACGAGCACGAGCTCTAGTGAGTGGTCCTTGTATTGTTGGAGGAGTGGCAGCAGGTGTTGGTGTAGTGGGTGTAACAGTGGTGGAGATGTCCTCATCATATCCTAATCGTTGACAGCTGGTGCCGACCGTGGGGAAGACAAGACATTTTCTTCTTCATTAAAGTTAGCTGTGTCTATGGATTCTGTGCCTTGTGCATAGACTCTGAGAACGACTTCGATCTCGCCGACTACGTCGATGTCATGGATGAAGATGTCGTTCCCATGGAAGAGATCAATGCCACTCTTAAGCCCAGTGCCAAGGAGAATTCTTTTCCTGTTTTGGTCACAACTATCGACCAAGAACTTGAGAAAGCAGTTCATTCACATTCTGTGAGTCTTGCCACATTCGAAGGTGAGTACGTACCACAACCCATTGTCTTAACCAATGAGAATCCCGATGATTCCATATCAGATCTGGCTGATCCCAGTGATCACCGATCGTTGTGTTTGGAAGAATCTGCTCTAGATAATTTGAATTCCCTCTTTGACTTTGAGTGTGACTCAGATAAAGAGGAGATGTTCCCCTCGTTTGCGGTCTTGGCTCCACAGGAAGTCACTGGACTTTCTGAGGAGACCCCTTAGCAACGGCTTGCTAGGGAAGAAGAAGACCGCAAACAGTTGGAAGATGAAGCTTGCGTGCGCCGAGAGGATGAGGTTCGCAAGACCACAGAGGAAACTATGCGCCTTGTGCAACTTCGCCATGACGCCATGAACTTTGGCCCCGGAACGTCTCGCCAACAACCTCTTGGTGGACAAAGGCGCGACCAATCGCCGCTTACAGATCAAGAGTGTTCCCCGGTAGCTGAGGTGATAATGGAAAAGACTCCTCTGGCTCCTAGAAGAAGCACACAAGAGTGCATTCGCATGATCGTGGAAGTGCTTCATAACCCTCCTACCGGTTTTGCAAATGACGACGGGGTACCATTTGCAAGAGTTCTTGCAGAAAATCTCGACGAAATTGCATCAGATGCAACTCCAACTGCCTTGTCGCAATCAGTAACCAACTCTCAGGGAGGAGATAGTACTTATCATAGCCAGAGAAGATGTAACCGTGTTCGAGTCACGCCGACTCGTCATGATCATTGATAAGTGCTAACTTGGTAGCATTTCTACCCTAGATTTAGTAGTGAAAACGTGTAAAATCATACTTAAAACTCCTTTGATGCAACATTTTATGCATAAAATTTGATTATTTTTACAAATTGCTTTCATGATTGTGTTCATCATGTTTCAGGGATCAAACCCATCAATTTGAGAAAATTTCGACCACATTTGAGCCCCATACGACCAAGAAATCAAACTAGATAAGCAAAAAGGCCTGGTCGAGTACTCCACGATCAACACTCCTGGTCAAACTCGTTTTGGCGGGTAAAATCCTTATCTGTACACGGCTGGGCAAAAAAAGTGACCTGTTCAAACAAGTCACGACAAAAATGAGTGGTACTCAAGGACTTCTACTCAAAAAAGAATCCTAGTCGAATACAATGTGACCGAAAAGGGTCCTGCTCGGTTTTGATTATGACACATGTTTGGTCGCGATTGCACCACGTGTCCTGGTCGTGTTTGATTAGATTTCCTCGACTTTTACTAGTCGATTTTGGTCGGATTTGATTGGAACTGGTCGAATTTGGTTGGTTTTAACTAGAACTAGTTGGTTTTGGTTGGTTTTAGCCAGGTTTGATCAGAATTAGTCGAATCTGGTTGGTTTTGACTTAGATTTATCCGTTCTCGTATCGTTTGAAGCTAGACTTCGTCGCCTGCTTGTCAAGGAGTTATTTTTGGGCACTATAAATAGTGAAGATTTTGGCTCAATTAAACATGCTTTTCTTTACGATTAGTAGTAGTTTTTAGCTATTTTTTAGTTTAGTTTTAATTTAGTAGAGCCCCCTTCTCTATTTTTCTTGCTTTTGTAAGCCAGCAAGGACAGCAACTTCAATTTTCAAGCAATCAAGTGATTCTCTGACCGTTGTACCAGCGACTGTACTGGCAACTTAATCTGTCTTGGAAAACAATTGAAATTAACTTATAATCCTCGGACCTTGTGATGAAGAATATGGGTCCCGATCTTTCAATGAGAGGGATGCTTTCGATTTGGTGGAAGTGACTTTGACGATCTGACTACACAGTACGACGACGATGCGCCTTAGCAATCGCTAAACCAACTCCGAAGGGTTATTGATCTTGCCGTGGGCACGATCAACCTGAATATGAGGTTCAATTCCTGCGAGCAACCGAAGAACAAGCAAGAATGATAGATAGTAAAAGCAATCTGAATTGCAAATATGAATGAAACTCACGATAAATTTGAGGTTGTGTAACTTGTAGTTGTTGGTCTAGGCGACACAAGAATACAAGGATGAAGTTTCACACATGGGGAAAACTAATCTAAACAAAACCTAAGGAAGAACGGGAAGGGTGACGGCCATATATAACAGGGGTGGTGGCCAAGGAGGTGGACGTGAAATCCTGGGGGTACACGGGCCTTGGGCCCAAAGTGGAGGTGGCACAGCACCCGACAGAATCTGTCCACGAATTGTTTTATTGATTGCGGGTGATCCAGATGGAAAGGTGGCGTCGTGGGCCTCTCCGTAAAGTGCTCATTCACCCCAAACGGACTCTGTACGTGGCCTGGGCATCTGTTTGAAGTTGGACTGCTACTGGATGGCCGAGCTGGACTCGCGGACGAGTTGGGCTTGATCTTGGGCTGGGCTTGATGCGTCGTGGGTTGTTCCACCTTTGATGTAGCTCGCTGATCCTCCAGTGTGGGCATAGTGAATGGTTCAGCACATGGATTCATGCCGACTCGCCGTTCTCCTTGATCTTCTCGTGGTGGCGAGGAAGTAGTGGAAGGAGTGGATGGAGCCTTGTTCATATCCGAGCTAGTGATGTCCTCATCGCCTTGGATAGAATTACGCCGGATGGTTATGGAATTCTCGAAACCCTAGATTCTCATTCCAACTTACAAACCCTATATTGATATCTATAGTAACAGAAAACGCTCAACTTGTTTAGACTTAATCAGTGATCCATTAAACTAGAAAGACGAATACGCTTGTTCCTCGTGGAATTGACTCTCAGGTGCTCAACGTCCAACCGTCCACTTGCGGTTTATTACTTTACACATCGCACTCAACCATTTCGGGTGCGAACAAGTTTTTTGGCGCCGTTGCTGGGGAACAATGGTAATTCATCTTGTTAGATTAATTTTAGCTGATATAAGTCAGTCTCACTTCTCAATCTTGCTTCTATTTTTCTTTCCTTTTTTTCTTTTCTTTGCACCACTAACCTTTCAGGGAAGTAGTGCAAAGTTGGATAGCTTGGACAAACCTGTCGAAACTGCGCGCCAACTTCGGTACGAGGCAAGGAAGATCAGAGGAAAAATCGCAAACTTTTGAAGACATCAAAAAACAACCAACAATGGAGGATCAAAAGAGACTCAAGGATTATGCAATCCCGCTCAGCATGGGGTTGCAACCAAGTATTATTGGACCACCGATTGAATCAAATAATTTTGAGATAAAATCTGTATTTTTAAATTTGGTTCAACAAAATCAGTTTAGCGGTCTTCCCGCGGAAGATCCATCATTATATCTACATATGTTTCTTGAGTATTGTGATACTTTCAAGATTCATGGAGTAACATAGGATGCATTTCATTTGAGGCTCTTTCCTTTCCGGCTTCGCGAAAAGGCGAGGGCATGGCTATACACTCTTCCTCCTGTGTCAATCACTACTTGGGACGAACTCTCATGAGCTTTTCTTGGTAAGTTTTTCCTTCTTGCTAAAACTGTTCATATTCGCAACCAAATTGCATCTTTTTCATAGCAAGTAGGTGAATCACTTTACGATTCTTGGGAACAATACAAGGACTTGTTGATCAAATGTCCACATCACGGACTAGAGAAGTGGCTTGTAGTTCAAATGTTTTATAGAAAATTGCACTACAATATGCGGATGGCCTTAGACACCGCAGCTGGCGGCGCACTAATGAACAAAAGTGTAGACGAAGCATACGACCTCATCGAAAGTATTACTCAAAACTACACTCGATGGGGAACCGAACAAGCTGCTCAACAAACTCCGACCAACAACATGGATGTAAGTGTAATGTCGCAACTAGCTGAACAGGTAGCACTTCTAACAGATAAATTGTCTATTCTTAGAACATCTGCTACTTAATCTGTTAATGTGATTATACCTATATGTGAACTGTGTGGTATACAAGGCCACTATGGCCATGAATGCCAATTTAACCCATCCATGGAGCAGGCAAACACTTTTCAGGGTATGCAACAACAGCAAGGTAATACTTTTCCTAACTCATATAACTCTAGATGGCGCAACAATCAAAATTTTGTATGGTCAGGGCAAAATCAGCAACCTCAACGCCAACAACCAAATTTTGGACAGCACCAACTATATCATCAAGCTCAAAGGCCACTGTTCCAACCACAAAATCAACAACCTTATCGACCGCCAAACCAACACCTGAGCAGTCGAACATGGAGTGCATGCTAGAGAACTTCCTAGAAAAAGAGAAAACGTCCATGAGCCAAAAGATAGACTCCATATCAACTCACGTCCGCAAGCTCAAGACTCAAATCGCATGATTGGCGAATCCTGCACCAAAAAAGATAACACTCTTCCTTCTCAACCTATCAATCCTCGCAATTCTGAACAATTAATTACATAGCTTGTTCTAATCCTCTTGTTTCTAATGCATTGATCTTAAGGAGTGGAACAAAGCTACCAGAACGAACACCACCAACCGAACCTGCGCCGGCAAGCGAAATAGAGGAAGTACCATTACCATCGGCAAAGGACGATGACAAGGAAGCCGAACCAAAAGAAAAGGAAAGTGGAGAAAATCAGGTAACACATATTTATAATCCAACTCCACCTTTTCCGGGAAGGTACATAAAAGCAAAACTCGATAAGCAATTTGAAAAGTTTGTGGAAATATTTGAAAAGCTTAATGTGACTATGCCTTTTACTGATTTAGTAACTCAAATGTCTTCTTATGGAAAATTCTTCAAAGACATTCTTACTAAAAAGAGGGATTTGAGTGAATTTCAAATTGTTGCTTTGACCGAGAATTGTAGTGCTTTAATTCAAAAAAGGATGCCGGCAAAGCTACAGGATCAAGGGAGCTTCTCCATCCCTTACAACATGATCTGGGAGGATCTTCAGGTCATGGTCAGAAAAGGCTCCGCGACCATAACCAAGTTCGGGAAGGTTTCACGACTATGGATTGGTTTGCGACCATGAAAAGGAATTTGTTCTCTGTTCGGAATTGTAATCCGATCCGAATAGATATAACTAAGCTTATCTGTTTAGGGTTAGTTAGTTATATGAGTCTAATACATTTTAGGTTCTTGAGTTTGATACTTACTCATACGATTGGACTATAAATATCTTGTAATAGGTCTAGTTTAGATCATCAAATATTATTACAGCCTTGGATCATATATCTAGCTTATAGTTCCTTCGACATAGGCAAGTGTGTCATAACGTTCAATGTGTAAAGCCCTCCTTGAAATAAAGAGTTGTGTAATTATTTTGAGTTGTGTTTTTGATCAATCTTTGGGTTTTGGTATTTTCGAGTAAGATCCCTTTATTCTGCATATTAGCATCTGGGTGAGCCTAGTGCAAAAACCAAGGTTAGGTCTCAAACGGATCAAGTTGGTATCAGAGAGACTTTTCTGTCCTATGGATGGTGAAGACTCGCTAGGGTTACAAAATTTTTGGTGAAACATCAGGCGATCAATCGACGGTTCCTACAGCCGCGTCTCCGACAATGTCTGATGATACTTACATTCAAGCTAACCTAGCCGAACAAGTGGCTAAACTCTCCATCGACATGGAAACTGTGCTTGCTTGGATTAAGCAGCATGCCATGATTGTACCTCCTGAAGCAGGGAAGGTTATGGGTGTGAAGATTGGTGAAGGCTTTCGTAGGGCAGACGAAGATGAAGACGAAGGCGACCATAAGACTGACGACCTCGCGAACATCTCCTTAGTTGTCGGATCTTTTAAGGTCGATGCTAAGATTGATAAACCCATATATGATGGGGTGATCAATGCCGAGAAACTGGATTCTTGGATCAACTAGCTTGAGACCTACTTTGACCTGAAAGGGTTCAGTAGCGCTCAAAAGGTGAAGTTCGCACCTTTGAAGATGAAGGACCACGTCAAGACTTGGTGGAAAGCACTTGTCGCCAGTGGTGAAGCTGACGACTTTGCGTGGGGTCAATTCAAACGACTACTGTGACAAGAATTTTATCCGATGGGTTACCTCGAGGAGAGATGGGAATGTTGGCATAGATTGTATCAACGGCGCGACCAAACCGTCCAAGACTATACTACGGAGTTCCGAAGACAAACAATGGTCATCGGTATATCGCTATCCGATCCTCAAGTATTTCGGAAATACACATCTGGACTTCAGAAATCAATCAGTACTGAGTTAAGTATGTTCGGCGTTCAAGACATCGCGACCACGAGCACAACTGCTGTGGTGATCGAGAAGAACAAATCCCGCAGCGACAAAGGCACGAAGGACAGTGCGACCTCGACAAAAAGAAAACTGAGTCTGAAGAAGAATGCTTTGAAACCGGGCACGGGTACTTTTTGCGACCATTGTCAAGTCGCGGGACATACCAAGGACAAATGCTACAAACTTCATCCTGAATTTCGACCAAAGAAAAACGGAACAGGGAAAAGAACAGCCACGGCTACTGCGACTTCACCTGACGAAGAAGTTGTCCGAGTGAATTCGGTTGATGAGGCGGATATGACCTTGTCTCTGATGGCAATGCCGAAGGAGAAGGGTTTGGATCCACCAAGCGACCATCACCCAACAGAGGACTTGTTCACTATCAACATCCAGGTGAAGCACGAAGTGGTCGCAGCAATATTTGATCCCGGAAGTTACAAGAATCTGGTCTCCGCTGGACTGGTTCGGTGACTTGGTTTGAAGACAACAACACACCCACGACCATATCCGCTGGGTTGGTTTACATCCGACGTGAACCAACAGATTACGAGTCAGTGTGTATTGAAGTTTGTGATCTCTGCACGATATATCGATGAGGTGCAATATGATGTTGTTCCTATCGATATCTGTAAGGTGATCTTTGGGAGTCTGTATCTGTAACATCCCAATTTTTGCTACCTCTTTACCTTGCCAATCAGTATATCTTCATTGGATTCTCGAATGTCTCAACCCCATTTTTGATCTCTTATCTCAGAATCATGATCTTAGGTATGCCACTACCTTAACTTAGAAAGTTGGCAGCTAAACTCCACCTTTCAAACCATTTTCGCATTTTAGTTCAAAAGTATTTCAGATTAATCTTTTCAGATTTTCTCAGAAGCTTGAAAAGGCTAAAAGCCACAAATCAGCTCCAAACCTTGATCTAATTCAGGGAATGTTTCCCAATCGCTATTCTGAACAAAATCCTCTTCAGTCAAGATCTCAAAATCTCATCCTAAACTTCAGTTTTCAGCCTCGCCAAAATTCAAACCCTAATTACCCTGTTTACCCTAATTACTCTATTTTGGACTTTTGTCAAAACCACCAGATCTTATCAGATCTTACCATTTTTCTTGCTAGATGAGTCGAAGTGATTTAGTAACACTCATTTGCGAGATCAGATCTCAAGTCCGAAGCCAGCCACCGCGTCGCTCTGCTCTAGCCAGATATGGCGCAATCTTGTCCTTTGGCAGAGTCACTGCCGCGTCCCAACGCCGTGCACGCCGTCTCGATTCTGCTCTGGCGCCAGTCAAGCGTATCCCGTTTTGATTTGCTTCAACTCTCGAGAGCCCCAGCCACTGCCTATATAAGCCCTCCCCCTCGCCCAGAGTTTCTTCACACCACTCCAGCAGCCATAAAGCTTCAGCGCTCGCATTTTCCCTTCGTCTCCGGCGAGCAGTTCCTGGAGCTCACGGCGCCAGGTTCACCCGCTGCTTCCCTCTTCTGTTCGAACTCACCAGTAAGCTTCCCTTATCCCCCTCTTTGTATCTTATTGCTTAATTGGACCCCGGCGAACCCTAGCGCCGGCGATCACCGGAAATGGCAAAAGCCCCTGTTCTGGCAACGCCGTGTGTTTTAGCCCAAATTGGCCTTCGTGCTAGTAGGATAAATTGATCAGCACCTCGCCCTTAGCAGGCCTGTAAACTTGGATTTTGAAATTAGCCTCAATCGAAAGCTTTCCCCTTTTTGTGCGCCACCAGTGACCGGGCTCACGTCGCCAGGCCACACCGGCGACCCTCTGCTCAAATTGGCCGTGTTCGTAGCTTCCCCTTGTCCCCTTCTCACTCTCCAAGCAAGGAATCGAGTTCATTTGCGCTGTAGCCAAAACCCCCAAATCCAGCGCCTTCTTTACCAGTGCCGACTGCCGGAATTTGTCCCCGGCCGATCTAGCAAATGCCACTTTGTCACTTAGTTAGGTCTCAGCCCCCTGAGCATTTCATTCCACTAGCCCGATCTCTGAATCTGCCCAGATCGTGAGTTATGCTCTTGCCAAGTTCTTGTCTAGAACTATACCTGTGCCATGTCGCCGCCGTAGTTCATCATCGCCGTTCGTCGTCGTCCGGCCGCGTCAACCCCTGAAACCACACCAATGTGTTCTTGGCATCCACGCCTACCTCCTAGACATAGTTGGCGAAGTATTTGAAGACCAGAACCAAATTTTACCCTCTGCCCTAGTTTTTGACAGTGTCAGTGTAGTGTCAGTGCATGTCAGTCTCTGGCATTAGCCTTGTTTGACCCTTTCTATTTGAGCAATTGAAATTCCAGTTTGTCCACTAAGCTCCTGGAGCCATGTTCTACAATTTTCTCTACTATCACATCTCCAGAAAACCCACCTAGAGCCAACCTAAGGCTATGCCTAGCCATGAACCAAATATCGACCCTTCGACGTTCAACCTCTTTGAACCTATCTCTTCGAGCAACGCTCGAGTAGCCTTGTCCAAAGTATCTCCCCTGCATGCATGTTATATTTTATTTATTATTTCCTATAAAAGTTATTTTCTGTATGTTTCCGTGGTGCGATGTGTTGAATTGCCTCGTTGTTGTGTGCGCGAATAGAACAAGGAGCAGAAGAGTCAACAGAAGACTTCGAAGGATCGTCTGAGCAACTAGACCCCTCACTGCAAGGCAAGTCTCAAACCCTTGATTATGTCTAGCCTAATATTTTGAAATGAAGTATATTAGCTGTTTTCAAATATATGCATGCCTTATATTCAAATGAGAATTATGTTCAAATAAAGTGATTAGATATGACCTAAATGATTGTGAAGCTCCTTTTGTGATTGAATATCCATGCACCCTTGTCACCCCAGAATATCATGCTTAGGCTATGCTTATACTCAAGATTATATGTTAAATGCTAAATGGTCACAAGTGAGAAAAGTATATTCAAAACCCCTTTTTGTGAAAGAAAATGTGATTGAAATCGATAGTGAGGATGGTTTGATTGGTTGGTGCTGTGTGCGCACTGGGAATGTGAAAGACTCCTCACTAAAGATTCATAAGGATGAGAACCTTGTGTTGTACTTCTATGCGGCATGAAAAATGTACCAACCACTTGCCCGGTATGGGACGGGCGCAACATAGTAGCTTTCTCAGTATTAGCTTTTCCCTGCAATGGTTGTTGGTCCGGTTTCTCGAGAGGAAACTGGTGGGCCACAGAGGGCCATGAGTGATGTGAGATCAGAAAAATAAAGAGAGGATAAGGTGTAAGAAGGAAGACGCCTTACGCCTAGATTAAGTCGTGCGCGACTGTAATCAAGAGAGGCTATGTGTCTTGTGAGACACTAGACCAAGGCTAGGAAGAATTGGCTGTGGGGAGTACCCACAATGGTAATGAGGACTGGAATGTCTATTTACCGGGTAGGGAATTGTTAATGCTAGGATTGTAAACTGTTGTGTGATCTCGGCCTTGTCACATGCGTAAAAGTCGCATGGAGAGGTACCGACTTGAAAGCTGAGTGATCGGTGGATTAAGATAGTACACCTTTGCAAAGTTATAAAAAGTATCAGATACTCTAAGCTCCCAGGTCATGGAGTCTGCGCGCGGTGGATTCTATCCACATCGATGCAGCACAAGTAGCTTTTGGGAAAAAAATTGAGTAAAGTGGTAACTCATGGAAGACCGCCACACATAACATCTTCTAAAAATATAGTTTAGGATTTTAAAAGCCTCGCTTTTGAAAGAAAAAACTTTTTCTTCAAAATTAAGAGTGAAAATCTAATCTATGAGCCAAAGAGCCATCCTTTGAAAATTTCCCCCTCATCTATATATCTGCATTCTTATTTGGGACTTGTTGAGCACCATGTGGACAATGTGCTCACCCTTGCTTTTGCAAACAAAAATTTAGAAGAAGGATTCATTGATCCCGAGTCCTACGGTCTTGAACCCAACATGGAGGAAGAAGAAACCGCTCCAGAAGATCCAGCTTATTAGAGGGCCACTTACCAAGTTGAGTCCGATGTGGAGGAAGCCCATGCAACGCCGCTGCAGTTGAAGATGAAGATCGTTGAAGTTCTTTTGCTTGTTGTTGTTGTCTTATTCAGTGCCGACCTTTGTGTCGAAGAAAACTCCTTAATTTTGTATCAACACTAAATTGCGTCATTTTGACGCTATGTTATTGTAATGATGGTCCTTGTGATCAGCACTTGTTTTAATTACTTGCATTTTTATATAATGCATCTTGTTATTGTGGGCTTGCAATGTACTGTTCTGAGTGCAACCCACCTAGGTGGTTGCCACCGGATTCCTCAAATGAGGGTCCCACAGAAGTTGGTATCAGAGCAAAGGCTCGACTGTAGGTCGTGACCCTTAAATAGACCTTGGCGTCCCTAGAAAATAAAAGATCGCTAGTTCTTTGACAAAGTTTGTTTGCGAAAACCTATTTTGTTTAAGGAAAAATGTTATTTTTTGATTATTTGAAAAAGGTTTTAGACTTCATTTTGAACTCATAGGTGCCTTTCGTTCTGTCTTCCAGATGGCTTCTGGCAGGAGATACGTTCATGGTGATGAGCTTGGATCGTGGGCGCTACTCCTGTGGATGATGCTGCAGTTCCTTGGAGCGCGGGATAGTCAGAGGCCAGTGTATTGCGTTTGGCAAGATGAGGTCAATGGACGACCCATCGGCTGTCGAGCTTCAGTGATCGTCTATGAGATTCCCGAGCATGGGAGAGGCTCAGTGAGACGTCAGGTCCGCAGAGAAGAAGAAGAAGATGCCATCTTAGACACTGCCTGTCGTGCCGTAGGTACCATCCGGCAATTATACAGTGACTACCTTTCAGATTCCCCATATCGCTTCGTGCCTTATCAGGTTCCCAGATCGGAGTACCGAGTTATTCTTCCATCCAACGACAGAGAGGATGCTATCTTGACGAAGACCCGAGACGTCATTCATGCTTCGGAGATTGGATATACCCGCCTACTTCGTGAGTACGAGCGTGTTCGCGACGACCGCCACTATCTTGAGGGCATGCTTATGAGGGCCCGTGCAAGTCTCCAAGAGAAGGAGAAGCAAATTCAAGAGTTAGCCGAATCAAGTGGAGAGAAGGACCCTGATGCTTCAGAGTCAGCTGTCAAGAAAAGTTGCCCAAAACTGAGGATTACCGCTCGTAAGAGAATGGGAAACTTAAAGGAGTATCTCAGTGGTTTCACGCCTTCGTCACTTGGCATTGTTATCAATGGTCATACGCTCGAGCTTCCCAGCACTGCAGAAGAGAAGAAGACCCCTGACGAAAAAGGGAAGGAGATTGTCAATGTTGACAGCGACAGGGATGATGATGAGGATTTGGATCTAGACCCGATGGATGTAGATGACGATCAGGAGGAGGATCCCGAGGAGGTAGACCCTTGTGATTCTTCCGATGCCGACGAGTGACCCCAGACTTCCTTTGGTTCAACCTTTTGTGCCTGACCCAGCAGACATTAGATCTTCCTTTTGTTGTAGCAGTTGTTCTTAGTTTGGTTGATGTATGCTTGTGTGCTGGTTGTTAGATGAACTCTGTAAGCTGATGAGGCAAAAAGCTTTGTATCTTTTGAAAAGCTGATTTATGATAAAGGCATTTTGCATATCCTTATCCTTACCTCTTGAGTTAATGCCAGCATTCTGCTTGCATCCCAGTGTGTGATTCTTTCCGAATCAACGTCTCTATCCTTAACCTCCTATTTGAGTAGGATGGTTAACACGCGTGGGAGACCCCAAGAAGGAGAACTCAAAGGAAACCCCAGCAACACAAGGGCCACACCAGGAACAAGAGACCGTACTAACCCAGACCGACCAGGATCATCATCAACGATGCCACAAGGAGGCAACATCAATGACGTGTTATTATGGATGGAGCGAAACAGACAAGAGTCAGCAACTGTGCAGAATCAGATCTTAGGATAGTTGATGCAACACTTAGCATCTGGACAAGTTGAAGGATCAGCAATTGGTGCGAAATTGACTGACTTTCAGAAAACACGTCCCCCGACCTTTTCAAGTACCGAGGACCCCATCGTGGCCGACGATTGGCTAAGGGATGTAGAAAGAAAGTTGAACACCGTTAGGTGCAGTGACGAGGAGAAACTTCTATACGGATCACATCAACTAGCTGGACCCGCTGCCGCCTGGTGGGAAAATTACCAGACTGTGCACTCCAACAAGGATACAATCACATGGAATGAGTTTAAGGAAGAATTCCGCAAGTACCACGTTCTGAAAGGCGTTGTTCAAGCAAAGCGCCGAGAGTTCGTGAATCTAAGACAAGGAAACAAGACTGTCAAACAATACCTGCATGA
This sequence comes from Pharus latifolius, assembly GCA_019359835.1. Taxonomy (NCBI): domain Eukaryota; kingdom Viridiplantae; phylum Streptophyta; class Magnoliopsida; order Poales; family Poaceae; genus Pharus; species Pharus latifolius. The sequence goes on along the minus strand of CM033323.1, from coordinate 31,940,087 downwards.
ATTCATTCAACTGGCAAGGTACACCCCTGAAGATATCGCAACAGAGGAGAGAAAGATCGATAGATTTTGCGAAGGATTGCAAAACTCCTTGCAATACCAGCTGTCATCCCATGAGTTTACAGATTTCCATGTCCTGATAAATCGATTACTCAAGATGGAGGAAAAGAGGGGAGTGATCGAAGAAGACCGAAAGAGGAAGGCTTTGCCCAACTCTTATCAAGGAAATGCTAGTCGAGGAAGACAGATGCCTACTTATCGGCCAGCCTTCAGACCGCCACAAAGACCCCAGAGACCTGCGCCTGCTGCAATACCACAGTGTAGCAGATGTAAAGGAAACCATTTCTTCAAGGATTGCCCCATGAAGAATGAAGAATGATTTCATTGTGGAAGAAAGGGACATCACAAGAACACTTGTCCACTGCAACACTTGTCCACTGCAACACTTGCCATTCAACGTTGCCCGAGCTCAAGCCGCAAGACCCCCTATTCCAACTTAAGGCTTTGCCAGAAGTGCTCCACCCTCTAGAGGAGGAAGAATCCAGAATGGCCGAGGAAGAGGAATGCCTATTGCAGGTCGTGGCAGACTCAACTACGCATCTGCCATTGAAGCAGGAGAAGCATCTGATGTTGTGATCGGTAGGATCTTCATCCATTTTGAACTTTCAATTGCATTATTTGACCCTGGTGCTACTCATTATTTTGTGTCAAGATCTTTTGTGCTCAGAAATGAGTTACCAGTATCTGCATTAGAGTCCCCTATTTTAATCCAATCCCCTGGGGCTCGAATGCCTGTCAACTCTATCTGTAGAAATATCGCCTTTAGTATTGGCAACATAGGATTCCTAGCGAACTTGCTAGTTTTGGACCTTCAAGGATTAGATGTCATCCTTGGAATGGACTGGTTATCGAAGCATAAAGGTCAGATGGACTGTGAGAAGAAAGCAATAACCCTGACGAACGCTGAAGGAGACCGAGTCACATTCTACGCAGAAAGGTCAATAGTGAACGACCAAGTATGCAGTTTGAACAGTTTGGAAGGAATTGAGTTTGGAAGAGTTCCAATAGTGAATGAATACCCAGAAGTTTTCCCCAAAGAACTTCCTGGAATGCCACCAGATCGGGACATTGAGTTCTCAATTGAATTAAAACCTGGATCTGCTCCGTATGCAAGAAAGCTTGCACGTATGATGAGTGAAGAGCAAGAGGAGTTAAGGAAGCAAGTGGAAGAATTGGAAAGAAAAGGGTTTGTCAGAACAAGTTCCTCACCTTGGGGAGCCCCTGTGCTATTCGCTAAGAAGAAAGACAGTAGTCTACGACTTTGTGTCGACTACCGAAAGCTGAATGATATGACAATCAAGAACAAGTACCCTCTACCAAGGATCGATGATCTCTTTGATCAACTAAGAGGAGCCAAGATATTTTCAAGGATTGATTTGAGGTCCGGATACCACCAATTGAAGATTTGAGAACAAGACATCCCAAAGACTGCATTCATAACGAGATATGGATTGCATGAGTTTACCGTGGTGCCATTTGGTTTAACGAATGCACCAGCAGTGTTCATGAATTTGATGAACAAAGTCCTGATGGAATTCTTGGACAAGTTTGTCATTGTGTTTGTCGATGACATTCTCATCTTTTAAGAGTCAGAGGAAAAGCACACACAACATCTCAAAATAGTGCTAGAAAAGTTGGTAGAACATCAGTTGTATGCCAAATTTGATAAGTGTGCCTTTTGGTTGAAAGAAATCTCATTTCTAGGCCACATCATCTCTGGTAAAGGAATATCTATGGATCCGTCAAAGACTCAAGCTATCATGGAATGAAACAACTGGAAACAGTAATCGAAGTGAGAAGTTTCCTAGGATTAGCCGGTTATTACTGGAGATTTGTCAAAGGATTTTCCAAGATTACTAAGCCGCTCACCAGATTGCTAAAGAAGGATGTGAAAAGAGCTTTGAAGAACTGAAGAGGATATTAACAACCACACCTGTTCTTACGTTGCTAGACAACAAAAAGGATTTTGAGGTTTATTGTGATGCATCAAAGCAAGGACTAGGTTGTGTCCTTATGCAAGAAGGGAGAGTTGTAGCTTATGCGTCAAGACAGTTGCGACCACATGAGGAGAACTATCCAACGCATGATTTGGAATTGGCTGCTGTTGTTCATGCGCTAAAGATTTGGCGACACTATCTGCTAGGGAATAGATGTGAAATCTACACGGACCACAAGAGTCTGAAGTATATCTTCACCCAGCAAGACTTGAACATGAGACAGCGAAGGTGGTTAGAATTGATTAAGGATTATGACCTTGGAATACACTACCACCCCGGTAAAGCAAACATGGTAGCAGATGCTTTGAGCAGAAAGTCCTACTGCAATCAAGAAAAGACCTTGGAAGTGCCACCCCAATTACTTAAAGATTTTGAAAAGTTGAGTTTGGAGTTTGTTGAACAAGGGACCGTCGCCGCATTAAAAGTAGATTGCGAGTTGAAGGATCAAATTCGAAAGGCTCAAGAAGTAGATCAGAATATTCAGAAGTTGAAAGAGGATATGAAGTATGAAGATACAATTGACCTCCGTGAGGACGAGCAAGGAATTTTGTGGTATTACAATCGAATTTGTGTACCAGATAACAAAGAAATCAAGAACATGATACTGCAAGAAGCCCATTGTACTCCCTTACTCTATCCACCCAGGCAGTACAAAGATGTACCAAGATCTGAAGGATCGATTTTTGTGGAAAGGAATGAATAAAGAAGTTGCTGAGTTTGTAGCTTCTTGTGACACTTGTCAAAGAGTGAAAGGGGAACATCAGAAACCTGCAGGACCACTGCAACCCCTGCCAACCCCTGAATGAAAATGGGATGAAATTGGAATGGATTTCATAATAGGTTTACCAAGAACCAAACAAGGATATGATTCTATATGGGTTATAGTCGATAGATTGACGAAAGTAGCTCACTTTCTACCTGTAAAGACTCAGTACATGACGAGTAAGCTGGCAGAGCTATATCTTACCAGGATTGTCACTCTACATGGAGTACCAAAAAAAATTTTCTCAGATAGAGGAGCACAATTCGTATTAAAGTTTTGGAAGGAATTATAGAAATCCTTGGGAATAACATTGAAGTTTAGTACCGCTTACCACCCGCAGACTGGAGGCCAAACATAAAGAGTGAACCAAATTCTAGAAGACATGTTGAGAGCGTGTGCTTTAGACTATGGAAATTCTTGGGAACAATTTCTGTCGTACGTAGTGTTTACTTACAACAATAGCTATCAAGCGAGTCTGCAAATGGCTCCTTATAAAGTACTCTATGGAAGGAAGTGCCGCACGCCACTATATTGGACCGAAGTGGGTCAGAAACAATTTTTGGGACCACGACTAGTGGAAGATGCCACTGCTCATGTGAAGATCATACAAGAAAGGTTGAAGACAGCCCAATCCCGACAAAAGAGCTACGCCGACAGCAGAAGGAGAGAACTATCTTTTGAGATAGGCGACTATGTGTACCTCAAAGTAACACCCTACAAAGGAGTCCGACGATATCAGATGAAGGGAAAGTTAAGCCCAAGATATGTTGGACCATATGAGATTTTGGAAAAACGAGGAGAAGTAGCATACAAATTGGAGCTACCACCTGAACTAGCATGAGTCCATGATATTTTTCACGTATCTCAATTAAGGAAATGTCTGAGGAAACCAATAGAGCAAGTGTCTCCTACAGAGGCTGAGGTTCAACCGGATTTGACATATCAGGAATACCCAGTCAAAGTATTAGAGATCAGTGAAAGGAAATTAAAGTCAAGAACCATCAGATTTTGCAAAGTTCAATGGAATAACCACACAGAGGAGGAATCAACTTGGGAAAGAGAGGAAGAGTTGTGTCAGAATTTCCCCTACCTGTTCTCAGACTGATCAGAATCTCGAAGACGAGATTATTCTTAAGGAGGGTAGGTTGTAACATCCCAATTTTTGCTACCTCTTTAGCTTGTCAGTCAGCATATCTTCATTGGATTCTCGAATGTCTCAACCCCATTTTTGATCTCTTATCTCAAAATCATGATCTTAGGTATGCCACTACCTTAACTTAAAAAGTTGGCAGCTAAACTCCACCTTTCAGACCATTTTCGCATTTTAGTCCAAAAGTATTTCAGATTAATCTTTTCAGATTTTCTCAGAAGCCTGAAAAGGCTAAAAGCCACAAATCAGCTCCAAACCTTGATCTAATTCAGGGAATGTTTCCCAATCGCTATTCTGAACAAAATCCTCTTCAGTCAAGATCTCAAAATCTCATCCTAAACTTCAGTTTTCAGCCTCGCCAAAATTCAAACCGTAATTACCCTGTTTACCCTAATTACTCTGTTTTTGATTTTTGTCAAAACCACCAGATCTTATCAGATCTTACCATTTTTCTTGCTAGATGAGTCCAAGTGATTTAGTAACACTCATCTGCGAGATCAGATCTCAGGTCAGCCCTCCGGATGTCTAGATTTGCAAACAGGTCCAAGATCCCAAACTAAATCCTTGCAGATCAGTCAAAATCTTCGCGGATCAGTCCCTGGACCACGACCAGTCACCGCTTCGACCATGACCAGTGCCGTTCGCCGTGATTCGCCGCCGCGATCTTCACCGCCGGCCAGCATCTCTCTCCACCTTTGGTTGTGCCCGACGTGTCCGCACGTGGTGCTCACGTCGCGCCAAATCCCTCCACCGTGGTGATGACCGATGACCGCCAGCAACGCCGTTCGTCTTGTGCACGTGCGTGTGCCTGCTGCTGTCAGAACCTTTTTGCCACTTCGCTGCTGTTGACGATTCGGACTCGGGGTCCTTAGTTGAACTTATGCAGAATTTTGTGAGTTGTGAGACCTTTCAGGGTGTCCCTCCGGGAAGGGATGATGAACCAAAGTCAGTTGAAGCACAGAGAGATTTATACAGGTTCGGGCCCTCGATGGTGGGAGTAATAGCCCTATGTCCTGTTAGGATTTCACTATGTGTAAGAAAAAAGGATTACAAGGTTGTGGGAAGGGTCTTCACAGGAGAAGATCCTTTCCATGTGGTTATGTAAAACACTGCTAAAATGGCCTATGAAAGCTAGTCGATTTGTTCCAATGTCTTCTATTGACCTGTCCTTTCTCCTCTCGTCTGGTGCATTAACCCACCCTTTTATACTAGTCGAAAGGGCGCCAATGCATAACGGCTTTGAACAGTTGCTCGGGTGCAGTTTTGGTAACTGCATTTAACTTCCACGCAGGCTTAACATGTGCAATTAAAGAATAACTGCACATATTAACCTCCTGACGGTTGTCTCCGTACGTGGAAGAATCTTCGGGATACTCGAGATATGCTTGTTGTAAGGTCTAAGCAACCCCGCGTCTCCTGGTCGAGGGTATTCTGACCGCGTATTGTTTGTAGTCATCTGACCGCGCATTATCTGCGACCTTCTGTCCATGCATCGCATACTGGCTTCTGACCGCGCACTATCTGCAGCCTGATCGCATAAATCCAGCGACCATGTGTCCGCATTTTTCATGACAGCTGAGATCATATCAATGGACAGTTACCTAGTTTGAATCTGTCTTGAACCAGACGTGCATTTATTTAGAATTAACTCGGTAACAATCCTCGTCAGCTAGCCCCCAAATTTGAAGAAAACGAAGAGACATGTTTACTTCAAATTTTAAAACTTACATCGGATAAGTGACCCGATGCTTCAAATCCTCCATTTAGTGGCGCACTAAGTACGGCGGTTTATTTCCCGAGATGATCTCTGAGCGGTATTTGACAGGTAATGATGGCGCCGTAGAATTTTCTTTTAACCCGAGGTAAAACTGTATATGTTTTAAAAGCTCGAGGCATGAGAAAAACGAACCGTCATCCCCTGGGCTATAAATACCGGAGCCCTTTAGCCTAAAACTTTCATAATCTTTTTCCCGGCTAAGTCTTTTCCACAGCCATCCTTTCCCTCTTTTCTGTTTATATCTCAATGGCAGATCATAGTCCAAAAGACATCATCGAGATTGAAAGCAACGAAGAGGAAATAGCGCTTGAGTTCGACCAAGATTTCTAGAAAGTAAGTCTTTTCTAGATGCCCCAATTGAAATTGCCACCTTATGCTTTGATCACTTTCAAAATGCTTTTTGAAAATTCACAGACTACCGAAGATCAAGTTCCTCCCAAGAAGAAACCTAGGATTGACGAGGGATCTTCCAGTGGCACAAGGGTAAGAGATGCATCATTTGTCTCTCTTCCGTTGGTTCCTATAGTTCTCCCTGTTCATGCAACTCGACAGGTCGAACCTTCATCTCCACCTTTGGAGGTTTTTAATGATCTTTCGAAGCCTTCTTCTCAGCTTTCTCCATTTCATCCTAGTGATTCCCATCTTTTGACGGGTTATCAATTTTCTGGTTGGCAAGCTGTACCTCCGCGACCAGATAATCCTCAACTTGTGTTGGGGAAACAATCTTCTGGTGGGAAGGTCGCACTTCCACCGTCTGATGGTCCTCGGCCTTTGTCGGGTGATCTACTTTCTCGGGGAAATACTTCAACCTCTCACTTGCGAGGATTGGTAACTATCTTCATCTCTTCTGTTAGTCGTTTTAACTTGTAAAACTAACGTATGTATTTGCAGGAGATGAAATTTGTTGGAGCCCCCAGCGACCAGCCTGCCAACTTTCAAGTTCTTGGCAAGGGTGCATCCTTCGAGCGGACCCTTCAAGAAGAAAAAGAGGTGCTGGAGAAGCATTCTGAGGAGATGTCCTCAGCTATTCTGCATTTGGCAGAATGTTATGACAACTCCCATGAAGAAGCGCACCAATTCCGCTTGGAGAGGGACTACGCTCGACAACAGCAAGAACTCTCTGATTCGACCAGGGATGGTAGTGCTTCTCTGATTCGGGACGATGTAGATAGACTTAGAGTAGTTGCCAGTTCTCTTGGGGCCGTCAGCGTAGATCCTATTGACGCCAATATGCCCCTAGGAGAACTTTGTAAACTCCTCTCTGATCAGGTCGATGCTCTGGTCACCTGTATCCCTTTTGTATGCAAGGATTGTCAGAAATAAAGATTTCTTTTACCTTACATAACTTGAAAACTCTTCATAATCTCTGTGCGAAAATATGGCCATAAGCAACGTCTTTACGACCACACATACACAGGTAAATCTGAGTACTGCGATTAGAAACGCATTAATATGTCATATCGTGACCAGTACTGGTACCGCGATCAGAACCAAAGCCGCGGTTAGAACCGAAATCCGATCAAAACTGTTATCATGATCAAAATTGAAATCCGATCAAAATTGTTATCGCAATCAGAATAAAAGTCTTAATAACATAACGTCTTGACCAGATGACAACCGTCTGCATAGCGGTTATCCATTTGCAATGATCACAGAATACCATTGTGACCAACACGTGAAAATTTTTCTTACAAAAAACATGAAGGATAACTTCCTCCGAAAATTTTTGTAACATTTTCACGTTCTTATGTACACCCTAACCCCCGTATTCGAAACAAAAGATACTTTTCGTTTCGGATTCACTGTGGAATTGCATAACGGGTTTCCAAGAGAAAGTATCCATTATGGGAAATGAATAAAATATTCAATGGAACGTTGCCCTCAGTGGAATGTTGCCTCGGGCCTATAAAAGGAGCAAGTAGCTTCCTGAGGAAGCCACACAACCAGAAACCTGCCTTAGAACTTCCACCGCACAAAACCCTCATTCCTCACCGCTTCCATCGCCTCCAAAGTCGCCACCTTTCCTCACGATCTTTCGCAAGAAATGGCGTCCTGGAGCCGATCGGTTCATCACACCGAGGAGAGCCTGGTAGCCCTGGAGAAGGAAGAGATCCTTCCTCAGCGGCTGCTAATCAACTGACGGCCCACGGAGAAGGACCAAGAAACCCCAATCGTCCAAGATGGTGAATTGGTGGTTTTCGAGGAATACCTGCGATGCGGGTTCCGATTTCCCGAGAGCCAATTCCTGAAGGGGATCTTAGAGCATTACGGGTTGGAGTTGGTGAATCTCCACCCTAATGCTATCCTGATCCTGGCGATCTTCCAGCATTTGTGCGAAGCCTTCGTCGGAGTGCTCCGAAGCGTGGAGCTCTTCCGGCGCTTCTACTATTCGGCATGGTCGAAGAGTGCCAACGCTGCCGGATGCATTTACTTCCGGATAAGGGAGAAGAAAGAGTATCCCTTTCCACCCCTACGGGATTCCGTTCACGGGTGGTACCAGAAATTGTTTTACTGCACCCCTCCGTCAGAGAGCGGTTTGTGGTTTGAGAACTCCTGGTCAGAGAAGTCCAGTGAGTTGGATTCTCTTCCTGCTCTAAGCGCGGAGCAGAAGAAGCAGGCCCAAGTGATTCTTCACTTAGTCTAGGAGGGACTAACTGCTCGCGATATCATCTGCGACTTTGTGAAGAATCGGGTGAGCTCCCTGCGCGAAAGGGCTCATCCGGCTTGGGAAATACAGTCCATGGCGGATAGCACCTTGGACTACAATAACGGTATGTTTCCTTGTCAACAAAAACACAAATTTCTTCTGAAATGTAGTATTTGTTAACTTGTTTTCTTGTGATACAGCTCTAGGTTCGTCCGAAATTGAAAAGTGGACAGACTACCTCTTCAAGGCGTACAATGCCGATGTGGAGGGAACCAGGGGATCACCTCGCCCCCAGAGCCTAATCAATGCTGGTGACGACCTCAGACAGGAGCGCCGAAAGGTACGGACTTTCTTAATAAGCTCCATCTGCAGATCTCATATTAACGAGAACAACTTTGAATGATATAGCTCTTGGGGAAGTTCGGCGAGGCGACGCGTCCAACCAAAGACGTTGGTCTCCAAGGAAAACCGGCTCCGAAGAGAGTGAAGAAAATCTCTTCGAAGCGAGGAACGAAGGAAAGCGTTCCCAAGAAGTCCAAGAGGATTCTGGGAGAGGCTTCCTTGCCAAAGACTCCTCTTACTGCAAAGAGAGCTGCGGTAAGATACTCAATGCCCCCGTTACCCCAGGTACAAACTGGAATCACTTCTTCGTCGTACAGGGTGAAGGGAGCGAAGAAGAGGAGGATGATGTCCCCTTGATCCGTCGCAACAGGAAGATGATCTCCTCCTTGTCCAGCGAGGTCTTGTCTTCATCCGCGAGGGCAGAGACGACCGCAGCGGGCCCCACGACCACTGATAACCTTGTGGTTGCGGGTGAAGTCCTAGTACCTGAAGCTCAGGAAGCTTTAGGATTTGCTACACCTCTCCCCCTGACAGAAGGGGTGACTGTGGTAAGATTCTTCACAGTCTTGGTGGTCGTTATCCGTCTATGAACATCTATTAAGCAATGCTCATGCAGGAGGAAGAAAACATCCCCTCCATTCGCCATGAAGTGACTGCTGCCAGCCCTGGGGCGGCGAGCACTACGCTCCTGAAGCCTGGGACGGAGATGATAGAGCAGGACACCGCGACCACCAGCAACCCCGTGGTAGCAGATGAAGTCCTAATGCCTATGGTCCAGGAAACACCTGGTCCAACGGCCGTATCCCTACCAACCGAGGAGGTTACCCAGGTAAAGATTATCACAGCTCGAGTCTTTACCATTCCACACGCATATGCTTATGAGCTTAAGCACACAGGGAGGAAAAGACAGGGTCCTCTTCACAAAGAGGAAGACCAGGACAGACGACGACTGTCCCCTTTTCCTTGGGGAACCCTCTTCGAAATCCCAAAAACTGGAGGGATTTCGAGTAAGGTAAGGAATTTTCCCCTGTCGGGATAGGGTCAGATTGCATTGAGTGATTGTAGAAATCCCCAACTGATGGTATTTCTATTTGCCTAGGCACAGAGACTCAGTGCCCAGCCCTTCAGTGGCCTCGGCCAGTGTTGGAGCTTCCCCTGCGACCGAGGTCTCTGGGGAGCAAAGCTCCATCCCTTCGACCAGGGAGGTCTTCCGGGCCATGATAGATAGGCTGTCTGCAAAAGTCCAATCTGATGCATTGGAATCTGCAGCCCTAGCGAAGAATAAAGATCAGCGGGGAGACTCATCCGCTGTTCTTGCTGGGGATAAAGCGAAGCCCGTGATTCAACCTTCGATTGAACCGAGAAAACTCTCATTCCGGGAGTATGTCGAGGTACCTCGAACACCCCTTATGAATTTTGGGCTTGCATAAGAGCATCTGTGTCTTGAAACTGGTCTCCTTCCATGTCATAGGAAATGACCCGCTTGGCGACCATGTCGATGGCTATGGCGGATAGCATCGAGGCTGCAGAAGAGGAAACAGGTCACCTATAGCGGTAAGGAAGACATTTCTTTACTCGTTCGAATGCAAGTCCTTATCTTGGTAACCATCTCTTCTGTCATAGAGAAAATGCTTATTTGATGAAGAGCCTCGCTGATCGGGAAGGCCAAGAATTCCGGGTAACCTCCAAAATCTCGTTCCTGGAGACCGAACTCTAGAATTTGCGGTCACAGCTCTCCTATAAGCATACTTCTGACCAGAGTAAATTAATTTCATCGTATGAACTGTTTGTAATGGCCTCTTGTCACAGCGCGAGATGACCAAATAAGCCGGCACGATCAAGAGAAGACAAATCTCCAAGCGACCATTGACTCTGTTCGCAGGGAGAACAGAGATTTGAGCACGTCACTATCAGTCTGCAGCAGTGCTCAAGGAAACATCTTTGAGAAACTGAAGATTGTGGCCGATCTACTGAGGGCTGATGTGGTCGAAACCGTGGTGGACGACCTTAGCCTTAGCGATTGGACCACACTGGTCGTGACCCAAGCAGAGTCACTTCTCGAGTATCTTCCTGAAGATACTAGACGGCAAAAAGAGGTGATCAAATCAAGAGTTCGATCAATAGCCTCTACCATCCTCTGCCGGCTTCGTCTTCGCCATGGCCCAGATCTTGATCTGAATGCAGTGGCGGAAGAGGCGGAGGTCGAGAGTGAAGACCAGCTTGGGGCTATCATGGAGGAGGTTAGACCCCTTGTAGAGAAACTCTTGAACGAGCTTGGCATAATGTAAATTCTTGAACCTGTACAGATACAATTTATACAATGCCAATGCATGCTATTTTTGTTTAAAAAGGAAACACTTCTCTTAGTTTCATGTTGCGACCATATTCCCCTAGCCCCCGCCTGTGATTATGTATACTGAATACTTTGTATTATGAGCACAGGAGAAACATATGTGTAGCGACGACAAGGGATGCCCGACTAGGCTAATAATCATATTAAACACAATACCCAACCTTATTGCAAATCGGCAGCCACCCTGATGATCAAGGACATGCCAACAAGCCCCGTGTGCATTGAGAAACGGCTTATTGAGGGGTGTCTTGTCTGGAAGTGATCATGAGATCGGCCAACGAATCCGATTAGGATATTGTGGTAATATAACCATTAGCGACCAGCCCCCGAGCCAGACTCGTTACATATGGGCAAAAGAGGAATAATCCACATATGAAACAACTAAAAGCACCTGTTTTATTAAATCATGCTAATTGAACAGGAAAAAGGAATTGGGCACTTACACATAAAACTTGCGTAGTTGGTCGATGTTCCAAGTATTAGATAAGATCTGACCATCCTCCATCGCTAACCGAGCTGATCCTGGTCGCGGCACCGAAACAATAGTGTAGGGGCCTTCCCATTGTGGGGAGAACTTGTTGCGACTAGATTGATTTTGTATTCTACGTAAAACCAGATCGCCCACTGATGAGGATTGGTACCCGAGCTAATTCATATAAATGCACGACTGGTTCAGGACAGATTCGAACCAGACAAGTGTCTCAAGCTACTCCGAGAAGCATAGACATGTGATCGTAGGCTTTACGTGATCAGACCGCAGATAGTGTGCGGTCAGGAGCTCGTATGTGAATATGCGAACAAAGGGCTGCAGATAGTGCTCGGTCAGATGATTACGAGCAACACGCGGTCAGAATACCTTCGACCAGGAGACGCGGGATTGCTCAGTCCCTACAACGGGGATATCCCGAGTACCTTGAAGATTCTTCCACGTATGGGGACAACTGTCAGGAGGTTAATACATGCGGTTATTCCTCAATAACACATGTTAAACCGGCGTGGAGGTTAGGGGCAGTTTCCAAAACTGCACCTGAGCAACTGTTCGATGCCGTTATGCCTTGGCACCCTTTCGACCAGTATAAAAGGGTAAGCCAATGCATCAGACGAGAGGATCGAAGAAGAAAGAGATCAAAAGATTAACCGAAGACACTAGACTAAGTTAGTTAGCTTTCATAAGCCTCTTGAGTACAATCTTGTATAAAAATCTTTTCCATAATTTTGTAACTCTTTTTTCCCACATATAGTGCAATCCTAATAGGACATAGGGCTATTACTCCCACCATCGAGGGCCCGAACCTGTATAAATCTCTCTGTGCTCTAGTTAACGTTGATTCATCATACCTTCCCGGAGGGACACCCTGAAAGGTCTCACAACCTACAAATTCTGCATAAGTTCGACTAAGGACCCCGAGTCCGAATCGTCAATAGCTGGCGCCCACCGTGGGGCCTTTCTCAAGGCGTCCTGATTTTCATCCGGAGGTTTGCTGAATCATGGCTGGAGCATATGATTCTGAGAATGATTTCGATCTCGAGGATTATGCCCACATTCCGATGCCTTCTAGCGATCCTGTTCCGATGGAGGAAACCGGAGGCGAGGACGTCCCAGAGGTCGATTCGACCGTTCAGGTCATGTCTATCGACCAGGAGGCGACTAACGCAAAATCAGAACCCATTGAAGTTCTTAATGCGTAAGAGGTTGAATCTGGTCCATCATATGACCCTGCTGAGGGGAAGAATGATGTTGACCAGGAAATCAGCTCGGGGAGATTGGACCCTGATAACCTCCATCGTCTCTTCAATTTTGAGTCTGACTCGGAACAAACGGAGATGTTCTCTCCCTCGGTGACTTCTCTCCCTAGACAGTTTGCTGCCTTATCGGAAGAAACTCCCGATCAACAGGCTGCTAGGGAAGAACAGGAACAAAAACAAAAGGAAGATCAAGATCGCGAGCAACAAGACAACGAACTTCTCAGAACAGCCCTAGAGGCCCTTCAAGATGCGCAGGCTCGTTATGATGCTGCTCCGAGTTCTTCCCGGCGGTCACGTGGTCGCAGACGCGACCAGACACCGTCTTTGCCCCCGGAGCGTTTCCCGGCGGACGAAGAAACGGTAACACCTGGTGCCCCTAGGAGAAGTATGCATGGCCGACTTCGATCTATCGCAGAGGTAATGCGTAATTTTCCTCCTACGGTCATGGATGCGCAGAAACCTGCCTTCACCAGAATCCTGGCGGAAAGGTTAGATGAGGTCGCATCGGAGGCAACTCAGATGGCTTCTTTCTGGTCAGTGACACACTCCCATAACCGAGAGCCCCCTAACTCTGGTTCTGGCAGACGGAGTCACCCGCCACCTGTACCATCCCGACAGGACAAGTCTAGATGGACGTAGGATTCACATGATAGGGATCGAATTCCTGTCCACTCTCGTTTGGGGCCATGAGTGGTTTCTCCATTACGTGAGGTTGCCCGTGATCAGATCGAGAGCCGCAGGACAATTCACGGTCCCTATGTTGGTTGTAAAGCTTTCTAGCCCGGCCTTCGTGCAGTTGTTTGGCCAGACAAGTTTATGTTGGATCAAGGATGCCGACTAGAGGGGGGGGTGAATAGGAGGCTTTTAAAAACTTTAAAACTTAAAGCAAATAAAGAACAAATCAAGAACAAATAATGTAAGCAAGGGAAAGAGAACGAACACAATGGTTTTTACCGAGGTATCGGAGACTCGCCCAGTCTCCACTAATCCTCGTTGAAGCACTCAAATCACTTGAGTCTTGCCTCAATATCCACAAAGGATATTATCACTAGTGGTTGCTCCTTGTCCACTCCGGAAAGGCGAGCACCGATGCCTTGTACACACTTGCCGAGCCTCTCCGACAATCTCCGAACGGAGAGATCAACGGCCACGCCTCCGAACCGTCTAGGTGAGGGCGCTCACCAAGAGTAACAGGCAGCGAGGTCTTCTCAAGACCTCCAAACACGCACCGAGAAGCTAAGTATATGCAAAATGCAAAGAACTGAAATGCTCGGTGGATCGGAAAGCACTCGACTTGATCAAAAGATCAAGATTTTATATAAGAAACTAATGCTCAAGAGCGTATATGAAATGCTGCTGCTTGTTGTAGAAAACTTATGCCCAAAGCCCCTATTTATAGCCTCAAGAAGCAAATGAACCGTTGGAGCTAGGGCTGAAAATCAGCAACCCAAACTGACAGTCAGTTTGCCTAACTGACAGTCAGTTCAGTGCACAACGGCCGACAAAAATTACGGACGAAAACTTTGCTAGCCGTTCGTGGTCGAAAAAGGAAAGCTGAAACCCACAACTGACAGTCAGTTCGACCACAAACTCGACCAAAAACAAATAGAAACTCAGTTAAAAACTCTCTGGTCGAAACCCCAACTGACAATCAGTATGGACAAACTGACAGTCAGTTTAGTACAAAAATTTTGAGCACAAAAAACACCCTCTCTGGACAATTGTCAGTTTAAACTAACTGACATTCAAACTGACAGTCAGTTTAGCAAACTGACAGTCAGCATGAACAAAAACAAAGATAACTTTAAATCCAGAAATCCAAAAGAAGTGTTTAATAGCTCGTTGGAAAGATAAATTCAAGGGCTACAATTTTATCAACAGAAGCAAAAGCCAGATCTTCCTAGATCTTTCTGAAAATTGCAAATACTCTTCTGCTATCAAAAACTGAACTGAAAATCCAGATTTCAAATAAGTTCAAAACCAAATCCAACCAAAAAGGATGCAATGCAATGACCTAGGATTCTCGGTTTGTGTTGGAGATAAAAATAGGACTTTCGCCATCCCTCTTTATAGTACGGTTAAAGCTAGAAAATAATTTTCCTAACCGATCTTCTCCAAACGCCGAGATCGGTAATAATAAAAACTCGAAATACCTGAGGTCTTTCACATCTTCATGATTTGCGTCTTGTCATTTTGCTCTTCTGCATCTTGTGCTTCACTTTAAGTCGGGTACATCTTGATCATCTTGTATTTCTTCCCAACTGATCCCTGTATCAAATAAACTCAATAGCACAATTAGTCCGGAACACTTTGTTTTCATTAATCATCAAAATTAGGGTTAGGCATGAAGGCCTAGATGCAACAATCTCCCCCTTTTTGATGATTGATGACAACAAGTGTTCAATAACAAAATAAATGAAATAGCTCCCCCTGAGTATATGCATCCCATCAAATCAGATCATAAGCCAACACATATACTTCAGGGCATCTCAAGTCATAGATGTGCAAATATCACAAAGTCAAATCAGAGCATACACATCTCAAAATCAAGACATCATATATATCAATGTATCAGAGCTCAAGGACATCATCTCAAGAAACCAAGTCATCATATATATATCAGAGCTAAACACAAGTCATCATATATATCAGAGCTAAATAGATAAACACATCACACACAGATATATACGATGAACAAAAACAAAAACATCCATCTCCATATATATATAAAAAGAAACATCTGTTCAATACATCAAAAAACACTAATAACCAAAATACTTCTCCCCCTTTGGCATCAAGCACAAAAAGGGAGGCAGAAACACATATCAGAGCCTAATGCTCATCATCTGAAGAAAATCCTATGATATCTGTATCTCCGGAGCCATCTGGAGATGCAGACGGGTCGACGGCTGGAGACGCCGGAGGAGTCACAGCTGCAACAGGAGCTGGATCAGCAGCAACGGGAGCCGGAGCTGGTGCAACAGGAGCTGGATCAGCAGCAACTGAAGCTGGGCTCGGAGAAGACGCAGCCTGGCGGGCCCTCTTGCGAGGGACCGAAGATCCGGGAGCAGGCAGGCGACGCAGAATCTCCTCCTGCTAAGCAATCAAACAGAGCAACATCTGATGATGCTCAGCCTGGGTGCTGAGGATCTGCTGCTGCACCTGGAGAACCTCCTGAAGCTGAGAAGAAGATGACGCAGATTCGGTGCCTGTCCCTGCAGCTAGAGCTGGAGAAGACTCCTGAGCCGGAGCTTCATCCTCTGACTCCCCTGCAGCATCATCATCTGATGCGGGAGAATCAGGGCCAGCAGCTGGAGCAGGGCGAGCACCGAGCCGGCGATCAGCCTGACCCGGAGGATAGAAGAGAAGCGGATGATGGGGTCGTGGCAGCTCAGTGTCGACGGCCCGGATATGAAGAAGCACCGCCATGATATACGGAGCGTATATCAGCTGACGGCGCGAGGAAAGAAGGACGTGCTGAATCTCACTAATGATGAGATCAGCAACATCGAAGGGCTCCTCCTGGAAGATAGAAATCAGGACGTGGAGCCCTAGATAGGTCACTCTGGCCCTATCTCCGGTCATAGGAACTAAGGTGAGCCGGAGGATCCGTAGGGCCAGATCAACATCGCGGCGCAAACCAGCGATGTGACGGAGCTGGAAGGGGCCGGAATAGAGCATGGCCACCTCCCGACGCTCAAGATCTGGAAGGGTGTGGAGCTGGCGGCCAGAAGGGCGCACCAGTCCAAGCGCTGACTCCAGCTGCTCCTTCGTAACGGGGTAGACCTGGAGGCCCGTCATGAAGGTCATGGAGTCGCGCTGAGGGGAAATGAAGACGGTAGAATAAAACTGGTGAATGGGCCCCTCAGCCCAATGCAAGGAGGAATCGGCGACTAGGTCGCGGATCCCTACAGAGCCAAAGAGATCTGCGAGGGAGGCGATGCCTGTGCGAGAGGCGATCGTCCCCCACGACAGAGAGTGGTGGGCGAAGATGGGCGCGCGGCTATAGACATTGGTGAACAGGTCTAGGTGGAGGTTTGTGTAGCAAGTGAGAACCTCGCATGCGTCGCGACTAGTGGGACGCGGCGACAGATACGGGTTCACAGAGCGGAGCGTGCGAAGGCGGCTCGCGTGCCAATGTGAATAATCCACGGGCACGCGCTCAGGCGGAGGCGAGGGCCGGTTCTTGGACGTTTGACCCGATGAACGCTGGCTGTTTGCCGCGTTCTTTCGTCGGGCCACACGGCGAGAAGGACCGGGTTGATCAGACATAGCGAAATTGAAAAACAGAGAAGAAGAAACAGAGGAAGCCGAAAAGATGACCTGAACAGATCGGCCGAACGGAGCTGATGGGAGCTGATGACGACGATTCGCGGCACGAACCACACCACGAAGAGAGACAAGGGGTCACCACCGGCGAGCTGACCACGGCACGGCACCGGCGAGAAACAGTGGCTAAGATTCACAGCACGATGAAGAAGTGGTCGAGAATGGAGGCCGAAGGTGGAGGAGGTGCAAGCAAACGGTGGTGGCGGTCGTCGACGGCGAGGGGAAGGTGCGGGCACCGAGGAATGGTGGCGCAACCACATCGGCAACGAGAGGAGGCACAAAAGAAACGGCGGCGAGAAGAAAAGGTGAAGAGGCGAGGAAAACAGAACGGGGGATTTAGGGTTCTCGATCCCGCAACTGACAGTCAGTTTGATAAACTGACAGTCAGTTCCAAACTCAGAAATATGGAACTGACAGTCAGTGTACCATACTGACAGTCAGTTCACAGAACTGAGTTTTGAGACTGACAGTCAGTGTATGAGACTGACAGTCAGTTGGGGACTCGAACAGGAGCTACGACCAAAATCAAGTGCACGTAACTGACTGTCAGTTTGTGAAACTGACTGTCAGTTATGACAATGACTTCGACCAGAGACTAAGACCAGGCTCCTAACTACTGAACTGACAGTCAGTTAGAGGAACTGACTGTCAGTTTGATCAATTTCGACCAGAAGCAAACTAAGACCAGAGAGGGAATAAAATAATAATATTTTTATACAAACAACACATTTAGCATATCAACTAGCATTTGATATATCAATAATGTTCAGTTCACCCCTTAAAAAGCAGAATCTTGATTCATCTAGGGGTTTAGTGAAAATATCTGCTAGTTGCATATCTGTTCTGACATAATTCACATCAATATCTCCTTTTTCCACATGATCTCTAATAAAATGGTGCCTTATTTCAATATGCTTAGTTCTAGAGTGTTGAACAGGATTATTAGCAATTTTAATGGCACTTTCATTATCACACAATAGTGGCACTTTATCAAATATAATCCCATAATCCAAAAATGTCTGCTTCATCCACAATAATTGAGCACAACAACTTCCTACAGACACATATTCAGCTTCAGCTGTGGAGAGAGCTACTGAATTTTGCTTCCTAGATGACCATGATACTAAGGATCTCCCCAACAGCTGACAGCTACCAGATGTGCTTTTACGATCAATCTTGCGCCCAGCATAATCAGAATCCGAATACCCAATTAATTCAAAATTTGCATCTTTCGGATACCAAAGGCCTAAATTGGGATAACATTTTAAATACCTAAGGATTCTTTTAAGTGCAATTAAATGACATTCCTTAGGATCTGATTGAAATCTAGCACATAAGCACACACTAAACATGATATCAGGCCTAGATGCAGTAAGATATAAAAGACTACCAATCATAGACCTATACAGTTTAGAATCGACCGATTTGCCGCTTTTGTCCATGTCCAGATGTCCATTGGTCACCATGGGAGTTTTGATTGGTTTAGCGTCTTCCATCCCAAAGCGCTTGAGCAGGTCCTTCACGTACTTTGTTTGACTCACGAACGTCCCGTTCTTGAGTTGTTTGATTTGTAGACCGAGGAAGAAGCTCAGCTCACCAATCATGGACATCTCGAACTCCCTAGACATCATCTCTCCAAACTCATGATAGAAATGTTCATTAGTAGATCCAAAGATAATATCATCAACATAAATCTGACAAATGAACAAATCTTTTTCAATTTTCTTTGTAAAGAGAGTTGTATCAACCTTCCCAATTTTAAAATCTTTTGATAATAGAAAGTCTCTAAGACGCTCATACCAAGCTCGAGGAGCTTGTTTGAGACCATAGAGAGCTTTTGACAATTTAAACACATGGTTTGGAAATTTAGAATCTTCAAAACCAAGAGGTTGTTCAACAAACACAAGTTCAGAAATTTCACCATTTAAGAATGCACTTTTTACATCCATTTGAAAAAGTTTGATATTAAAACATGATGCATAGGCAAGAAGAATGCGAATAGCTTCAAGTCTTGCTACAGGTGCAAAAGTTTCACCAAAGTCTAAACCTTCGACTTGAGTGAAGCCTTGAGCAACAAGACGAGCTTTGTTCCTAATTACAACTCCATTTTCATCTTACTTATTTCTGAAAACCCATTTTGTTCCAATAACATTATGATCTTTGGGTCTTTCTACTAGAGTCCAAACTTCATTTCTAGCAAAGTTATTAAGTTCTTCATGCATGGCATTTACCCAATCAGGGTCATTTAAAGCTTCATTAACATGTTTGGGTTCTAAAGAAGATACAAAAGAATGATGTTCACAAAATGCAGCAATACGAGATCGAGTTTGAACACCCTCACTGACGTTACCCAATATTTGGTCTAGAGGGTGATCCTTGGTGATGGTTTGGTGTTGCCTTGGTTCTTCATCTTGTACTGCTTCATCTTGACTTTGTTCTGGAGGATCAACATGAGATGATGATGCGTCTTGATCAACATTTTCAATGTTACATCATCTTTTTGATCTTCCTCTGTTGGCTTGATGTCTCCAATGGTTATGTTCTTCATTGCTTCTTGAAGATCTTCACCTGAAACTTCATGAGATACTTGCTCCTTTTATGAGCCATTAGTTTCATCAAATTTGACATCACCCGATTCTTCAATACAACTTGTATTTTTATTGAAAACACGATAAGCTTTACTAGTGGTGGAGTATCCGACTAGAAAGCCTTCATCTACTCTTCTTTGAAATTTACCACCAAAATTTCTTTTCTTAAGAATATAACATTTGCAACCAAACACTCGAAAATAAGAAATATTTGGCTTGCGCCCAACAAGAAGCTCATAAGGAGTCAAGTTTAAAAGAGGATGCAAATAAAGTCGGTTTATAGAATAGCAAGCGGTATGCACGGCTTCAGCCCAGAAGCGAGTAGGAGTATCGTACTCACTTAGCATAGTCCTTGCCATTTCTATAAGTGTTCGATTTTTCCTTTCAACAACTCCATTTTGCTGTGGAGTGTAGGATGTGGAAAATTCGTGTTTGATTCCAAGAGAGTCACAAAAATCAAATAGAGTTGAATTAACGAACTCTCCACCATGATCACTACGGATTTTCTTGATGGATAATTCGAATTCAGTAGAAACACGTTTTGCAAAACTTTTGAAAACATCGGGGGTTTCAGATTTTTGGGAAATAAAGAAAACCCAAGTGTAGCGAGTAAAATCGTCAACAATCACAAAACCATAGTTGCTACCCCTGATACTTTGGAACTCGGAAGGTCCAAATAAATCCATATGAAGGAGTTCCAAAGGTTTGCAAGTCGAAAGAATGCGCTTAGTTGGATGTGAAGTAGCTACTTGCTTGCCCGCTTGACAAGCGCTACAAGGTTTGTCCTTTTCAAAATTCACATCCTTTAAGCCAACAACCAAATCACGTTTTAAAAGTTTTCTCAATTGATGCATACCAACATGTGCAAGTCGTCTATGCCATAGCCAACCTTTTGAGGTTTGAGAGACAAGACATGTTCAAAGAGATGCATCTTTTGAGTGAAAATCAACCAAATAAAGATTTCCAAAACGAAAGCCTTTAAAGATCAAGGATTTATCTTTTAAACTTTCAACCAAACTTCTTTTGGGAAAAATGTGCAACTAAAACCAAAATCGCAAATTTGTGCAACGGAAAGCAAATTGAAATTCAGAGATTCGACCAACAAAACATTTGAAATAGATAGATCATTTGAGATTGCGATTTTACCCAAGCCGACCACATTTGCTTGACGGTTGTCGCCAAAGGTAATCTTTTGGTTCTCGCTTGAGTTGTCTTCTATTGAGGTGAACAACTTCTTGTTACCGGTCATGTGTTCGGAGCATCCGCTATCTAGCACCCAATGCCTCCCACCGGTCTTGTAGTTCACCTTTTCATCGCCTTTAGCCATAAGGCAAATGGATGAGCTAGTTGAAGTGTTGATGTTGCCGAGAGCTAGTCCGGCCATTTTCTTGGAGCAACTTCTTTCGTTGTCGGAGTCGGAGTCGGAGCTCTCTCCGCCGGACATCCACTCTCCAAAACAGGCTTCTTTGATTTCTTCATTCTTCTTCTTGAAGAACTTCTTCTTCTTGTTCCACGCCTTGTTCTTGTTTGGACATCTTGATGCTATGTGTCCCTTCTCATGGCATCCATAGCAAATGATGTCCTTGAAGTTGTTTTGCTTTTGCCCCTTTGGTCGTGTGTCAATGTTGACACCTTTCTTATGCAACCTGCGAAGGAGTTTTTGAGTGTTCTTTACCATGAGTGCGAGGTCTTCATCGGAGGAGCCATCGCTTGAATCGTTTCTTGCAGTAGCTTTGAAGGCCAAAGCTTTCTTCTTCGTCTCCGCGGGTTCGGCTGCTTCCTTCTTCTCCTTCTTGTGCATCTCATGGGTGATGAGGTTCCCATAAAGATCGGTTGGTGTTGTGGTCGATAGATCGGAGTTTGTGAGAACCGTGACCAAGGTGTCGAAGCTTTCCGGCAAGGCCCTAAGCATCTTTCTCACAAGCTCAAGGTCAGTAAAAACAACACCAAGACCCTTGAGTTCATTCACAATGTTATTTAACCGAGTAAACATGGAATCCACGGACTCGGTTGATGACATGGTGAATGTCTCATATTTTTGCCTCACCATTAGCAATTTTGCCTCTTTAACCTTTGTAGTGCCCTCGTAAATTTCTTCGAGGGTAGTCCAAACCTTATGAGCAGTCGTGAGATTGCTCACATGGTTGAACTCATTCAAAGATAAATCGGCAAAGAGTGCATTTTTTGCACGGGCATTTAAATGCAACTTTCTCCTATCGTCCTCAGACTGACTTGTCGGATCAACCGGAGGAGTAAAGCTGAGTTTAACGATATCCCATACATCAAGCGCCATAGCTTCTAGGAATACCAACATGCGCACTTTCCAATAAGGATAGTTTGTCCCATCAAAGATAGGCGCACGACCGGTATGACCGAGAAGAAAATCTCCACTTGACGACATCCTCTCTCTAGGCGGTAAAGCCTAATGAATCGAGAGACCAAGCTCTGATACCACGTGTTGGATCAAGGATGCCGACTAGAGGGGGGGGTGAATAGGAGGCTTTTAAAAACTTAAAAACTTAAAGCAAATAAAGAACAAATCAAGAACAAATAATGTAAGCAAGGGAAAGAGAACGAACACAATGGTTTTTATCGAGGTATCGGAGACTCGCCCAGTCTCCACTAATCCTCGTTGAAGCACTCAAATCACTTGAGTCTTACCTCAATATCCACAAAGGATATTATCACTAGTGGTTGCTCCTTGTCCACTCCGGAAAGGCGAGCACAGATGCCTTGTACACACTTGCCGAGCCTCTCCGACAATCTCCGAACGGAGAGATCAACGGCCACGCCTCCGAACCGTCTAGGTGAGGGCGCTCACCAAGAGTAACAGGCAGCGAGGTCTTCTCAAGACCTCCAAACACGCACCGAGAAGCTAAGTATATGCAAAATGCAAAGAACTGAAATGCTCGATGGATCGGAAAGCACTCGACTTGATCAAAAGATCAAGATTTTATGTAAGAAACTAATGCTCAAGAGCGTATATGAAATGCTGCTGCTTGTTGTAGAAAACTTATGCCCAAAGCCCCTATTTATAGCCTCAAGAAGCAAATGAACCGTTGGAGCTAGGGCTGAAAATCAGCAACCCAAACTGACAGTCAGTTTGCCTAACTGACAGTCAGTTCAGTGCAAAACGACCGACAAAAATTACGGACGAAAACTTTGCTAGCCGTTCGTGGTCGAAAAAGGAAAGCTGAAACCCACAACTGACAGTCAGTTACACAAACTGACAGTCAGTTCGACCACAAACTCGACCAAAAACAAATAGAAACTCAGTTAAAAACTCTCTGGTCGAAACCCCAACTGACAATCAGTATGGACAAACTGACAGTCAGTTTAGTACAAAAATTTTGAGCACAAAAAACACCCTCTCTGGACAATTGTCAGTTTAAACTAACTGACATTCAAACTGACAGTCAGTTTAGCAAACTGACAGTCAGCATGAACAAAAATAGAGATAACATTAAATCCAGAAATCCAAAAGAAGTGTTTAATAGCTCCTTGGAAAGATAAATTCAAGGGTTACAATTTTTTCAACAGAAGCAAAAGCCAGATCTTCCTAGATCTTTCTGAAAATTGCAAATACTCTTCTGCTGTGAAAAACTGAACTGAAAATCCAGATTTTCAAATAAGTTCAAAACCAAATCCAACCAAAAAGGATGCAATGCAATGACCTAGGATTCTCGGTTTGTGTTGGAGATAAAAATAGGATTTTCGCCACCCCTCTTTATAGTACGGTTAAAGCTAGAAAATAATTTTCCTAACCGATCTTCTCCAAACGCCGAGATCGGTAATAATAAAAACTCGAAATACTTGAGGTCTTTCGCATCTGCATGATTTGCGTCTTGTCATTTTGCTCTTCTGCATCTTGTGCTTCATTTTAAGTCGGGTACATCTTGATCATCTTGTATTTCTTCCCAACTGATCCCTGTATCAAATAAACTCAATAGCGCAATTAGTCTGGAACACTTTGTTTTCATTAATCATCAAAATTAGGGTTAGGCATGAAGGCCTAGATGCAACAGTTTAGACCAAGGGCCATAGAGAGGTTTGATGGGACTCAGAACCCGTCCGAGTTCCTCCATATCTACATTACTGCCATCCAAGCGGTAGGCGGCGATGACCGAATCATGGCCAATTACCTGCCAATAGTCCTCGAAGGACCGGCAAGAACCTGGTTGTTTAACCAACCCGAAGGTTCAATCTATTACTAGGAAATGCTATGAGACGCCATCCTCAGCAATTTCCAAAATTGTTATCAGAAGCCGGGTAAAGAGGACGGCCTCCATCGACTACGGCAAACCTCTATTGAAACCCTTCGGTAGTTTGTCAAGAGATTTGTTGGGGTGAGGAATACCATCCCGAACATATCTGATAGCTCCATTATCAGGGCATTTAAACACACCGTTCGGTATCAGAGATTCACCGAAGATTTTCTCATCCATCCTCCTCGATCAGTAGCCGATCTCTTTGATATGGCTGATTGATATTCCAACACAGCCGAGGCTGTCGAATGGAACCGGATGGTTGATAAAGGTAACCTACCGCCTCAACCAGGTCTCAAGGACGCTAGAAGGGAGGATTCAAGCAAGAAGCCAGAATCTTCATCAGGCGGGAAGTCAAAGAAGTCGAAACGGAGTCGGTCTGGACAATACCGAGAGGTCGCGGTCGCAGAGAAGCCTCCTTCGACCAAAGGTACGTTACAAGCCATCGTTTAAAAATAAAACTGCTTCTGGTGGTCGTAGTGCCGACCAGCCTGAAAAGTCGACTAACCCACAGGAAGGCAAGAAATGGTGTCCACTCCACAACTCCGCAGGCCACGATCTCAAGAACTATAGGAGTTGGTTGAAGCAGTTAGATGACTTCTACCAGGGGATTGGACCGATGCCCACCTTACCAACTAAGGAACAAGCATGTGGGCTAAGAGACGCCGACAGGATGAAGAGATATCTTACCAGGTACCTCGCAATCATGTTAATGTTATTTTCGGAGGTTCCTCCTCTTTTGTTTCCAAGAGGCAGTTTAAGGCCTTTTATCGAGAGGTTAACCAAACGGAGACTTCCCTTGATGAACCTCAGTACCCCCGTTGGTCAGATACACCTTTGATGTTTGATCGCTCTGATTGTCCTGCGGGGCTTACTCGACCATTGAGGCTTCCTCTGGTCATTACCCCTATTATCAGTAATGCGAGAGTCGAAAGGGTCCTGATCGATGGAGGTAGCACCTTGGACATTTTATTGGTCAAGGCGCTCAACGAGATGCAAATTCCTCATTCGAAAATCATGCCCATAATCCATCCATTTTATGGGATAATTCCTAGTCCCTGCATGATGCCATTGGGACAGGTGGTCCTCTAGGTCACGCTGGGAGAACCAGATAACTTCTGAACAGAATTAGTTACTTTTGATGTAATTGATTGTGATTCGGCTTACAACGCAATCTTTGGCAGGCCAACTCTTGCTAAGTTCATGATGGCAACGCACTATGCTTACCAGTGCGGCAAGTTGCCTGGCCCCAAAGGTGTCATCTCGATCCGAGGCAGTCGCAACGTGGCGTTGATGTGTGACCAGCTATCTTTGGAGATGGTGGACCAACTTCCCCTCCAGGATGCTCAGGTCGCCATAGTCACCGCTAACGTGATCAAGGCTGCTCCTCGGCCTGATGAGAAATTCAAACTAGTTCCATTGTACCCAGATGATCCATCCAAGACAATTCGGGTTGGATCAGGCCTCGACGACAAATAGGAACTTGAGCTCATTACCTTCCTCCTGGCTAACGCAGATGTGTTTGCGTGGAAACCATCCGACATGCCCGGTGTCGCAAGGGAGGTAATCGAGCATAGGTTAGCAATTCGACCTGGACAGCGACCTATAAAGAAATAGCTCAGGCATTTTGCTGTTGATCGGCAGGAAGCCATCCGAGAGGAGTTAAACAAACTCCTAAAGGCCGGGTTTATTCGCGAGGTCGATCATCCGGAATGGCTTGCAAATCCGGTCATGGTTCGCAAGTCAAATGGTAAGTGGCTCATGTGCGTCGACTACACCAGCCTCAATAGTGCCTGTCTGAAGGACGACTTTCCCCTTCCCCGCATCGATCAGCTAGTCGATTCTACTGCGGGTTGCGAACTGATGAGTTTCTTGGACGCTTACTCGAGATATCATCAAATTAGCATGGCAGAAGAAGGTGAAGAGAAGACTGCCTTCATCACCCTGTTCGGCACCTACTGCTACGTTAGAATGCTGTTCGGTCTCAAGAACGCGGGTTCCACGTACCAGCACTTGATGCAAAAGACCATTCTTTCCCAGATAGGGCGTAATCTTGAAGCTTACGTAGACGACTTGGTTGTAAAAAGCACCAAAAGATTGTCTCATTTAGATGATCTCACTGAAAACTTCTGTAATTTTAATCGATTTGGAATAAAATTAAACATGAAGAAATGTTCTTTCGAGGTTTCTTCAGGAAAACTTCTTAGTTTTCTTGTTTGTTCCAGAGGAATTGAAGTCAATCCTAAAAAAATCAGGGCTATCGAACAGATGAGGTCTCCCTCGACCATCAAGGATGTTCAGCTCTTAGCAGGTCGCATGGCGGCCTTAAGCCAGTTCATATCGCGACTAGGCGAAAGGGGACTACCTTTCTTCAAAGCCCTGCACAAACATCACAATTTCACATGGTCCGATGAGGCCGAAAAGGCATTTTAGGAGGTGAAAGCGTATTTATCCAGCGCACCAGTCTTGGTGTCTCCCGACAAAGGAGAACCATTACTTCTCTACTTGGCCGCCACGCCACACGCGATCAGCGCTGTCCTGATCGCGGATAGGGAAGGTATTCACAGACCCGTCTACTATGTAAGCGAAATACTTCATGGCCCTAAGGAGCGATACCCAGAGGTCCAGAAGATACTTTACGCACTACTGATGGCTTCCCGAAAGCTACGACATTACTTCCAAGCACACAAGATCACAGTACCCTCATCTTTTCCATTGGGGGATAATGTCCGTAACCCAGAGAAATCTGGTCGGATCGCTAAATGGGCTGTCGAACTCGGTGCTTTCGATATCCATTACACACCTCGCACCGCGGTTAAGTCTCAGGTCCTGGCCGATTTTGTAGTCGAATGGACTAATCCCGAGCCACCCGTGCAGGTGTCCGAGGAATTGGAATGCCCCGATTACTGGACAATGTACTTTGACGGCTCTCACGGTTTTCAACACTCAGGGGCTGGAGTGGTCTTCGTTAAGCCTCAGGGCGAACAGCTAAAGTTTGTCTTTCAACTACACTTTATTGCGACCAATAACGCAGCAGAGTATGAAGGTCTTCTTGCAGGGCTCCGAGCAGCAAAATTCCTCGGAGTCCGTCGATTAGTGGTGAGGGGACTCACAGCTGGTCGTAAACCAGGTAAACAAGGAGTATAGCACCTCCGATGAGACAATGGCTCATTACCTGGGGGAAGTAAGGAGGTTGGAAAAACACTTTAGTCATTTTGAAGTCCAATACATCCCGCGGAAGGACAACATTCTCGCAGACCAATTATCTAAAATTGGGTCCTCACGCACATCCGCTCCGGCAGGAGTGTTCGTTGAACACTTGGAACATCCTTCGATTATGACTTCGGTCGAGGATGATCCGGTAACAGTCTGTGTTACCAACCTCGGACAGGAACAGGATTGGACTCATCCATTGAGGATCTATCTTGAACATGGGACCTTTCCCGAGGATGAAACCAAGAGCGATCGGTTGATTCGAAAAGCGTGTTTGTACAAACTCATCGAAGGAGTTTTGTATAGAAAGGGTACTCAGGGAGTATTCATACGTTGTATACCTCAAGAAGAAGGTAAAACCCTCTTGAGAGAAATTCATGACGGTGTATGCGGTTGGAAAAGCTTTCCGACAAAGATTCTACTGGCCTTCGGCACTCGATGATGCCAAGAATTTGGTCAAAATGTGTCCACAGTGTCAGTTTCATGCGAGACAGGTTCATCAACCTGCTTATGCTTTACAAACCATTCCCCTTGCATGGCCTTTTGCGGTCTGGGGGATGGACATTGTCGGCCCTATGCCACAAGCGGTCAATGGATACAAGTTATTATTCATAGCCATTGACACGTTTACAAAGTGGATTGAAGCCGAGCCGGTATGCAATATTACCATTGCTGCAGCACAAAAGTTCTTCCATAAGAACATTGTTACTCGATTTGGTGTTCCAAATCGTCTCATTACTGAAAACGGTTCCCAGTTTGCTAGTGGTCTTTTTCTAGATTATTGCGATCAAATTGGAACCAAGGTGTGCTTTGCTTCTGTAGCTCATCCACAGAGCAATGATGCCGTAGAATGTGCCAACGGGCAAATATTACAAGACATCAAGAAACGTGTTTTCGATCGCCTTAAGACACGCTCGGGGGCTTGGGCAGACGAGCTCTGCACCATTCTATGGGCACTACGAACTACTTCTAGTCGAGCCACCGGTGAGACGCCTTTCCATCTAGTATATGGGGCTGAGGCCGTGTTACCTATGGAAATTAGTATTGGATCTGTTCGGACAAATCAGTTTGAACAAGTTGATCAGAGTGAACAACGATCACAGGATCTCATCCTCCTAGAAGAAAAGTGTGATCGAGCTTTGATCAAATCCGCGATATACTTGCAATATTTGCGCAAGTACCATAACAAAAGGGTGCGACCATGTAGTCTTCACGTGGGTGATCTGGTTTTACGTAAAATACAAGACCAATCTAGTCGCAACAAGTTCTCTCCGAAATGGGAAGGCCCTTATACTGTTGTTTCGGTACCACAACCAGGATCAGCTCGGTTAGCAATGGAGGATGGTCGGATCTTATCTAATACTTGGAACATCGATCAACTATGCAAGTTTTACGTGTAAGTATCCAATCCCTTTTCCTTTTCAATTAGCATGATTTAATAAAACAAGTGCTTTTGGTTGTTTCATATGTAAAGTATTTCCTTTTGTGCCCAAATGTTACGAGTTCGGCTCGGGGGCTGGTCGCCGATGGTTATATCGCCCCAATGCCCTAATTGGATTCGCTGGCTGATCTCATGATCATTTCCAGACAAGACACCCCTCAATAAGCCGTTTCTCTACGCACATGGGGCTTGCTGGCATGTCCTTGGTCATCAGAGTGGCTACCGGTTTGCAACAAGGTTGGGCATTGTACCGAACATAATTGTTGGTCTGGTAGAATATTCCTAGTCATCGTTACATCCATATCTTTCCTGTGCTTACAATACTAAGTCTTCAGTATTATAATCACAGGCGAGGGCTAGGGGAATATGGTTGCAATATGAAACAAAAGTAAGTGCTTCCTTTCAAAGCAAAAAATGCATGCATTGGCATTCTGTAAACTATATCTGTACAGGCATAAAGATTTACATAATCCCAAGCTCATTCAAGAGTTTATCTATAAAAGGTTTAACTTCCTCCATGATAACCTCAAGTTGATCTTCACTCTCGATCTCTGCCTCTCCTACCAATGGATTCAGATCCAGGTCTGGGCCATGGTGAAGACGGAACCGGCAGAGGATGGTGGAGGCTGCTGATCGGACTCTTGTTTCGATCACCTCTTTTTGCCGCCGGGTATCTTCAGGAAGATACTCGAGAAGTGACTCCGCTTGGGTTGCGACCAACGTGGACCAATCACTAAGGCTAAGGTCGTCCGCTGCGGTTTCGACCACATCGGCCCTTAGCAAACCGGCCACCATCTTCAACTTTTTGAAAATGTCTTGTTGAGCCCTGTTGCAGGTTGAGAGGGACGTGCTTAAGTCTTTATTCTCCCTGCGAACAGAATCAATGGTCGCCTGGAGGTCCTTTTTCTCTTGACCGAGTTGGCTTATTTGATCATCTTGTGTTGCGATAAGAAGGCCATTACAAATAGTCCATGCGACAAAATTAGTTCACTCTGGTCGGAAGTTTACTTACAGGAGAGCTGCGACCGCAGTTTTTTGAGTTCGGCCTCTAAGAACGAAATCGTGGTGGCCGCCCTGAACTCCTGGTTTTCCCGATCAACGAGGCTCTTCGACAGATAGGCATTTTCTTTGTGACAAAAAAGATATTTGTCATGATAAGTCGACATTCAGGCAAATGAAACAACATCTTCCTCACCGTTGCAAGCGATCCGTTTCCTCTTGTGCGGCCTTGAGGCTATCCGCCATAGCCATTGATCTGGTCGCCACACGGGTCAGTTCCTATGACATAGAGGGAGATCAGTTACAAAACCTGGATGTTCCTATGCAAATGCAAAGCTCAAAAACCATGAGGGATGTTCAACATACCTCAGCATATTCCCGGAATGACCTGTTCTTCGGGACAATTGGAGGTCGAGTTGCTAGACTTGCCTCATCCCTAGCAGGAGCAACAGATGAGTTTTCCTGCTGGACCTCATTTCTTGCCGGGGTCGCAGATTTTAATAACTGCGATTGGGCCTCCGTGTCCAACTCCTCTACAACGGCCCGGATGACTTCCTGGACCGGAGGGACAAAGCTCTCCTCACCAGAGACCTCAGTAGTAGAGGCAACTTCGACCCTCGCTGAGGCTACTGGGGGGCTTGGCGCTGAATCTCTAGACCTAAACAAGAGGAGAAGCTGTCAGCTTTATGGTTGATCGCCACAATCCAATCCTGTTTTAATGGAAGGAGTTCTTGCCTTAATTGAAATCCATCAGCTTTTGGGATTTTGAAGACGGTTCCCCGAGGAAAAGAGGACAGTCATCGTTCATCCTGATCTTCCTCTTCGTGAACAAGACCTTGTCTTTTTCTCCCTGTGTGTATCAACCTATAAGCGCATACATGAGGAATGATGAAGACCTAGGTGGTAAGAATTCTTACCGGGGTAACTTGTTCGGTCAGAAGGGAAGCATCCAACGGTCTGGACGTCTCTTGAACCGCTAATGATGGAATTTCATCCGCGGCCATGAGATTGGTGGTGATCGCGGTGTCTTGCTCTATTGCTCCCGCCCCTGTCGACAGGAGCGGAGTGCTCGTCATCCCAGGACTGGCAGGAGTCATAGGGGGGATTTCTTCTTCCTGTGCAGACATGACTTAATGCATGTACACGAACGAGTAATAACACTCCAGGCTGTGAGGAACCTTACCACAGCCGCCCCTTTCGCCAAGGGGGGATGTTACCGATCCTGAAGCCTCCAGGGCGTTAGGAGCAGAGGTTTCAACTGCAACCACGGGATTTTTGGTGGTCGCGGGGCCTGCTGTAGTTGTCTTTGTCTCTGCGGGCCGAGACAATAATTCGCCGGTTTGAGGAGCAGTCGTCTTCCTCTTCCGGCGAATCAGAGGAACGTCATATTCCTCATCCTCGCTCCCTTCACCCTGTACGATGAAGAAATAATTCCGGTTCATACCTAGGGTAACAGGAGGCACATGATATCTTACCGCAGTCTTTTTCGCTGTAAGGGGAGTTTTGTGCGAGGAGCCTTCCCCGAGAATTTTCTTGGATTTCTTGGGGACAGGTTCCCTCGCCCCGGGCTTTGAAGAGATTTTCTTTACTCTCTTCATCGTCGATTTTCCCAGGAGACCGACGCCTTCACTCGGATGTGTCGCTTCGGCAAACTTCCCCAGAAGCTATGTCATTCCGATGTCCTTGTTAGTACAAGATACGTAGGTGATCAACAAATAGAGCCTGACGAGAAAGGTCATACCTTTCGGCGCTCTTGTCTGAGGGCCTCGCTGGTGTTGATCAAACTCTGGGGACGAGGTGATCCCCTAATACCCTCCACCTCGGTGCTGTATGCCTTGAGGAGGTAATTTTTCCTTTTTCAATCTCGGACAAAGGCAAAACTATGTCACCAGCAAACGAGTTAGCAAACATGACATTCTTCTAGAAGAAATGTATGCTCTTGTTGGCTAGATGACATAACATTATTGTAGTCCAGGGTGCTGTTCGCCATGGACTGAATCTTCCAAGCCGGATGAGCCCTTTCACGCAGGGGGCTCACTCGATTCTTCACAAAGTCGCGAACGATGTCGCGAGCCGTTAGTCCTTGCTGGACTAAGTGAAGAATCACTTGGGCTTGCTTTTTCTGCTCTGCATTCAGAGCAGGGAGAGAATCCGACTCGCTGGACTTCTCCGGCCGCGAGTTTACAAACCATAGCCCGCTCTCGGACGGAGGGGTACAATAGAACCACTGATACCACCCGTGCACGGAATCGCGCAGGGGTGGGAAGGGGTACTCCTTCTTCTCCCTAATCCGAAAATAGATGCATCCGGCGGCATTGGCGCTCTTCGACCATGCCGAATAATAGAAGCGTCGGAAGAGTTCCACACTTGGAAGCACTCCGACGAAAGCTTCACACAGATGCTGGAAAATTGCCAAGATCAGGACAGCGTTTGGGTGGAGATTTACCAATTCTAGCCCATAGTGCTCCAGGATTCCCTTCAAGAACTGGCTTTCGGGGAATCGGAACCCGCAGTGCAGGTACTCCTAAAAAACCACCAATTCTTGGACGATTGGGGTTTCTTGATCTTTCTCCGCAGGGCACCAGTTGATCAGCAACCTCAGAGGGAGGATCTCTTCTTTCTCTAGAGCCACCAGACTCTCTTCTGTGTGGTGAACAGATCGGCTCTAGGACGTCATTTCTTTCGAAGGATCAGAGGGAAAGGTGGCAACTTTGGAGGCGATGGAGAATGGGGAATGAGGGTTTTGTGTGCGGCAGTGTCGCGCCCCGAATAGGGTACCACGACTACTCCCGTGGAGACCTAGCTCGCTGCAGCTGGCCTCATATACATACATACCACTGACTTCCCAGGATAAGTCAAGCACAAGAGTTCATTGCAGTAGAGTAACTTACAAAATATCATTCATAAACAGTATGGCCTGTTGGCCTGGTACAACAAAAGAGTAATACAATGCCTTCACGGCACAAATGGTCTAATTAAAACAAAAAGACAACTACTCGGCGGAAGCTAGGCGAAACTCCCATAGTCGTAAGAAGTTGACAGCAGAACAACACACATCAAGGCTCTGGCAGAATTGGCTCTCCACCTTCTGGATCCACAAAGTCTTCCAAGCCTTCGTCTTGGTCATGAAGAACTCCATCTATTGTTGATAAGTTGCAAGGGTGAGTACTTACGTACTGAGCAAGTCATAGGTAAGAGTAGAGATACGTATAGTAGAGATGACATGATCCTATGCTATTGAGGAAAAAGAGGTGAGAGGGTTTTTCCAAAAATGTTCTTCTTCCAAGTTTTTCAAATCTCATGCTCATAGCAGCATTTCATTACTTAGGGCACAATCCACGTTCCTCTTAGCTATTATATGATCACTAAATTATGGTACTACCGCGACACGTCAACACATGACAGCCCACGGCAGCACCCCTTATCATGACAACACATGTCATTTGGGTAATCTTGACTTAACTAATTTTAATTTATAAAACAATACTTGTGTCACACCCGGTGGATTTCATCCACCGCGGCATACTCCTAAAACTCGGGAGCACGAAGTATTCGAATACATTTGTAACTCTGCAGAGGGGTACCAATTTACCCGCAAGATATATCCACTTTCATGCCCTTCCTATCACAAGGATTGGACCCCTGACTCACTTCATACGGTGAGTGGCAAGGTGGAGATAACAAAAACTTTTTCCATGTTTCACACACAATTCACCCCAAACCCCATGGTTTTCTTCATGCAAACCATAGTTGTGGCAAGGTTACACAACCCTCACTAAATTGGCATCTTCCCCTCATGGTCAGCGTGCATGTGTTGGAGCGCACCCCGTGTAAATCGTGAGTTTGTCATATAGGGGTTCCATGTGTGATCCACATACTACTTGTTCAGGCCTGTCCCATACCAGGCTTGCGGTCGGCACGTTAATCATGTCACTAGACGCACAACACAAGGTTCTAGGTCCTTATATGCCAGTGACCAGATCATACCACAATCCATGCACTTCCAGTGCTGGCACATCCTGTGTGACCAAGCACCTCCAGTGCTTTCACTAGTCCATACCAAAATACTTGTCACGACTAGGGTTTTATTTCATGAATATAGATTTATACACATATATTTATCAATTCATGGCTCATTGCTAAACAATCTATCTTTCCACAGGCAATCAGCCTGATGCTGCCATTTCATCTCTTTTCTCAATACATGTAATACTATTTTATCATCAAGGTATATTATAGCAATTCATAAAATATAGGTTCAAGATGTTCAAAAATATGACTTGCCTTCCGTGTCGTAAGAAACAGCAGTTGATGTCGGGTTTGCGACGAAGTCTTCGAACTCGGACTCTTGCTCTAAACAAGGATCAAACAAGCAAACAGGCATTACAATCAATCCTACTCTTACTAATTCACTATATGCGATAATGCAAGGTAAAAGCGTCTCGCTGATTGTCGCGCCCCGAGACTGGGACAACGACTACTCCTGTAGAGACCTAGCTCGCTGCAGCTAGTCCCAAACCACAAACCTTTGACTTCCCAGGATGAGTCAAACACAGGAGTATATTACATTGCAACAGAGTACTCACAAAATATTAAGCAGTGTGGCCTGCTGGCCTTAATATTACATAAAGAGGATTACAATGCCTACAAGGCATTCAGGATTTAGCAAAATATTTAACTACGCAGCAGAAGATAGGTGACCCTCCCACAAAAGAAGTTGACGGCAGAACAACACACTTCAGGGCTCTGGCGGAACTGATTCTCCTCCTTCTGGATCCACGTAATACTCCGTGCCATCGTCTTGATCAAAGTAGGTTCCATCTATTGAGTTGAAAGTTGCAAGGGTGAGCACTTACGTACTCAGCAAGTCATAGGTATGAGTAGATACATATAGTAGTGATGATATGAACCTAGACTAGTCAAGAATTATGGATATTTGTAAAATAATCTTTTCCTCTCATACCTCATCTTATGGCAGCACTTTTTATAATATAACATCATCAATCATGTTCACTAGATCATAGCACTACCGCGACACGTCGACACACGACAGCCCACGGCAGCACTCCTTATCATGACAACACATGTCATTTGGGTAATCTTGATTAAACATATTTTATTTAGAAAATAGTACTTGTGTCACACCCCGTGGATTTAATCCACCGCAGCAGACTCCTATAAAACCCGGGAGCTCAGAGTATTCGAATACGTTTTTAACTCTGCAGAGAGGTACCAATTTACCCGCAAGATATTCCACTTTCAAACCTTTCCTATCATAACAAAATGATTGGACCCCTGACTCACTTCATACTGTGAGCGGCAAGGTGGAAATAACAAGAACTTTTGTTATGTTTTACTCACAATTCACCCCCGACCCTGTGGCTCTCAGCGAGGCACAGTTGTGGCAGGTTGTATCCAAACCTCCACCCCATTGCTTATTCCCATTACTGGGTCAGCGTGCTTGATCACCTTCAGTGATATGTGTGGGAGCCGCGCTCCGTGTTTATCGTGCATCACTACACATCTCATGCAGGGGTTTCATGTGCGATCCACATAATTACTTGTTCAGGCCTGTCCCATACCAGGCTTGCGGTTAGCACGTTGTTCATGCCACTAGACGCACAACACAAGGTTCTAGTCCTTATAGGCCAGTGACCAGACCATCCACAACCCTGCACCTTCAGTGCCTGCATATCCTTTGCAGTCTAGCACCTCCAGTGCTACAGCCATCCATACCATTTTTCTGGTCACGGCTAGGGGTTTTATTTCATGAATATAAGTATATAGATACATATAATAGTTCATGGCTCAAAACTTGTTTGTTTCACATTTCACAGATAACCAGTCTAGTACTGCCAATTCATAAATCAACCATTCTCAATCTTTCACATGCAATATTGCCTATATTCAAGGTTATGCTTTAGCAACATTTAAAATATAGGTTCAAGATGACCAAGGATATGACTTGCCTTCCGCGTCGTAAAATACAGCAGTCGATGACGGGTCAACAGCAAAATCTTCAAAGTCAGCTTCTGAATCTGTTCGACGACAAACAAACATACAATAATTACTTATAATATTTAAAATGTTTTATGACTTATATGCAGAAATGCTCAACAAACATGATTGAACTAAACTGGAGATAGCTGCAAACTGAACTGAGTCGAGATTCTAGGGTTTCGAGGAATTTGGGCTAAGGATAGTGATTAGATAATCTTAGGGTTTCAGGATTTCAATAGGGATAACAATTTTGTGGCTGGTTTAATCAAAACAGCGAATGTCAACAGATCGACATTCGGATCAAAGCTTGGACATAGCTTTAAGAAAAGCTAGGATGCTTATCTCAAGTTGTGGTAGTAGAAGAAAATGTAGATCTCAACTCTACAAATTCAGTGGACAAAGTGGTTTTCAAAATGCACAACCAGAAGTGGGTAAACAAGGTCAATGCCACTGCCTGGCAAGCTCTGGCATAGAGCTGACAATGCCAAAAACTAGGGCGTAGCATAACTTTTGATATGGAGCTCCAAATGATGCACCACTTTGTCTGGGAGGTAGGCTTGAGTAACAGGAACAATTAAGTCAACAGGATCTAGGGCAAGAAATGGCTGGAAAGCAAGAAATTTGATGATGAACAGAGATGAACTGGCTGCACTGGAGCAGTTCTGGACACAAACTTGGCATGGCTATAACTTCCAATCTAGGCCGATCTAGGTGTCGGGCTAGAAGACAAAAATACTCAGGAGGCTAGGGCACATCTAAATGACAAGGTTTCGAGGGCTGAAATGGCCGGAAACACTTTTCCGGTCATCGGCGCCGGAGAAGAAGCATTGCTGATTGGGGGTTCCTGCTATAGGCAACGAGAACTTAATTCCTTGCTTGGAGAGCATCTAGGAGGTATAGGGAAGCTTCTGGTAACATCAAATTGACCGGAGGATCACTGGAGAAACCTGGCGACGATCGCCGGCGACTGGTAGAGCTTGAATTTGGGGATACCTTCGATTCGAGCTCAACCTGGGGATCTGGATGCTTAGGCTTGCTAATTAGAGCTCACAGATCAATTTGCTTCACAGGTTCGAGGGCTAATTCGAAGTGATTTGGCCTGCATTGCCGAAACAGGGCAATCGACAATTCCGGTGATCGCCGGCGTTAGGGGTCACCGGTGAGCAATTAAATAGTACTACACAGAGAGAATAAGTAGGGGAACTCACTGATGGCTTTAATTTGAAGGTTGATGCAGCGGATGAAGTTGGCACCGTGAGCCTCCTCGACGGCTCGCCGGAGAAGAAAACGAAAACAGCAAATTCTGGAACTTGGCTGGTTTCTGGTGAAGTGTGGAGAAGCTGCTGCACACAGGAGTGTTTAAATAGGCAGGCGAAGCTTGCAAGGAGGGGAAACAGCGAAGTAATTGGCAGCTGGGGATGAGACCGGTTGCGTGCTGAGCATCAGCGGCGAAGACACAGCGAAGAACGGTGATTGCGACGGCGACAGGACTGCAACTGTCCACATTGTCGTTCATCGGGACTTTGCAAAGATGGAGCAAGCGGTGGTGACAACAACTGGCGCGGCAAGGCAACGTGGCGATGGATTGCTGACAAAAGCCGGTGATCGCGCGCGGGAGCAAGCGCTGGTCGTTGACGTAGCAGCGGCCTTGCCACGGCATCAGCTGGAGCGAGGACACGTGCGCACTGGCATGCACGGTCACAAGTGCGGCGAAGCTTGGCCGGCGGCGAGCGTGCACGGCGCAAGGAAACCACGGCGAGCCATGGTCGTGTACAGCAAACGGCCTGGTCGAGTGCTACTGTTGTCCTGGTCGAAAATGAACTGAACTGCAATATTCGATTTCTTGTTTTGGACTGAAATGCAAATCTGGAATTCTGGGAGGTTTAAACTGAAATTGATTTCACTAATCTGGTAGATTATATTCAACAAGGTATTTGGCAAAGATGGTTGATAAGATTTGACACATTTGAATAGTTTTTGATACAAACTGAAAATAGGGTAATTTAGGGTAAAATAAGGTTTAAGTTTTGTCGATTTCGAATTCTGGCATTTAGGGTTCGATTTTGATATCTGCACAGAAGATAAACTTGTGGCAAATAGCATTTTGAGAAGATTTGCCGAAGAAATTCTGAATTTGGAGTTAATCTGGAGATTTTAGCCTTTCTGGGTTTTCAGATATCAGATAAGGACTAATTTGCGATAACTCTTGGACTGATTTGTGAAAAGAGTCTAGATGATGAAATCTGGCTGTCAACTTTTTAGATTAAGGTATTGACATACCCATGATCATATTCCAGAAATAATCTGGTCTGAACTTGGTCAAGATTTTGATTAAATCTGTATTTCTGAAACTTAGGGTATTTGGGTAATATAAGGTATTTCTGTTTTCGAAAACATAAGAAGTTAATAATTCTGGGAGTTAGAGATAGCATTGGATTTAGGTTCTGAAGACTTTTAGATTCAGGATAACTAATAGATCACATCTGAACAATCTGATCTTGATTTGAGGTCACAGGATAGATTTTGGAGATTTTAGGGCTTAGGATAGATACTGATCTGGCTATTACTACTGATACATGCATGCATGCTATTGAAGAAAAAGGAAATTTTCACCCCTAACTCAGGGTGTTACACTGATACAAGATTTGAGAGTTCTGGGAAGCGATTAGGGTTAAACTATGGAATCCAGGGTTAAGATTAGTTGTCAAAGGTTTACAAGGCTCCAAATGTCTCAAAATATCAGAATGATATCAAGGTTGTGACTGGTTCGCTCAAAAACACCGAACGTCTTTAGGTCGACATTCGGTTCAAGGCATCGACATAGGGTCGATGGATGATAGAGGGCTCAACTCAAGTTGTGACAGTAGAATAAAATGTAGATCACAACATCAGGAGTCTAAGGGACAAAGTTATGTTCAGAATTCATGTCTGGAAGTTGGTGAAAAGGCTCAATGCCACTGGCTGACATAGTCTGACAAGGGCTGACAATTCCCAAGAATGGCATTGACATGGTTTGAATAGTTCCCAGTGGCCAAAATGGGTTTTGATTCAAGCATATGGTGCACAAGGTAGTGCGGCAACTATTTGACAAAGTAGTTTTTGTTTTGCATGACCAGAGGTGGGTGAACAGGGCTAATGCCACTGGCTGGCATAGTTTGGCATAGAGTTGACAGGGCCAGAAACTAGGGTTTGCCATAACTTTTGATCTAGGGCTCCAAATGATGCACCACTTTGTTTGGTAGTTAGGAATTTGTAACAGGAACAAATGTCTCAACAGAATCTAGGGCAGGAGATGGGCGAAAAGTGATGAAAACTGGCAATGAAGTTGACTGGTCTAGAGCGCATGCAACATAAACAGTACAGCAACTAGGGCATGGCTATATCTCACAATCTAGGCCGAATTGGTAGTCGTGATAGAAGACAAAGTTGCTCAAAATGGTTCAAAACATCTAAATGGCAAAGTTTCTGGGGCTGGATTTGGAAGATACTGGCTGGAGAAAAGATGAACTCAAATCTGATTTGGGCATTTCTGATTTAAAGTGATTGAGCTTAATTCCTTGCTTGTGGATGATCCTCAGGTACTAGAAACATACTGCTGAAGTTAGATTGGCTAGAGATGCACCAGAAAAGCTTAAACAGCAAGCTCAGTTCACAAGCAAAGTTCCAATTTGGGGTTTTCCAGATTTTAGCAAAATTGATGATTCTAGTTGCTTAGGGATTGTAAGAAAGGTCTACTAAGCATATTGATCACTGACTAGAGAGCTAAATCGGTTTAGTTAGAGTTTAATTGCTCACCGGAGTTCTAGATGAAACACGGCGATTGCCGGTGACAGAAAGCATTTAAACTAAATTCCAAGCTTGAGAAGTATGAGGGAGATGAGAGAAGCTCACTGGGGTGTTGGATTGAAGAAGGAGGCAGTGGAGAAGCTTGGCACCGAGCTCCCTCTTTGCTGCTCACCGGAGAAGAAGAAGGCATAATGAACTTGCTGGTTTTCTGGTGTTTTTACTGTGTGGTGAAGTTGGCTAAGTCCCAGGGGGTATAAATGGGCAAGGCTGGAGGCTCTCAACTGTTAGATGTGCACGGGGAGTTGAAGCCGGCAAGGAAGTGACTGGATGCGACTTCACGGCGAGTTGGCGTCGAGGTGACTCAGTTCAGCGGCTGTGAGGGCTTTTGCAGCTGGAGCTGCTGCGATGTGAAGGCGAACTGATGTCTGGGCGCGGCGAGTCCTCCACGTGGCTATGTTTTGCTGCTGGAGCCGTTGCTGGTGGCGTGCAAACGGGATGAAATCAGCTGGCTGTGATCCTCGCTGGAGAAGATCCACAGTGGCAAATGGCGAGCACACACGCGGCGTCGAGGCACTGGCGAAGATGGCAACCACGGGCTGGCTTCAACGATGATGTGGCTACTGTAGCAGTGCAGCAGGTCGAAGTCGATGGGAGCTGCAGTGGTGCATGTGGTCGCATGCGAGCTGGGGCTGCGATCGTGCGCTGGAACCAGGTCGTGGTCGAAGTCCAAGGCGCTGGTCGATTGCACTTTCTGGTCGGTTGCACCAGTTGTGGTTGTGAACTGAGGTGTGGTCGAACTAGGGACTGAATTGTGATGATTTTTGATTAGCTTTGGACTGAATTACAAATCTAGGTTTAGAGAG
This sequence comes from Pharus latifolius, assembly GCA_019359835.1. Classification (NCBI taxonomy): domain Eukaryota; kingdom Viridiplantae; phylum Streptophyta; class Magnoliopsida; order Poales; family Poaceae; genus Pharus; species Pharus latifolius. The sequence continues at coordinate 31,899,771 of CM033323.1, read as the reverse complement.
GTTTAATTTGGGATTTGATTTCATGGCTGAGTATAATATTTCTATTAATACTCATTTAGCTCAAATTTGGAGAAAGTTTGATAAGGTTTGAGGGATTTCACCTATTTTTGAAAATAGGGTAAAATTAGGGTAAAATAGATCTGGATTTTGTCGATCTCGAATTCTGGTAATTGGAGTGAGGTTTTGAAGTCTGATCAGAAGGGAAATCTTTATCAAACAGCATTTGGGAGGTGTTCCCTGAAGAATTCTGGATTTGGAGTTGATTTGTAGATTTTACCTTTTCAGGCTTTCAGGTAAACAGAAAAGGACTTATCCGCAGTAAAATTTGGACTAATCGGCGAAAAGTGTTTAGATGGAACAATCTGGTTCCCAACTTTTTGGAGTAAGCTGAGGATATACCTAGGAACATATTCCAAAAGACACTTGAGTCTGGGTAGGGTTAAATCATGATAACTCAGTTATCTGGAAACTAGGGTACTTAGGGTAAATCTGAATTTCCTGTTTTCGAAAACAGAAAGAGACTTAGATACTGGGAGTTAGGGTCAGAATTCGATCTGGCTCCTGAAGACTTTTATCTTCAGGGTAACTGGTAAGTTAAATCTGGATGGTCAGATTTTAATCTGGATCTAGAGAATGGATTTGGAGATTTTTAGGGTTTGAGAGAGATTAGGGTTCAGCTGATCTGGCTACAACTACAGAGATACATGCAGGCAGGATTTTTATGCAAAAGCTTTTCACCCCCAAAACCAGGGTGTTACAGGCAGGGGTTCTAAGGCAAGTTTCTGGCTGTATGGCTTCCTCAGGAAGCTACTTGCTCCTTTTATAGGCCCGAGGCGATGTTCCACTGAGGGTAACGTTCCATTAAATATTTTATTTATTTCCCATAATGGATGTTTTCTCTGGTAAACCCGTTATGCGTTCCCTACACCGGATCCAAAACAAAAAGTCTTCTTTGTTTCAAATTTGAGGATTAGGGTGAACACAAAAACGTGAAAAGATCTACAATGATTTTCGGAGGACATTATCCTTCATGTTTCTTGTAAGTTTTCACGTGTTGATCACAATGCATTTTTGAGACATCTCGATCATAAAGATGTTCTATGATCATTACAAACTGCTGGGTATGCATTTGTTATTCGATCATGTTGTTGTGTTATCAGAACTGTGATTCTGATCGGACTTCAACTCTAGTTGCAGTGGTAGCTCTGATCGAATTTCAGTTCTGATCGCGGTGACCGACCAGATCGAGTTTCAGTTTTGACTGCAATTTTGGGTCTGATCGCAGTATCAAAACTGGACGCAGAGTAATATATTGATGTATTTCTGATTGCAAAACTCGAGTTTATCTGTGTATGCGTGGTCGTAAAGATGTTATTTATGGCCATATTTTCACACAGAGATTATGAAGAGTTTTCAACTTATGTAAGATGAAGGAAATCTTTATTTTTGGCAGTCTTCACATACAAAAGGGATGCAGGCGACCAGACTGTCAATCTGATCCGAGAGAAGTTTACAAAGTTCTCCTAGGGACATATTGTCGTCAGTAAGATCTACACTGACAGCCCCAAGGGAACTAGCAACTACTCTAAGTCTATCTACATTGTCCTTAACAAGAGACGCACTACCATTCCTGATCGAATCGGAGAGTTATCGCTGCTGTCGAGCGTAGTCCCTCTCCAGGTGGAATTGGTGCGCCTCTTCGCGGGACCTTTCAAAGCATTTTGCCAGATGCAGAATTGCCGAAGACATCTCTTTGGTCTTCTTCTCCAGGGCCTCTTTTTCCCCTTGGAGAGTCTGTTCGAGGGGAGGAGGCTGAATTTCAGCAGGCTGGTCGCTGGGGGCTCCAACAATTTTCATCTCCTACATTTGTAAATGTTAGTTGTACTAACTATAACAACAAGCAAAAGGGAGATGGAAATAATTACCAATCCTTGCAAGTGACAGGTTGAAGTATTTCCCCCAGAAAGTAGATTACCCGATAAAAGCCGAGGACCATCAAATGGTGGAAGTGCAACCTTCCCACCAGAAGATTATTTCCCCAACACAAGTTGAGGATTATTTGGTCACGGAAATACAGCTTGCTAACCAGAAAATTGATCACCCGAAAAAGGATGGGGATCACTAGGATGAAATGGAGAAAGCTGAGAGGAATGCCCTAAGGGATCATCACGAACCTCCAAAGGTGGAGATGAAGGTTCGACCTGTCAAGGTGCATGAACAGGAAGAACTACGGGAACCAAAGGAAGAGAGAGCAATGATGCATCTTTCACCTTTGTCCTGCTGGAGGATCCCTCGTCAACCTTGGGTTTCTTCCTTGAAGGAGATAGATCTTTGGACGTCTGTGAATCTTGCTCAAATTCAAATGACAGTTCTTCTTCATCACTTTTGATCTCGATGATGTTTTGGTCTACCATCGGGAAGTGTATAGAAGAGAAGAGAAGATGGCTTTGGAAGAAATTTAGCCGGAGGAGGATTTGTGAAATTTTAAAATCAAGAGGCTTCGGTATTTATAGCCCCCAGGGTGACGGTTCGTTTTTCGAACGCCTCGAGTTTTTAAAACATTTACAATTTATCTCGGGTTAAAAAACATTTCTACGGCGCCATCATTACCCGTCAAATATTACCCAGAGTCCGTCTCGGGGAACGAACCGCCACACTTAGTGCGCCACTAAGTGGAGAATTCGAAACGTCGGGTTACGTATCCGATGAGTGTCTTAAAATTCCAAGTAAACATGTCCCTTCATTTTCTTCGAATTTGGGGGCTAGCTGACGAGGATTGGTACCCGAGCTAATTCAAATAAATGCACGACTAGTTCAGGACAGATTCGAACCAGACAAGTGTCTCAAGCTACTCCGAGAAGCATAGACATGTGATCGTAGGCTTTACGCGATCAGACCGCAGATAGTGCGCGGTCAGCAGCTCGTATGTGAATACACGAATAGAGGGTTGCAGATAGTGTGCGGTCAGATGATTACGAGCAACACGCAGTCAGAATACCTTCGACCAGGAGATGCGGGATTGCTCAGTCCCTACAACGGGGATATCCCGAGTATCCTGAAGATTCTTCCACGTATTGGGACAACCGTCAGGAGGTTAATACATGCGGTTATTCCTCAATAACACATGTTAAACCTGCGTGGAGGTTAGGGGCAGTTGCCAAAACTGCACCCGAGCAACTGTTCGATGCCGTTATGCCTTGGCACCCTTTCTACTAGTATAAAGGGTAAGCCAATGCATCAGATGAGAGGATCGAACAACCAAGAGATCAAAAGATTAACCGAAGACACTAGACTAAGTTAGTTAGCTTTCATAAGCCTCTTGAGTACAATCTTGTATAAAGATCTTTTCCATAATTTTGTAACTCTTTTTTCCCACATATAGTGCAATCCTAACAGGACGTAGGGCTATTACTCCCACCATCGAGGGCCCGAACCTGTATAAATCTCTCTGTGCTCTAGTTAACGTTGATTCATCATACCTTCCCGGAGGGACACCCTGAAAGGTCTCACAACCTACAAATTCTGCATAAGTTCGACTAAGGACCCCGAGTTCGAATCATTGACACCCACGTGAAGACTGTGTGGTCGCACCCTTTTGTTATGGTACTTGCGCAAAGCTTGCAAGTACACCGTGGACTTCATCAGATCTCGATCACGTTTTTCTTCTAGGAGGATGAGATCTTGTAATCGTTGCCCGTTCTGATCAACTTGTTCGAATTAATCTGTCCAGACAGAACCAATACTGATTTCCATAGGTAACACAGCCTCAGCGCCATATACCAGATGGAAAGGCATCTACCGGTGGCTCGACTAGAAGTAGTACGTAGTGCCCACAACGGTGTAGAGCTCGTCTACCCAGGCCCCCGAGCTTGTCTTAAGGCGATCAAAAACACATTTTTTGATGCCCTGCAATATTTGCCCGTTGGCACGTTCAACGGCACCATTGCTCTGCAGATGAGCTACAGAGGCAAAGCACACCTTGGTTCCAACCTGATCGCAGTAATCCAGAAAAAGACCACTAGCGAACTGGGAACCGTTATCAGTGATGAGACGATTTGGAACACCTAATCGAGCCACAATAATCTTATGAAATAAATTTTGTGCAGCCGCAGCGGTAATGTTGTGTACTGGTTCGGCCTCAATCCACTTTGTAAACGTGTCAATGGCTACGAACAAAAATTTGTATCCATTGGCCGCTTGTGGCATAGGACCGACAATGTCCATCCCCCAGACCGCGAAGGGCCATGAAAGAGGAATAGTTTGTAAGGCATAGGCACTAGTACAGAAATGCAGTCTACTAACCCCTATCTTCTATCGGTTATTAGCGAAACAGCACAAAACCGATAGAAAATGTGTCTCGCGGTCATAAAAGCCCGACGGATGTATTTTCCCTATCGGTTTCTAAGAAACTTACCGATAGATAAATAGTATGATTTACTCTAGCGGTGATGAACATATTTGCCGTTAGAAGAGATGCATAAGTACTAACGGAAGAATGTTGTGCGCCGATAGGACTGGTCGACTTCAACAACTAGACTTATTCTATCGCTACTGTATGAATATACCGACAGAATATATTAAAAATTCCTATCGGCAATATGTAGTTCGCCGATAGAATAGTTGACCTTCTACAAATATTTTTATTCTATCGGTAATGGATTCTTTTACCGTTAGAATATATAGAAAATTGCTTAGAACTGTTCGTCTTCTAATAGTTTTATTCTATCGGTAATGAATGTTTATACCGGTAGAATATTGCACAAAATATCTTAGAACTGTTGGCCTTCTACAACTAGTAATATTCTATCGGTAATGTACGTACAGACCGATAGAGTATGTACAAAAATTCCTATCGGTAATATTTATTGTGCCGATAGAACCATTCGGCTTCTACAGATGTTTTTATTACTAACGGTATTCTGTTTTCTTACCGATAGAAAATATATAATTGTATAAATACACGGGTATGTCTCTTTCATTGTCATAGTTCATCTGGGGCTCGTAGTCCTAACCCGTAAGCTCCATGGACGGCCGGCGCACCTCTACAGGGGACCGCTGCACCTCCGCACCTCCATCGACGCCCTCTAGACGTCGGCATCCCAAGGAAGGTACGTAAAATTTCTGCAATATTGTTAGATTATTCTAATCCGATTATGGCAATAATTCTGCTTTTTTTGTATCCTTCATTTTGATGTGTCTTCTTTTCAATATGATTATGATCTGTTCAGGTCCTTGGATGATGCTCGTGAGGGGCAACGTATTTCACGGTTCTTCATCGCAGTACGCTGCCTACGTTGGCTTGTTGGCGAAAGAAATGGTGAAGATCACCGTCGAGAGCTGGAAGGACGTGAAGGGCGAGATCTTGGTTGGCTCGGTCGAGAAGATGCTTAAGCCCGGCGTGTTTCTCAAATCAGGACCTATAGAAAGCATCTTACATGTTTTTGCATGCACCAGCTTGTGGCCAGATGCTTACCTGCTTGGAGAAGAAGAATTGTTGTTATTTGCACAGCCATTCTACACCATCACTACACAGAACAACATCTTGGAAGGTAGGTTCTTTTTGTTAATGGAGTTGAGTTGAGTTGAGTTGAGTTGATCGAGTTTGAGTCCGAGGAAATCACCATTACGTACAAATGTATGTCGACGGCAGTTCCAGCTCCTCGGGCATCTTCGAACTGAACTCCTATGGTTAAGTCTAATGTGGTTCAGACATTTGCTGTTTTGGATGAATGGATTTGTGATGTATCAGGTCTAACTTGTAGTCGGTAGTTGCATTGTGGCAACCTGCAAAGGTTCCCTTTTATGTAAAATGCATGTATGGGCCACTGGGTCCTCGTCGTGATCTGTTGTTAATTTCAGACGTGGCTTTTGTAATATACATCGAATGTGTGAATTGTTGTATTTGTATATTGTTGTATATTTGTGTATCATGTATTGTTAATTGGGACATGAACTTGAATGTGCAGGGAGCATTTGTGTATTTAATTGTATTGGTAGGTAGGTGTGTATTTGTACTGCTGTTTCAGACATGCACTTCAATTTGTGAACTGGCATGTGTATGTTTGTACCTGAATTTGTATTGGTGAACTGGCATGTGTATGTTTGTACCTGAATTTGTGAACTGGCATCTGTAATTTCTTTGGCAAGATGAAGTCCCAACTACCTACGAAAAGTATTTTTGTGTCTCCTAGTTAATCCACAAATTAGCATTTAATATATTGCTTTATCTTCTAGTTAAGATCCGTTTGATGTAAGATCTGTTTGATGTTACATTGATATGATTCCTTGAATGTGAGAAATGGCATGTGCATGTTTGTCCCAGTTTGGTAACAGTACCTCCTCTAACGGTAAGTACACATATTTACCGATAGGAAAACACATATATTTGTTCAGTCATGCATATTCTAACGGTAAATACACATATTTACCGATAGGAAGCACATATATTTGTTCAGTCATGCATATTCTAACGGTAAATGCACATATTTACCGATAGACAAATACATATATTTAGTCATGCATATTCTAACGGTAAATACACATATTTACCGATAGGAAGAACATATATTTGTTCAGTCACGCATATTCTAACGGTAAATGTACATATTTACCGATAGACAAATACATATATTTAGTCATGCATATTCTAACGGTAAATACACATATTTACCGATAGGAAACACATATATTTGTTTAGTCATGCATATTCTAACGGTAAATGCACATATTTACCGATAGAAAAATACATATATTTGTTCAGTCATGCATATTCTAACGGTAAATACACATATTTACAGATAGGAAGCACATATATTTGTTTAGTCATGCATATTCTAACGGTAAATACACATATTTACAGATAGGAAGCACATATATTTGTTTAGTCATGCATATTCTAACGGTAAATGCACATATTTACCAATAGAAAAATACATATATTTGTTCAGTCATGCATATTCTAACGGTAAATGCACATATTTACCGATAGACAAATACATATATTTAGTCATGCATATTCTAACGGTAAATACACATATTTACCGATAGGAAGCACATATATTTGTTTAGTCATGCATATTCTAACGGTAAATGCACATATTTACCGATATAAAAATACATATATTTGTTCAGTCATGCATATTCTAACGGTAAGTACACATATTTACCGATAGAAAAACTCATGTGCGTGCTGTGTCACGCATGTCTAACGGTAAGTACACATATTTACCGATAAGAAAACACATATATTTGCTCAGTAATGTATATTCTCTAACGGTATGTGTGTGTTTTTACCGATAGAATATGTGAGCGGCAAATTACCTAAGTTAGTCTGACGGTTATTTCATGATTTACCGTTAGAAAAATGTCCATTATAAGGAAAACCCCAGTCGACCATTGCTGAGCTGCTCTTTAATTTGTTCTGTTGCACTCTGTGTCCCTCTGTTTGTGACGAAAGTTCCAGCTACACTGCTAGGGTGATCAGCGCAGGCTGGAGGGAAGTTGATTGCGCCCCTCTCTTTAAGGTATGCTTAATCGTCGACACTTATCTCTCTCTCCCTCTAGATCTCCCTTCCTCTCTACTTGCAAGCTAGCTGTATTGTGTAGTTCCAAGTTTGTAGCTCTAAGCTTGGGAGCTTGGTAGCTGGAAATGCGTCATGTTTTAGGAGCTAACTAGCTTGTATTGTGTAGTTAGCTAGGTTAATTAGTGTTAATTTCGTCAGGCTAGGGTTCAACACATGTATCTGTTGTAAGAGGCTGTACATGTACATATACATAACTTAATCGGGCAGGTTTCATGCATGGCTTACTCGTTAAATTTTGTTAATTGTAGATGGACAGGAAATATTGGATGTATGGAATAAAACGTACTACTCTTGAATATTTGGATGGTGTGAATGAGTTTATTAAATTTGCTGAGCAACAAAAGGAGAGGAAGGGAGAGAAAAATATGCTCTGTCCTTGTACAGATTGTATGAACTTGAAGAGGTTTAGCAACTCTGATCAAATTAAGAGTCATTTGATTCGTCGTGGTTTTAACGCGCGATACACCCGTTGGATATGGCATGGCGAAGATCTTGAGGAAACAAGCACCACTACTACCAATCAGCACGACTCGGATGTGGATTGCAATAATATCGATGATCATCCCAATTTTGGTAATGTTCATTCCGATGTGCACGTAGATGATGATGATGACAATCTAGATGAGATGTTACGTGATGTAGAGGAAGATTACAACGAAAATGACTTCTGTGAATTTGAGAAACTGATTGCTGACTCTGAGAAGCCTCTGTTCCCTGGATGTGCAACATTTACAAAACTGTCTTCTGTGCTGAGATTATATAACTTGAAGGCAGGAAACGGTTGGAGTGATAAGAGTTTCACGGCACTATTAGATCTTCTAGCGGACATGCTTCCAGAGGGAAATGAGTTGCCAAGATCTACTTACCAAGCCAAAAAACTGTTGTGTCCGTTGGGAATGGAAATCGAAAGAATACACGCATGCCCAAATGATTGTGTGTTGTACCGTAACGAGTACTCCAGTTTGCATGTTTGTCCAAGATGCGGCGCATCGAGGTATACGCGTAGGTACCGGATTGACAGTGAACGTCACGAGGTAAGGAAAGGGCCCCCGGCAAAAACTGTGTGGTACTTGCCTGTGATACCTAGATTGAAGCGGCTGTTTGCAAATCCGAAAGTCGCGAAGACTTGCGTTGGCATGCTGAAGCCTGGAAACAAGACGGAAAACTGAGACACCCAGCTGATTCTATTCAATGGAGAAACATCAACAGAACATTTGCTGAGTTCGGCGGCGAACTTAGGAATGTAAGGTTCGGGCTGAGTACAGATGGTATGAACCCACATGGTAATATGAGCAGCCGGCACAGCACTTGGCCGGTTTTTTTATGCATCTACAATCTTCCTCCTTGGTTATGCATGAAGCGCAAGTACATCATGATGGCGTTACTAATCTCAGGACCCAGACAACCCGGAAATGATATTGACGTGTTTCTAGCACCTTTAATCGAGGACTTACAGAAATTGTGGAGCGAGGGTGTGCAGGTGTGGGATGCATACAAGAAAGAGAATTTCATCTTGCGGGCCCTGATATTTTGCACCATAAGTGATTTTCCTGCCTACGGCAATTTGTCGGGGTATAGTACGAAAGGAGCCAAGGCTTGCCCTATTTGCCTAGATGAAACTGAGAGCATGTGGCTGCGAAACTGCCGGAAAACAGTGTACATGGGTCACCGCAGGTTTCTTCCGGTGCATCACACGTACCGTAAGAAGAGGAAATCATTTAACGGGAAGCCTGAGAAGGGATCAGCTCCAGTGTTTCTGACCGGTAAGGAGATTTACTCACGCGTGAACGACATCAAAGTTGAGTTCGGTAAGCATTCTAAACCTCGAGAAAAAAATGTTTGGAAGAAGAGATCGATTCTCTGGGATCTACCGTAGTGGGAGCACTTACAAGTTCGACATTGCATTGACGTCATGCATGTAGAGAAAAATGTCTGTGACAGTTTGATTGGTTTGTTGTTGAACATTCCGGGAAAGACAAAGGATGGTGTGAAAGCTCGTCGTGACATGGTGGAAATGGGGATAAAGACTGAGCTTGCACCTTTAGAGAATGGAAAGCGTACATACCTCCCCCCGCCCTGCTACACGTTGTATAAGAGCGAAAAAACAGAACTCTGTCAGTGCCTGCACGGTGTTAAAGTTCCATGTGGGTACTTCGCGAACTTGAAAAAACTTGTGTCTATGAAGGACCTAAGACTGGTTGGCATGAAGTCCCACGACTGTCATGTCTTGATGTCACAGATGCTTCCCATTGCTATCAGAGGCATTCTCCCAGTTAAAGTCAGAGAGACAATCACAAACCTATGTTATTTCTTCAACGCAATATCTTGCAAGGTAAGTACGTGCACTCGTACTATAAGTTCACTACCTCCATTTGTGGAGCTTAATTAGAAGATTTTTCTGATATGAATATTTGGCGCAACTGTGTCCTCATAGGTAATTGATCCCGATGGACTGGACGCTTTGCAACGCGACGTGGTTACAACTCTTTGTCAGCTCGAGATGTATTTCCCTCCATCCTTTTTTGATGTTATGGTCCATCTGATTGTTCACCTTATCAGAGAAATTAAGTTTTGTGGACCTGTGTGCCTGCGCTACATGTATCCATTTGAGAGATTTATGGGTGTATTGAAGGGATACGTAAGGACTCGTCGTCGACCCGAGGGGAGTATCATGGAAGGTTATGCCGCCGAGGAGGTGATTGAATTTTGCACAGATTATATGGCCGGGGTTGACCCAATTGGTGTTCCTAGGTCCCGACACGAGGGTAGGCTTGAGGGAATTAGAACGATTGGATTCAAAGCTATCGTCCCCGCTCGTGATGTGTACGCAAAATCACATTTTTGGGTCTTACAACACATGACGGAGGTCGAGCCATACATACACGAGCACAAGGTAATGTTACGGTCACAGAATCCTTCGAAGTCAGACGTTTGGGTAAGCAGAGAACATAACAGGAAATTTGCTGAGTGGATCCAAGAAAGAGTCACACGAGCTGCCGAGAGCTCCGTAAGTGAAACTGTGACATGGTTGGCTAGAGGCCCAAGATTCACTGTAGGGACTTGGCAGGGGTACGACATCAATGGGTATTCATTTTACACAAGAGCTCAAGACGCCAAGAGTAGCACGCAATGTAGCGGAGTGACACTGTTTGCTATTTCCGAGGATGCCAGGTCAGTAAGGGCGCTGAACTCATATTACGGTGTTATTGACGAAATCTGGGAGCTCGATTACGGATTACTTAAGATTCCCCTGTTTTGATGCCAATGGGTCGAAATCCCTCGAGGTGTTCAAGTTGACAGTTACGGGTTTACTCTCGTCGATCTTGGTAGAGTCGGACACCAAGACGATCCATTCATACTTGCAAAGCAAGCCACACAGGTATTCTACATCGTTGACCCGGCCAATCCAAACTTGCATGTTGTCCTCCACAGCAAGAGACGTATTGTTTGGGTCGAAGATGTTGTCGACGAAGAGGAGTATAACCAATTCGATGAAATACCTCCATTTTTAGAGGACATTCAATCTATCCGTACTGAAGATATCGACGAAACAACATATCTGCGAGATGACCACGAAGAAGGATTATGGGTTGAGAACCATTGATGATTAATTTCTATTTCAGGGATAAATGCCAAGCAAACAGCCCACAAGTTCTGCAGCAAGGTGAGGAACTTATCATTAATACATCAGGCAGTACATTTTTCTTTAGAATTTAATGATAAGCTAGTTCACAGCATTAATACATCTCAATTTTACTCCACAGCATGAGTTCTAACATGTACAGTACCTTTATCCCGTAAATATTTAATTCTTCCCTTCAAATAGCACTTGCAAAAATCTCATCGCAGCCTCTTCAAATTAAGTTCAGCAAAAATCCTTTTTTTCTGACGGTATTTTGTTATTTATACCGATAGAGAAGGACATCTTCTCTCAGGCACTTCAAAACGTTTTCTATCGGTATCGTTCTATTTTACCGTTAGAATAAATTCGTTTGTCTCACGGTATTTGTTGTCTGATGGTTTTTTCCTGTTTTTACCGATAGAAGAAGACTCTGCCGCTTTGAATTCTCAAACGTGTCGCCATGCGTCGCCTTGGAAACTCTATAAGTACCTCGCCATGCGTCGCGGTATTTTGTTGTTTTTCTAATTCTCGAACGGTTGGACTCCTCATCTTCTCTTTCACAATGGCAACCTCCATGGGATCGTCATCCACGGCCTCCCCGGTAAGAACTCTAAATCTCCTCGGTTTACCCCTGTATTGTTAATCCATGTTCAGTTCATTCTTGACCTGTTGATTTGCACAGGGAATGGTAGCCGTGGAAGACACTGCCAAAGTGAAGGCTGACCTGAGGGCCCTCCAGGAGGAGCACAAGCTCCTTACAGACAAGCACACTCAGCTACGGCTTGACCTTGACGATCTCTTCCAGCGCATTAAGCGCATGAAGACGGATGGTGACAATGCTAGGGCGAGGACGAGGCGTCTTCGCGAGGAGAAGAAAGCCGCGGATATGACCATCGCTGGCTGCGGTTTGACTATGAAGGATACCATAGCGAAGCTGAGGGAGGTCGCAGGCCTTCTTGACGCGGTAGTAGTTGATCCTAGGGACAACTTGTCGCTAGAGGAGTCCTGCGTCCTGGCTGCAAGTCTAACTGACTCTATTCTACATGCAGCCAGGGCTAAGACCACCCCTTGACCGAGCATTTTGGGTTTTATTTTTTTTTGTAAGTGATAAAACAACAATGAATGAACAATTTCTTTTTATGTCAATTTTCCAATTTTCCGGCTATCTTCCCTCTTCCTTTAACATTCTGCAGCTTTCAACCACGGTCTGTTTGATGTTAAATTGTGTACCTTTTCATTACTCTGACGGTATTTTGTTGTTTTTACCGATAGAAAAAGGGCACACAAATCTCAAGCACTTAATCAAAAAAATTTTCTGGGGAAAATTGGGCTCACGGGATTTTTTTGTTTATACCGATAGAAAAAGGCGCCTTTTCATTACTCTCACGGTATTTTGTTGTTTTTACCGATAGAAAAATGGCCCAATCTCAAGCACTTTAAAAAAATTTTCTGTGGAAAATTGGTCTCACGGGATTTTATTGTTTATACCGATAGAAAAATGCATCCACTAATTCGAATATTTTTCCGGGAAATTTACTTTTTCTATCGGTATTATTTTGTTGTTTCGATAGAAAATTACATAAGTCTATCGGTATCATTTTGTTATACCGATAGAAAAGTTCCTCCGCTACTTTATTACTCGTACACGGCCCTTTAGTTTCCCTCCACTCGAACAGTTCCACCTTAGAGCACTGCGTCTCTTCGAGAGCGAAGAAAACCCCAACCTCCGCCGTGAGCACTCACTTCCTCTCTCCCACACGACGATCGCCGGCTGGACACTGGTTCGTCACTGCCACCAGTTCTTATTTTTGTCCTTCGCCCGCCGCTGCTGCGTTCTACACCGCCTCTCCATCACCAGAACTGATCGCCGCCGTAAATACCCTAATTCGTCGTTCTATTTCCAGCATCTTCTTTATTTGATCCTAGTGTTTTGCACGTACTAATTCTTCAAGTTTTGCAATTACACTAGGGTTCCCTATTGTGTTGGCTTATGTACATTCCGCAGGCAATGTTGATTTTAATTAGGGTTTACATAATATGTTCCAGTGCTGTAATGAACCTGTTTTGAGATTTTAACTTCTCTATACTGCTGTATGTGTGATCAATTGTATCCAACTGCCATGTAATGAAGATTATATGTTGGAGGTGTTCTTACACATATTCTATCGGCAGCTCATGTGTTTACCGATAGAAAATTTTTCTGCACAAGTAGTAAAACTTAATTTGGATCTGGAAGGACATGAGCCATGCAATGTACTAGTTTGGTTGGGAATTTTTACTCACTTCGTATGAATATATGGCAATGTGGATGGGTCTTCGATGTATATGTTTCAAATGCCTATATACATGACTTTTCCCAACCTAATAGCTGTGAAGTCCTGATGACTCACATACAGGCTAGGCTAAAGATTATGCACAGTGGCACTTAGATGCTTGTGTGCATATTTACGTGTGAAATAATAATGCTGGCCCATGAATATTAGTGTAGCAAATCATCGAGAATGTTATGTGATGACAGTGAATGGTGGCTTGTCAACAAAATTCCATATGTAGAGAACATTGTTATGTTCTATCGGTATCTCACGTGTTTGCCGATAGAAAAATTGTCATGTGTGGAGGTAATTGTTATGGTCTATCGGCAGCTCATGTGTTTACCGATAGAAAATATTTCTGAAGAGTTCAGTAAGTAATTTATGCATGTCTTTCTTTTTGTATTATTTTCCCTTTTGCCGCCCTAGTTAGTCTCCAGTCCTGGACTGAGTTATGGAACTCCAAGGCGAATTAATTGCCATATATATGGTTTGTTGAAGGTTTTGTAGGGGAAGACATGTCGTCGTCTTCATCGGATGGTACTAGTGGTTCGACTAGGGCCAACCCCATCGTAACTATTGAAGATGGGGCTGTTACATCCCAGCGCAAGAGGGTGGGGCGAGGCGCGACGACGTTGGGGCGTTTGGCCAAACGCACTGATCTTTCTTGTGAGTTCAACCAATTTGGGAGGCCGATTGGAAAGAATGCTGGGAGGTACGCGGCCTACGTTGGGCTGTTGGCGAAAGAAAGGGTGAAGATCACCGTCCAGAGCTAGAAGGACGTGACGGCGGACGAGAGGGATAGGTTGTGGGCGGAAGTGAAGGTTAAATGAACTGAAATCGCTGAACTCTTTCGTAATCACGTTCTCTTGGCTTATACTAAAGTTTAACTAACTCGTGATTAATTGTATGCATTTTTCGGAAACAGGCTAAGTGGAACATCCCCGACGATACACCTAGGACTGCCTGCTTGAAGGACATGAACGGAACATGGAAAACCTTTAAGAGCTGGCTCGTCAGTAACTTTCTAGCTGCGGGGAAATCTCCTTGCGAGAAGTACCCCTTCATATCGGAGGAGGTATGGGAGGAATTCACCAAGCAGAAGGGGACTGAGGAGTTCAAGGCCCTTAGCGAGAAGAATAGGGCGATCCAGAAGAGGAACGACCACCCGCATCGGCTCGGATCCCGGGGCTATGCGGGGAAGGAGGAACAGTGGAAGAAGGAAGACGAACAAAATCCTGTCATCGACACCCCTGAGTTGCCGCTCTCCGAGATCCGGGATGAGAGGTGCAAGCGATGGTGGAGGGGGAGGGGGTCCGTGTCGTCCACGGGGTCTGTGCAGTTCGCAACCCCTGGGGACGCCGACGTTGTGAGGCGAATGGTAAGTTGGCTAACCTCGTAAACTGTGTGCGCACAAGTGTATATAAGGCAATTTGTCTCACAAGGTACCTTCAAATGTAACAGATCTCTTTTGAGAAGGAGGCAGCGGAGGGATTGTTTACCCCGCAGAGGGAGAACGACATCCTCACCCGGGCTCTAGGAAATAAGGAGCATCCCGGGCGGACACGGGCCGTGGGAGCCATTGTGTCGTGGAAGGCCGGTTTCGTAGATCCGGCTCCACCGAGGAAGAAGGCCCGCACCTGGAAGGAAAAGGAAGCTGACCTCTCCGATAAGATACGGGCTGAGGTACGGGAGGAGATACGGGCGGAGATGCGGGCTGAGATACGGGCTGAGGTACAGTCTGAGGTGCAGACCGAGGTCGCACAAATGAGGGAAGAGTTTGCACGGTTGAGACAAGCATTGCTGGCCAAGAGTGCAGATGCGGATCCCCAGGACGACGGTACCCCGCGGGGTCGGATAAGCAGTTGCGCTTCGAAGGTACTCGCGGATCCAGTGGATCTACTTGAGGTACTGCAAGCCTTCTTCTGTGCACTTAAGTTGATGCAAGACTTCATCTGTGCACTTAATTGTTACAAATTTGCAGGGGCCGGAGGGCTGCATCCTACAGAATCACGTAGGCGCCGGGCAGGAAGTGGTTGGACACGGCTTCGTATATCCGTCTGGGCCGGATGTCCGGGTCCACTGTGTACCTCTGCGGTTGGGTTTTGCAAAGGTACAGGTGGACATGGCCATGCCGGGCTACAACGATTCTCCGTTGCCAGTCCCAACAGAGGAACTGCAGACACTTGCTGAGGCAGTGGGCTCCTACGTACAGTGGCCCAAGAAGTGTCTTGTAATACAACCGGTAAATCCTACACATTTTAGATTACATCCTACTCAGTACACTCAACTTGCATAATCTAACATACGTGCTCATTAATTGAAGTGGCCTGCCGCGGGGCTACCAGGGGACTGCGCCCCCAGCATGAGGGCCGATCTCGTGCGAACCTGGACACATCAAAGACGGCCTCGACCCCACCCAGCGCATCCACGCCTCCACCACGGAAGAAAGCCGCCATCACCTCGCCCTTGCCTTCGAAGGTACGCGCTCAGTCCCCGGCAAAAGGCAAGGGCGGCAAAGGCAAGGGCAAAGGGCGACAGGGACTGCCGCGGACGTTCACGAACGCGCTCCCACTCCTGTCGGAGGCATCTTTGCGGAAATTGGATCGATCAACCAGAGACCTCCACGACTGGTACCTACATCGAGCTCGGCGCAGCCTGAACTTCTTAGTTCCCTACAGGCCTGGGCAGTTCCACCGTGAGCCCGGGACTATATCCGTGGCACACGAGGATCTGTTCGACCTCTACAACTGGCGGGAGCTCGATATGTCCATCATACGGACTGGAGTCCTGTGAGTTTGCTGATGCTATGTATTGCTGTTTTCTAGCTCTGTTTGCTAACTCTGCATTAATGTTGCAGTTCATTTGAATACTGAGTAACTTTCTGTGAAATTAATATTAATCTCGTCCTTCGCATGCAGGTGCATGTACAGGCTAGCATCGGAGGCTGCGTGTGACAAGGTGGGTTTCCTCGACCCAGAGAAAATAAGCCTCACGATGCTAGAGCAGGACGCCGCGCACGCTGAGCAGTACATATCCAGCGCGCTGATGGCGCAGCAGGACAGGGACTTCATTCTGGTGCCGTACCACCAAAGGTTAGTGCATTTCGTACTAATTTAACTCAATCTTGTATGTTACACCTGAGATGTACTTTGAGCTAGCGGTCCTCTTTTACGTACAATGCAGGGGCCACTGGATCCTCATCGTGATCTGTCCGCCGAGGAACGAGGTGTACTACCTCGATTCGATGCGTGACAGATTATCGATGGAATATGTGCTCAAGGGGAATATGGAGGCGTAAGTAACTTATATGTTTGATTTATATTTTGACCTCACTAGCTAATGATAATACATTAACTGGCAATACTAACTGAAATGCAGGGCTTTTGATAAATATGTGTCCGCTGGAGGGAGGCATGCCGCACCGCAGGGCTCCGTACTAGCTTGGAAAGAATATGAGGTACTCACGAGACTTTTTGTTTATGCTTAATTAGTTTATGGAAACAATATATAGCTAACATGTATTCGCATATGCAATTATCTCAGTGCCATCAGCAGCCGCAATCGTGGGAATGCGGGTTTTATGTGCTGCGCTACATGTACGACCTAGTGCAGACAAACTTTTCCCGATTCCCCCAGGTAAGCATCCATAGCTAACTCAAATTTCAAAAATGGGTGTCACGTTCTAAATTAGGATCGAAGTTAGTTACTCAGTATGCACACATGCTTGCAGATCGGCATGTCGAAAGACCAATATGAAAATGCAAAGATTATATATCTTCGACAAATCTGGGCACAATATGTCATGGAGGAAGTAGCGCCCAACCATCCAGCATGACAATTTTCTCCTTTTTGTGTACTCTGCATAGACTGTTCATATACATGTGAATAAATATATATATGTGAATAAATGTCCACATTGGATTGCAATCTGTATTTGTCCATACATATGTGAATAAATGTGAATAACTGCCTAATGTGTCAATTTGTTCTGTGAATTTACCTTGCATCTGTACTGTATTGTGTATCCAATCTATACTGTATTGCATCTGTACTGTATATGTGAATGTACTGTATTGTGAATGCAAATAAAGTACTGTATATGTGAATGCTCTATCGGTAAATTCATCAACAACCGAGAGACTACTGTCCTTTTTTCTATCGGTACAATCAAAATTAACCGTTAGAAGAGTGTGACCTTTCCTGCCGGTGAACTCATACATATCTGATAGAGTACTAAGCTTTTTTCTGTCGGTAATCTTGTAGTTAACCGTTAGAATAATGGTACTTTTCAATCCGCTATTGACGAGTTTTCTATCGGTAAACTTGTAAGATGCCGATAGAATAGTATGAGTTTTCCTATCGGTAAACTTATAATTAGCCGTTAGAATAGTGGTACTTTTCCAGCCGCTGACGACGAGTTTTCTATCGGTACACTCCTAATATGCCGATAGAGTACTAAGCTTTTTTCTGTCGGTAATCTTGTAGTTAACCGTTAGAATAGTGGTACTTTTCAATCCGCTAGCGACGAGTTTTCTATCGGTACACTCCTAATATGCCGATAGAATATTATGATTTTTTCTGTCGGTAATCTTGTAATTAACCATTAGAATAGTGGTACTTTTCCAACTGCTGGACGTAAGAATACGACGGGTTTTCTATCGGTAGATTCATAATATGCCGATAGAATAGTGAACTTCTTCTGTCGGTTATTTACCGATAGAAAATGTCCAGTCTTGTTCTATCGTGTCTATCTCTATCGGTACAAAAACCGATAGTAGAAGGGTTTTTTTTACCGATAGAAGACTGCATTTCTGTACTAGTGAGGCATGTTGATGAACCTGTCTCACATGAAAATGACACTGAGGACATGTCTTGACCATATTCTTGGCATCATCAAGTACTGAAGACCAGTAAAATCCTTGTCAAAAAGCTTTGTCGACCAGTGTGTGATATGACGCGTGCGCACCGCATACACCGTCATGAATTTCTCTCAAGAGGGATTTACCTTCCTCTTGGGACACACAACGCATAAATACCCCTTGAGTACCTTTTCTATACAAAACTCGTTCTATGAGCTTTTATAGATGCGCCTTTCGAACTAACCGATCGCTTCCGGTTTCATCCTCGGGCAAGGTCCCATGTTCGAAATAGACCCTCAATGGATGGGTCCAATCTCGTTCCTATCGGAAGTTGGTAACGCATACTGTTCCCGGATCATCCTCGACCGTAGTCCTGATCGAAGGATGTTCCAAGTGTTCGATGAACACTCCTGCCGGAGCGGATGTGCGTGAGGACCCAATTTTGGATAATTTGTCTGCGAGAATGTTGTCCTTTCGCGGGATGTATTGGACTTCGAAATGACTGAAGTGTTTTTCCAATCTCCTCACTTCCCCCAAGTAATGAGCCATTGTCTCATCGGAGATGCTGTACTCCTTGTTTACCTGGTTTACAACCAGCTGTGAGTCTCCCCTCACCACTAGTCGATGGACTCCGAGGAATTTTTCTACCCGGAGCCCTGCAAGAAGACCTTCATACTCTGCAGTGTTGTTGGTCTCAGCATAGTGTAGTTGAAAGACAAACTTCAGCTGTTTGCCCTGAGGCGTGACTAAGACCACTCCAGCCCCCCAGTGTTGAAAACTACGAGAGCCGTCAAAGTACATTGTCCAATGATCAGGGCGTTTCAATTCTTCAGGCGCCTGTGCGGGTGGCTCAGGATTAGTCCATTTGACCACGAAGTCGGCCAGGACTTGAGACTTGACCGTGGTGCGAGGCATGAAATAGATGTCGAATGCTCCAAGTTCGACAACCCATTTGGCGATCCGACCAGATTTTTTCGGATTGCGGACAATGTCCCCCAATGGAAAAGATGAGGGTACTGTGATCTTATGTGCTTGGAAGTAATGTCGTAGCTTATGGGAAGCCATCAGTAGCGCGTAAAGTATCTTCTGGACCTCAGGGTATCACTCCTTAGGACCATGAAGTACTTCGCTTACATAGTAGACGGGTTTGTGCGCACCCTGTCTATCTGTGATCAAAACAGCGCTGACCGCGTGAGGTGTGGCCGCTAAGTAAAGGAGTAATAGTTGTCCTTTGTCGGGAGAGACCAAGACCGGCGGACTGGATAGATACGCTTTTACCTCCTGAAATGCTTTTTCGGCCTCATCGGACCATGTAAAGTTGTGATGTTTGCGCAGGGCTTTGAAGAACGGTAGTCCCCTTTCGCCTAGTCGCGATATGAACTGACTTAATGCCACCATGCGACCTGCTAGGCACTGAACATCCTTGATGGTCGAGGGAGACCTCATCTGTTTGATAGCCCTGATCTTTTCAGGATTGACCTCAATTCCTCTGGAACAAACAAGAAAACCAAGAAGTTTTCCTAATGAAACCCCGAAAGAACATTTCTCCGGGTTTAATTTTATTCCATATCGATTTAAGTTACAGAAGGTTTCAGCAAGATCATCTAAATGAGATAATTTCTTTGTGCTTTTTACAACTAGGTCGTCTACATAAGCTTCTAGATTACGCCCCATCTGGGAAAGAAAGGTCTTTTGCATCAAGCGCTGGTACATGGAACCCGCGTTCTTGAGACCGAATGGCATTCTGAGTAGCAGTAGGTGCCGAACGGTGTGATGCAAGCAATCTTCTCTTCATCTTCTTCTGCCATGCTAATTTGATGATACCCCAAGTAAGCGTCCAGGAAACTCATCAGTTTACAACCCGCAGTCGAATCGACCAGCTGGTCAATGCGGGGAAGGGGAAAGTCGTCCTTCGGATAGGCACTATTGAGGCTGGTGTAGTCGGCGCACATGCGCCACTTGCCATTTGACTTGCAGACAATGACCGGATTTGCGAGCCATTCCGGATGATCGACGTTGCGAATAAATCCGGCCTTTTGGAGTTTATCCAACTCCTCTCGGATGGCTTCCTACCGATCCACAGTAAAACGCCTGAGCTTCTGCTTTGTTGGTCACTGTCCAGGTCGAATCGCTAACCTGTGCTCGATTACTTCCCTTGGGACACCGGGCATGTCGGATGGTTTCCACACAAACACATCTGCGTTAGCCCGGAGGAAAGCAATGAGCTCGAGTTCCTATTTGTCATCTAGGCCTAATCCAACCTGAATTGTCTTGGACAGATCATCTGGGTACAATGGAACCAGCTTGAGTGTTTCGTCTGGTCGAGGAGCAGCCTTGATCGTATCAGTGGACACTGTGGCGATCTGAGCGTCTCAGAGGGGAAGTTGGTTCACCATCTCCAGGGATAGCCGATCACACGTCAATGCCACGTTGCGAGTACCTTGTACCGAGATAACACCCTTGGGGCCATGTGACTTGCCGCACTGGGAAGCGTAGTGTGTAGCCATCATGAATTTAGCAAGAGTTGGCCTGCCAAAGATTGCATTGTAAGCCGAATCACAATCAATTACATCAAAAGTAACTAATTCTATTCAGAAGTTATCTGGTTCTCCCAGCGTGACCGGGAGCACCACCTGTCCCAATGGCATCATAGAGGGACCAAGAATTATCCCATAAAATGGATGGATTATGGGCTTGATTTTCGAACGAGGAATCTGAACCTCGTCGAGCGCCTTGACCAATAAGATGTCCAAGGAACTACCTCCGTCGATCAGGACCCTTTCGACCCTCGCATTGCTGATAATCGGGGTAATGACCAGAGGTAGCCTCAATGGTCGAGTAAGCCCCGCAGGACAATCAGAGCGATCAAATGTCAAAGGTGTGTCCGACCAATGGGGGTACTGAGGTTCACCAAGGGAAGTCTCCGTTTGGTTAACCTCTCAGTAAAAGGCTTTAAACTGCCTCTTAGAAACAAAAGAGGAGGAACATACGAAAATAACATTAACATGATTACGAGGTACCTGGTAAGACATCTCTTCGTCCCCATCTGCGTCTCTTAGCCCGCAAGCTTGTTCCTTAGTTGGTAAGGTCGGCATAGGTCCAATCCCCTGGTAGAAGTCATCCAACTACTTCAACCAACTCCTCCAATTCTTGAGGTCGTGACCTGCGGAGTTGTGGAGCGGACACCACTTCTTGCCTTCCTGCGGGTTAGTTGACTTCTCCGACTGGTCAGCATTACGACCACCGGAAGTAGTTTTATTTTTAAACGAATGTTTGTTACCTTTGGTCGATGGAGGCTTCTCTGCGACCGTGACCTCTCGGTACTGTCCAGATCGACTCCTTTTTGACTTCTTCGACCTCTCGCCTGATGAAGATTCCAGCTTCTTGCTTGAATCCTCCCTTTTAACGTCCTTAAGACCTGGTTGAGGCAGTAGGTTACCTTTATCAACCATCCGATTCCATTCGACAGCCTTAGTCGCATCGGAATATCGATCAGCCATATCAAAGAGGTCGACTACTGATCAAGGAGGATGGATGAGCAAATCTTCCATGAATCTCTGATATCGAACGGCGTGTTTAAACACCCTGATAACTGAGTTATCAGATATGTTCGGGATGGTATTTCTCATCCCGACAAATCTCTTGACAAACTGATGAAGCGTTTCGGTCAAAGTTTGCCGTAGTCGATGGAGGTCGTCCTCTTTGCCCAGCTTATGATAACAATTTTGGAAATTGTTGAGGATGGCATCACACAACATTTCTCAGTTATAGATCGAACCCTCAGGTTGATTGAACAACCAGGTTCTTGCTGGTCCTTCGAGGACTGTAGGCAGATAGTTGGCCTTGACCCGGTCATCGCCGCCTGCTGCCTGGATGGCAGTAATGTAGATTTGGAGGAACTCGGATGGTTTCTGAGTTCCATCAAACCTCTGTATGGCCCCTGGTTTAAACTTGTCTGGCCAAACGACCACACGAAGGCCGGGCGAGAAAGCTTTACAACCAACATAGGGACTGTGAATTGACCTGCGGCTCTCGACCTGATCACGGGCAACCTCATGCAATGGAGAAGTCACTCGTGGTCCCAAGCGAGAGTGGATAGGAATTCGTTCCCTATCACGAGAATCCTCCACCCGTCTGGCTTTGTCCTGCCGAGACAGGATAGGTGGCGGGCGACTCCGTCTACCAGATGCAGAGTTAGAGTACTCTCTGTTATGGAACGTGTCGCTGACCGGGAAGATGCCGTTGGGGTCACCTCAGATGCCACCTCGTCCAACCTCTCCGCCAGGATTCTGGTGATGGCCGGTTTCTGCGCATCTGTGACCGTTGGAGGAAAATTACGCAGGACCTCTGCGATAGATCGAAGCCGGCCATGCGTACTTCTCCTAGGGGCACCAGGTGTCACTGTCTCTTCGTCCACCGGCAAACGTTCTGGGGGTAAAGATGTTGTTTGGTCGTGCCTACGACCACGCGATCGACGGGAAGAACTCAGAGCAGCATCGTAATGAGCCTGCGCATTTTGAAGAGCCTCTAGGGCTGTTCTGTGAAGTTCATTGTCTTGTTGCTCGCGATGTTGATCTTCCTTTTGTTTGCGATCCTCTTCTTCCCTAGCAGCCCATTGATCAGGAGTTTCTTTTGATAAGGCAGCGAACTGTCTAGGAAGCGAGGTCGCCGACGGAGAAAACATCTCCGTTTGTTCCGAGTGAGACTCAAAATCAAAAAGACGATGGAGGTTATCAGGGCCAAACCTCCTCGGGCTGATCTCCTGGTCAGCATCGTTCTTAGCCTCAGTAGGGTCATACGATGGACCGGATTCAACCTCTAATGCATTAAGAACCTCAGTAGGCTCTGGTTCTGCGTTGGTCGCCTCGTGGTCGATAGACATGACCTGAGTGGTCGAATCGACCTCCGGTTTCCTCCATCGGAATAGGATCACTAGGTGAAGGCATCTGGATGTGGGCATAATCCTCGAGATCAAAGTCATTCTTGAAATCATATGCTCCAGACATGGTTCATAGAACCTCCAGATAGCAATTAGGAGGCCTAGAGAAAGGCCCCACGGTGGGCGCCAGCTGTCGACGATTCGGACTCGGGGTCCTTAGTCGAACTTATACAGAATTTTGTGAGTTGTGAGACCTTTCAGGGTGTCCCTCCGGGAAGGGATGATGAACCAAAGTCAGTTGAAGCACAGAGAGATTTATATAGGTTCGGGCCCTCGATGGTGGGAGTAATAGCCCTACGTCCTGTTAGGATTTCACTATGTGTAAGAAAAAAGGATTACAAGGTTGTGGGAAGGGTCTTCACAGGTGAAGATCCTTTCCGTGTGGTTATGTAAAACACTACTAAAATGGCCTATGAAAGCTAGTCGATTTCCAATGTCTTCTATTGACCTGTTCTTTCTCCCCTCGTCTGGTGCATTAACCCACCCTCTTATACTGGTCGAAAGGGCGCCAATGCATAACGGCTTCGAACAGTTGCTTGGGTGCAGTTTTGGTAACTGTATTTAACTTCCATGCAGGCTTAACACGTACAATTAAAGAATAACTGCACATATTAACCTCCTGACGGTTGTCTTCGTACGTGGAGGAATCTTCGGGATACTCGGGATATGCTTGTTGTAAGGTCTAGGCAACCCCGCGTCTCCTGGTCGAGGGTATTCTGACCGCGTATTGTTTGTAGTCATTTGACCGCGCATTATCTACGACCTTCTGTCCGCGCATCGCATATGGGCTTCTGACAGTGCACTATCTGTAGCCTGATCGCGTAAATCTTGCGACCATGTGTCCGCGTTTCTCATGACAACTGAGATCATATAAACGGACACTTACTTGGTTCAAATTTGTCTTGAACCAGACATGCATTTATTCTTAACTAGCTCGGGTAACAATCCTCGTCAGCCGCCATGCTGAAGCCAGCCACCCCGTCGCTCTGCTCTAGCCAGATATGGCGCAATCTTCTCCTCTGGCAGAGTCACTGCAGTGTCCCAACGCCGTGCACGCCGTCTCGATTCTGCTCCGGCGCCAGTCGAGCGTATCCTGTTTCGATTTGCTTCAACTCTCGAGAGCCCCAGCCACTGCCTATATAAGCCCTCCCCCTTGCCCAGAGTTTCTTCACACCACTCCAGCAGCCACAAAGCTTCAGCGCTCGCGTTTCCCCTTTGTCTCCGGTGAGCAGTTCCTGGAGCTCACGGCGCCAACTGCACCCGCTACTTCCCTCTTCTGTCCGAACTCACCAGAAAGATTCCCTTATCCCCCTCTTTGTATCTTATCGCTTAATTGGACCTTGGCGAACCCTAGCGCCGGCGATCACTGGAAATGGCAAAAGCCCCTGTTCCGGCAACGCCGTGTGTTTTAGCCCAAATTGGCCTTCGTGCTAGTAGGAAAAATTGATCAGCACCTCACCCTTAGCAGGCTTGTAAACTTGGATTTCAAAATTAGCCTCAATCGGAAGCTTTCCCCTTTTTGTGCGCCACCAGTGACTGGGCTCACGTCGCCAGCCACACCGGCGACCATCCGGTCAAATTGGCCTTGTCCATAGGTTCCCCTTGTCCCCCTCTCACTCTCCAAGCAAGGAATTGAGTTCATTTGCGCTATAGCCGAAACCCCCAAATCCAGCGCCTTCTTCCCCAGCGCCGGCCGCCGGAATTTGTCCCCAGCCGATCTAGCCAATGCCACTGTGTCACTTAGCTAGGTCTCAGCCCCCTGAGCATTTCATTCCACTAGCCCGATCGCTGAATCTGCCTAGATCGTGAGTTATGCTCTTGCCAAGTTCTTGTCCAGAACTGTACCTGTGCCGTGTCGCCGCCGTAGTTCATCATTGCCGTTCGTCAGCGTCCGGCCGCGTCAACCCCTGAAACCACTGCCAATGTGTTCCTGGCATCCACGCCTACCTCCTAGACATAGTTGGCGAAGTATTTGAAGACCAGAACCAGATTTACCCCTCTGCCCTAGTTTTTGAGAGTGTCAGTGCAGTGTCAGTGCATGTCAGTCACTAGCATTAGCCTTGTTTGACCCTTTCTATTTGAGCAATTGAAATGCCACTTTGTCCACTAAGCTCCTGGAGCCATGTTCTACAATTTTCACTACTATCACATCTCCAGAAAACCCACCTAGAGCCAACCTAATGCTATGCCTAGCCATGAACCAAATATCGACCCTTCGACGTTCAACCTCTTTGAACCTGTCTCTTCAAGCAGCGCTCGAGTAGCCTTGTCCAAAGTATCTCCCCTGCATGCATGTTATTTTATTTATTATTTCCTATAAAATCTATTTTTTGTATGTGTCTGTCGTGGTATACCCCGGTAGGTTTTGTGGATGATCCTAGCGAAGAAAATACGGCGCGGGCTGACCGGGTGACCGGAACCCCCCCGCCGGACAAGCACAACAAATGACATGAGGGTTTATACAGGTTCGGGTCCCGGTGGGGGACCCTAGTCCTGTCGGCGTGCTCCCGACTGGAGTCGGCTGGGGGAGCTCTCTCGGGGAGAGATGGCTCCGGAGCACACCTGTGAGATTGTCTATGTTGCATCTAGGCCTTTCATGCCTAACCCTGATGTGTTTTGATGGTTGATGATAATAAGTATTTTTGGACTAACTATGTGTTTGAGTTAGTGTTACAGATTTCAGACAACCGCACAAAAAGCAAGGGCTGGTGATCAAAATATTGAAGTTCAATTTAAGTCGTTCAAAAGCATAAGAAGACGCAAAAAGAAATTGTTTTTGCTGGACTAAACTGATGCATCGAGGTATGTTGTAGTTCTAGGTTTACCGATCTCAGGGTGCATGAAGATCGATCGGTTTAAGGATTTTATTCTTAGTTTAAACCGTACTATAAAGAGGGGACGCAAGTTCTCTCTACATCTCCAATTATACCGAGAAAAATCTAGGTCAATGCACGCATATCATTATCTGTGGTTTTTCGACAATTTGTTTTGATATATTGATTTTTGTCAACAGTTGAGGTTTTTACTTCTTGAGAAAGATCTGAAAAGATCTAATTTTTGTTGCTGTTGTCAAAAATGTTCTTCTCGAAAATATCTTCAAAACAAAACTGAAATCATTTGAATCAGATCTCTGGATTTTGAGCTTTCTCTGTTTTTATCTAGACTGACTGTCAGTGTTGGTAACTGACTGTCAGTATGAATGTCAGTTAGTGCAAACTGACAAATCTCCAGAGAGCATGTTTTTCTGTCTCAGATTTTTTTGTACTAAACTGACTGTCAGTATTAGCATACTGACTGTCAGTGTGGGTTTCGACCACAGAAAGTTTTTGAGTTGGTTTTTATTCTGTTTTTCTCTGTGTTACTGAAACTGAGACTGACTGTCAGTTTGACACACTGACTGTCAGTTTGGGCAGTAAATTTTTGCTGTTATCTACTTCAACGGTTATAAAGTTTTTAGCCGTTGCTTTTCACTGTTGATTTTGTGGACACTGACTGTCAGTCTTTGTAACTGACTGTCAGTATGGACTGTTTCTTTTTACCGTTTTAGTCCACAACGTTCGAGCTGTTGTGATCCTGTTTTTACTCTTTCTGGTGATACACTAGACTGACTGTCAGTTTGTGAAACTGACTGTCAGTCTTGGTTACTAATTTTCAGCTCGAGCACAAACGGCTCTTTTGACCACGAAGGCTATAAATAGAGGTGTTGAGCTGCTGTTTTAACACAAGCAAATACAGCAACATAGCCTTTCATACTTTCTCACTAGTGCTTCTTCGTTTTACTTAAAACTTGATCTTTTGATCGAGTCGTGAGAGTATTAGACACATCGAGCATATTGTTCTTGCATTCCCATTTCTAGATATTTTCTCGGTGTGCATTGGAGGCCTAGAGTAGACCTTGCTTCTTATTACTCTTGGTGAGCGCCCTCACCTAGACGGTTCGGAGGTGGAAATCACTGATCTCTCCAAATCGGAGATTGTCGGAGAGACGCGATAACTTGTAAAAGGCTTGGTGTTCGCCTTTCCGGAGGGGACAAGGAGCAACCTTAGTAGATAGTGTCTTGTGTGGATACTGAAGCTATACTCAAGGACTGAGTGCTTCAACGAGGACTAGTGGAGACTGGGCGTGTCTCCGATACCTCGGGATATATCGGTTTCAATCTCTTATCTTTTACTATTACTTGCTTTACCTTAATTTGAATTTCATTTGCAAAAACAAATTTTCAAAGTCTCCTATTCACCCCCTCCCCCTCTAGTCGACATCCTGATCCAACACGTGGTATCAGAGCTCGGTCTCTCATTTATAAGCTTCACCGCTTAGAGAGAGGATGTCGTCTACTGATGGCTTTAATCTGGGTCATACTAGCCGTGCGCCTATCTTTGATGGGACTAACTATCCCTACTGGAAAGTGCGTATGTCTGTATTTCTAGAAGCCATGGGATTGGATGTCTGGTTGATTGTTAAAGTTGGTTTTTCTCCTCCGGATGATCCGGAAAGCTATACTGAAGATGATAAGAGAAAACAACATCTGAATGCTCGTGCTTTAAATGCTTTATTTACTGGTTTATCTCTAAATGAATTTAATCGTGTAAGTAACTTTCAAAATGTCTTCTTCTGAATCTGTTGATTCCATGTTTACTAGATTGAATAATATTGTGAATGAACTTAAAGGTCTTGGTGTTATCTTTACTGATCTGGAAATTGTCAGAAAAATGCTTCGAGCTCTCCCAGAAAGCTTTGACACTCTTGTAACAGTTTTGACAAACTCCGATCTTTCTACAACTTCACCTACTGATCTCTATGGAAATTTGATTACCCATGAAATGCACAAAAAGGAGAAGAAGGAACTGAACGAAACCTCTGATACAAAGAAAAAGATGGAGGCTTTCAAAGCAAATTCCAAGGACGGCACAAGTGAAGGTTCCTCCGATGAAGACTTGGCTCTCTTGGTAAGAAATACTCAACGTCTTCTTCGCAGGTTACACAAGAAGGGAGTAAGCATCGACACTCGTCCAAAAGGTTCAAGACCAACAAACTTCAAAGATGTGATATGCTATGAATGTCATGAAAAAGGACATATAGCATCAAGATGTCCGAACAAGAACAAATCTACGGATAAAAAGAAGAACTTCAAGAAGAAGTTTAACACTCCTAAAAAGGCATGCTTTGGCGAATGGATGTCTGGAGGTGAGAATTCCGACTCCGACTCTGATGATGAGAGATGTACAAAGAAATTAGCCGGAATCGCCCTCAAAAATTCATCAAGCTCTCCAATTTGCCTTATGGCAAAAAGGAATGAAAAGGTTACTTCTTTTGATCCCTCCTATGATGATCTAGTTGAAATGCTAAATGAAATCAATGAGGCCTATGGCAAAACTAAAAGAAAATATAAGACCCTTAAGGAAGAATTTTTAACTCTTTATGATCAACACTCTGAATTAAAGGAATCCTATGAAAATGCTCTTATGAAAGATGTCTCAAATTTGTCTTGTAAAGCTAGCATTGGTACTTCTTGTGATGATATTGATAATTTTCAACTAGATATACCATGCGCTTCAAATGAATCCATTCTCTGTGAAAACATTAAACTTAAATCTCAAGTTAAAAAATTAGAAAAAGGGTTAGAAAATAGCTATAAAGGTAAAATATCACTTGACCTAATTTTAGGTAGTCAAAGATGCACCTTTAGAAAAGAAGGTCTAGGATATTTTCCTAAGAAAGATAAAAAGATAAAAATTAGAACTGTTTTTACAAAAGCATGTAACCTGTTTTGTCATAAATGCCATGAAGTAGGTCATTCACATGATTCATGCCCTCTTATGACATCTGCATATTTTGATGCTTGTTACATGCTAAAACGGTCAAAGAAAGGTTATGCTATTGCAAAGTATGTTGGTGCACCAATGATGAACAAAAGAAAAAAATCTATTTGGGTGCCCAAAACTTTGATCGCTAATATTAAAGGACCCAAAAGTGTTTGGGTACCAAAATCAACTTAAATTCTTTAGCAGGTAAACTACAAAAATGGTGGACGTCATTGGGTGCTTGATAGCGGATGCTCCGAGCACATGACCGGAAACGTCAAACTGTTCACCACAATCAAAGACAATCCCGACGAACATCAAAAGATCACCTTTGGAAATAATCGTCAAGGAAGCGTGACAGGTTTGGGTAAAGTTGCCATTTCAAATGATTTAACAATTTCAAATGTTCTTTTGGTTGAATCTTTGAATTTTAATTTGCTTTCAATTGCACAAATTTGTGATCTTGGTTTCCGCTGTATCTTTTATCCAAATGAAGTTTTGGTTGAAAATTTAAAAGACAATTCTTTGATTTTTAAAGGTTTTCGTCATGAAAATTTATATCTAGTTGATTTCTCTTCAAAAGATGCATCTCTTGCAACATGTCTTGTCTCACAAACATCTAAAGGATGGTTATGGCATCGGAGACTTGCTCATGTTGGAATGCATCAACTTAAAAAGCTTTTCAAACGTGATTTAGTTATTGGCTTAAAGGATGTGGTCTTTGAAAAGGATAAACCTTGTAGCGCTTGTCAAGCAGGCAAGCAAATAGCTACCACACATCCAACTAAGCGAATACTTTCTACAAGCAAACCTTTGGAACTTTTGCATTTGGATTTATTTGGACCTTCAGAGTTCCAAAGTATTGGGGGAAATAGTTATTGCTTTGTTATTGTTGATGATTTCACTCGTTTTACTTGGGTTTTCTTTATTTCTCAAAAATCTGAAACCCCCGATGTTTTCAAAAGTTTTGCAAAACGTGTTTCTAATGAATTCGAATTATCCATCAAAAAAATCCGTAGTGATCATGGTGGAGAGTTCGTTAATTCAACTTTATTTGATTTTTGCGACTCTCTTGGAATCAAACATGAATTTTCCACATCCTACACTCCACAGCATAATGGAGTTGTTGAAAGGAAAAATCGAACATTAATAGAGATGGCAAGAACCATGTTATGTGAGTATAATACTCCTATTCGCTTCTGGGCAGAAGCAGTTCACACAGCTTGCTATTCTATTAATCGACTCTATTTGCATCCTCTTTTGAACTTGACACCTTATGAACTTCTTTTTGGAAGAAAACCAAATATTTCATATTTTCGTGTTTTTGGTTGTAAATGTTACATCTTAAGAAAAAGAAACTTTGGTGGAAAATTTCAAAGAAAAGTTGATGAGGGTTTTCTAGTTGGTTATTCTACCACTAGCAAAGCCTACCGTGTTTTTAACAAAACGTCTGGTTGTATTGAGGAA
This sequence comes from Pharus latifolius, assembly GCA_019359835.1. Lineage (NCBI taxonomy): Eukaryota > Viridiplantae > Streptophyta > Magnoliopsida > Poales > Poaceae > Pharus > Pharus latifolius. The sequence goes on along the minus strand of CM033323.1, from coordinate 31,869,187 downwards.
TCTTGCGATATTGAGTTTGATGAATCTAATAACTCGCAAGAAGAGCAAGCTGTTCATGACACTTCAGGTGAAATTCAAGAACCTTTGAAAGAACTTACCATTGAAGAAGCTGAGGAAGTTGATCAAGATAATGATGGAAGTGAAGACAACAATGAACAACCTGGACCTCCTGTGCAAGTTGAGTCTGCTGCAGAAGAAGCAGCACAAGAAGAAGCGCCAAGCCAGCATAGAACAATTATCAAGGATCACCCTTTGAACCAAGTTCTGGGTGATATTAGTAAGGGTGTTCTAACTCGATCTCGTATTGCTTCTTTTTGTGAACATCATTCATTTGTTTCTTCTTTAGAACCTACATGTGTTAGTAAAGCTCTAGATGATCCTGACTGGGTAAATGCTATGCATGATGAATTAAATAATTTTACTAGAAATAAAGTCTGGAACTTAGTAGAAAGACCTAAGGATCATAATGTCATTAGAACAAAATGGGTTTTCAGAAATAAGCAAGATGAAAATGGACTAGTAATTAGAAACAAGGCTCGTCTTGTTGCTCAAGGTTTCACTCAAGTCGAAGGTTTAGATTTTAGTGAAACTTTTGCTCCTGTGGCGAGACTTGAAGCAATTAGAATTCTTCTTGCTTATGCTTCTCATTTTAACATTAAACTTTTTCAAATGGATGTTAAGAGTGCTTTTCTAAATGGTGAAATTTCAGAACTTGTATTTGTAGAGCAACCTCCCGGGTTTGAAGATCCAAAATTTCCAAACCATGTTTTTAAACTAACGAAAGCTCTGTATGGCCTCAAACAAGCTCCTCGAGCTTGGTATGAACGCCTTAGAGATTTTCTTCTTTCTAAAGGTTTTAAAACTGGGAAGGTTGACACAACTCTGTTCACCAAGAAAATAGATGATGATTTATTTATTTGCCAAATTTATGTGGATGACATAATTTTTGGATCTACTAATGAATATTTTTGTCAAGAATTTGGAGATATGATGTCTAGGGAGTTCGAGATGTCCATGATTGGTGAGCTGAGCTTCTTCCTTGGACTTCAAATCAAGCAACTCAAGAACGGTACGTTCGTGAGTCAAACAAAGTACGTGAAGGACCTGCTCAAGCGCTTTGGGATGGAAGAAGCTAAGGCTATCAAGACCCCCATGGCTACAAATGGACACCTCGACATGGACAGAAATTCAAAATCAGTAGATTCTAAACTCTATAGGTCTATGATTGGTAGTCTTTTATATCTGACAGCATCTAGGCCTGATATCATGTTTAGTGTGTGTTTATGTGCTAGATTTCAGTCAGAACCTAAGGAATGTCATTTAACTGCTCTTAAAAGAATCCTTAGGTATTTAAAATGTTATCCCAGTTTAGGCCTTTGGTACCCTAAAGATGCAAATTTTGAATTAATTGGGTATTCTGATTCTGATTATGCTGGGTGTAAGATTGATCGAAAGAGCACATCTGGTAGCTGTCAGCTGTTGGGGAGATCATTAGTATCATGGTCATCTAGGAAGCAAAACTCAGTTGCTCTCTCAACAGCCGAAGCTGAATACGTGTCTGCAGGTAGTTGTTGTGCTCAATTATTATGGATGAAACAGACATTTTTGGATTATGGAATTAAATTTGATAAAGTGCCACTTCTGTGTGATAATGAAAGTGCCATTAAAATTGCTAATAATCCTGTTCAACATTCTAGAACTAAGCATATTGAAATACGGCACCATTTCATAAGAGATCATGTGGCAAAAGGAGATATTGATCTTAGTCATGTAAGAACAGATCTTCAACTAGCAGATATCTTCACCAAACCACTAGATGAATCCAGGTTTTGCTTTCTTAGAGGTGAACTAAATATTATAGATGTTTCAAATGCTAGTTGATAAAGTGATATTTTTATTAACTTCATCATACTATTGATTGCTTATCTTGATTAGTGAAGTATAATATATATATATATATATATATATATATATATATATATATTGGATATATTTTATTATTAAATATTTTCTCCCTTAGAGCTCTCTCCTGGTCGAAGTCATAACTGACAGTCAGTTTTTATAACTGATAGTCGGTATAGTGTTGTTTCTTGGTCTAGGGTTCTGGTCGTTTTGAAGTCTCACACTGACTGTCAGTATTCAACACTGACTGTCAGTCTTAGCACTTGATTTTATTGAACTGACATTCAGTGTACCACACTGACTGTCAGTTTTTAAAATTAAGTGACTAGACTGACAGTCAGTTTGTGAAACTGACTGTCAGTTTGGGTCCTTAAAACCCTAAACCGAGCTTTCTTTTTATCTTCTTCGGCCGCCGTTTTTGTTGTCATCGCCGTCGCCGTCGCCGTTGCTCCTCCTCATCGCCGTCGTCTCGTTGTCCTTCTCCCGCTGTGAGCTCTCTCTCTCTCCTCCTTCTTCTTCTTCTTCTTCTTCGTTTTTATTTTTATTTTTTTTCTCTTTAATTCTTTCTTTTCTTTCTACTAATCCGAAATTGCTTTTCTATTTTCTTTCCATGATCTGCAATAGCACTATATCTTCACAATCTTTGCAAAATTCCCTCTCAAATCCCCACAAAAAACTCGCCATTTCTCAGTTCGCTGGTTCTAGGTTGAAACTGATAGTCAGTTACTCAAACTGACTGTCAGCATCAGGTTCGAACTGACTGTCAGTTCATAAGACTAACTGTCAGTCTGAACCCTGAAAACAGAAATTTTTGTTTTCACCACCCTTGTTCATCCTTGCATTCCTTCAGCTATCCACTATGTCTGATCAGCCTCATCGCCGCGTTGCTCGACGCAAGACCGTTGCATCCAGCAGCAGGCCTTCGGGCCAGTCCTCTGGGGCTCGGCGTTCCCCCTCTCCAGAGTGTGTCCCCGTGAACTATTCGCGGTGGAACGCTAGTCGGCTTCGGACTCTTCGTCAGCCGAACCCCTATCTATCTCCTCGTCCTTCTGGCACGGATGCCTCGCCACGTACCACCTTCTACACCATCACTCAGTTCGACATGTTTGAGAGCATCTACTCTCACATGCCCTTCTTTGTTCATCGTTCTGTCTCTTGGCAGACGATAGTTTCTCGCACTGGCATCGCTTCTCTTTCTGATGCTTTTGCCTCTGTAGGGATTCGAGACTTGGTCTCTGATTCTTCTTTGACCTGGGCAGAGGAGCCCATTAGGCAGTTCTATGCCACCCTCCACATTTCTCCTCAGCGTGACTCACTGACCTTTATGACCGGCCTCCAGGTATACACGGTCACAAAGGAGCAACTTGAGGCCGCTTTAGGACTGGTTCGTCCTGCTTCAGGGCGCCAGCTCCACACTTTACCTGATCTTGAGCATCGTGAGGTCGCTATGCTCTACTCCGGCGCCTTCCAGGTTCGTCACATTGCCGGCATGCGCCGCGATGTTGACCTGGCGCTGAAGATTCTTCGCCTCACTCTTCTTCCGATCACAGGTGACCGCGCCAGGGTCACCTACATCACTCTCCATGTTCTCATCTCGATCTTTCGAGAGGAGCCCTTCGACATCGCTGATCTCATCATTAGTGAGCTTCAGCACGTTCTTCTCTCTCCTCGTCGTCGCCTGGTGTATGCCCCATACATCATGGCACTACTGCTCCACATTCGAGCAGTAGACACCGCTCTTCCTCGCCCTCATCAGCTTTTGGCCTTCTTTCCCCCTGGCCAGGCTGATCGTCGCCTGGGCACTCGTCCTTCAGCTCCTAGTGCTCCCTCCTCAGCCTCTGATGATGATGAGGATTCTGAGGACGCGACTGCAGCTCCAGCTTCTGCCTCTGCTCCTGCCCCTTCTAGCAGCTCCCACACAGCTTCCTCTCTTGCATCTCTGCAGGTGTCTCTTGACCAGGTCATTCATACACAGCAGGTGATCCAGAGTACCTTGGCAGCTCAGCAGGAGATCCTTCAGCGGATACTGCAGCGACTTCCAGCTCCTGATGCTGCGATGGCATCTACTTCCCTTGCTCCTCGCAAGAGGGCACGGCCTGCAGTTTCTTCACCAGCATCATCTGCCGGCACCGCTCCAGTTCCAGCAGGACCTGCATCTCCCGCCGTCGTACCTTCCGCGTCTCCTACAGCTTCCGGAGGCACTGAGGTTCTAGGAGACTCAGATGACCAGGAGTAGATTAGGATTAGTTTCTCATGATTAGGCCTCCCTTTTTGTGCTTGATGCCAAAGGGGGAGAGATGGATGATGTTATGATATTTTGTTTAGATGGATGAATATTTTATGATATGATTATGATATGTTGATGATGTTATGATATTTTGTTTAGATGGATGAATATTTTGTGATATGATTATGATATGTTTCTTTTCTATGAGATTTTTTTTTTTTGCGATGATGCGATGTGATTTGTTCTTACATTTGTATGAGATATCAATGTGCTCTGACGTGATTTGTGGTTCTCTCTCTTATGCTATGATATGCTCTGATACATCTTGAGGGATGTGCACACTTTCAAGGGGAGATTTTTGCACAAAATCAGGGGGAGTATTAGTTGGTATTAGTTTATTAACTTGTTGTCATCAATCATCAAAAAGGGGGAGATTGTTGCATCTAGGCCTTTCATGCCTAACCCCGATGTGTTTTGATGGTTGATGATAATAAGTATTTTTGGACTAACTATGTGTTTGAGTTAGTGTTACAGATTTCAGACAACCGCACAAAAAGTGAGGGCTGGTGATCAAAATATTGAAGTTCAATTTAAGTCGTTCAAAAGCATAAGAAGACGCAAAAAGAAATTGTTTTTGCTGGACTAAACTGATGCATCGAGGTATGTTGTAGTTCTAGGTTTACCGATCTCAGGGTGCATGAAGATCGATCGGTTTAAGGATTTTATTCTTAGTTTAAACCGTACTATAAAGAGGGGACGCAAGTTCTCTCTACATCTCCAATTATACCGAGAAAAATCTAGGTCAATGCACGCATATCATTATCTGTGGTTTTTCGACAATTTGTTTTGATATATTGATTTTTGTCAACAGTTGAGGTTTTTACTTCTTGAGAAAGATCTGAAAAGATCTAATTTTTGTTGCTGTTGTCAAAAATGTTCTTCTCGAAAATATCTTCAAAAAAAACTGAAATCATTTGAATCAGATCTCTGGATTTTGAGCTTTCTCTATTTTTATCTAGACTGACTGTCAGTGTTGGTAACTGACTGTCAGTATGAATGTCAGTTAGTGCAAACTGACAAATCTCCAGAGAGCATGTTTTTCTGTCTCAGATTTTTTTGTACTAAACTGACTGTCAGTATTAGTATACTGACTGTCAGTGTGGGTTTCGACCACAGAGAGTTTTTGAGTTGGTTTTTATTCTGTTTTTCTCTGTGTTACTGAAACTGAGACTGACTGTCAATTTGACACACTGACTGTCAGTTTGGGCAGTAAATTTTTGCTGTTATCTGCTTCAACGGTTATAAAGTTTTTAGCCGTTGCTTTTCACTGTTGATTTTGTGGACACTGACTGTCAGTCTTTGTAACTGACTGTCAGTATGGACTGTTTCTTTTTACCGTTTTAGTCCACAACGTTCGAGCTGTTGTGATCCTGTTTTTACTCTTTCTGGTGATACACTAGACTGACTGTCAGTTTGTGAAACTGACTGTCAGTCTTGGTTACTAATTTTCAGCTCGAGCACAAACGGCTCTTTTGACCACGAAGGCTATAAATAGAGGTGTTTGACGAGGATTGACACCCGGGTCACTTCTAATAAACTTTTGGTTCAAGACAAGTTCTAACCAGACATGTATCTGGTGATGCGGACTCAAGCTATTCTGAGGAGCATCACCATGAGGTCGCAAGCTTTACGCGATCAGGTCGCGGGTTTCATGCGATCAGACTGTAAGCCTTGCGCGGTCAGAAGTTCGTAGGCTATACGCGAACTACACATTCGGGATGTTGCACGGTCAGCCAAATCCCGCGGTCAGAACATCTGCCGATCAGGATACCTGGGGTCTATCTATTCGGTTGCCCATACAACAGGATATTCTAAGTATCCCGAAGATTCCTACACGTGGAGAATCAACCGTCAGGAGGTTAACACGTACAGTTATCCATGAATAACACGTGTTTAACCTATGTGGAGGTTAAGAGCAGTTCCAAAAACCGCATCCAACCGTCTGTGCAACCGATTGATGCAGTTTCCTTCACATGGCACCCTTTCAAACAGTATAAAAGGATGGCATGAAGCATCAATAAAAAGGGAGATCAAGAAACCCAAAAGCATCTAAGTTAGCCAAGTCTACGGCCCATCTAATATAGCATTTTCAGTAAGCCTTCTTTGGCTTATTCTTGTACACTTTTACAGGGAAAATCCTCGCCTGTGAGGATTTTTCCCTCCATTTGTAAATCTTTTACCACACTTAGTGAAATATCAACAGGACGTAGGGCTTTTACTCCCACCATCGAGGGCCCGAACCTGTCTAAACTCTCTGTGCTCCTGTTCACCATTGTTCAGCATACCTTCCCGAAGGGTCGTCTTGAAAGGTCTCACAATTACAAATTCTGCATAAGTTCGGCTGAGGACTCCGAGTCCGAATCGTCGACAGTGTTGAGCTGCTGTTTTAACACAAGCAAATACAGCAACATAGCCTTTCATACTTTCTCACTAGTGCTTCTTTGTTTTACTTAAAACTTGATCTTTTGATCGAGTCGTGAGAGTATTAGACACATCGAGCATATTGTTCTTGCATTCCCATTTCTAGATATTTTCTCGGTGTGCATTGGAGGCCTAGAGTAGACCTTGCTTCTTATTACTCTTGGTGAGCGCCCTCACCTAGACGGTTCGGAGGCGGAAATCGCTGATCTCTCCAAATCGGAGATTGTCGGAGAGACGCGATAACTTGTAAAAGGCTTGGTGCTCGCCTTTCCGGAGGGGACAAGGAGCAACCTTAGTAGATAGTGTCCTGTGTGGATACTGAAGCTATACTCAAGGACTGAGTGCTTCAACGAGGACTAGTGGAGACTGGGCGTGTCTCCGATACCTCGGGATATATCGGTTTCAATCTCTTATCTTTTACTATTACTTGCTTTACCTTAATTTGAATTTCATTTGCAAAAACAAATTTTCAAAGTCTCCTATTCACCCCCTCCCCCTCTAGTCGACATCCTGATCCAACAGTCTATTCTAGCAATAATGAGCCAATTGTCTTTTACAAGAGGTGTACAAGGGCTTTTATAGCCCCAAAAGAAGCAAAAAGACTAAACTACCCCGCCTGCCACCGTTGAATCGAAGGGTAGCAATGTCCTTCTCCCGGCCAGGCGCCTCGGATGCTCGACAGGTGTTCGCTGATTCCCGAGGCACTCCTCGCGTGACCTGCACGTGACCCGAGACCGGAGACTCCTGTCTCCGGAAGGACGACAACCCCTGGGACAGGTACCGGGGGCCTTGTCCCAGGGCCAAAGGCGGCGCTCGGGACAGGCACCGGGGGCCTTGTCCCCAGGAAAAAGGCGGCGCCCGGGACAGGTACCAGGAGATTGTCCCCAGGCTAATGGCGGCGCCCGGGACAGGCACTGGGGGCCTTGTCCCTGAGCAAAAGGCAGCGCCCGGGGTAGGCACTGGGGGCCTTGTCCCGGGTATAAAGGTGGCGCCCGAGAGATTTCCCCCAACAGCAGCCCCCCATGCCCTCTGGGGACGATGCTCGAGTTCCCAGAGGTATGGTTCGTGTTACCGGAAAATCTCCGGGACAAGCTACCGGAACCGTGATGCTTCGATTCCCATGCCGCGTGCTTATGACCACGCCGTTCGGCCATAATGGCCGTACGCGGTTCAAACCGGCGCCTCGTTTCGAGCGCCCGTCCCCTCGTTTCCCGTGCGCTGTTTGAATTCCAACGGCGCGGATGTACCACGAGGGGCCACGTGGCGCCCATCGGGGCCACGTTTCACCTCTATAAATAGGGCCTCGGGGGGGCCGGAGAGCTCATTCCAAACTTTCAAACCTTCAAAACTCCAGTGCCCTTAGCTCTCTCGGTAGCCCTCACCCGGTAGTTAGTTCCTGGAAGCTTAGCCTCTGGAACCCTTAGGTCCCCCCATTTTTCGAAGCCTTAGCCACCGGTAAAATCTGATGGGACCCAAGGGCCGTGCCAAGACCATGGAGGTGCCCCCGGAGGAAGTCACCGCGGACTTCCTCTGGGCCTCCGAATTCATGACCAGGGACTTGGAGTCCTTGGTTTACCGGGGGATCATCGCGGACGGGGACGTCCGGATCCCCGCGAAGAAAGACGGAGCCCCCCGCCGTAGGCCCGGAGAGGTCGTGGCCTTCCTCGAGGCGGGGCTCTGGCTCCCGGTGCATTCCTTGCTCCGGGAGTTTTTGATGGAGTATGGGGTGGCACTGAACCACCTCATGCCGAACGCCATCGTTCGGATGGGCCTCTTCATATGGCTCTTCGAGACGGCTACCGGACGGGAGCCCACGCTTCGGGCGTTTCGCTATTTCTACGAGCCGGCGGAGAGGAGCTCCCACCTGGTCAAGGGAGGGCCAAAGTCCCCCTTTGGCTCGGTGATGATTGAGCTGCTACCGTCCCGGGTAGCTGAGTACCCGGTGGCAGCCTCCCGGGACCACTGGGGCGACTAGATCCGGAAGTGGTTCTACCTCCGGGTCCGGGACGATGAGGTGGTGTACTCCCCGGAGGCCCCCCACCTACAGCCGGTCGTCTGCCCCGAAGCCCCCGGTGTGGACGGAGGAGGAGCTAAGGCTCCTCGGCAAGGTCGTCGCTTCCCGGGGTGTCCGCTCTATGCGGGACACCGCCGAGGAGCTGACGCTCCTGAAGATCTCCCCCTTCTCGCACGGGAGGAGGGGGATCGGGATGTGCCCGGCCCAACGGCCCCCGCAGAAGCCGGTGACCCGACGTAAGTTCCCGATGACTTAGTCCATTTTGCTTAAATTTTTCTAACTCTTACCTTTCGCAGTCCGGCCGTACCCGGTGGCCCGGGAGAAGGCGGAGAACCTCCTCGGGAGGTACTTCGCCGACGAGCACGAGCGCATCGTGCGCGTCGTGGGGGAGGGCCCTTCCCGGAACCTGGTAACCGAGGCCTTCGGGCTATGGCGACCGGAAAGGAAGCCCCTTCCTACCCCCGGTTCCCACAAGATGGGAAGGGAGGCTACCGGGGGCTTTGAGCCGAAGAAGGCCAAGGCTCAGAAAGCCCCCGGTCCATCGACGACACCGGGCTCCACGCCGGTGAATGCCCGGGATGAGACCCCCGGGGCCGGACGCGCACGGGCGCCGGCCTGGAAGGAGACAACGCCCCCTCCTTTGGAGGACCTCGCAGAGGCTCGGGGGATGGGACCGGCTGTAGACGGGGGGGGCGTCCGATTCGGCGGACTACGCCCCCTCGCCACCTTCAGCGATAGCCCTCCCGGCGGCCCCGGCGCTTCCGGAGCCGGAGAGGCCGGAGGTCCGGTTAGCGGAGGCTTCGCCCTCGCGAGTGGAGTGGCCGTAGACGAGGGGGGGAGCCCCTCGGTCTATGAGGTCCCTCCGGAGACAGAGGTCCCGGGGGCCCCGCGGCCTGGGAAGGGAAAGGGGCTCCTGATCTCCCCCCGGGGAGGGAACCCTTCGAGAGCTCCTAGGCCACCTCTTCGGAGGCCACATCCTCGGCGACGAAGACGCCAGCCACCACCACCCCAGTCCACATCACCCTGGAAACTCATGTCCGGGGGCCCGTCATCGGCCGAGACAGGTCCGGCACCGGGAGGGAGACCCCCCCACTTTCCGCGGGGGAGGTCGACCGTTACGCGGAGGGCCTGCAGACTCAGAAGGTCCAGGCCTACATCTCGGAGGGGACTCTCCACAAGCGTTTTGGGGAGCTTCAATCTCTCCAAATCCAGGTACTTCCCCGAGCCGGTGGGTTTTCCTTCTGTGCCCCCCATTGGAATTTTTTCTAACTCTTGGACTTGTAGGGGGCGGCCATTACCTGGGGACTTGAGAGGCGCTTCGGCCAGGCGCTGAAGGAGGCGAAGTAGAGGGCCGCCCTTACCAGGAGCATCGGGATGATGCCCTCCAGGAGCTGGCCTGAGTCCAGGCTCAAATCCACGCCTCTGAGACCGCCAACGACCGTCTTCAGCGGGAGGCCAAGCCGAAGAAGGACGCCCTCCGGGAGCTCGTGGGCTCGAGCGTCCGGGCAGTGACGGACGCGGGCCACTCCATCCGCTCGGCCCTCGTGGGCCTTGGCGTGAGCCTAGTCTCTGGGAGCAGCTCCGAGGCGGCCTCGGCGACTCTCACGGAGGCTGTGCGTTTTCTCAACGCACAAGTCTCCGTTATCCCGGAGGCCGTTGATGCCCGGGCGCGAGGCCGGGCAATCCCCGTGGTGGCGGCCGTGGCAGGGCTCGTGGAGCACCGGGGGGTGGGCGCCCGGGCAATCGGGGGCCGCATTCCCCGGAGCTTCCCGGAGTTTTTCGAGCTCTCGCGCCGGGAGGTGGAGCAGCTTGCCGGGGGCTTCTACGACCGGATCATCCTGGCGAGGTTGCCGGCACCGGCGCCTCCGGGAGCAGATGCACCGGCTCCAGTGGGAGCCCCCCAGGGGGAGGACGCCAATGATCAAGTATGAGCCTCCCCCCAGGTCTAGATAGGACCTCCATTTGTTTAGGTTTTTTGTTCCCGGTAGCTTCTTAGAGGAAGCCCCAGACATTTTGTATGAAAATATTTTGAATGCAATGGAAATTCAAATTTTTCTAAGTCTAAATGAATGCAATGTACCACGCTTCCCGGGAGGTAACTCCCGGGCGAAGGTCCGGAAAAGGTTGCCCGGGGGCGAGGCCTTTGAGCCCCGGCGGGTGCCGCCCGGGGGACGCCCAAGCCGCTTTAATCTTGTTAAGTCTCTTCTCCGGGGGACGTAGCGGGGGCGTTGTCCGGGAGCCAATCCGGTTGCGATAGCATCCGGAGTGGCACCTGGACAACTTCGATAATCATCGCTCTGAACTACCCCCTCCGTGTCCGGGGTCCCGGATGATTCCCCCTCTTCGGATACTTCCACCGGCGGGCTACGAGTATTGGCCTGAGGACTTGCTCTGGGAAGCTCAGCCCCACATACGCGGCTTGTACCGGGACCTGAGCCGGGAGCTATCGGAAGGTCTCTGGGATTATTAGACGTAGGTGCTTTAGGACGTAGAATTTCCCGGTTGTAATCCGGGTTGTATCGTATCTGATGTAGCGATGCCCACCGGAGGGGGAAGATGTCCTCCGGTTGAATGATCAATAAAGTTGAGTTTTTGAAATTTCTTCGATAGAGCTAAGTTAGCCCATTTATTTTTGAAGTCCGGGACGGTGTGATTCCTGGGTGCTCCTTATCCCCCCCCACAACGGGCCGAAGGGTACCTCTGCGCGCTGTGGGGGTAACGAAGCTCCCGGGAAGAAGACCCGTTGCTTAAGAATTTTTCCCAAGTTACTAATTTCGGTTTTTCCGGGAGAACTCTCCAGTCGCCGTGAAAACGGGGAGCTGGGAATGAGGTCTCCGGGAAGAAATGTCCGGGAAAATCCAAGACGAAATTTCCGGAGGGAACCGGAAAAAGACGTCCGAGATAATCCAAAATCCAAGATTTTTCCGGGAGTTCTCCGGTCGCCGTGAAAACGGGGAACCGGGAATGAGGTCTCTGGGAAAAATACGTCCGCAAAATTTCCGGAGGTAGTATTTCCGGGAGACACCCGACCGGTCGCCGTGAAAACGGGGAGCCGGGTTTCCAGGAAATTTTTCAGGAGAGACCCCCCCGGTCACCGTGAAAATGGAGAGCCGAGAATAAGGTCTCCAGGGAAGAACATCCAAGAAACTCCGAGACAAAATTTCTAGAGGTAATTTTTCTGGGAGACCCGTCCGGTCGCCGTGAAAACGGGGAGCCGGGAATAACATCTCCAAGAAAAATATCCAAGAACTCCGTCTCTGAGGAGACAATTGACTCCCAGAGGAGGATGTGCCCAATGACGGGTCTGAGTGTTTGGGTAGGGGACTAGTCTCCCAAATTGACTCGTTACCACGGTCCTTGAGCACCGGGTTGCCGCTTACACCCTCAGTCCACGAGGGGTGATCGTAAGCCACCCTACGGGAGTGGGACTCCCGTCGTAGGGACTTGTTGGGTCGTGATAGCCCACTTCCCATGGGGAGGGCATCCTCACGGGGAGGGCATCTCCGTGAGAGACGGTAGTGTAAAAAAACTGCATCGAGGCAAAGCTGAAGAAAAATTCATTTGCATTAACAATGAACCAAAATACAACGCCTCCCCCCGTGAAATCGCTATGGGGGAGGGAACAGTGATTACAATGTCCCAACCTCCGGCGCAATCGCTCCGGGGGTGGGGGGGGACAGTGAGTACAAGGTCCCCCTTCCCCTTTCGGCGTAATCGCTCTGGGGGAGGGGACGAGCCCGTGTAGGCTAGACGTAAAACTTGCGAAGTAAACGCAAATTCCACGTGTGCTTCAGCTCCTGCTCTTGAAGGTTGGAGAGCTTGTAAGCCCCCGAGCCCAGGACTGCCGAGATCCTGTAGGGGCCCTCTCACTTGGGGGAGAGCTTGCCCTGGGTTTGGGGATCCGTGACGCGCTTGAGGACGAGGTCCCCAAGGCGAAAAGCCCTCTCGCGCATGCGCTGGTTGTATGCGCGCGCCATTTCACGCTCGTAGATGGCGTGGTGGAGGAGTGCTCGGTCGCGTTCCTCCTCCACGAGATCGACCTCCAGTTGTTGATTAGCCTCATTGGCTTGGTACGCCGCGGTCGTAGCTCCGTCTAGGAGCTCGACTCGCATCTACCGAAAGCCAATCTCCGGGGGGAGGACCGCCTCAGCCTCGTAAACCAGGGAGAAGGGGGTACGTCCCGTTGCCCGGCTTGGGGTCGTGCGCATAGAGCAGAGGATGCTAGGGAGCTCCTCTGTCCATGCACCCCGCTTAGAAGCGGCTTGCTCGAGTCATTGGCGTAACCCTTGTAGGATCACGCCGTTGACCCTTTCAACGGCCCCGTTGCTCTGAGGATGGGCCACTGAAGCGAAGTGGATGGTGAGCCCTAGGCCTTCATAGAATTCCCGGAAATATGCCAAGTCGAATTGGGTCACGTTATCAAAAGTGATTTCCCGGGGGACACCAAAACGACAAACGACGTTTTTCCAGAAAAACCGCTATACCGCCCGGGACGTGATGCTGGCCAAGGGTTCAGCCTCTACCCACTTAGTAAAGTAGTCGACCGCGACCACCGCATACTTGTAGCCCCCGGGCGCTGGGGGGAAGGGCCCTAGGAGGTCCATCCCCCAGCGCGTGAAGGGCCAAGTGATGGGGATAGTATGCAGCGCTACGAGGGGAGGTTCAAACCCTTGGCCATCTTCTGGCAAGCCTCGCACGCAGAGACAAGGTCTCGTGCGTCGCGCATCACTGTGGGCCAGAAGAAGCCCTGACGAAGAGCCGCAGCTCCCCACGTGGATGTCTTCGAGAAGCCGGAGTCCCTCCGGCCATGGGAGGCATCTGAGCAGGGCGGAAGCCCCCCGTTTGTACAGCTTCCCCTCCAATAGGAGGTATGCCCGGGCTTTGGCCCGGAGATGCTTAGCCTCGGTCTCATTGGGAGGGTCCCCCTCCCCCTTGATGAAGGAGATAAGGGGGTCCATCCAGGACGAAGTCCGGGTGATTTCGGCAACTTCTAGGACGCGAGGCTCGTCGCCCCCATCCGTGAAGGTCACCGAAGGCTTCGTGATGATCTCCAGGAAGGCCCCTTTGGGGAGCGGTTCCCAGGCGCTGGCTGCCTGGGCTAGGGCGTCGGCCCGGTCGCTGTCCCTTCGTGGGATTTGCCGGGCTTCGAGGCCGCCGAAGTGCCTCTCCATCTTGCGCACTTCCTGCAAGTAAAGGCTCAAGTTTGCGTCATGGCACAAGTAAGACTTGTCCATTTGGCAAACTACGAGCTGGGAGTCTCCCTTCACTAGGAGGCATCGAATCCCCAAGGAGCACGCAAGGTGCAACCCGAGGAGCAAAGCCTCGTATTCGATGACGTTGTTGGTTGCGGGGAACTCGAGCCACTCCGCGTACTCGAGTTCCCTCCCCTCGGGGCTTCGGAGGACTACTCCCGCACCAGCCCCGGTGAGACATAGGGACCCATCGAACATGAGTGTTCAGTGATCACTGCGTCGGGGTGGTGCGGGGAGGTCTTCGTCCCCGGGTCAGGTGGCAGGAGTCCACTCCGCCACGAAGTCGGCGAGGACCTGTGACTTGATGGCGGAGTGCCCCGTGAGGGAAAGGAAAAAGGGGGCGAGCTCGTCCCCCCACTTCCCGATCCGTCTGGTGGCCTCTTTGTTTCGGCGTACCTCCCCCAAAGGGAGGGATGACGGGACGGTGATAGGGTGTCCCAGGAAGTAATGACGAAGCTTCCGGGACGCCATCAGGAGGGCGTAGCAGATCTTCTCCATCTCCATGTACCGAGTTTTAGCCCCTTGGAGGGCTTCACTCACGTAGTACACGGGACGTTGCTGCTCCTCTTGCTCCTTTACCAATACCGCGCTTACGGCAACCAGGGTCGCGGCAAGGTAGAGGAGCAAGGGCTCTTTCGGGGATGGGCTCACGAGAATTGGGGGGCTCGTGAGGTACTTCTTCAGGTCGTTGAAGGTTTCCTGGGCCTCGGGGGTCCAGCGGAACTCTTCGAGCCCCCGGAGGATCTTGAAGAATTGAAGGCCGCGTCCCCCCGACCGCGAGACGAAGCAGCTCAGCACGGCTAAGTGGCCGGCGAGTCGCTGTACATCCTTGACCGAGCGCGGCGGGGGCATGTCTAGGAACGCTCGGATCTTCTCAGGGTTCGCCTCCATGCCCCGCTGGGACACGAGGAAGTCGAGAAGCTTCCCCCCGGGTACGCCGAAGGGGCACTTCTCTGGGTTGAGTTCCAACGCATACGCACGGAGGTTGCAGAAGGTCTCCGCTAGGTCGTTGATGTGGGCGGTTGCGCGGGGACTTTTAACGACCGCGTCGTCGACGTAGACTTCGACGTTGCGACCGATTTGGTCCTTGAAGACCAGCGTCATGAGCCGCTGGAAAGTCACTCCGGCGTTCTTCAGTCCGAAGGACATGTGGACGTAGCAGAAGGTTTCGAGGGAAGTTATGAAACTCGTCTTTTCCTCATCCCCTTCCGCCATCCGGACTTGGTGATAGCACGAGTATGTGTCCAGGAAGCTCATCAACTCGCACCTCGCGGTAGAGTCAACCAGTTGGTCAATCCGCAGAAGCGGGAAGTTGTCCTTGGGGTAGGCGCTGTTGAGGTCGGTGAAGTCCACGCACATCCGCCACTTGCCGTTCGATTTCTTCAAGAGGACGGGGTTCGCAAGCCACTCGGGGAGCAAGACCTCCCGAATGAACCCCACCTCTCGGAGTCGGGTAATCTCTACCTTGATCGCCTACTGGCGTTCAAGGGAGAGTTTCCTTAGCTTCTAGTTGATTGGGGAGTGGCCGAGGGTCACCACGAGCTTGTGCTCGATGACCTCCCGGGCGACGCCCCGCATGTCGGAGGGCTTCCACACGAAAACGTCAGAGTTTTCGTGCAGGAAGGCCGCGATTTGCTCCGCATTCTCCTCGGGGAGCTCCGCCCCAATTTTGACGGTTTTGTCCCCGCCGTCTGGGGACAGCGGGATCTTCCGGAGGCCCCCTTCTGGACGTGGCTTGGGGAGGGGCCTCCCGGAAGGTATCACGGCGACGTCTGGCTCCGAGGGAGAGGTCTCCCCCCCGGGGCCTTGATGATGTTGGCGCTCCCGATCGTTGCGGCGGCGCGCTCATATAGAGCGTGGGACACATCTTGGTCTCCCCGGGCGGTGATCACGCCGTGAGGCCCAGGGATCTTCACGCAGAGGTAATTCTGGTGGATCACGGCTCCCAGGCGGTTGATCGTGGTCCTCCCCATGATTGCGTTGTAAGAGGAGGGGAGGTCTACCACATCAAACCGGACCATCTCAGTCCGGTACTTTTCCGGGGTGCCGAACGTCATGGGGAGATCCACCTTCCCCACGGGGTGGATCGCCTTCCCCGGGACAAATCCTTGCAATGGCCCCGCTGTGAGCTGCAAGAGCTTCTCGTCCACCTGCATCTCCCTGAAGGCTTTTAGGTAGAGGACATCGGTGGAGCTCCCGCCATCCACTAGGATGCGGGCCAGGTAGCAGTTGTAGACGGTGGCGTAGACGATAAGCGCGTCATCGTGGAGGAAGCGAACCCCGCGTGCGTCTTCCGCCATGAAGGTGAGGGGGACGTCCGACCACTTGGGTGGCGGAGACGTATGCAGCACCCCCACTACCTTTACTTCGCGCGCGTACTCCTTGCGCTGACGCTTGGAGTCCCGCCCGGAAGCGGACCCTCCCACGATGACGTTGACATGCCTCTGGGAAGTTTGGAAGGGGAGAGTTTCTGATGGCTCCCCCTCCTGTGTTCGTTGCTGTTGTCCCCCAGCGGGAGCAGGAAGGCCCGGTAAAACCGGTTGAGGGGGTAAGGAGGCCAGAGTCCCCCCTGCCCATGCTGGTCGAGGAACGCCGCGAACTGCTGCAACAGCTGATGGCATTCCCGGGTAGCATGGGTACTGGACCTGTGGAAGGTGCACCATGGTCCTTCCTTGCTTCCCCCCGCGGGGGCGTCTTGACCGCGGGATGACTGTCCTCCCCCACGGCCTTTCGGCTTGGGAAAGGGGCGGTTGCCCCTCGGGGCATCGCGCGAGCCACCTCCACCCTCGAGGACAAAAGTGTCCCGAGGCCGTGGCTCATTACGACCCCCCTGCCTGGGGCGTTTGAGGGGTCCCTGGCTCCCCTATCGGTGGGGGCGGGAGCCCCCTGGTTCTTCTTCCAGAGGTCGTCCTCCTCCACCCCTGCGTACTTCTCAAGTATGTAGAAGAGCTCATCGGCGGAGGAGGGGCAGCTTCGGGAGAGCTTCTGGTGGAGCTCTCCCGGGAGGATCCCGCTCTTGCACGCCTCTATGATAGTAGAGTCGGGGACCTGAGCCACTTTGCTCTTAACTTGAGCGAAGCGCTTGAAGAAACTGCGGATGGTCTCCCCCGTCCTCTGTCGGACGGTGTACAGCTGCGAAGAATCCAGGGGACGCACGTAGTTCCCCTGGAAGTTCGCGTAGATCTCGCGCTTGAGTTGCGCGAAGGACTTGATGGAGCTAGCCTTCAGATTCTAGAACCAGGAGCGGGCGATCCCGGTGAGGTAGAGGGGGAAGACGTTGCATTGCACCGTCTCGTCCCCTCCAGCCACCGAGATGGCCGTGGAATATACCTGCACGAATTCATAGGGGTCAGCCTCATCATTGTAGTGCTCGATGTGCGGCGGGCGGTAAGGCCGCGGCCACCGAATGTACCGAAGTCTACGGCATAGTGGCTGATTCACCCCCTACACTTCCCGAGGGGAATCCCGGTCGCTGTCTCCTTTGATAGGGGACGCGCCATCGTTGTCGGAGTCGGGCAGTGGCCCAAGAGGCCTGCCGGCGTGGCAGTAACGACGCTTTTCTTCCGGGCCGGGACTGAGTTCGAAGACGTCTGGGCTTTCCCCCATAGAGGTTGGTGCTTCGGTGGGTCTCTTCCCCCGGATGGTGCGGGAGCGAAGCTCTCCACGTCCACGACCCAGGGGAAGCTCTTCCCCGGACTTAGCCGTGCGCATTTGCTCGACCTCCTCCCGGGAGAAACGGACCTGGTCCACCGGGGGCACCCTCGAGGGCTGCCCCGGGGGAGGAGGGAGCTCATGCACTGTAGATACCAACCCGGGCGCAGCCGGGGCTGGCTGGGGGGAGCCCACTGTGGCCACCTCCGGAACCGGAAAGGGGGAAACCCCTGTATTATCAGGAACCGGGGAGGGGCCCCCGCGGCGACATTCGGAACCGGAAAGGGGGAAACCCTTGTATTATCCAGAACCGAAGAGGACGGAGCCCCCGCGACGACGACCGGAACCGGAAAGGGGGACACCCCTGTATTATCCGAAACCGGCGAGGGGGGAACTTCCGCAGCGACGTCCAGAACCGGGGCGCCGTTGCGGGGGGAGGTCCGCTGCGGGACGGGAGTTGCTCTGTCGACCGCCCCCGGTGCGGTAAACGCGACCTGCGGGGCGGGACTGGCTCCCGGCGCAGGGAAAACCCCAGGCATGTAATGGGCCCCCGGTGCCGGGAATGGGCCCGGAAAGGGGTATCCCCGTGGCGCCGCGAAGGGCCCGGGCATGAAGTAACCCCCCGGCGCCGGGAAGGCTCCGGACTGAGGACCCACCGGGGGAGGGTTCCCCCCAGCGGGGTTGTACGGGTGTAGCTTCTAGGCCCCTATAGAGTGTTTTAATAATTAATGACAACTACAAATGCTATACTAACGTTACCTGTCTAGTTGTATCAAAGAGAGTACTTAAAAGACAGGTCAATGAAAGGCAAAGAAAGAGCCTCATGATGAAGAAAGAGCATTGATCAAAAGGGCAAAGGTACGAAATAGGATCTTTTCCATTTTTACCGGTCTAAGGTGATTAGAGAAGAATTTTTGACCGGATTTTAGAATAGTTGCCGTACTATTAAGAGGAGCATGTGGTGTATCACAATATACTTCATCTATGTGCCACAAATCTTAAAATCAACCTGCATTGCATACTAGAAGGTCATATTCCTCAAAATGCTTGTTTCAGCTCAGTTCAGCTCAGTCTGTCTCAGTCGGTCTGACCGTGAGTTAGACCGGTCTGACCGAATTATCGGACTAACCGTTTAAAATCTCGGACTGACCGAAGTTGTGTCTTTGCATATTGTATTTCTGTTTAAGGTCGGTCTGTCCGTAGTTATTTTGTCGGTAAGACTCCTGGAACCTCTTGATTTATCCTTCAGGACTTTTGAGCTATTACGGTCTGACCGTTTGTTATACCGTTCTGACCGTGAAATCGGTCTGACCGAGTTTTTGAACTGCGGTCTGACCGTTTGGCCGGTCTGTCCGTATATTTCGGCCTGACCGTATAAAGTGTCCAGAAACTATGTCGTCTCTGGACAGTTCACGGTCTGACCGAAATAGGCTCCGGTCTGACCGTATGTGTGCCTGACAAGGGCAGTTGAGCATTTATTGCGCCTATTTAATGCCGTTGCAATTGCGGCGGTCTGACCGAGCTTGTGCCTGCGGTCTGACCGCCAGGTGATCTTTTTCTCCCAACGGCCTGTAACGGCTATATTAATTGTGGGGGGTATATATACTCCCATGCACGGCCCTGTTCAGGACTTTTGCATAATCTTGAGCATTGTCATCATCCTTGAGAGCCTAAGCTAGTTTCATACACTCTAGGTTTCAAATTCTCAAATTTGTGAGAGTGTGCATTTGAGATCTTCTAGTGCATTGCATTTAGATCATTGAATCAATCGTGTGGCACTAGAAGAAGGCAAAGTGATCATCACCGGCTTGTTACTCTTGGAGTTTGCCGGCTCCTAGACGGCTAGGAGAAAGGTTTTGAAGAGCTCTTCGAGGAAGATTGTGAAGAAGCTTCAAAACGTCTTGTGAAAGGTTGAGCACGCCTTGCCGGAGCGGTAAAGTGCATCCTTAGTGAAATCGAGGTTTGGATAACTCATCACACTATTCCGGCTCAAGATCTAGGTCACTTCTCGAGAGAAGATTGACTAGATAGAGGAGCGGTTAGAGATTTGAGTTTGCCTCAACGTGGATTAGGGGTGATCGGTAAATCACCGAGACCACGGGATATATTCTTGTGTTATTTAAATTGCTCTCATTTACTACAAATTGTTTGATTTATTGTAATTTGGTAAAATCGCCTATTCACCCCCCCTCGTTGATATCCTAGATCCTTTTCAATTGGTATCAGAGCAAGGACTCCTTTTTAGAGGATTTAACCATCCCGGAGTAGGATAAAGATGGCTAGTGAGGGTCGGATCAATATTGGTAAACCACCACTCTTTGATGGATCTAACTATACTTATTGGAAAACTAGGATGATGGTCTATCTTAAAGCCATGGGTGGAAAGATTTGGAAAGTGGTGGATGAGGGGTTTGCAATTCTTGATGATGATGACATGACCAACTTAGATAGAGATAATGCCTTAGCAAATGCTCAAGCCATGAATGTTCTTTATAGTGCTCTAAATCTAGGTGAATTTAATAGAATTTGTAAACTTGAAATGGCCCATGATATTTGGAGAAATCTTATGGATATTCATGAAGGAACCTCGATGGTCAAGGACGCTAAACTATTTATCCATAAGGGCCAATTTGAAAAGTTTGCCATGTTGCCCAATGAAGATGTATCGGAGATGTTTAACCGATTAAATAACATCGTAAATGAGTTAAAAGGGCTTGGTATGGATGTCACAAACGTGGAGTTTTGTCATAAGTTTCTTAGAGCTTTACCTTCTAAATATGATACAATTGTTACCTTACTTGTGCGTTCGAACTTGAAGAGTGTGACTCCGTTGGAAGTCTTGAGTGAGATTCTCACTCATGATATTTTCAAGAAATCTCAAGAAGAAGTGAAAGATGAGGCTTCCGACTCCAAGAAGAAGAACATTGCACTTAAAGCTCAAGTCTCCAAAAGGGAAGACAATGAAGAGGAAAGCGATGAGAGAGACACCGATGAGGAAATGGCTCTCTTCGTGAGAAAATTCAAGCAATTCATGAAGAAAAGATATCAAGGGAAATCTTTCAAGAAAGGACAAACATCCAAGAGGAACCCATTTGAAGAAAGAAGATGTTTTGAGTGCGGTGAAAAGGGTCACATCTCCACACAATGCAAAAATAAGGAAGAAGAAAAATCAATGAAGAAGAAGAAATACGAGAAGGAAGGAGAAAGCAAGAAAAAGGTTTTCAAGAAATATTATAAGAAGAAGGATGGGCAAGCTTACTTCATTGAGTGGGATTCGGATGCTTCAAGTTCCGATTCCGATGATGAGGATGAAGCGTCACCCAAAGGACTTGCCGGAGTAGCTATCAAGGAAGCTCCATCTCTATTCTCCACTCCTCATTGCCTCATGGCTAAAGGAGAATCAAAGGTATCTTGTGATGAAAATGAATATACTTATGATGACCTAGTTGAGATGATCACTGATTTTGATGACTATATGAGTAAGGAAAAAGAAAAATTCAAGGAATTGAAGAAGAGATACAAAGCTCTTCAAAATTCCTATGAGGAGCTAAACACATCTCATGAGAGTCTCAAAGAAACTCATGAGATGCTTAAGGAAGCTCATGACTCTCTAATTACTCATAAAGCCAACACATCGAGTAATGACATAGGCATCACTTGCAATATGTTGAATGATTTGCCCGTGATGTCTACTTCTAGCATTTCTACTTCTTGTGAAGACTTAAATGAATTCCCTACTAGACCTAAAATTGAAGATAATGTGCTTAGTCTTGAAAACAACGAACTTAAAGAAGAAATTGAAAAACTAACCAATGACCTAGCAAAATGCTATGTAGGAGAATCAAAATTAAGACATCTTCTAGATAGTCAAAGATTTTCCTTAAGAAAAGAAGGACTAGGTTTCATTCCCAAAAAGGGTAAACATGCTTTTGTTCCAACTAAAACCGTTTTTGTGAAAGAAAAAGGATATTGTAACAAATGTAAAAGTTTAGGTCACATTGAAAAGAATTGCCATGCTAACAAAAGCATTTCATCCCCTATATTCAATTCTTGCTATGTATTGAAGAAAATGACAAATGGCGATATTAAAGCCAAATTTGTTGGAACCCCGATCATTGGTGCCAAAAAGAAAGCCATTTGGGTTCCAAAATCCTTGGTAACTAACCTCCAAGGACCCAAAAAGGTTTGGGTACCTAAAAGGACCTAACTTTGTTTTGTAGGTAAATTACAAGGCGGGAGGACAACATTGGGTGCTCGATAGTGGATGCACTCAACACATGACCGGTAATCACAACATGTTCTCCTCACTAAATAACAAAGGTGCGGAATATGACAAGATCACGTTTGGAGACAATAGCAAAGGAAAGGTAAAAGGTTTAGGTAAAATTGCTATCTCAAACGACCTCTCCATATCTAATGTATTGCTTGTTGAATCTCTAAACTTCAACCTCTTATCCGTAGCTCAACTTTGTGATCTTGGATTCATATGTGCATTTTATCCAAAAGAAGTAATTATCACTAGCATTGATGATAATAAGTTGATTTTCAAAGGTTTTAGACATGGCAACCTCTATTTAGTTGATTTCAATTCAAATGATACTAATCTTGGTACATGCTTGTTTACAAAATCTTCCAAAGGTTGGCTATGGCATAGAAGGCTTGGGCATGTTGGAATGAAACAACTAAATAGACTAGTTAAACATGATTTGGTTGTTGGTCTAAAAGATGTAAAGTTTGAAAAAGACAAATTATGTAGTGCTTGCCAAGCCGGAAAACAAGTTGCAAACTCACATCCAACTAAAAGCACAATGTCAACTTCGAGTCCACTTGAATTATTGCATATGGATTTATTTGGACCAACTTCTTTTGTGAGCCTTGGTGGTAATAGTTATTGCCTTGTCGTTGTAGATGATTTTTCTAGATATACATGGATATTCTTTTTGCATGACAAGTCAATTGTGTTTAACACTTTCAAAAGCTTTGCTCAAAGGGCCGAAAATGAATTTAGCTTCAAGATCAAGAAAGTGAGAAGTGACAACGGCTCCGAATTCAAGAACACCAAGGTTGAAAATTGGTGTGATGATAAAGGCATCAAACATGAGTTTTCGGCCAAGTATACACCGGAGCAAAATGGAGTAGTCGAACGAAAGAACCGGACATTGATAGATATGGCAAGGTCTATGCTTTCGGAGTACAATGTTTCGGACACCTTTTGGGCCGAAGCAATCAACACCGCGTGCCATGCATCAAATCGTCTTTATTGTCATCGACTACTAAAGAAAACTCCTTATGAGCTTCTCATTGGAAGGAAGCCAAACATTTCCTACTTCCGTGTGTTTGGGTGTAAGTGCTATATCTTGCGGAAAGGTACACGCTTATCTAAATTTCAAAGTAAATGTGATGTAGGATTTTTGTTAGGATACTCATCAAATAGCAAAGCATATCGTGTCTACAACCAAAACTCCGGTTTGGTTGAGGAGACACATGATGTTGAATTTGATGAGACTAATGGCTCTCAAGAGGAGCAAGAAAATTTGGATGATGTAGGTGATGAAGGGTTGAGAGTGGCAATAAAGAACATGACCATTGGGGATGTCAAGCCGAAAGAAGATAGTGATCAAGATGAAGATCCATCCACTCATGCTATCCCCTCTTCATCAACTCCTCAACACGAAGATCAAATAGTTGAAGTGGTCAACTTGGAAGACTCCACTCAACAACAACCGGAAGTACCTTCTACTTCTACTTCACAAATCCCGGTTGACCATCCAAGAATTCATCACTCAATTTCCAAAGATCACCCCGTCGATCAAATTGTTGGTGACTTGTGTAAGGGTGTTCAAACTCGTTCTTGTCTTGCTTCATTTTGTGAAAATTACTCTTTTGTTTCCTCCTTTGAGCCCACACTTGTAGATGAAGCTTTAAAAGATCCGGATTGGGTGAACGCTATGCATGAAGAATTAAACAACTTCACCCCAACAATGTTTGGGAATTGGTAGAAGAACCAAATCCGGATGAGCATAATGTCATTGGAACCAAATGGATTTTCAAGAATAAACAAGATGCAAACGGAGTGGTAGTAAGAAACAAGGCAATATTGGTGGCTCAAGGATACACTCAAGTTGAAGGTTTGGACTTCGGTGAAACCTTTGCTCCCGTAGCTAGACTTGAGGCTATTAGAATCTTACTTGCTTTTGCTTCATCTCATAATATTAAACTATATCAAATGGATGTCAAAAGTGCATTTTTAAATGGAAAAATTAATGAGTTAGTATTTGTTAAACAACCTCCCGGATTTGAGGATCCTACAAAGCCAAATCATGTGTATAAACTCTCCAAGGCTCTTTACGGTCTTAAACAAGCACCTCGTGCTTGGTATGAAAGACTTAGGCACTTTTTAATTTCAAAAGGCTTTAAAATTGGGAAAGTTGATACTACATTGTTTACTAAGAAAATTGGAAATGATTTCTTTGTATGTCAAATTTATGTTGATGACATCATATTTGGATCTACTAACCAAGATTTTTGCGAGGAATTTGGTGATATGATGTCCAGGGAATTTGAGATGTTTTTGATAGGTGAATTAAGTTTCTTTCTCGGATTACAAGTTAAACAACTCAAGGAAGGAACTTTCATCAGTCAAAACAAATATGTGAAGGATCTACTCAAGAAGTTCAGACTTGAAGAAGCAAAACCAATCAAGACACCAATGGCCACAAATGGTCACCTTGTCTCTGACGAAGGAGGTAAACCGGTAGACTCAAAGCTTTATAGATCCATGATTGGTAGTTTATTATATCTAACTGCTTCTAGGCCCGATATTATGTTTAGTGTTTGTATGTGTGCAAGATTTCAAGCCTCTCCTAAAGAAAGTCATTTAATGGCCGTTAAGCGCATTTTGAGATATCTAAAATATTCATCTAGCATAGGGTTGTGGTATCCTAAAGGTGCAAAATTCGAATTAATTGGATATTCTGATTCCGATTATGCGGGATGTAAAGTGGATAGAAAAAGCACCTCTGGCAGTTGTCAACTATTAGGAAGATCTTTAGTATCTTGGTCCTCTAAGAAACAAAACTCTGTAGCTTTATCAACCGCCGAAGCGGAATATGTTTCCGCGGGTAGTTGTTGTGCACAATTGCTTTGGATGAGGCAAACATTGTTGGATTATGGAATAAAATTTGAAAAAGTGCCTCTTTTGTGTGATAATGAGAGTGCGGTGAAAATAGCCACAAACCCAGTTCAACACTCTCGGACCAAGCATATAGATATCCGACACCACTTCCTTAGAGATCATGTTAGCAAAGGTGATGTGGTGGTGGATAATGTGAGAACCGAAGATCAATTAGCGGATATATTCACTAAGCCCTTAGATGAAAGTCGTTTTTGCAAACTTCGAAATGAGCTTAACGTCATTGATATATCAAATGTGGCTTGAATTGTTGGACTCATATTGAATGTGCTTATAGTTTATCTTGGTTGCTTAAACTTCCTCTTTTAGAGCTTTTTAGGCTCCTTTATCGGCAATTGAGTGAAATGAACCAAAAACATGTTAAATTGTAAGAAAAATTCTTCCCCTTTGGTGATATTGCCTATATCTTTCTTATGATTATCTTATAGTTATATATATCTCTCTCAAAATGTCTTGAGCTTCAAATCAATCAAAATCTTCCAAGAAATTCAATCTTTCCAGCGGTCTGACCGAAACATATGCGGTCTGACCGAATGCATCTCCAGAGAGCATCTTAGATTCCTGCTTCCAGCGGTCTGACCGGTCTCTCTTCTACGGTCTGACCGAATTTTCATGACCAGAGACCTTTTAACCCGAATCTCGTCCTTTTTACTTTTCTTCCCCATCTCTGTCTCTTTCACGTGCGCCTCAATCCTTGGATTTTTCCTCTCCGGTCAAACCCTCGTCAAGCTAGGACAAACCGTGGTTCAGGATCTTCACCAAATCATGTCTTCACGGTATATTGCTCAGATTCTTCTTCGTTTTTCTGTTTCTCTTCTGTTCATCTTGTGAGTTAGGGCAAATGTAGTGAATCTTGGTTAAACTGTGCAAACTTCCTGAAATTGATTCATTACCCTGATGCAATGTGAAGTCTATCTCATATATTTGTCCACATTGCATGTTAATTTCTCCAAAATCCCAGAAATCTTGCCAAACCCTAACTCTACGGTTGCGCCTGTCTGACCGCCCCTGTCTCGGTCTGACCGAATGCAACAGCAGAGCCAGGGTGTGCAGTTCTGTTATCATCTCTGTTCTCGTCATGCTTTTCTGTTTCCTGTATCTTACCTGCTTCATATATTCCAAATCGTACAGTGGTCAAGGTACTCAAGGCGCTGGCCCCACTCGGACCAACAAGAAGAAACTGGCTAAGCGACCGAAAAGGGTTCTACCCTCGAGTAGCAGTGACAGTCATGATGACGATTGGCTACCCTCGGCCGGTGACTCAGAGACAGAGCAGTCGTCTCATCAGAGTGGATCCTCTCATATAGGCATGGACGTCGAGAGTGAGGACGATGAGATAAACGTCCACGCCTATCAAGGCCCAAAGAAAAATTGGACGTCGAGCGACTACACGAAGGCGAGGACCACCTATGCCTACGATCATGCCAATGATGCCACGACGCCTCACTTCTACACGAGGACGCAGCAGGATGCCTTCTACGGTCATTTGGTCCACAAAAACATTTTCGAACATAAATGGATCGAATGGGCCTATGTTGTGAATCAGCCCATCATGGCTCCCTTGGTGCAGATCTTCAAGGATATAGGGCTGTATGACTTTGTACAGCACAAGTGCCCATGGAACGCCACCGCTATCAGACAGTTCTATGCTACAGTTGAGATCAAATGGGCGGACCAGCAGATTATATGGATGACAGGGTCTACGCGCTATCAGGCCACTTTTGAGGAGTTTGCTGCGGCAAACAAGCTGAACTATGAGGAGCTGAAGGAAGGGGTCGATATGGAAGAAGAGGATTACCTTCATGAGGACGACTGGCTCCAGTTCTATGAGCAGCCGGGAGGTGGACAGCGGATTGTACCCGGTACTGTTACCGGTCTCAAAGTCCTCCCCGCTGTAGTCAACAAGATTGTACGAGCCACGATCCATCCGAAGAGTGGAAATCGAGAAGCGGTCCGGGATTACTACTGGAACTTCATCGACCACATCCTCCAAAGACATCGGATCAACATAGTCTCCTTCATTTTGAAGACTATTGAGGATGTCTCGGCGGCCACTCTGCCAAATCTCTACTATGCTCCATATATCATGTCGCTGCTACTCCAGAAGACAAAGTTTCCTCGCGGGTCTTGCGACATCAGGCATCTCGGCTATAAGCCGTTCAGTGTCAACCCGCGTGTCTTAGCTCGAGGCCAAGGAGCACAGCATCAGCAGCAGCCGGCTCAGCCTATGCCTCCTCCTCCTCCACCTCAGGCTCAGCAGGCACCTCAGCCGAGCGAAGCCCCCGCCTGGTTTTCTCAGTTCCAGCAGCAGTTCCATCAGCCCATGATGGATCAGTTTGCTACTCTTCTCCAGGGGCTTGAGCTCACTCGTTCCGACTTGGCGGCCTTGCACGATCAGTTCCAGACATTCTCTTCCCGCCAGGATCAGTTCGAGCAGCGCTTCGACGCCTTCTCCACTCATTTCTACACTCGTTTCCCACGGACTCCTCCTCACCATCCTCCTGATGATGATGCTCCAGCTGATTCTTAGCTTTTTATGGCAATTGATGCCAAAGGGGGAGAGAGAAGAGAGTAGAAGAGTAGGAGAGAGATAATGAACAATGAACCTTAAATGTAAATGAAAACTCTTGGATGAAACTCTTGGATGAAACTTGGATAAAAAATCTTTTGGTGTATAGAAGTTTTAATTTAACTTGCTTAGTTGGATATCTCTTTTATGATCTATGTGGATGTTATGTGGTTGTTATTTATGTTGGATGACTCTTGTATGAGAAATGGTACTTCATGATATATGTGATATGCTTCCTATACACATGCTTGAACTCCACTAAAATGCCAAAATTCTCTTATTCATACATTTAGGGGGAGTGTCTTATTCTTCGATGCTTATTGTAAAAATACTCCTTATGCTTAAAACTCTTTCATCTACTCTTTATGTTGTCATCAATTACCAAAAAGGGGGAGATTGTAGCTTCTAGGCCCCTATAGAGTGTTTTAATAATTAATGACAACTACAAATGCTATACTAACGTTACCTGTCTAGTTGTATCAAAGAGAGTACTTAAAAGACAGGTCAATGAAAGGCAAAGAAAGAGCCTCATGATGAAGAAAGAGCATTGATCAAAAGGGCAAAGGTACGAAATAGGATCTTTTCCATTTTTACCGGTCTAAGGTGATTAGAGAAGAATTTTTGACCGGATTTTAGAATAGTTGCCGTACTATTAAGAGGACCATGTGGTGTATCACAATATACTTCATCTATGTGCCACAAATCTTAAAATCAACCTGCATTGCATACTAGAAGGTCATATTCCTCAAAATGCTTGTTTCAGCTCAGTTCAGCTCAGTCTGTCTCAGTCGGTCTGACCGTGAGTTAGACCGGTCTGACCGAATTATCGGACTAACCGTTTAAAATCTCGGACTGACCGAAGTTGTGTCTTTGCATATTGTATTTCTGTTTAAGGTCGGTCTGTCCGTAGTTATTTTGTCGGTCAGACTCCTGGAACCTCTTGATTTATCCTTCAGGAATTTTGAGCTATTACGGTCTGACCGTTTGTTATACCGGTCTGACCGTGAAATCGGTCTGACCGAGTTTTTGAACTGCGGTCTGACCGTTTGGCCGGTCTGTCCGTATATTTCGGCCTGACCGTATAAAGTGTCCAGAAACTATGTCGTCTCTGGACAGTTCACGGTCTGACCGAAATAGGCTCCGGTCTGACCGTATGTGTGCCTGACAAGGGCAGTTGAGCATTTATTGCGCCTGTTTAATGCCGTTGCAATTGCGGCGGTCTGACCGAGCTTGTGCCTGCGGTCTGACCGCCAGGTGATCTTTTTCTCCCAACGGCCTGTAACGGCTATATTAATTGTGGGGGGTATATATACTCCCATGCACGGCCCTGTTCAGGACTTTTGCATAATCTTGAGCATTGTCATCATCCTTGAGAGCCTAAGCTAGTTTCATACACTCTAGGTTTCAAATTCTCAAATTTGTGAGAGTGTGCATTTGAGATCTTCTAGTGCATTGCATTTAGATCATTGAATCAATCGTGTGGCACTAGAAGAAGGCAAAGTGATCATCACCGGCTTGTTACTCTTGGAGTTTGCCGGCTCCTAGACGGCTAGGAGAAAGGTTTTGAAGAGCTCTTCGAGGAAGATTGTGAAGAAGCTTCAAAACGTCTTGTGAAAGGTTGAGCACGCCTTGCCGGAGCGGTAAAGTGCATCCTTAGTGAAATCGAGGTTTGGATAACTCATCACACTATTCCGGCTCAAGATCTAGGTCACTTCTCGAGAGAAGATTGACTAGATAGAGGAGCGGTTAGAGATTTGAGTTTGCCTCAACGTGGATTAGGGGTGATCGGCAAATCACCGAGACCACGGGATATATTCTTGTGTTATTTAAATTGCTCTCATTTACTACAAATTGTTTGATTTATTGTAATTTGGTAAAATCGCCTATTCACCCCCCCTCTAGTCGATATCCTAGATCCTTTTCAACGGGGCAGTCGGGCCTCCGGAGGCCGGAGGGGCCACTGGGTGACCCATAAACTGGGGCATAGCTCCCGGGTATGGGTACTACGGGTATGTGGGGCCCAGTGGCCGCGCCAATACGTGAAGAAGCTCATCCATAGAGCACTGGGCGCGGAGTTGGCCCTGCACTAAAGCCTCAAGCAAGGCGTCTCGGGGGGCGGGGGAGCCGTCTGGGGGAGACTGGTCCCGGCCGAGGCTACCGCAGTCACCAGGACTGACCCGGAGGTCGAACCACCGAAATTAAGAGGGAAGGTGGGAGGTGGTACCTGGGTCTGGCCGTCTCCGAGCGGAAACGCCGGGACGGTCGTGTCCCGGACGGGTGGCGCCGGGTCACCGGAACTGGCGTCACCGGGAAGGGCGCGGCCCCTCGTTCTTGGGGGAGCCATGGCGTCTCGTCACGAGTCCCCAGGATCGGCGCCTACTGTCGTGGTATTATGAATACCCCAGCAAGTTTTGTGGACGATCGTAGAAAAGAAAATACGGCGCGGGCTGATCGGGTGACCGGTCCCCCCCACCCCCGCCGACAAGCACAACAAATGACACGAGGGTTTATACAGGTTCGGGTCCCGATGGGGCCCTAGCCCTGTCGGCGTGCTCCCGATCGGAGTCGGCTGGGGGAGCTCTCTCGTGGAGAGATCGCTCCGGAGCACACCTGTGAGATTGTCTATTCTAGCAATAATGAGCCAATTGTCTTTTACAAGAGGTGTACAAGGGCTATAGCCCCAAAAGAAGCAAAAAGACTAAATTACCCTGCTTGCCACTGTTGGATTGAAGGGTAGCAACGTCCTTCTCCCGGCCAGGCGCCTCGGATGCTCAACAGGTGTCCGCTGATTCCCGTGGCGCTCCTTGCGTGACCTGCACGTGACCCGAGACCAGAGACTCCTGTCTCCGAAGGGACGACAATGCCCGGGATAGGTACCGAGGGCCTTGTCCCTGGGCGAAAGGCGGCGCCCGGGATAAGCATCGGGGGCCTTGTCCCCGGGCTAATGGCGGCGCCCGGGACAGGCACCAGGGCCCTTGTTCCCGGGTAAAAGGCGGCGCCTGGGACAGGCACCGGGGGCGTTGTCCCTGGGCTAAAGGGGGCGCCCGGGACAAGCACCGAGGGCCTTGTCCCGAGCAAAAGGCGGCGCCCGGGGCAGGCACTGGGGGCCTTGTCGCCGGGCACACGATGCAGCTTCTTACCTGGACGTAGTCTCGCGGAGATTTTCCCCAACAGTTTCCGTGGTGCGATGTGTTGAATTGCCTCGTTGTTGTGTGCGTGAATAGACCAAGGAGCAAAAGAGTCAACAGAAGACTTCGAAGGATCATCTGAGCAACTAGACCCCTCACTGCAAGGCAAGTCTCAAACCCTTGATCATGTCTAGCCTAATATTTTGAAATGAAGTATATTAGTTGTTTTCAAATATATGCATGCCTTATATTCAAATGAGAGTTATGTTCAAATAAAGTGATTAGATATGACCCAAATGATTGTGAAGCCCTTTTTGTGATTGAATATCCATGCACCCTTGTCACCCCAGAATATCATGCTTAGGCTATGTTTATACTCAAGATTATATGTTAAATGCTAAATGGTCACATGTGAGAAAAGTATATTCAAAACCCCTTTTTTTGAAAGAAAATGTGATTGGAATCGATAATGAGGATGGTTTGATTGGTTGGTGCTGTGTGCGCACTGGGAATGTGAAAGACTCCTTACTAAAGATTCATAAGGACGAGAACCTTGTGTTGTACTTCAATGCGGCATGAAAAACGTACCAACCACTTGCCCGGTATGGGACGGGCGCAACATAGTAGCTTTCTCAGTATTAGCTTTTCCCTGCAATGGTTGTCGGTCCGGTTTCTCGAGAGGAAACTGGTGGGCCACAGAGGGCCATGAGTGATGTGAGATCAGAAAAATAAAGAGAGGATAAGGTGTAAGAAGGAAGACGCCCTACGCCTAGATTAAGTCGTGCGCGACTGTAATCAAGAGAGGCTATGTGTCTTGCGAGACAATAGACCAAGGCTAGGAAGAATTGGCTGTGGGGAGTACCCACAACGGTAATGAGGACTGGAATGTCTATTTACCGGGCAAGGAATTGTTAATGCTAGGATTGTAAACTGTTGTGTGATCTCGGCCTTGTCACATGCGTAAAAGTCGCATGGAGAGGTACCGACTTGAAAGCTGAGTGATCGGTGGATTAAGGTGGTACACCTTTGCAAAGTTATAAAAAGTATCGGAGAATCTGAGCTCCCAGGTCATGGAGTCTGCGCGCGGTGGATTCTATCCACGTCAATGCAGCACAATTAGCTTTTGGGAAAGTTTTTCATAAAATTGAGTAAAGTTGTGACTCATGGAAGACCGCCACACATAACATCTTCTGAAAATCTAGTTTAGGATTTTAAAAGCCTCGCTTTTGAAAACAAAAACCTTTTCTTCAAAATTAAGAGTGAAAATCTATTCTATGAGCCAAAGAGCCATCCTTTGAAAATTTCCCCCTCATCTATATATCTGCATTCTTATTTGGGACTTGTTGAGCACCATGTGGACAATGTGCTCACCCTTGCTTTTGCAAACAAAAATTTAGAAGAAGGATTCATTGATCCCGAGTCCTATGGTCTTGAACCCAACATGGAGGAAGAAGAAACCGCTCCAGAAGATCCAGCTTATTAGAGGGCCACTTACCAAGTTGAGTACGATGTGGAGGAAGCCCATGCAACGCCGCTGCAATTGAAGATGAAGATCGTTGAAGTTCTTTTGCTTGTTGTTGTAGTCTTATTCAGTGCCGACCTTTGTGTCGAAGAAAACTCCTTAATTTTGTATCAACACTAAATTGCGTCATTTTGGTGCTATGTTATTGTAATGATGGTCCTTGTGATCAGCACTTGTTTTAATTACTTGCATTTTTATATAATGCATCTTGTTATTGTGAACTTGCAATGTATCGTTCTGAGTTAGGGATGAAAACGGATCGGATCCGGATCGGATAATGGCTGAACCATATCCGTATCTGTATTTTTTTTCGGATCCGGATACGGATACGGATAGTCCGGATACGAATACGAATACGGATAGTATCGGATACGAATACGGATCGAATACGGGTCGAAACGGATACGGTTACGGATAATGATCGGAACAGTGATACCCCACAAAATTCTACCTCTAATCTAAAATACT
Source organism: Pharus latifolius (assembly GCA_019359835.1). Taxonomy (NCBI): domain Eukaryota; kingdom Viridiplantae; phylum Streptophyta; class Magnoliopsida; order Poales; family Poaceae; genus Pharus; species Pharus latifolius. Next base: position 31,836,781 of record CM033323.1, on the reverse strand, counting down.
TGTCGTTGTAATATCACTCGATTCCGTCAAAGATTGCTACCATTTCTTTTCTTTTCTTTTCTCCAAACACATCTTATAAAAAATATTTGTAGGATTTAAAACCTGTGAAAATTTCTACAAAAATCAAGTCCAACCAGGCCCATCTATGAAGCCCATGTAACTCTTGGAGAACTTGGGGCCCAGGTTAGTCCTGTGAACGGGCCCAATCCTGTGCTCTCTCTAGGGTTCCTAACCGTCAAGATCCGGACCGTGAAATCACCCAGGCTCACATCCAAACCGTCCAACTAAACAGCCTCCACGCTTATAAGATCTTACCCCGGTTCCACCACTGTTCATCCGCCGTCTCTAAGGTTATTAAGCAAATCTCCTCTCTCTCAGCTTCCTCTCCTTCCTCATGGCCGCCGGGGGCAACCTGTTCGGGTCTTCGGGAGGGTGCTAAGCTACATGCCTACATCGTCAACGAGTTCCTCGTCGAGCGCCCCGCGGCCCCGCCGCCACGCCGCCCCCGCGCCGCCCCGCGGCCGCGCGGCCTCGCCGCTGCGCCGCCCCACCGCCCCGTGGCCGCGCCTCCCCGCCGCCATGCCGCCCCGCTGCCGCGTCTCCCCGTCGAGCCGCGCCGCCCCGTTGCCGCGCCTCCCCGCCGGGCCGCGCCGCCCCGCTGCCGCGCCTCCCCGCCGGGCCGCGCCGCCCCGCTGCCTCGCCTCCCCGTCGAGCCGCGCCGCCCCGTTGCCACGCCTCCCCGCCGGGCCACGCCACCCCGCCGCCGCGCCTCCCCGCCGGGCCGCGCCGCCCCGCCGAGCCGCACCGCCCCGTTGCCGCGCCTCCCCGCCGCCGCGCCTCCCCGCCGCCGCGCCGCCCCGCCGCCGCGCGGCCTCGCCGCCACGCCTCCTCGCCGCCATCGCTGCTGGGCTGGGCCTGGACGCCTCGGGAGGGTGCTAAGCTACGTCGTCAACATTCCTCGTCGAGGGCCTCGCCGCCACGCCGCCCCGCCCCCTCGCCGCCACACCTCCTCGCCGCCCTCGCTACTAGGCTGGGCCTGGGCGCCGCAGTCTGGGCCTCCGGGGTATCCGGATATCCGGATAAGCACAGTTCCGGATATCCGGATCCGGATCCGGATCCGTCGGATATCGCCTGAACCGGATTCGGATCCGGATCCGAATAAAAATTATCCGGATCCGATAAGTTCCGGATCCGGATCCGAATATATCCGATCCGATAGGTTCCGAATCCGGATTCGATTGGTCCGGACCGGGAGGATCCGGATCCGTTTTCATCCCTATTCTGAGTGCAACCCACCTGGGCGGTTGCCACAGGATTCCTCAAATGAGGGTCCCATAGTATCTGTATGATCGAGACGCTCACTTCCATCGGCGAGCGCAAGAGAGTGACCTCACCAAAGATGGAGTTAAGTTCGTGATCAGTAGAGACATCCACGTCAACACTTCGAACTTGATTACCGCAAATCAAGCCAAACGAATTATCAATGCAGGTCACAAGTACGTGCTTGTCATGATTCGACCCATTGGTCAAGGTGATGGTACTCGACCAGCGTTGTCGTTGGCGTGCCGAGAGGATTTTGGTCGTTTTCAGGATTGCTGGAGAAATACAGTGATCTGTTCGGGAGTACCCCATGTACACGTCAAATGTTAGGACGCACTCGCCTACGTCGATGAACTAGATTCGATCTGATCTATGCCAAAGTAGATAACCAGGTAGATAGATACTAAACTCAATCTATTACAAAGTATTTATAGTCCAATTGTATGAATACGTATCAGACTCAATAAACTAAACATACTAGACTCAAACACTAACTAACCCTAACAGATAGGACTCATTTATTTATTGATCAGACTACTATTCTGATAAGAGATCGAATCCTTTCAGAGATCGGATCCTCCCATGGTCGCGAACCAATCTGAGGTTGCCTACCATTTCCGGTCGCATACCATTCCGAACTCGAATAGGTTTCAGGTCATGAAGCCTTTGCGAACTCGTCCTGAAAGATCCGAAGATCCTCTCGGATCATGACTCCCTGTTGAGAAGGAGCCAACCCCGTTGGTGACAATGTGATCAAAACTGGGGATGTGGAAAGTGAGCTTGACCAGCTTCTCAGGTGTACCACTTTGCTGCACGTGCTTATTGATCTTTTCGACCGATTTGAAAAGACTGTCGTGTGCTGCTGCAGGTGGTTGTCACCTTCTTCTCCAAGATCACGTCGTCAGGTAGAGGTTCTTCTCGTTGATAGAACAAGTCTTCAATAGATGGTAGTATGATGTCAGGCTCATCATCCAGCACAGAAGGCTCAAAGAATTTGAGGTTCTCAATATTGACAACCGAGTAAATATCCATGTATGGAGGTAACTCAAGCTGACAAGCGCACTAGTACAGAAATGCATTCTACTAACCCCTATATTCTATCGGTTATTAGCGATTTAGTAGAAAACCGATAGAAAATGTGCCTCACGGTCATAAAAGGCCAACGGGTGTATTTTTCCTATCGGTTTGTAAGAAACTTACCGATAGAAAAAGCAGTATGATTTACTCTAGTGGTGATGAACACATTTGCCGTTAGAAGATATGCATAAGTACTGACGGGAGAATGTTGTGCACCGATAGGACTGGTCGACTTCTACAACTAAACTTATTCTATCGATACTGTATGTGTCTACCGACAGAATATCTCAAAAATTCTTATCGGCAATATGTATTGTGCCGATAGAATCGTTCGCCTTCTACAAATATTTTTATTCTATCGGTAATTGATTCTTGTACCGTTAGAATATATCAAAAATTACTTAGAACTGTTCGTCTTCAAATAGTTTTATTCTATCGGTAATGAATGTTTATACCGTTAGAATATAGCAAAAATATTTTAGCACTGTTTGCCCTCTACAACTAGTATTATTCTATCGGCAATGTACGTATATACCGACAGAGTATGTACAAAAATTCCTATCGGTAATTTGTATTGTGCCGATAGAACCATTCGCCTTCTACAGATGTTTTTATTCTATCTGTAATTGATTTGTATACCATTAGAAGATATATAAAATTACTAACGGTATGAGGTTTTTGTACCGATAGAACTTATCTAGTACTATAAATACACGGGCATGTCTCTTTCATTCTCACAGTTCATCTGGGGCTCGTAGTCCTAACCCATAAGCTCCATGGACGGCCGGCGCACCTCTACAGGCTACCGCTGCACCTCCGCACCTCCATCGACGCCCTCTAGACTTCGGCATCCCAAGCAGGGTACGTAAAATTTTGGCAATATTGTTAGATTATTCTAATCGATCCGATTATAGCAATTATTCTGTAATTTTTGTATCCTTCATTTTGATGTGTCTTCTTTTCAATATGATTATGATCTGTGCAGGTCCTTGGATGATGCTCATGAGGGGCAACGTATTTCAAGGTTCGTCATTGCAGTATGCTGCCTACGTTGGCTTGTTGGCGAAAGAAACGGTGAAGATCACCGTCAAGAGTTGGAAGGACGTGAAGGGCGAGATCTTGGTTGGCTCGGTCGAGAAGATCCTTAAGCCTGGTGTGTTTCTCAAATCAGGACCTATAGAAAGCATCTTACATCTTTTTGCATGCACCAGCTTGTGGCCAGATGCTTACCTGCTTGGAGAAGAAGAATTGTTGTTATTTGCACAGCCATTCTACACCATCACTACATAGAACAACATCTTGGGAGGTAGGTTCTTTTTGTTAATGGAGTTGAGTTGAGTTGAGTTGATCGAGTTTGAGTCCGAGAAAATCACCAATACAAATGTAAGTCGACGGCAGTTCCAGCTCCTCGGGCGTCTTCAAACCGAACTCCTATGGTTAAGTCCAATGTGGTTCAGACATTTGCTGTTTTGGATGAATGGATTTGTGATGTATCAGGTCTAACTTGTAGTCGGTAGTTGCATTGTCGCAACCTGCAAAGGTTCTCTTTTATGTAAACTGTACTGGCCACTGGGACCTCGTCGTGATCTGTTGTTAATTTCAGACGTGGCTTTTCTAATATACATCGAATGTGTGAATTGTTGTATTTGTATATTGTTGTATATTTGAGTATCATGTATTGCTAATTGGGACATGAACTTGAATGTGTAGGGAGTATTTGTGTATTTAATTGTATTGGTAGGTAGGTGTGTATTTGTACTGCTGTTTCAGACATGTACCTGAATTTGTATTGGTGAACTGGCATGTGTATGTTTGTACCTGAATTTGTGAACTGGCATGTGTAATTTCTTTGGCAAGATGAAGTCCCAAGTACCTAAGAAAAGTATTTTTGTGTCTCCTAGTTAATCCACAAATTAGCATTTCTTGAAATATTGCTTTATCTTCTAGTTAACATCTGTTTGATGTTACATTGATATGATTCCTTGGATCTGAGAACTGGTATCATGTGTGTTTGGTACAAGTACCTCCTCTAACGGTAAATACACATATTTACCGATAGAAAACACATATATTTGCTCAATCATGCATCATCTAACGGTAAATACACATATCTACCGATAGAAAAACTCATGTTCGTGTGTCATGCATCATCTAATGGTTAATACACATATTTACCGATAGAAAAACTCATGTACGTGCTGTGTCATGCATCATCTAATGGTAAATGCACATATTTACCGATAAAACAAGGCCTTCACTTGCTCAGTAATGTACATTCTCTAACGGTATATGTGTGTTTTTACCGATAGAATATGTGAGAGGCAAATTACCTTAGTTAAACTAACGGTTATTTCATGTATTTACCGTTAGAAAAAGCTCCATTATAAGGAAAACCCCACTCGACCATTGCTGAGCTGCTCTTTAATTTGTTCTGTTGCACTCTGTGTCCCTCTGTTTGTGATGAAAGTTCCACGCTCGCAGCTACACTGCTAGGGTGATCAGCGCAAGCTGGAGGGAAGTTGATTGCGCCCCTCTCTTTAAGGTATGCTTAATTGTCGACAGTTATCTCTCTCTCCCTCTAGATCTCCCTCCCTCTCTACTTGCAAGCTAGCTGTATTGTGTAGTTCCAAGTTTGTAGCTCTAAGCTTGGGAGCTAGGTAGTTGGAAATGCGTCATATTTTAGGAGCTAACTAGCTTGTATTGTGTAGTTAGCTAGGTTAATTAGTGTTAATTTCGTCAGGCTAGGGTTCAACACATCTGTTGTAAGAGGCTGTAAATGTGCATATACATAACTTAATCGGGCAGGTTTCATGCATGGCTGACTCATTAAATTTTGTTAATTGTAGATGGACAGGAAATATTGGATGTATGGAATAAAACGTACTACTCTTGAATATTTGGATGGTGTGAATGAGTTTATTAAATTTGCTGAGCAACAAAAGGAGAGGAAGGGAGAGAAAAATATGCTCTGTCCTTGTACAGATTGTATGAGCTTGAAGAGGTTTAGCAACTCTGGTCAAATTAAGAGTCATTTGATTCGTCGTGGTTTTAACGCACGATACACCCGTTGGATATGGCATGGCGAAGATCTTGAGGAAACAAGCACCACTACTACCAATCAGCAGGACTCGGATGTGGATTGCAATAATATCGATGATCATCCGAATTGTGATAATGTTCATTCCGATGTGCACGTAGATGATGATGATGATGACAATCTAGATGAGATGTTACGTGATGTAGAGGAAGATTACAACGAAAATGACTTCTGTGAATTTGAGAAACTGATTGCTGACTTTGAGAAGCCTCTGTTCCCTGGATGTGCAACATTTACAAAACTGTCTTCTGTGCTAAGATTATATAACTTGAAGGCAAGCAACGGTTGGAGTGATAAGAGTTTCACGGCACTATTAGATCTTCTAGCAGACATACTTCCAGAGAGAAATGAGTTGCCAAGATCAACTTACCAAGCCAAAAAACTGTTGTGTCTGTTGGGAATGGAAATCGAAAGAATACACGCATGCCCAAATGATTGTGTGTTGTACCGTAATGAGTACTCCAGTTTGCATGTTTGTCCAAGATGCAGCGCATCAAGGTATATGCGTAGGGACCGGATTGACAGTGAACGTCACAAGGTAAAGAAAGGACCTCCGGCAAAAACTATGTGGTACTTGCCTGTGATACCTAGATTGAAGCGGCTGTTTGCCAATCCGAAAGTCGCGAAGCACCTGCGTTGGCATGCTAAGCCCGGAAACAAGACGGAAAACTGAGACACCCAGCTGATTCTATTCAATGGAGAAACATCAACAGAACATTTGCTGAGTTCGGCGACGAACTTAGGAATGTAAGGTTTGGGCTGAGTACAGATGGTATGAACCCACATGGTAATATGAGCAGTTGTCACAGCACTTGGCCGGTTCTTTTATGCATCTACAATCTTCCTCCTTGGTTATGCATGAAGCGCAAGTACATCATGATGGCGTTACTTATCTCAGGAGCCAGACAACCCGGAAATGATATTGACGTGTTTCTAGCGCCTTTAATCGAGGACTTATAGAAATTGTGGAGCGAGGGGGTGCAGGTGTGGGATGCATAAAAAAAGAGAATTTCATCTTGCGGGCCCTGATATTTTCCACCATAAATGATTTTTTGGCCTACGGCAATTTGTCGGGGTATAGTACGAAAGGAGCCAAGGCTTGCCCTATTTGCCTAGATGAAACTGAGAGCATGTGGATGCGAAACAGTCAGAAAACAGTGTACATGGGTCACCGTAGGTTTCTTCCAGTACATCACACGTACCATAAGAAGAGGAAATCATTTAACCGGAAGCCTAAGAAGGGATCAGCTCCAGTGTTTCTGACCGGTAAGGAGATTTACTCACACATGAAGGACATCAAAGCTGAGTTCGGTAAGCATTCTAAACCTCGAGAAAAAAATGTTTGGAAGAAGAGATCGATTCTCTGGGATCTACCGTACTGGGAGCACTTACAAGTTCGACATTGCATTGACGTCATGCATGTAGAGAAAAATGTCTGTGACAATTTGATTGGTTTGTTGTTGAATATTCCGGGAAAGACAAAGGATGGTGTGAAAGCTCGTCGTGACATGGTGGAAATGGGGATAAGGACTGAGCTTGCACCTTTAGAGAATGGAAAGCGTACATACCTCCCCCCGACCTGCTATACGTTGTCCAAGAGAAAAAAAATAGAACTCTGTCGGTGCCTGCACGGTGTTAAAGTTCCATGTGGGTACTCCGTGAACTTGAAAAAACTTGTGTCCATGAAGGACCTAAGACTGGTTGGCATGAAGTCCCGCAACTGTCATGTCTTGATGTCACAAATGCTTCCCATTGCTATCAGAGGCATTCTCCCAGTTAAAGTCAGAGAGACAATCACAAACCTATGTTATTTCTTCAACGCAATATGTTGCAAGGTAAGTACGTGCACTCGTACTATAAGTTCATTACCTCCATTTGTGGAGCTTAATTAGAAGATTTTTCTGATATGAATATTTGGCGCAACTGTGTCCTCGTAGGTAATTGATCCGGATGGGCTGGACGCTTTGCAACGCGACGTGGTTACAACTCTTTGTCAGCTCGAGATGTATTTCCCTCCATCCTTTTTTGATGTTATGGTCCATCTGATTGTTCACCTTATCAGAGAAATTAAGTTTTGTGGACCCGTGTGCCTGCGCTCATGTATCCATTTGAGAGATTTATCGGTGTATTGAAGGGATACGTAAGGACTCGTCGTCGACCCGAGGGGAGTATCATGGAAGGTGATGCCGCCGAGGAGGTGATTGAATTTTGCACAGATTATATGGTCGGGGTTGACCCAATTGGCGTTCCTAGGTCCCGACACGAGGGTAGGCTTCAGGGCATCGGAACGATTGGATTCAAAGCTATCGTCCCCGCTCGTGATGTGTATGCAAAATCATATTTTTGGGTCTTACAACACATGACGGAGGTCGAGCCATACATACACGAGCACAAAGTAATGTTACGGTCACAGAATTCTTCGAAGTCAGACATTTGGGTCACCAGAGAACATAACAGGAAATTTGCTAGGTGGATCCAAGAAAGAGTCACGCGAGCTGCCGAGGGCTCCGTAAGTGAAACTGTGACATGGTTGGCTAGAGGCCCAAGATTCACTGTAGGGAATTGGCAGGGGTACAACATCAATGGGTATTCATTTTACACAAGAGCTCAAGACGCCAAGAGTAGCACGCAATGTAGCGTAGTGACACTGTTTGCTATTTCCGAGGATGCCAGGTTAGTAAGGGCGCTAAACTCATATTACGATGCTATTGACGAAATATGGGAGCTCGATTACGGATTACTTAAGATTCCCCTGTTCCGATGCCAATGGGTCGAAATCCCTCGAGGTGTTCAAGTTGACAGTTACGGGTTTACTCTCGTCGATCTTGGTAGAGTCGAACACCAAGACGATCCATTCATACTTGCAAAGCAAGCCGCACAGGTATTCTACATCGTTGACCCGGCCAATCCAAACTTGCATGTTGTCCTCCACAGCAAGAGATGTATTGTTGGCGTCGAAGATGTTGTCGACGAAGAGGAGTATAACAAATTCGATGAAATACCTCCATTTTTAGAGGACATTCAATCTATCCCTACTGAAGATATCGACGAAACAACGTATCTACGAGATGATCACGAAGAAGGATTATGGGTTGAGAACCATTGATGATTAATTTCTATTTCAGGGATAAATGCCAAGCAAACAGCCCACAAGTTCTGCAGCAAGGTGAGGAACTTATCATTAATACATCAGGCAGTACATTTTTCTTTAGAACTTAATGATAAGCTAGTTCACAGCATTAATATATCTCAATTTTACTCCACAGCATGAGTTCTAACATGTACAGTACCTTTATCCTGTAAGTAATTAATTCTTCCATTCAAATAGCACTTGCAAAAATCTCATTGCAGCCTCTTGCTTCTTCAAATTAAGCTCTCCAAAAATCAATTTTTCTGACGGTATTTTGTTATTTCTACTGACAGAAAAGGACATCCACTACTTTAATGTGTCTCAGGCACTTCAAAATTTTCGCTGCGAAAAATTTACTTATTCTATCTGTATTATTATATTTTACCGCTAGAATAAATTCATTAGTTCACGGTATTTTGTTGTCTGACGGTTTTTTGTTGTTTGTACCGATAGAAAAATACTATGGCGCTTTGAATTCTCAATTGTGTCACCATGCGTCGCCTTGGAAATTCTATAAGTACCTCGCCATGCGTCGCGGTATTTTGTTGTTTTTCTAATTCTCGAACGCTTCGACTCCTCATCTTCTCTTTCACAATGGCAACCTCCATGGGATCGTCAGCCACGCCCTCCCCGGTAAGAACTCTAAATCTCCTGGGTTTACCCCTGTATTGTTAATCCATGTTCAGTACATTCTTGACCTGTTGATTTGCACAGGGAATGGGAGCCGTGGAAGACACTGGCAAAGTGAAGGCCGACCTGAGGGCCCTCCAGGAGGAGCACAAGCTCCTCACGGACAAGCACACTCAAATACGGCTTGAACTGGATGATCTCCTCCGACGCATTCAGCGCATGAAGACGGCTGGTGACAATTCCAGGGCGATGACGAGGCGTCTTCGCGAGGAGAGGCAAGCCGCAGATATTACCATCGCTAGCTGTGGTTTGACTACGAAGGATACCATAGCGAAGCTGAGGGATGTTGCAGGCCTTCTCGACGCGGTAGTAGTTGATCCTAGGGACAACTTGTCGCTAGAGGAGTCCTGCGTCCTGGCTGCAAGTCAAATTGACTCTATTCTACATGCAGCCAGGGCTAAGACCACCCCTTGACCTAGCATTTTGGGTTTTATTTTTTTTATAAGTGATAAAACAACAATGAATGAACAATTTCTTTTTATGTCAATTTTCCAAATTTCCAGCTATCTTCCCTCTTTCTTTATCATTCTGCAGCTTTCAAGCACAGTCTGTTTGATGTTAAATTGTGTGTACCTTTTCATTTTCTGACGGTATTTTGTTGTTTTTACCGATAGAAAAATGGCACCCAATACTATAATCTCAGGCACTTAATTAAAAAATTTTTCTGGGGAAAATTGGTCTCATGGGATTTTATTGTTTATACCGATAGAAAAAAGGAATCCACTACTTCAAATATTTTTCCGGGAAATTTACTTGTTCTATCGGTATTATTTTGTTGTACCGATAGAAACGGACATAATTCTATCGGTATTATTTTATTTTACCGATAGAAAAGATCATCCACTACTTTATTACTCGTACACGGCCCTTGAGTTTCCCTCCAGTCGAACAGTTCCAACTTAGAGCACTGCGTCTCTTCGAGAGCGAAGAAAACCACAACCTCCGCCGTGACCACTCACTTCCTTTCTCCCACACGATGATCACCGGCTGGACACTGGTTCGCCATTGCCACCAGTTCTTATTTTCATCCTTCGCCGGCCGCCGCTGCGTTCTACACCGCCTCTCCATCACCACAACTAATCGCCGTAAATACCCTAATTCGTCGTTCTATTTCTAGCATCTTCCTTATTTCATCCTAGTGTTTTGTACGTACTAATTCTTTGAGTTTTGCAATTACACTAGGGTTCCCTATTGTGAGACCCCCATTTGAGGATCACCTTGGTAACCGCCCAGGTAGGTTACACACAGCAGGATGTTACATGAGCTCCAAACCACACATGCATAGTAATAACATTAAACAAGTATCAGGCCAACATGGCCAATATTACATAGCCAAAGCACCGAAAATGGCGCTAAGTAGAGTTGCTAAGAAAATAACCAGTTTATCAGAACCAGAATCGGTATCCAAGTACCGAACACACAACATAAAGCACAAAGCGACGACAAACAGCTTGACTTCCATCCGCAGCGGGGTTGGAGAGGCTTCTCCCACATCTGACTTGACTTGGCGTGCAAACCTTCTAGAAAGTGGGCTCGTCCGGGGCACTTCCATCCTCTGCTGAGTACTCATAACTGAAGGAATCGGGATTCTCGAATCCCTCTTCTACAGTTGAATATAAATGCAAGGGTGAGCACTTGGTGCTCAGCAACACTCATTCCGGAGATTAATGCAATTGTACTTACATGAGGGTGAAACATATGATTTCGGGGTTTTAGTTTCATATGGATAGAGATATATAGATTTCCAATGCATTTGTTCAGTAAAACAGTACTTTTGTCATGAAAATGATACTTTAAACATTAAACAGGTTTTCTATAAAACATTAGATGTAGTGGTCTCCCATGAGTCACTATTTTGTTAACCGCATTATGAAAACATTCCAAAACATTACTTGTGCTATAACCCATGGATAACATCCACTACGAAAAGACTCCTGAACCTGGGAGTACAGAGTATCTGATACTTCTTTTACACTTTGCAAAGGTGTACCTCTTTTTAAATCCACTGGTTCACTCGGCTTTCAAGTCGGATCAGCTACATGTGACTTATACACATGTGATAAGGCCGAGATCACACAACGCTTTTACAGTTCAGTATTAACAGTATCCCCGCCCGGTAAATAGACAGTTAAGTCTCAAGTACCATTGTGGGTCTTCCCCACTGCCTTACTTCCTAGCCTCTCTGGTCTATGTTCCCGCAGGACACATAGCCTTGGTCTATGTCCACGCGAGACATACGACCATTTAAGATTACAACCGCTCACGGCTTAATCAGGTCTAGGGCGTCTTCCTTCTTTTACGCCTTTTCCTCTCATCATTTTTCTGAACTCACATCACTCGTGGCCGAACTTTGGCCTTCCAGTTTCCACGCGAGAAACCGGATCGTCAAACCATGCAGGGAACTGTTAATACCAAAAAGCTACTAAGTTGTGCCTGTCCCATACCAGGCAAGTGGTTGGTACGTTTACAATTCGCATAGAGACACAGCACAAGGTTCTCGTCCTTATGAACCAATAGTGAGGAGCATTCACATACCCTGGTGCGCACCGCACCCTCTCCATACAATCCAATCCTCACTACTGATCCCTTTTATCAGTTTTCTTGACAAAACGGTTTTCATTACAACTTCTCATGTATTTGACCATTTCAAGTTTAATGTGGATATTCAGTATATGAGTCCTAGGGTGACAAAAGCATATATATGAAGGTTCAATAACAAAAGGGGTTTCATGATTCGTTAGGTAATATCTACTCATGTCATTCAAACATAACTTGTATCTCAAATAAGCATGCATAGTAAGAAACAGTGAATATACTTCATATGAAAATATTGGGCGAGACATGATCAAAGGAATGAGGCTTGCCTTGCAATGTTGGGTCTAGGTACTCAGACGGATCTTCAAAGACTTCTTCCGCTCCTTCAGCTTCTGACTCTGCGGCAATCAACCAACACACAAACACATACCATAAGCATACAGAAAGTAATTTCCATAGAAATTATTAAGTAAATAAGTCATGCATGCAGGGGAAAAGGTTAGGGCAAGGTCACAAGGGCTCTGATCGAAGAAACGGCTAAAAAGGATTGAACGTCGAAGGGTCGACATTCGGTTCATGGCTTTGGCATGGCTTCAAACTAGTCTTAGGATGGTTTTCTGGAGAAGTGATAGAAGGGAAAGATGTAGATCTCAACTCCAGGAATCTAAAGGACAAGGTGGCATTTCAATTGCTCAACCAGAAGGGTTAAACAAGGCTAATGCCAGTGGCTGACATGCACTGACATAGTGCTGGACATGGCCAGAAACTAGGGCATGGCTTAACTTTTGATCCAGGGCTCCAATTAATGCAACACTTTGTCTGGGAGGTAGGCATTACTAACAGGAATAAAATACTCAACAGGGACAAGAGCTGAAAATGGCCGGAGGGTGGCCAAATCCGGCGATGAACTGCGGTGGCGACACGGCACAGACATAGCTCTAGACAAACATTTGGCAAAGGCATAACTCACAATCTAGGCAGATCCAGGTGTCGAGTTAGTGGAAGAAATTGCTCAGGGAGGTGAGGCGAAGCTAAGGGACAAAGTGGTGTCGGCTGAATCGGCCGGGAACGAATTCCGGCGACCGGCGCTGGAGAAGATGACACTGGAGCTCGGGGATTTTTGATTCAGGGCGAATGAGCTCAAATCCAAGCTTGAGGGTGATTTGTGGGGTATGAGGAGGCTACTGGAGGGGTTAATTTCATTGGAGATCGGCCGGAGGGGCTCAACGACGAGGTCCGGCGAACTGGTGGGCCTCCAGATCGGGATTTCTTCAATTTGAGCACAATTGGGGATCCTGATTCAACAGGCTTGCTCTACTAAGCTCACTGATCAAGTTCTTCTACAGAATCGAGAGCTAATTCGGGCTGAATGGGATAGCATTGAGGGAACAGGGGTTTTCTGGTTTTCCGGCGATCACCGGCGATGGGGAGCACTATGATGCAATTGCTTGCTTGGGCACGGGAAGATGGGTGTGGGGAACTTATTGGTGAACCTGGATTGGAGAGATGGGCTACGGTTTGCTCTGGCGACGGTGGCTCCAGAAACAGCTCGCCGGAGAAGAAAGGGAAACAGTGAAAAACTGGGAATTTGGCTAAGTCTTGAAGTTGTGCTTCTTCACAGCACTGAGGGGGTTTAAATAGGTCCAGGGGCGAAGCTAGCGAGGGATTAAACGACAGTGGTTGCTTGCGCCGGGGAGAAGCTTGTCGGGCGCAGGCGCAACGACGGCGACGGCGATGTGATCGCGCTCAGGCGGTGCTGCAGCTTTGCCAGTTGCATTGGGACTTCACCAGTGATGGCGCAGATGCGGAGGCAACGGCGCAGCTCCGGCAACGACACGTACGCGCATGCAAATGCCATGGCAACGGTTGCGCGCGCGAAGACACGGCTCTGGGGCGAGGGCGTTTATCCGCTGGGCTAGGCCATGCCACGGTGGCTATCACGTGCGCGTGGGGTGGCTCAGCCGATTACGAGCGCGGCGACCGGAGAGGATGGCCGGCGGCGAGCTCTGCGGTGAGGCAACGGCGAACGGGGCGCGGTCGAACGGCACAGGGGCTAAAAAGAGGCCCGGGCTAATTTGCAATTTCAAATCTTGCTTCAGGGACTGATCTGTGAGGAAAAGTTGAATAGGAAATGGACTTGATTGCAAATCTGGAGATCTAAGGGTCTGATCTGAATTCTGATTTCGCAGATAAGTTGCATAAGATTATTAGAACTCATCTGGCCAAAAGTTGGTAAGATCGGGCAAGATCTGAAGAGTTTTGACAAAATTGGGGAAAAGCGGTTTAGGGTAAAATTAGGGTAATTAGGGTTCTGAGACGGCAAGGGTCGAAATTCAGTTTTAGGATGAGATTCTAGAGGTGATCCCGAAGGGAAAAATGTTCTAAACAACACTTAGAAGGGAATGGCTGAAGCAGATTAGGGTTTGGGGTCGAGATGTGGATTTTGGGCTATTTTAGGGTTTGGCAAAACAGGGTGTTACACCTATTGTGTTGGATTATGTACATTCCGCAGGCAATGTTGATTTAAATTAGGGTTGACATAATATGTTCCAGTGCTGTAATGAACCTATTTTGAGATTTTAACTTATCTATACTGCTGTATGTGTGATCAATTATATCCAACTGCCATGTAATGCACATTATATGTTGGAGGTGTTCTTACACATATTCTATCGGTATCTCCTGTATTCGCCGATAGAAACAATTTGTCTACTCTATCGGCAGCTCATGTGTTTACCGATAGAAAATATTTCTGAACAAGTATTAAAACTTTGGATCTGGAAGGATATGAGCCATGCAATGTACTAGTTTGGTTGGGAATTTTTACTCACTTGGTATGAATATATGGCAATGTGGATGGGTCTTCGATATATATGTTTCAAATGCATATACATATATGACTTTTCCCAAACTAATAGATGTGATGAAGTCCTGATGATTTGCATACAGGTAATGCTAAAGATAACCAAAAGAGGGTGCTATAAACCATATTATTCCTTTTTTGGTTGTGACCTACTTTCTGTGCTACTTCAATATCTTTATATTCCATTAGCATTAGGTTTGTCAGATTATGCACAGTGGCACTTAGATGCTTGTGTGCATATTTACGTGTGAAATAAGAATGCTGGCCCATGAATATTAGTATAGAAAATCATGGAGAATGTTATGTGATGACAATGAATGGTGGCTTATCAACAAAATTTAATATATAGAGAACATTGTTATGTTCTATCGGTATCTCACGTGTTTGCTGATAGAAAAATTGTTATGTTCTATCGGCAGCTCATGTGTTTACCGATAGAAAACATTGTTATGTGTGAAATAATAATGCTGGCCCATGAATATTAGTTTAGAAAATCATGGAGAATATTGACTTAAACCAAGATTATGTGATGCCAGTGAATGGCGGCTTATCAACAATATTCTAGAACAATATGTTATATCAGTATCTCATATCTTTGCCGATGGAAAACATTGTTATGGTCTATCGGCAGCTCATGTGTTTACCGATAGAAAATATTTCTGAACAGTTCAGGAAGTAATTTATGCATGTATTTCTTTTAGTATTATTTTCTTCGGACATCCCTTTTGCAGCCCTAATTAGTCTCTAGTCCTGGGCTGAGTTATGGAACTCCAAGAAGAATTAATTGCCATATGTTGCCTGCTTCCTATATGAAAATGTGTAGACGAAAACACTGAGAAATAGAATCTTATCTTGTATTGCATGATAGCTTTTGTGTTTACTGATGGAAAAAATATTTAAAATAGGTCCTTTTGCTTTGTAAAATGATTTTGTTTGTGTTTCCATTAAATTTTTGATGGTTTGTTGATGGTTTTGTAGGGAAAGACATGTCATCGTCTTCATCGGATGGTACTAGTGGTTCGACTAGGGCCAACCCCAACGTAACTGAAGATGCAGCTGTTACATCCCAGCACAAGAGGGTGGGACGAGGCGCGACGACGTTGCGCCGTTTGGCCAAACGCACGGATCTTTCTTGTGAGTTCAACCAATTTGGGAGGTCGATTGGAAAGAATGATGGGAAGTACGCGGCCTACGTTGGGCTGTTGGCGAAAGAAAGCGTGAAGATCACCGTCCAGAGCTGGAAGGACGTGATGGCGGACTAGAGGGCTTGATTGTGGGTGGAAGTGAAGGTTAAATTAACTGAAATTGCTGAACTCTTTCGTAATCACATTCTTTTGGCTTATACTAAAGTTTAACTAACTCGTGATTAATTGTATGCATTTTTTGAAAACAGCCTAAGTGGGACATCCCCGACGACACACCTAGGACGGCCTGCTTGAAGGACTTGAACGGAACATGGAAAACCTTTAAGAGCTGGCTCGTCAGTAACTTCCTCGCTGCTGGGAAACACTACTACAGAAGTGCATTCCACTAACCCATATTTTCTAACAGTTATAAGCAATCTGGAAAAAATCGGATAGAATAGGACGACAGCGGCGGAAAAGTGGCAATTTACTATCGGTTACACACTAGTCCAACGTTAGTGAAATGCAAATACTTTTTACTATCGGTTATTACTGTACAAACCAATATAATATATTAAATAGTACTATCGGTTTTTCACTTTTAACTGATAGTAAAATTGCGCATTTTATACTATCGGTTATTACTGTACCAACCGATATAATATATTAAAACAGTACTATCGGTTTTCCATTTTTAACTGATAGTAAAATTACTCACTTTATACTATCGGTTCGTACTGTACCAACCGATATAATATATTACATAGTACTATCGGTTTTTCTCGCGTAACTGATAGTGAAATTACTGACTTTTTACTATCGGTTCTTACTGTACTAACCGATACAATATATTAAATAGTACGATCGGTTATATAAAACAAACCAATAGTAAAATGATTTCATATACACTAATGGTTATGACAGTGGGGACCTTATTTTACTATCGGTTTGTCGCTCCCCGAGATTGGGACTACGACTACTCCTGTAGAGACCTAGCTCGCTGCAGCTAGTCCCATATATGCATAGCATACACATACCCTTGACGTCCCAGGATAAGTCAAGCACAGGAGTATATCACATTGCAACAGAGTAACTTACAAAAATAGTTAAGCAGTGTGGCCTGCTGGCCTTGATATTACATGAGGAGATTACAATGCCTTCACGGCATACATGGTTTAGCAAAATAACTTCTACACAGCAGAAGATAGGTGACCCACCCACAAAAGAGAAGTGGACAGCAGAACAACACACATCAGGGTAATGACAGGACTGACGCTCCTCCTTCTGGATCCAATAAGTACTCCACGCCTCCATCTTGATTGTTGATTGCTCCGTCTATTGATTTGTAAGTTGCAAGAGTGAGCACTTACGTACTCAGCAAGTCATAGGTATGAGTAGATACATATAGTAGTGATGACATGAACCTAGACTAGTCAAGAATTATAGATGTTTATAAAATAATCTTTTTCTTTCATACCTCATCTCATGGCAGCACCTTTCATAATATAACATCATCATTCATGTTCACTAGATTATAGCACTACCGCGACACGTCGACACACGACAGCCCACGGCAGCACTCCTTATCATGACAACACATGTCATTTGGGTAATCTTGATTAAAACATATTTTATTTAGAAAATAGTACTTGTGTCACACCCCGTGGATTTAATCCACCGCAGCAGACTCCTATAAAACCCGGGAGCTCGGAGTATTCGAATACATTTTTAACTCTGCAGAGAGGTACCAATTTACCCGCAAGATATTCGACTTTCAAACCTTTCCTATCATAACAAAATGATTGGACCCCTGACTCACTTCATATTGTGAGCGGCAAGGTGGAAATAACAAGAACTTTTGTTATGTTTTACTCACAATTCACCCCCGACCCCGTGGCTCTCAGCGAGACACAGTTGTGGTAGGTTGTATCCAAACCTCCACCCCTACATATGTTTCCATTACTGGATCAACGTGCAAGATCACCTTCAGTGATATGTGTGGGAGCAGTACTCCGTGTTTATCGTGCATCACTACACAATTCAAGCAGGGGTTTCATGTGCGATCCACATAATTACTTGTTCAGGCCTGTTCCATACCAGGCTTGCGGTTAGTACGTTGTTCATGCCACTAGACGCACAACACAAGGTTCTAGTCCTTATATGCCAGTGACCAGACCATCCACAACCCTGCACCTTCAGTGCCTGCATTCCTTCGCAGTTTAGCACCTCCAGTGCTACCGCCATCCATACCATTTTTCTGGTCACGGCTAGGGATTTTATTTCATGAATATAAGTATATAAATACATATAATAATTCATGGCTCAAAACTTGTTTATTTCACATTTCACTGATAACCAGTCTAGTACTGCCAATTCATAAATCAACCATTCTCAATCTTTCACATGCAATATTGCCTATATTCAAGGTTATGTTTTAGCAACATTTAAAATATAGGTTCAAGATGACCAAGGATATGACTTGCCTTCCGCGTCGTAAGAAACAGCAGTTGATGACGGGTCAACAGCGAAGTCCTCAAACTTGATTTCTGGATCTGCTCAGCGACAAACAAACAATACACACAAATATTACTTATATATTAAGATGTTTTAGGATCTATATGCAGATATGCTTAACAAGGATAACTGAACGATACTGGAGATAATTGAGATTACAAGCTGAACTGAGTTGAGATCTAGGGTTTCAAGGATTTGGCTAAGGATGGTGGTAGATGCTCCTAGGATCTCAAGGTTATCATAAGAACATCAGTTTTGTGGTTGGTTTAATCAAAAACAGCGAATGTCAGCAGATTGACATTCAGATCAAGATTCTGACATAACTTCAAGGAAAACTAGAGAGCTTATCTCAAGTTATGACAGTAGAAGAAAATGTAGATCATAACTCTACAAATTCAGTGGACAAAGTGGCTTTCTAAATGCACAATCAGAAGTGGGTAAACAAGGCCAATGCCATTGGCTGGCATGCACTGGAATAGTGTCAAAAACTAGGGTTTAGCGGCAATTATAATTCAAGGGCTCAAATCAAGTTGTGATAGAAGAATAAAATGTAGATCACAACCTCAGGAATCTAAGAGACAAAGTTATGCCCAAAATGCACATCTGGAAGGGAGTGAAAAGGGCTAATGCCACTGACTGACATAGTCTGGCATTGATCTTGACATGGCCAGAAACTAGGGCTTGGCATAACTTTTGATCTAGAGCTCCAAATGATGCACCACTTTGTCTGGGAGGTAGGCATTGATAACAGGAACAAATCATTCAACAAGATCTAGGGCAGAAGATGGCTAGAAGGTGATGAAATTCAGTGATGAACTGAGGTGAACTAGTTGTACTGGAGCAGTTCTGGACAATATTTTGCAATGGTTATAACTTGAATTCTGGGCAGTTTCAGAGATCGAGCTAGAAGACAATTATGCTCAAGAAGTTGAGGCACACCTGAATGACAAAGTGGATGAAGCTGAAACGGCCGGGAAAGGATTTCCGGTGAACTGCGCCGCAGAAGATGACATGAGATTTGGGGCTTCTTGATACAGGCCGAAAGAACTCGATTCCAAGCTTGGAGAGCATCTAGGAGATATAGGGAAGCTTCTGGTACAATTAGATGGGCCGGAGGATGGCCGGAGAAGCCTGGCGACGATCGCCGGCGACTGGTGGAGCTCAGATTTGAGGAAACCTTCGATTTGAGCTCAATCTGGAGATCTGGATGCATAGGCTTGCTGGAAATGAGTCACTGATCATTTTGTTTCACAGATTCGAAGATTAATTCGGGGTAGATTGGCCAGCATTGCCGGAACAGGGCAATCGGAAAGTTCCGGTGATCACCGGCGACTGGATGCTAAATAGCTCAATTAAATGGTACAGCACGATGAGGGAGATGAGATATACCTTCTGGTGCTGTTAATTCGGTGAGAGGTGCAGCAGGGCGTGCTAGCACCGTGAGGCCTCAATCTGGACTCGCCGGAGAAGACGACTGCCGCGAGAGATTTTGCAAAATTGGCTAAGTCCTGGTGAAGGGGAGATGACACAGGGTATGGCTGCTTATATAGACTACAGGGCGATGCTTGCAAGGAGATAGCAGCAAGGGAATTGTGCCAGATGACAAGATTTGCCGGGCGCAGCTGCAACAACGGCGAGCGGTGAAGCGACTGTACACTGGCAAGGCGAAGCTGTGCTACATCGAGTCTCATCAATGTCGGGCGGTGCAAAGCAGTGGCGACAAGGGCTGGCAACGTGGCGCAATGTTGCTGACAAAAGCCTGTTGCTGGTTGCGCGCAGGAGCACATGCTGTTCAACGGCGCTGCCACGGCGTTGCCACGGCGATGGCTGGGGCGTGGACGCGTGTGCACATGCAACTCAAGTGAGTACGAGCTCAGGCGAGGCGAGGCGTGGCCGGCGGCGAGAAAGCGCGGCGCAAACGCACGGCGAGGTTCCTGGTCGTGCACTGCAGTTGGCCTGGTCGAATTTGGGCTGATTTGCAATTATTGATTTTCTTGATTTGGACTGAATTGTAAATCTGAAGATTTGGAAGGTTTGATCTGGAATTGATTCTGCTGTTTTGATATACTTAATTCCACAGATGATTTGGCACAGATTGAAGATAAAATTTGGCACATTTGGTTGATTTTTGGTATGAACTGAAAATAGGGTATTTTAGGGTAATTGAAATCTAAATTTCAATTGATTTCGAATTCTGGGATTTAGGGTTTGATTTTGAGATATTCCTATAAGAAGAATTTGTGTTGAAAAGCATTTGGGAGATGTTCCCTGAATCAGATTTGAATTTGGAGATGATTTGCAACATTTTGCCTTTTTAGGCTTCTGGAAAATCTGGAAAAAGGACTGATCTGTGATATTCTTGGACTGATTTGTGAAAAAGGTTCAGATGGTGAAATCTGGCTGCCAACTTTTTGGATTAAGGTATTGGCATACCCTTGATCATAATCCAGGAATAATCTGGTCTGAACTTGGCTAAGATTTTGATTAAATCTGAATTTCTGAAACTTAGGGTAAAAGGTAATAACAGATATTCTGTTTTCGAAAACAGAAAAGAGTTGATAATTCTGGAAGTTAGAGATAGAATTGAATCTGGGTTCTCAAGGCTTTTAGGTTTCGGATAACTGATAGATCAAATCTGGAAAGTCAGATCTTGACTTGGGGTCACAGGATAGATTTGGAGAAATTAGGGTTAGAACAGAATAAAGCTGAGGCTGATTTGGCTGATCTGGAAGAGACATATGCATGCATGACTTTTAAGAAAGAAACTTTTCACCCCAAAACTCAGGATGTTACACGGTTCTTACTGTACTAACCGATACAATATATTAAATAGTACTATCGGTTATATAAAACAAACCAATAGTAAAATGATTTCGTATACACTAATGGTTATGACAGTGGGGACCTTATTTTACTATCGGTTTGTGTTGTTGAACCGATAGTAAAATTGGACAACTTAAAAAGGTCGACCCCTGCTCTGCGCTCTACATGTTGGAATCATTTCAGCCGCGCACGACTCCAAGCTAGAGTGATCTGGAGAAGCTAGCTGAGAGGTTGATCATATTTCCATCCCCCTCGGTATTGTCATCTTCTCATCACCTCTCTCTCTCTCGATCACTCTTTCACATGCACTCTCCCTCTCTCTCTCTCTACTTGCAATTCAGTAAACTAGATACATGTATCTCCAAACTAGCTAGAAGGCTAGGTTGGCTAGCTAGCTATAGCTTGCTGAATTTAAGCAGCTAGCTAGCTGGCTCTTCCAATTAATGCATGCATCAAGTTAATTAGGGTTTCATTAATACAAATCCATTTAATGTAATTAAGCAGCTCATGTACACACATATGGCCTAGCTAATTATGTTTCATGCATATATGCATGCCCTGAGTCATTAATTATTTATTTGAATTTGTCAATTTTGTGAAATAATTGTAGATGGACCGAGAATATTGGATGTACGGAATAAAACGTACTACTGTTGAGTATTTGGAGGGTGTGAATGGGTTTATTAAATTTTCTGAGTAAGAAAAGGCAAAGAAGGGAGAGAAAGATATGCATTGTCCTTGTATAGATTGTATGAACTTAAAAAGGTTCGGCAACTCTGATCAGATTAGGAGTCATTTGATTCGTCGTGGTTTTAACGTACGCTATACCGTTGGATATGGCATGGTGAAGATCTTGAGGAAACGAGCACCGCAACCACTCAGCAGCACCCGGAAGTGGATTGCAGTAATGATGATCATGATCAGAACATTGGTAATGTTCATTCGGAAGTCCATGTAGATGACGACAATTTAGATGAAATGTTACGTGATGTAGAAGAAGACTATAGCGAAAATGATTTAGCTAAATTTGAGAAATTAATTATTGATTCTGAGAAGCCTTTGTTCCTCGGATGTGCAACATTTACAAAGTTATCTTCTGTGTTGAGATTATATAACTTGAAGGCAAGCAACGGTTGGAGCGATAAGAGTTTCACGGCGCTATTGGATCTGTTAGCGGACATGCTTCCAGAGGGAAATGAGTTGCCAAGATCGGTTTACCAGGCCAAAAAACTATTGTGTCCTTTGGGAATGGAAATCGAAAGAATACATGCATGCCCAAATGATTGTGTTCTGTACCGTAACGAGTACGAGGATTTGCATGTTTGTCCCAGATGCGGTGCATCACGGTATAAGCATGGGGACAGAATTTATCACAATGGATGTGATGAGGTAAAGAAAGGGCCTCCGGCCAAAACTGTGTGGTATTTGCCTGTGATTCCCAGATTGAAACGGCTGTTTGCAAATCCGAAAGATGCGAAGTACTTGTGTTGGCATGTTGAAGGTCGGAAACACGACGGAAAACTAAGACATCCAGCTGATTCCATTCAATGGAGAAACATTAACAGAACATTCGGTGAGTTTGGCGGCGAAGTGAGGAATATAAAGTTTGGGCTGAGGACGGATGGTATGAATCCACACGGAAATATGAGCAGTCGACATAGCACTTGGCCGGTTCTGTTATGCATCTACAATCTTCCTCCTTGGTTATGTATGAAGTGCAAGTACATCATGATGTCGTTACTAATTTCTGGACCCAGACAACCTGGGAATGATATTGACGTGTTTCTATCACCGTTAGTCGAGGACTTACATAAATTGTGGAGCGAAGGGGTGCGGGTGTGGGATGCACATAAGCGAGAGAATTTCATGTTGTGGGCCATGATATTTTGCACCATAAATGATTTCCCGGCCTATGGAAATTTGTCGGGGTATAGTACGAAAGGAGGCAAGGCTTGTCCTATTTGCCTGGATGAAACTGAAAGCATGTGGTTATCGAACTGCAGAAAAACAGTGTACATGGGTCACCGCAGATTCCTTCCGATGCATCACGCCTACCGTAAGAAGAGGAAGTCATTCAATGGGAAGCCTGAGAAAGGATCAGCCCCAGTGTTTGTGACTGGTAAGGAGCTTTACTTGCGCGTGAAGGACATCAAAGTTGAGTTCGGTAAATGTTCTAAACCTCCAGGAAAAAATGTTTGGAAGAAGAGATCGATTCTTTGGGATCTGCCATATTGGGAGCACTTACAAGTTCGACATTGCATTGATGTCATGCACATAGAGAAAAATGTTTGTGACAGTTTGATTGGTTTGTTGTTGAACATTCCAGGAAAGACGAAAGATGGCATCAACGTTCGCCGTGACATGCTCGACATGGGCATAAGGACTGAGCTTGCACCGTTGGAGAAGGGAAAGCAGACATACCTCCCCCCGGCCTGCTATACTTTGTCAAAAAGAGAAAAAACAGAACTCTGTTAGTGCCTACATGGTGTCAAAGTTCCATGCGGGTATTCTACGAACTTGAAAAAACTTGTGTCCATGAAAGACTTGAAACTGGTTGGTATGAAGTCCCATGATTGTCATGTACTGATGTCACAAATGCTTCCCATTGCTATCAGAGGCATTCTCCTAGTCAAAGTCAGAGAGATAATTACAAAGCTATGTTATTTCTTCAACACAATATCTGGCAAGGTACGTAAGCGTGTACTCCTAGCAAGTTAATTAGCTCCATTCGTGGAACTTGTCAGATTTTTTGGATATGAATATTTGCTGCAACTGTGTCCTTGCAGGTAATTGATATGGATGGACTGGACGATTTGCAACGCGATGTGACTACCACTCTTTGTCAGCTGGAGATGTATTTCCCTCCATCCTTTTTTGATGTTATGGTCCATCTAATTGTTCACCTTGTCAGAGAAATTAAGTTTTGTGGACCCGTGTTCCTGCGCTACATGTATCCATTTGAGAGATTTATGGGTATCTTGAAGGGATATGTAAGGAATCAACATCGGCCTGAGGGCAGTATCATTGAAGGTTATGCCGCCGAGGAGGTGATCGAATTTTGCACCAACTATATGGCCGGGGTTGACCCAATTGGCGTTCCTACGTCCCGGCATGAGGGCAGGCTTCAGGGCATTGGAACGATTGGATTTAAAGCAGTCGTCCCCTCTAGTGATCTGTATGCAAAAGCCCATTTTTGGGTCTTACAGCACATGACGGGGGTGGAGCCATACATACACGAGCACAAGGAAATGTTACGGAAACAGAATCCCTCGAAGCCAGAGATTTGGGTCACCAGAGAACATAATAGGAAGTTTGCTGGGTGGATCGAAAATAGAGTCCTGCAAGCTTCTGAGGGCGATGTAGATGAAGATGTTACATGGTTGGCCAGAGGGCCTAGATTTACTGTAGGGACTTGGCAGGGGTATGACATCAACGGCTATTCATTTTACACAAGAACTCAGGACGAGAAGAGTACTATGCAATGTAGTGGAGTGACACTACTTGCTATTTCGGAGGATGCCAGGGCAGTAAGGGCACTCGACTCATATTACGGTGTTATTGAGGAAATATGGGAGCTCAATTATGTATTACTTAAGATTCCTCTGTTTCGATGCCAATGGGTCGAAATCCCTCGAGGTGTTAAAGTCGACAATTATGGGTTTACTCTCGTCGATCTCAGTAGAGTTGCACACAAAGATGATCCATTTATACTTGCTGAGCAAGCCACACAGGTGTTCTACATCGTTGACCCGGCCAACCCTAAGTTGCACGTTGTCCTTCACAGTAAGAGACGTATTGTTGGGGTCGAAGACATTGTGGATGAAGAAGAGTACGATCAGTTCGACGAACTACCTCCATTTTTAGATGGAATCCTTCAATCTGTCCCTACCGAAGATATTGACAAAACAAGTTACCTGCGAGACGACCACGAAGAAGGATTATGGGTGAACAACCATTCTTGACTAATTTGCAATATGTAAGTGACGTATATTACTTAGATCTTTAATCGAAGAATTCGTCAAATCATTTTTCAAAAATTCTTTGGGAAAACATACGTGATGCATTGAGAATCATTTCTACAAATTTTCATTTCAATTGGAGTATATACTTGATTTGAGCAATAATTGATTCTTTTCACAAATATATATGAAAAATGTAAATTTTCATTCCATGATTGGTCTTTACTGTTAATTTATTTCAAAATTATTGGAAGTCATTTGCATGGGGTTTCAGGTGTCTTTACAAGTGTAAAATGATGTACTGAGACCCATCTGTAATTGTTCTCAGGAAATACCTTTAGATGAATTTAACAGTATTCTACTATCGGTTTCAACCTCCAAAATTAAACCGATATGAAATTAACATATACTATCGGTTTATTGTCATAAAACCGATAGTAAAATACAATGCAAAATGATGTACTGAGATCCTCTGTAATTCTTCTAAGGGAAATCCTTTAGGGTCAATAACATTGTATTTTATTATCGGTTATAACTGTGAAACCGATATGAAATTAAACTATACTATCGGTTTATCATTCATAACTAATAGTGATTTATACTGTGTTATGAGCCCCTGTTCTTAGTTTACTATCGGTTTAGTGTTTACAACCGATAGTGATTTATACTGTGTTATGAGCCCCTGTTTCTTAGTTTACTATCGGTTTGGTATAATAAAACCGATAGTGAAAAGTTCCCATACTGAAAACCCTAACTTACATGTTTTTACTATCGGTTTTGTGGTTATGAACCGATAGTAAATATTCATTTATTAGGTTATAACCTTGCACGATTTTCCCTCCAGTGCAACTGATCACATTCCAATTTCCAAATACTTGCGCGGAAAACCCTAGATTCGCTGACATTCGCTTCTTCGCTCCTCTGTGCCACCATTGCCGATCAGAATTTGGTTCTCCACCACCTCCGGCACTGCATTGCGCCACCGCCTCCGGCCACTCCACCATCGACTGTAAGTGTTCTTGACCAAATCGCTCGCGTGTATTGCTTAATTTTGTATGCAATGGTTCATATCCCGTTCAATGGATTACAAATATAAACCTAGAGTAAAATTCATGAACTACAAACTTGATAGCTATGAGAATGACAGAATTGATGAAAATCACTAGCAATTTGTCATACAGTGTAGTCCACTATCGGTTTCTTATTCAGAACCGATAGTAAATACCTTAAACTGAATTTTCTGTTAATTATTTCCCATTTTCTAATTTTCATCTGAAATTTTGGTTCATTTACATTTTAACATACTTTATGTTCCTGCTGAGAGACTAGCATAGTTTGCACTGCTAATCTTATAGATTTTACTGAATTCAAACTTGATTACTATCGGTTTGACTTGGAAAACCGATAGGAAATAGTAGTGCCATCATAGTTTGCACTGCTAATTTAAATTTTCTGTGAATTACTTCCCATTTTCTAATGTTCATCTCAAATTTAGGTTCATTTAAATTTTAACAGACTTTATTTTCCTGCAGAGAGATTAGTATAGTTTGCACTGCTAATCTTTTAAATTTTCCTGAATACAAACCTTAGTACTATCGGTTTTCCTTTCAAAACCGATAGGAAATAGAGTATGTCTTAGTTTGCACTGCTTATCTGAATTTTCTGTGAATTACTTCCCATTTTCTAATGTTCATCTCAAATTTAGGTTCATTTAAATTTTAACAGACTTTATTTTTCTGCAGAGAAATTAGCATAGTTTGCACTGCTAATCTTTTAAATTTTCCTGAATACAAACCTTAGTACTATCGGTTTTCCTTTCAAAACCGATAGGAAATAGGGTATGTCTTAGTTTGCACTGCTCATCTGAATTTTCTGTTAATTACTTCCCATTTTCTAATGTTCATATGAAATTTTGGTTCATTTAAATTTCAACAGACTTTATGTTCATGCAGAGAGACTAGCGTAGGGCACAACAATTTTAGTTATGAACTTTGTCATGTACCTTTCTTCATATCAATTGATGGTTTGTTCATGGAATTTTAGGTAAAGCCATGTTGGCATCTTCCTCGGCTGATAGTAGTGATTCGGCGAGGGTGAACGCAGATGGCGCTGCCTCGTCCCAGCGCAGGAGGAAGGCGCGAGGCGCGACGATGTTGGGTCGTTTGGCCAAACGCGCGGATCTTTCCTGTGAGTTCAACCAGTTCGGGAGGCCGATCGGGAAGAACGCCGGGCACTATGCTGCCTATGTTGGCTTGTTGGCGAAGGAAAGGGTGAAGATCACCGTCTAGAGCTGGAAGGACGTCAAGTCCGACGAGAGGGATAGGGTGTGGGCGAAAGTGAAGGTAAAATTAATCAAAATCACTGAACTCTTGAGTAATCACATTCCCTTGGTTTATCCTAGAGATTAGGTAAGTCCTACTTATATGCACCATTTGAAACAGGCCAAGTGGAACATCCCGAACGATGGTCCCAAGATAGCTTGCTTGAAGGACATGAACAACACGTGGAAAACCTTCAAGAGCGTCCTCGTCAGTACTTTCCTCGCTAAAGGCGAATCTCCATGCGAGAAGTACCCCTTCATAACGGAGGAGGTATGGGAGCAATTCGCCCAACAGAAGGGGACTCCTGAGTTCAAGGTATGAATGGTTCCTTTGCTTGGTTACACCATTGTATGCAGTAAGCAGTGTTGCATTAATTTTCTTGTTTATGGTACGAAGGCCCTCAGCGAGAAGAACAGGGCAATCCAGAGGAGGAACGACTACCCACACCGGCTCGGCTCTCGCGGCTATGCGGGGAAGGCTGAAGACGAGGCATCGCATTTCGTCGACTCCCCTGACCTACCACTCTCCGAGATCCGCGATCAGCGATGCAAGCGCTGGTGGCTGGCCAGAGGGACCGTGTCGGCTACGGGGACTGTGGCGTTCCCAAACCCCAGGGACGTCGAGGTCGTGCAGCGACTCGTAAGTTGGCTAACTATGATCACTAGTGTGCGCACAAGTTTGTATATATTTCTTCCTCACAATGGAGAGCTTTCAATGTAACAGATCTCTTGCTCGAAGGAGGCGACCGAGGGATTGTTCAGTCCCCATAGGGAGAACGACATCCTTACCCGGGCTCTAGGGAACAAGGAGCATCAAGGGCGGACGCGAACCGTGGGGGCTGTGGTGCCATGGAAGGAAGGCTTCTCGGAGCCCGGGCAAAAGGCGAAGAAGGCTGGCAGCTGGAAGGAAAGGGAAGTGGAGCTATCTCAGAAGATACGGGCAGATGTGACTGCACAATTCGCGGACATGTTTGTTCAAATGAACGAGAAGTATGAACGCCTCAGCCGAGTTGTGCAGTCCAAGGGTTTAGATCCAGCTACCGAGGTCGACGCTGCCAGGCCGAGTAGTGTTGGGTCGAAGGTTCACGTGGATCCGGTGGACCTGATCGAGGTATTGCAACTCTTGAGCTATATATGCAGTTCGGCTGATGCCACTCCTGTTACGTTAGAATTGTTTCGCTAACCTGTTATAATTGTTGCAAATTACAGAAGCCGGAGAGCTGTAGCCTATTGATCAACATAGGCGACAAACCTGTTGCGGTTGCAAACAGGGTCGTATACCAGTCTTGGGAGGATGTCCGGATCCACTGCGTACCTCTGGAGCCTGGATTCGCAAAGGTACAGGTGGACATGGCCCTCCCGGGCTACAGCTCTTTTCCGTTGCCCGTCCCAACGGACGAAATGCGGACAATTGGCGAGGCATTGGGCTCGTACATACAGTGGCCCAAGAAGGGTGTTAGACTATAGGAGGTAAACCCTAGCCATTCTAGCTTACAACTCAGTTAATATACTCAATTTGCAAAATCTAATTTAAGCGTTTGTACTTAAAGTGGACGATGGATACCAGCTCACTTCCTGAGGACACCACCCCCGCCACAACGCATGAGCGAACTCCTTTGGCCCCCATGCCTCCTCCGACGGCCTCAAACCCTTCGCCATCAAATGAGGCCGACGGCACCACACCCCAACCTTCGAAGGTATACACTCGCTCCCCGCCCAAAGGCAAGGGCAAACAAAGCCAGCCGGGTACGTTCAAGAACGGGTCCCCACTCGTGTCGGAGTACCTTCTGCGCAATATGGATCAAATAACCAGAAGTCTCCAAGAGTGGTACCTGACCCGGTCTAGGCGCCACATCAACTTCTTGGTTCACTTTAGGCCAGCCCATTTTCACCGTGAGCCCGGGAGCATATCGGTGGCCCACGAGGATTTGTTCGACCTCCTCAACTGGCGGGAGCTTGATATGTCCATCATACGGACTGGAGTCCTGTGAGTTTGCTGTTGTCTGAAGTTATCACAGTTCGTTTCATAAATCTAATCACTTTTTGTATGCACTACTTACTAATGTCTACTTTGCATCCAGGTGCATGTATAGGCTGGCGTCGATGAGAACATGTGACAAGGTGGGTTTCCTCGACCCAGAGAAAATAAGCCTCACGATGCTAGAGCACGACCAAGCACATGCGGAGGAATATCTTGTTCTCGAATCTTCAGTTGGTGGTATCCGGACCTTAGGTCGATCCTTGAGAATATCCTCGCTCCTCTTAGTTGATCAAAGAGATCATCGATCCTTGGCAAAGGGTACTTGTTCTTGATCGTCATATCGTTCAGTTTCCGGTAGTCGACACAAAGTCGTAGACTGCCGTCCTTCTTCTTAGCAAAAAGCACAGGGGCTCCCCAAGGTGAGGAACTTGTTATAACAAACCCCTTTCTTTCCAATTCTTCCACTTGCTTTCTTAATTCTTCTTGTTCTTCACTTGTCATACGCGCAAGCTTTCTTGCATAAGGGGCAGATCCGGGTTTTAATTCGATTGAGAACTCAATGTCCCGATCTGGTGGCATTCCAGGAAGCTCTTCAGGAAAAACTTCTGGATATTCATTTACTATTGGAACTCCTTCAAACTCAACTCCTTCCAAGCTGTTCAAACTACACACTCGGTTGTTCACTGTTGATCTCTCTGCGTGGAATGTGACTTGTTTTCCTTCAGCATTCGTCAGGGTTATTGCTTTCTTTTCACAGTCCATCTGACCTTTATGCTTGGCTAACCAATCCATTCCAAGGATGACATCTAATCCTTGAAGGTCCAAAACTAGCAGGTTTGCTAGGAATCCTAGATTGCCAATACTAAAGGCGATATTTCTACAGATAGAGTTGACAGGCATTCGAGCTCCAGGGGATTGAATTAAGTTAGGGAACTCTAATGCAGATACTGGAAACTTATTTCTGAGCACGAAAGGTCTTGACACAAATGAATGAGTAGCACCAGGGTCAAATAATGCAACTGAAAGTTCAGAGTGAATAAAGATCCTACCGATCACGACGTTTGATGCTTCTCCTGCTTCAACAGCAGATGCGTAGTTGAGTCTTCCGTGACCTGCAGCAGGCATTCCTCTTCCTCGGCCATTCTGGAACCTTCCTCCTCTGGAGGGTGGAGCATTTCTAGCGAAGCCTTGGGCTGGAACAGGGGGTCTTGCAGCTTGTGCTCGGGCAACATTGGATGGCAAGTGTTGTAGCGGACAAGTGTTCCTGCGATGTCCCTTTCTTCCACAGTGAAAGCATTCTTCATTCTTCATGGGACAATCTTTCAAGAAGTGGTTTCCTCTACATCCGGTACATTGAGCTATTGCAGTAGGCGCAGGCCTTTGGGGTCTTTGAGGTGGTCTGAAGGCTGGTCGGTAAGTAGGCATTGGTCTCCCTCGACGAGCACTTCCTTGGTAAGAGTTGGGCAAAGCCTTCCTCTTTCGGTCTTCTTCAATTATTCCTCTTTTCTCCTCCATCTTAAGCAGCCGGTTTATCAGGACGTGGAAGTCCGTAAATTCATGAGATGATAGCTGGTATTGCAAGGAGTTTTGTAGTCCTTCGCAAAACCTGTCGATCTTCCTTTCCTCTGTCGCAATATCTTCAGGGGCGTACCTTGCCAGTTGAATAAATTCATGCAGGTACTGTTTCACGGTCTTATTCCCTTGTCACAGATTTACGAATTCTCGGCGCTTTGCCTGGACAACGCCTTTTGGGACGTGGTATCTACGGAATTCTTCCTTGAACTCATTCCAGGTGATCGAATCTCTGTTGGTGTGCACAGTCTGGTAATTCTCCCACCAAGCAGCAGCGGGTTCAGCTAATTGATTTGATCCATACAGAAGCTTCTCTTTGTCGCTGCACCTAACAGTATTCAATTTCCTTTCCACGTCTCTCAGCCAATCGTTGGCTACTATAGGGTCTTCTGTACTCGAAAAGGTTGGGGGCCGTGTTTTTTGAAAGTCAGTTAACTTTGCACCTGTTGCGGATCCTTCAGTTTGTCCGGATGCGATATGTTTCATCAACTGTCCCAAAATTTGGTTCTGTATAGTTGCTGATTCCTGTCGGTTTTGCTCCATCCATAGCAGTACATCATTGATGTTGCCTCCTTGTGGCATCGTCGAAGATCCTGGTCTATCTGGGTTGGTGCGGCTCCTCGCTCCGGGTGTAGCCCTTGCATTGCTAGGGTTTCCCTCTAGCTCTCCTTCCTGGGGTCTTGCTCGCGTGTTAACCATCCTACTCAAACAGGAGGTTAAGAACAGAGACATTGATTCGGAAAGAATCATTTACACAGGTGCTAGCAGAATGCTGGCATTAACTCAAGAAGTAAGAATAAGGATATGCAAAATGACCTTTTCATAAATTAGCTTTTCAAAAGATACAAAGCTTCTAGCCTCATCAGCTTACAGAGCTCATCTAACATCCAGCACACATCAACCATACTAAAATAACTACTACAACAAAAGGAAATCTAGCGTCTGCTGGGCTAGGCACAAAAGGTCGAAGGAAGTCTGCAGTCACTCCTCAGCATCATCAGAAGAATCACAAGGCTCTACCTCCTCGGGATCCTCCTCCTCATCGTCATCAGCATCCATCGGATCATCTTCCTTGTCGTCGTTGATGTTGACAATCTCCTTCCCTTTTCCCTCAGGGGTCTTCTCCTTCTCTGCGGTGCAGGGAAGCTCGATCGTCTGACTGTTGATGACTATGCCACGCGACGCAGGCATGAAACCGCTGAGATACTCCTTCAAATTTCCTACCTTCTTGCGAGCGGTGATCTTCATCTTTGGGCGACTCTTCTTTACTACTGACTCTGCAGCTTCGAGGTCCTTCTCTCCACTTGATTCAGCCAATTCTTGAATTTGTCTTTCTTTCTCTCGGAGACTTGCACGGGCCCGAATAAGCATGCCCTCAAGGTAGTGGCAATCATCGCGAACACGCTCGTAGTCTCGAAGTAGGCGGGTGTATCCGATCTCCGAAGCACGAACGACGTCTCGAGTCTTCGTCAAAATAGCGTTCTCCTGGTCGCTGGACGGAAGAACAACTTGGTACTCTAATCCGGGGACCTGGTAAGGTACGAAGCGGTAGGGGGAATCAGAAAGGTAGTCGCTATACATCTGCCGGACGGAACCTACAGCACGACGGGCAGCGTCTAAGATAGCATCCTCCTCTTCTTCTCTGCGGGCTTGACGTCTCACTGAGCCTCTCCCGTGCTCGGGAATCTCATAGACAATCACTGAGGCCCGACAACCTATGGGTCGTCCGTTGATCTCATCTTGCCAGACACAATATACTGGCCTCTGACTGTCCCGTGCTCCAAGAAATTGCAGCATCATCCACAGCAACAGTGCCCATGATCCAAGCTCGTCTCCATGAAGGTATCTCCTGTCGGAAGCCATCTGAAGACAGAACGAAAGGCATCTATGAGTTTAAAGAGAAGTCTAAAGCCTTTTTCCAAAAATCGAAAATAACATTTTTCTTAAGGAAAATAGGTTTTCGTAAACAAATTTTTGACAAAGAACTAGCGGATTTCTCTTCTAGGGACGCCAAAGTCTATCTAAGGGTCACGACCTACAGTCGAGTCTTCCGCTCTGATACCAAGTTCTGTGGGACCCTCATTTGAGGAATCCGGTGGCAACCGCCCAGGTGGGTTGCACTCAGAAAAGGTACATTGCAGCTCACAACAACAAGATGCATTATATAAAAATGCGAGTAATTAAAAACAAGTGCTGATCACAAGGACCAACATCACAGTAACTTAGCGCCAAAACGACGCATTTAAATGTTGATATAAATTAAGGAGTTTTCGACACAAAGGTCGGCACAAAATGAAACAACGATAATAAGCAAAAGGACTTCATCAGTCTTCTTTTTCTGCGACAGCGGTGTACGGGCCTTCTCCACATCGGACTCCACCTTGGTGCATAACCCTCTATCAAGCTTGGTCTTCAGTTTCTTCTTCTTGTTCCACATTGGGTTCAAGACCGTAAGATTCAGGGTCGACGAATCCTTCTTCTAAATTCGTTTGTAAAAGCAAGGGTGAGCAAATTGTCCACATGGTGCTCAACAAGTCCCAAATAAGAATGCAAGTGTATATATAGATGGGGGAAATTTCTCAAAGAATGGCTCCTTGGCTTCATATATGTATATAGAATAGATTTTCACACTTAGTCTTTGGAGAAAAGACTTTTATTTTCAAAAGCGGTGCTTTTAAAATCCTAAGCTAAATTCTTAGAAAATGTTGTGTGTGGCGGTCTTTCATGAGTCACCACTTTATCCTGATTTTGTGAAAACTTTCCAAAAGCTACTTGTGCTGCATCGACGTGAATAGAATCCATAGCGCGCAGACTCCATAACCTGGGAGCTCAGAGTATCCGATACTTTTTAAACTTTGCAAAGGTGTACCACCTTAATCCACCGATCATTCGGCTTTCAAGTCGGTACCTCCCCATGCGACTCTTACGCATGTGACAAGGCCGAGATGACACAACAGTTTACAGTCCTAGCATTAACTATTTCCCTGCCCGGCAAATAGACAGTTAAGTCTCAAGTACCGTTGTGGGTCCTCCCCACTGCCTTACTTCCTAGCCTGGGTCTATGTTCTCGCAAGACGCATAGCCTCTCTTGATTACAGTCGCGCACGGCTTAATCTGGCATATGGCGTCTTCCTTCTTTCCACCTTTTCCTCTCATGATTTTTCTGAACTCACATCACTCATGGCCTTCTGCGGCCCTCCAGTTCTCGCAAGACACTGGATCGACAACCATCACAGGGAAAGCTAATACTAAAGAAAGCTACTAAGTTGCGCCCGTCCCATAAACAGGCAAGTGGTTGGTACGTTTTTCATGCCGCATAGAAGCACAACACAAGGTTCTAGTCCTTATGAATCTCTAGTGAGGAGTCTTTCACATTCCCAGTGCGCACACAGCACCATCCAATCAAACCATCCTCACTATCGATTCCAATCACATTTTCTTTCACAAAAGGGGTTTTGAACATGTTTTTCTCGTACGTGACCATTCAACATTTATCATATAATCTTTAAGTATAGCATAGCCTAAGCATGATAATCTAAGGTAACAAGGGTGCAGGGGTATTCAATGTAAAAAGGGGCTTTACAATCATTTAGGTCATATCTAATCATTTTATTGAAACATAGTTCTTATTTGAATCTAAGGCATGCATATACTTGAAAACAGATAACATACTTCATTTCAAAATAATAGGCTAGACATGATCAAGGATTTGAGACTTGCCTTGCAGTGATGGGTCTAGCTGCTCAGATGAATCCTCGAAGATCTCCTCGGTTCCTTCAACGTCTGGTTCCACGGCGGATACAAACAACACATACACACTATATAAGCATACAAGTACTAGAAAATAATACGTAAATACATCATGCATGCAGGGGTAAGGGTTTGGACAAGGCCACTTGACATTGGTCGAAGAGATGGGCTCAAGGGCTTGAATGTCGAAGGGCTGACATTCGACTCATGGCTTGACATTGCCCTAAATCAGTTCTAGGTCTGTTTTCTGGAGATGTGATAGTAGGGAATGTTGTAGATCATGGCTCAAAGGACTTACTGGACAAAGTGGCATTTCAATTGCTCAAATGAAACAAGTCTAAATCATCCAATGCCACTGGTGGTCATGCACTGACATAGTGCTAGACATGGCCAGAAACTAGGGCATTGCATAACTTTTGACTCAGAACTCCAATTGATGCAAAACTTTGTCTGGGGTTTAGGCATTGATAATAGCTACAAAACTCTCAACAGGCTCAAAGGCTGAAAGTGGCCGGAGGGTGGCCAAATCCGGTGAGCAAACACGGTGGCCTGAACATGAACTGAACCACTGGACAGCAACCTTGGCATGACCATAACTTTTGATTCAGGTCGATTCAGAAGTCGAGCTAGTAGACAATATTGCTCAGGGTATTGAGATCTATCTAAGGGACAAAGTGTACGGAGCTAGATCGGCCGGGGGAAAATTCCGGCCACCGGCGCTGGAGAAGATGACTCCTAAATTGGGCGTTTTCGGTTTAAAGGGTTTGAAGTCGATTCATTGCTCAGGGAGTGGGAGGGTGAGGTGAGGGGGCTATTTGCAGGGTTAATTCGGCCGGAGAAGCTTGGCGGCGAGGACCAGTTCACTGGTGGCGCACAAACTTCGGAAAGGCTATGATCGTTGCTCGATTTTGAAATCTAAGTTTGTAGGCTTGCTCAAAGGGGTGTACTGAACAATTCTCATCACTGGCACGAGGATTAATTCGGATAGAATCGGCCAGCATTGAGGAAACAGGGCATTTGGGGTTTTCCGACGATCGCCGGCGCTAGGGTTCGCCGGGGGCCAATTAGATGCCATGGTACGAAGAGAGGGATGAAGGAAGCTCATTGGTGGCGTTGGTTTGGAGAAAGAAGCTTCGGGCAAAGCTGGCACCGGTGGCCTCAGAAGCAACTCGCCGGAGAAGAAAGTCTTCACGGCGGTGCTGGAGAACTCGGTTGCTCTCTGGTGGTGGAGGCTAAGGTGTTCAACTACGGTGGTGTGTGAAGAAACGCTGGGCAAGGGGGGGCTTTATATAGCTGCGGGGTAAAGCTCTCAGGAGTTGCAGCAATCGCCGGGGGGGATTTTTCTTCTGGCGCTGGGGCGGTCATCGAGGTACTCCAGGACATGGCGGGGCTCTGCCAGAGACGGTGAATCGCGCAGAAACAGGATTCTGTCAGGGTGGTGTGGCGACGATCTCCGGGATGGCAGCCATGTGGCGTGAGGCTTCTGGCAGCAGCAGGCACACGCGCGCAGGGAAGAACACGGCACGATGTGGTTGAAGCGTTCCACGGTGGCGGTACAACTGTGCGCGGTTGATAGCTACGTGGCCGTGAAGGTGGCAGCGCGAGGAACTTCGCCAGCGGTGAGCTCAACAGCGCGGCAAATGGCGGGGCGCTGGTCGAATTGCTCTGGTCAAAAACGGCACTGGGACCTGGTTGCAAACTTTGGACTGATTTGTGACGGTTTGGACTAAACTGTGAAGGTTTTGGCTCGGGAATTTGGGCCTATTTGTAATTCTGAAGATCTGAAGGGCTGATTTGAACTTTGACTTTGCAGCTAAGTGCTACAAAATGTCTTAGACTCATCCAGAAGGAAAAATGGTAAAATCCGATAAGATCTGGTAGTTTTGGCAAAAATCGTAAACAGGGTAATTAGGGTTTGAAACTTTCGTCGAGGCTGAAACTAGGGTTTCGGTTGAGATTCTGGAATTCTCCCAGAAGGGGAAAATGTTCAGAAAAATGAAAGAGAGGTAATCACTTGATCAGACCTGGATTTGGAGATGATCTGACACTGTTAGCCTTTTTAGGTTTTCTGAAACTTCTGAAAAGGACTAAATTGAAACACTTTTGGGCTGAAATGTGAAAATGATCTGGGGAATGAAGTTTAGCAGCCAACTTTTTAGGTTAAGGTAGTGGCATACCTAAGATCAAGATAGGGTTGAGACAATAGGGATTTCAAAGAATATATGCTGACTCGTAAGCAGAAAAGATAGTCAAAAATAGGGATGTTACATGGTCATAGTTAACTTGTATCTTTACAAGTTGAAGAGTAATGATCCTTACCTGCGCAAGCTGTCCCGTTCTCTTTGTATGGCCACCATGCTCGCCGCCGTAGCGCGCGATTGGGCCATCATTCGGGATAGTTCCTGTGATACAAAAAAGGGAGTCAAAGGTGTCCTATGAACAATTCAGGACACCCAGAGAAGGATTCATCATACCTTCATGAACTTCTCTACGGAGGCATCTTCCGGACTGATGGGAAGATTTGTTGAAGGTTCGGAGGTGCCTACAGCAGGGGCAGTTGGAGGAAGTGCCTGCTGGGCACTGCTTCCAGTCGCCGTTGACTCCGACTGGGTCCTCGTGCCTGCTTCTCCCCCTACGGCCCGGACAACTTCTTGGACCGAGGGGATGGAGCGCCCCTCACTAGAGGCTTCTGCACCAGCAGTGACCTCAACCCTTCCCAAAGTGGTTGAAGGACTGGGCGCTATTTCTTTTCGTCTGATAAAGGAAAAGAAAAATCAAATGGTAACGATTCATGACCATCATTTCTGATACAACCAGGATAAAGGTTCTTACCTTATTTGAAATCCCATTAGCTTTTGGGATTTCAGAGAAGGTTCTCCTCGAGCACGGGGACAATTATCGTCCACCCTGATCTTCCTCTGGGAAAACAAGGCCGCTCTTCCCTGTGTGTGTTCCCCTATGAACATTTCTTCAAGGGAAAGATAAAGGCTAACGAGAAGAATCTTTACCTGGGTAGTCGATTCCATTGGCGACGTCCCACCCGAAGACCTCGATGTCTCCTGGGTTTCCGGGGCTGGCACCTCATGTGCAATCGCCACAGGATCTTCCACAACCACCTCCGCTCCTGTCTGCGGAGGAGGAGTATTTTCGTCCCTGGGGCTAGCAGGAGTCGCAGGGGGAAGCTCTTCTCCCTGCATAAGCACTAGCTTATTAAATGCACAGGGGGAATTGAAGAAAACAAGACTCAGAGGATCTTACCACGGTTGTCCCTTCGACCAGGGAAGTGGAGGCAACCGGCCTTGAAGCCTCGGGGGATTCAGGAGCCAGGGGATCATCCGCGACCATAGGGCTTTCGGTGGTCGCGGGGTCTGCTACAGCCGCCCCCGTGGTAGCAGTTGTCCCTGTGGAAGGAGTTGGAGCGTCGCCGGATGGAGAGCTCGCAATCTTTCTCCTCCGGAGAACTAAAGGGACATCAACGTCCTCCTCCTCCTCCTCGCTCCCCTCCCCCTGTACGACGAAGAAGTAATTCCAGTTTGCACCTGGAAAGATCGGAGGGATCTGATATCTTACCGTAGTTCTTCGGGCTGTAGGAGGAGTGCTTCGCGAAGACCCTTCCCCAAGATTTAGCCTGACTTTTTTGGGGGCGGGATTCCTCGTCCTGGGTCTCGAGGAAATCTTCTTCACGTTCTTGGTCGTCGGCTTTCCCAGGGAACCGACGTTCTCGCTGGGAAACGTCGCCTCAGCAAACCTCCCAAGAAGCTATTCACATGGGATTAGTATTGGACAGACATAAAACCTGCAAAACAGAGGCCAAGTGGAGAATGTAACCTTCGGCGCTCTTGCCTGAGGTCGTCATCGGCGTGAATTAAGCTCTAGGGGCGAGGCGACCCCTTGGCACCCTCTACCTCGGCGTTGTACGCCCGGAGGAGGTGGTTAGTCCGCCTCTCAATTTCAGCAGAGGACAGGACTGTTACCGAATACAAGTTGAAATGAATGTATTTCAAGAAAAACATGAAGGTTTTCGGTGTCAGAAACGAATACCTTCGTTATAGTCCAGGATGCCGTCCGCCATGGACTTAATCTCCCAAGCCGGATGAGCCCTTTCACGCAGGGGGCTCACCCGGTTCTTCACAAAGTCTCGGATGACGTCCCGAGCCGTCAACCCTT
Source organism: Pharus latifolius (assembly GCA_019359835.1). Taxonomy (NCBI): domain Eukaryota; kingdom Viridiplantae; phylum Streptophyta; class Magnoliopsida; order Poales; family Poaceae; genus Pharus; species Pharus latifolius. Next base: position 31,797,859 of record CM033323.1, on the reverse strand, counting down.
CTTCGACTAAGTGAAGAATTACCTCGGCGTGCATCATGAACTCCGCGTTCATCGCCGGGAGAGTGTCTAACTCGCTTGGCTTCTCTGGCCGCGAATTTTCAATCCACAACCCGCTCTCCTTCGGCGGGTGCAGTAGAACCACTTCTGATGCCACCCATGCACTGAGTCTCGCAGGGGTGGAAAGGGATACTCCTTTTTATCCCTCAGCCGGAAATAAATACATCCGGCGGGGTTAGCGCTCTTCGACCACGCCGAGAAATAGAATCGTCGGAAGAGGTCCACACTGGGGTACACTCCGACGAACGCCTTGCATAGGTGTTGAAAAACCGCCAATATCAACACTGCATTTGGGTGGAGGTTGATCAACTCCAGCCCATAATGCTCGAGGACATCCTTGAGGAACCGACTCTCAGGGAATCGGAACCCGCAGCGCAAATACTCTTCAAAGACCACCAACTCGCCCTCCTGGACGGTTGGGGTTTCTTGATCTTTCTCCGCAGGCCGCCAGTTGATCAACAGCCGCGAAGGAAGGATCTCCTCCTTCTCCAACAACATCAAACTCTCCTCGGAATGGTGAATGGATCGGCTCGAGGACGCCATTGTTCGGTGGAGAGTCAAAGGAAAAGTTGGTGATTTTTGGGGAAGACGGAAGCTGAGAGGAATGAGGGTTTTGTGCGGCGGAAACGATGAGGGTTTTTGGCTGTGTGGCTTCTTTGAGAAAACATCTGCTCCTTTTATAGGCCCGAGGAGACACATTAATGTGAGTAACGTTGCACTCAAACGTTCCGCCGAGTATTTTATTCATTTATTTCCCATAATGGATATTATCTCTGGCGGACCCGTTAAAGTGTTCAGGCATCGGATCTGAAACAAAAAGACTTCTTTGTTTCGGAAACTGAAAGTGCAAAAGGACTGAAAAGTTTTCAGTACTTTTCAGAAGACGTTTTTCCTTTATATGCTTTGGATATTTTTACGAAAAAATCATACGACTCAATTTTTGGACGTATGGATGTATTTTGACCAGGTTACGGTATGATCGAGACCATGCTTTTGATTAAGCTCCGATTCTAATCGAAGTGACAGTCTGGTCGAACCTCAATCCTGGTCACAGTATGTTTCAGTTCTAACCGCGGCTTTAAGTCTAATCGCAATATTAGGGCTGGTCGAGGTACTTTTATAAAAGTGTGATTCTGATCGCAGAACTGAAATTTCCCTGTGTATGAATGGTCGCGAAAGCATTACTCATGGCCATATATTCACACAAAAGATGTGAAGAGTATCTATATGAAGAAAGAAAATTTTATTTCTTGCATTCTTTACATACAAAAGGGATACCGGCGACCAGAGTGTCGACCTGATCCGAAAGAAGTTTGCAGAGTTCTCCTAGGGACATGTTGTTGTCAGTAGGATCAACACTGACAACCCCTAGAGAACTTGCAACTAACCTAAGCCTATCTACATCATCCCTAACAAGAGGTATACTACTGTTCCTAATCAAATCGGAGAGTTCCCGCTGCTGCTGAGTATGGTCCCTCTCTTGACGGAACTGGAGCGCCTCTTCACGGGATCGTTCAAAACAATCTGCCAGATGCAGAATTGCTGAAGACATCTCTTCAGTCTTCTTCTCCAGGGCATTCTTCTCCTCCAAAAGAGTCCGTCTAAGGGGAAGAAGCGGAGCAGCAGAAGGCTGACTACTAGGGCCTCCAATCTTCTACATTTGCAAGGATTAGTCATACTAACCATAAACTATCAGCAAAAATGAGATGTGGATTGTTACCTGTCCCTGTTCATGACACGTTGATATATCCATCTTGGAAAGATGGACGCCAGGTGGCGGAAGTACAACCTTCCCACCAGAAGATTGATTCCCCAACACAAGTTGAGGATCTTCTGGCCGAATAGTCACCGCTTGCTGGCTAGAAAATTGATCACCCAAACAAAAGCAAGGGGTGCTAGGGAAGAAAGCTGCAGGAAGAAAAGATGATGGTTCATCTTCTACTTTTGCTCTGCTGGAGGATCCTTCGTCAACCTTGGACTTCTTCTTTGAAGGAGATGGATCTTCAGGTACTGGAGGTTCCTGCTTAAGAACTTCCTCTTCATCGCTCTCAATCTCGATGATGTTCTTATCTGCCATCAGGAGGTGTATGAAGAGAGGAATGAATGTGAGTTTAGAAATGACTTAACCGTGGGAAGAGATTGTGGAGCTTTGCAAAACAAAAGATCCAGTATTTATAGCCGCCAAGGTGACGGTTCACATTCTGAATCGCCTCGGGTTTTTAAAAGCATTTACAATTTTACCTTAGGTTAAAAAACATTTCAACAGCGCCATCATTGCCTGTCACATAATACCCAGAGCCTGTCTCGGGGAACCAACCGACCTATTTAGTGCGCCACTAAGTGGGGGATTTGAAGAGTCGGGTTAATAATCCGATACATTTCTTTAAATTTAAAGTAAACACGTCCCTTCGTTTTCTTTAAATTTGGGGGCTAGCTGACGAGGATTGACACCCGGGTCAGTTCAAATAAATGCACTGTTGGTTCAAGACAGATTCGAGTCAGACACGTGCCCGGCAGTGTGAACCCAAGTCATTTTGAGAAGCATCAGCCTAAGGTCGCAGGCTTTGCGCGATCAGGTCGCAGGCCCCGTGCGATCAGACCGCAGGCTTTGCGCGGTCAGAAGTTCGTATGCTATACGCGAACAGAATATTGGAGATGTTGCGCGGTCAGCCAACATCCCGCGGTCAGAACATTCTCGACCAAGGTACTTGGAATTTATCTGTCCGGTTATCCCTATAGTGGGAATATTCCAAGTATCCCGAAGATTCCTCCACGTAGAAGACTAACCGCCAGGAGGTTGATACATGCAGTTATTCACGAATAACACGTGCTTAACCTACCTGGAAGTTAAGAGCGGTTCAATAAACCTCATCCAACCGTCCAAACAACTGTTTGATGCAGTTGTGACATGGCACCCTTTCGACCAGCATAAAAGGGTGGCGAAGTACATCAAATGGGGGGATCCGATCCATTTGGAAGAACAAGACTTCTGATACAAGTGAGATACAACGCATCTCAACCACTAAAAACAACCAAGTCTACGGCTTAGATTAGACAACATTCGCAAATCTCCTAAGACTTCTTTTTGAACACTTACATAGGAAAAACCTTCGCCTGTGAAGGTTTCTTCCCGTTAGTTTGTAAACTTTTATCACCTATAGTGAAATCCTAACAGGACGTAGGGCTATTACTCCCACCATCGAGGGCCCGAACCTGTATAAACCTCTCTGTGCTCCTGTTCTCCATCGTTCTACATACCTTCCAGGAGGGTCATCTTGAAAGGTCTCACTTTTACAAATTTTGCATAAGTTCGGCTGAGGACTCCGAGTCCGAATCGTCGACAATACTATCCATTCCCCTTTTGGTCCTAGGCAGTCCTAAAACAAAATCCATTGAAATATCCTCCCAAGGAACGCTAGGAACAATAAGAGGCATATAAAGACCATGTGGGTTTAAGTGAGACTTAGCTTTATTGCAAGTGATACAGCGTGACATGTAGCGCCCGACGTCGCGCCTCATCTTAGGCCAATAGAAGTGTGTGGCCAGAATATCTTTCGTCTTCTTAGTTCCAAAATGTCCCATCAAACCACCTCCATGCGCTTCCTAAAAAACAAGAGACGAACAGAACTAGCTGGAATGCTTAACTTGTTAGCACGATAAAGTAACCCATCATTCAGCACATACTTATTCCTTCTCTACAATTCAGCACATACTTCTGATAATACTCTTCTACGGACTTATTACCTTGGGTCAAGAGCTGCAAGTTATTCAATAAATCTCTAGCATAATATAAGGGTACAAATCTAGCTCGCATTAATTCTTTCAAAGCATTCCAAGTGGTAGGGACATTATCCGTTTGTTTAATTTCATGCCACCAATATGATGGAAAGTTAGTAAATTCATTAGTGGAAAGTCTAATTTTATGTTCTTCTGGCACTTCAAAACATGAGAATTTGAGATCCGTTGTTAACTCCCATTCTAAATATTCATCCGGATTATAACGACCCGCAAAAGATGGCATGATAAATTTAACTTTAGAAAATGCGTCATTAACATTACCATTGTTACCTTCCATACCATGACAATTGCGGCGAAGACGATGGCATAGCCGTGCATCCTGTTTAGCAGCATGATCATCCGGAATGCCGACACTCTCTTCACCTTCAACATCCTCTATGTCGTCGGCGAGGGATGCTTCTTCATCTCCATGGGCAGCAAGGTGTCCCACCCTTCGACCTCCATTGGGAGGGGCAAGAGCCGCAAGTGGACGTAGCTACATCTCAAGGTACTCCATTCTTGTGATGAGGTTGGCGATGCTCCGCTTGATTCGTTCCATCCTATGCTCATTGTCTTGAGCAAGCTTGGTGAGATTTGCGTCGATGCCTCTCAATGTGCTCTGATGATCCTCCACATACTTCATGAGGTCAATTCTTGTAACACACTCGTCTCCATCCGGATCGCCAATCCCCGATCTTGTATTAGTAGAAGACAAGAGAAAGCACAGTGTATAAATTCTTCCTCTCAACTTCTAGATGGTGGACAAGGAGTAAAAGTCACTCTCGCTCCAGCTTCTTACCAAGCTCTTGCAAGTTTCTTACCAACTGCGACAGGCGAAGCAGTCCGGTGGGCTGGTTCGTGACAACTTGTGATAGTGATGGAGCTCGCGATTGTAAAGTCAATCTGTAACTGAGTTGGAAGAAAGTGGGGTTCGGAAGGCTAGGTATGAGTAGCAAGGATTAAACAGTCAATTAATCTCAGAATTGTATAGAATTGAATTTTTGTTCGTATCTAGCACTTAGCCTATGTTGCTGATCAACCAAGGATGGAGAATAGGCTAATGGAAGTATATGGCAGTGGATACAAGTGGTAGACACAAAAAGAAACTCAAAGATATGGAATATGGAACTTGAAAAACACGAGATCACAGCAAATTTGGAAACTGCAGATTTCTGTCCGGGTGACAGCATGTCCGTATTTTGGCCGTATCTTTTTGTCAGCTGCCTCTTTTTCAATGATTCATTTTTTTCTCTGTTTTCTGACAGTTTTTCCCAAAACTTTTCTTCTAGGCCAACTTTCTGAAAACTGACAGAAAAATTTGCACAAAATTCACAAGCGCGCGCGGGTGCAGATATGAAAACAGCAAGCACCTTGGATTGCAAAGTGCATAACTTTTTACTCCCTGAATGGATGGGCTTGAAACTTTACAGGAAGATGGGAAATTAAGTTATAAATCTTCTCTCTTTGGTTTTACTCAAAAAGGATCATGGAATCAAATGTTATGGTGTTTTTGGTGGCGGTGGCAGGAAAAGGGGGTTTTCTGGCCGAGATTGGAAATTAGGGTTTGGGTTGTTGGATGGATTTTGGTGTGGGGATTTTTTTTTAAGAGAATCAAAGCTATGACCAGCAACTAGACAACACTAGAACGGATGCAAACTCAATTTAGCAAACCAAAATTAACAGATCGAAAGGCACGAACGGGTTTGGACAGGGGAAAACAAATATTTTTGTGAAGCATTTTTTTTGGACTCTAGGTGATGGAAAACAGTGATAAAACAAAGGGGAAAAGCGGTGATACCTAACAGGCAACTGTGGCTCTGATACCAATTCATGCGATAGCGGCCCGATTTTTCGATAATTCTACTTTGCGGAACGGAGACGTGCACGTTCCAAGGCTTCCAATCAGCGGGGATTGAGTCCTTGCAATCGCTACACCCACGCACCTGTCGTTATCAATCGTGCTCACGCCCGGATGACCTTACCACAAAGGTTGATTCCTTCATGTAGTAGAAGAAACGAGAAAGAACAAGATGCAAAGCAATCTGAAATTTCAGAATGAACAATTGAGGTTATCTTTCACCAAACCAGGTCTTTCGACACTACTCCGATGAACAATTGTATCTCACGTAGCGGGAAACAATGTAGCAAATAACCTATAGAAGAACTTGAGGAGTTTAGCCATATAAGGAGAGAGGGGTGGTGGCTAGGGTTGGCTCACAACCCTAGGCAGGGTACATGGCCCATGGGCCAAAAGAGATGTGATGCAGCACCTAAGAGTCCGGGTTCTGTACAGTCCAGGTTTTGTGCATCAACTTGTTTTGATGATTGGGGCCAGATCCGTTGGAAAGGTCTCGGAATAAGCTTTCCATCAAGTACTCAAACATTCTAAACGGACTCCGTATGCAGCTTTTATGTTCGTTTGAAGATGAGCTCCTCCCTGGTGGCCGAACTGGACTCCATCTCTTGTACAACTTGGGCCGAAGCTTGTTTTGGTGAAGAATTACATCATTGCTGGTACATCCCATGATTCCTAAGTATAAGAAAATCATCATTAGGTAGTAACCTATCCTCCAAAGCATAAGTATGTAACCCTAGGAATGAACTCACCTGATAATTTAATTGTCATGCATGTGCCCTTATAATTGGTTCTTTCATAGGAGGTGATGGAATTGAAGTAGTGTGTATCCATCGTAGTGATGTCCTCATCACGTGGTCATGATATCCTGGACGCCGAACAGGCTTAGCTCAGCACTGATCGATTTCTGAAGTCCAAACGTATATTTTCGAAACACTTGAGGATCAGAGAGGAAGTTATCATTCTCATCGGAAGATCGGGCCAATCTTACATCAGTTGATATTAGAGCGAAGGTTGTCTGGTGAGAATTTCTGTATCTTAATTTAGTAGATTGATTTTGTTTTCCTATAGTCTAGAAAATTTGTTGATGAAGAATATGGGTCCCAATCTTTCGATGAGAGTGATGCTTTCAATTTGGTAGAAGTGACTTTGACGATCCGACTACACCGTACGACGACGATGCGCCTTAGCAATCACTAAACCAACTCCGGAGGGTTATTGATCTTGTCGTGGGCACGATCAACCTGAACACGAGGTTCAATTCCTGCAAGCAACCGAAGAACAAGCAAGAACGATAGTAAAAGCAATCTGAATTGCAAATATGAATCTAAGGTTCACGAATACAAAGAAAAAAAGAGTGAGGTTCTATTGATGATCTTGACGAGGTGGCAGTCCAGCACAACTCAAAGATTCTTAGTTTGCACGTAGCTAAACCAATCTAACAAAACCCAAATCTAAACAGTGACGGCTGCTGAGTATATGAAGAGGCTGCGTGTCTAGGGTTTCCCACGCCCTACTAGGGAATACATGGGCCAAAGGACCGAAACAAGGTGTCACAGCAGCGACTAGGCCCAATCATAATCTGATCGAAAATTTTTTTGTTAATTTCTGGCGATCCAGAAGGAATTTGGATGTGGGGCTAGATCCATTGGAAAGATCTCGTCGTGGGCTTCTCCGTGGACTATAAGAACGTCCCAATCGGGCTCTGTATGAGGGAGTTATGGTCATTTGAAGGCAGACTGCTCCTGGATGGCCGAACCTGACTCCAACTTGAATCCGTCTTGGACTCCAACTCGAATCCGTCTTGGACTCCAACTCGACTTGGTTATCATCACGTCTCCTCCACTTGATATTCTTCTCTTTGTGGTGCTGCCATCATCTCCATTCTTCATTCCTATGCTCCATATCTTGTGTCGTGTATCCATGCTTGGTCCATCATTCCTGAGTATCAAGTAACAACTTGATTTAGGCAGTATCAAATCCTTAGCAAAATTAATATTATCCCCTAAGAGTGAAAGTACCTGATAATTGAATTGATGAGCACGAGCTCTAGTGAGTGGTCCTTGTATTGTTGGAGGAGTGGCAGCAGGTGTTGGTGTAGTGGGTGTAACAGTGGTGTCCAAAATCCGTTTGTGCCTTGCAATTTGTTAATTTTGGTTTGCTAAACTGAATTTGTGTCCGCTCTAGTGTTGCCTAGTTGCTGGTCATAGCTTTGATCCTTTTAAAAAGAAAAAAATCCCCACGCCAACAACCCATTCCAAAAATCTTCACACCAACAACCCATCCAACAACCCAAACCCTAATTTCCAATCTCTGCCAGAAAAATCCCATTTCTGCAACCTCCACCAAAAGTGCCATAACTTTTGATTCCCCTATCCCTTTTGAGTGAAAGAAACACTAGTGGATTCATAACTCAATTTCCTATCTTTCTATAAATTTTCACATCGATCCATCAAGGCAGTAAAAAGTTATGTGGTCAGGAGTATGACCTAGTTTTTGTTCAAAAATCTGCAATAGTGCACACTTGTGATTTTTGTGCTAATTTTTCTGTTAGTTTTCAGAAAGTGAGCCCAAAGAAAAGTGTGTATAAAAAGCCGTTAGGAAACAGTGAAAAAAAATCCATTGCAAAAGAAGCACCTGACAAAAAGATACAGTTAAAATACCGACTTGGGTCACATGGACAGAAATCAGCAGTTTCCAAATTAGGTCTGCTCTTTGTGCTTTCAGGTTCCAAATTGTATATCATTGAGTTATCTCGTGTCTACCACTTGTATCCACTGCTATACACTTGTCTTAGACTATCACCCACTCTTGGTTGATCAGCAACTTAGACTAAGTGCTAGATACGAACAAAAATTCAATTTTGTGCAATTTCTGAGATTAACTAATTGTTTCTCCTTGCTACCAAATACATATACTAGCAAGCTCTACCAAACTAACCATTCAGGTCATGTCCAAACCGACCCTTGCAATCGCTTTACTCATCACTTGAGTCGAATTATCACGAACCAGCCACCGGTTGCACCGCCTGCTGGTATTGGTAAGAACTTGTAAGAGCATGGTAAGAGCTTAAGAGTGGTGTGACTTGTTACTTTCCAGCACCTAGTAGTTGATAGGAGAATACATATACTTGTGATTTTTCTTGTTTGCCACTGACCATGGTAGGTTCATACAAGAATGACAATGAACACCTTTCTGATCTTGAGGGTTCAGGAGGACTTCTCACACCTCGTATGAAGGGAATCGTGCAACACTTTGAGCGTTTGTTAAACATTCAAGCCATGCATAATATAGACTCTTTGGATCAAATCAACAACAACCTCGTGGCGCTCTGCACTTGCGTTGAGCGCCTCGAGCAGCGACCACCCCTTGCTCCAACCGCGGGCAATGGTGACCAGGGGAAGGATCCCTCTTGTTGGCCGCATCCCCTCTCTTGGTCATTCTTGGGCAAATGAGGAGGAAGAAGAGAAAGCGAGCAATTATGTTGCTGATACAGAGGCGGATGGTGGCTACAATGTTCACAATGATCGTGATCACTGTCGACTTCGTCACAATCGACAAGGTATGATGAGAAATCAGCATGAGGTCCGTGATGATGCTTTAGGTAAAATTAAATTTACAATGCCTTCCTTTGCTGGAAAATGACCCTGATGTTTATCTTGATTGGCAGCTAGCAGTAGATCAAAAATTTGCATGCTATGATTTCCCTGAGGATAGGAGGGTCAGATCTGCTACTAGTGAGTTCATTGATTTTGCATCCATTTGGTGGAGAGAGGCTTGTAGAACACGAACAACGTACCTAGGACTTGGGCTGTATTGAAACAGTTGATGAGAGCTAGTTTGTCCCTTCATACTATGCACGTGATTTGCTTAATAATCTGCAACGCTTAAGACAAGGAAGTAAGTCTGTAGAAGAATACTTTCAAGAACTACAAATTGGATTGTTGCATTGTGGATTAGAGGAAACTGAAGATGCTAAGATGGCTAAATTCTTAGGAGGTCTTAGCCGTGAGATTCAGGACATTCTTGATTATAAAGATTATAATTCTATCACTTGTTTGTTCCATCTTGCTTGTAAAGCTGAAAGGAAGTACAAGGAAGACAATCCAGGAAGAGAGGGCATTTTGGAGGCTCTTCTTCCTCATGGCCCAACTAGGTGCAAGCAAGGGCACCATCTTCCACTTCTGGCCGTGTACCTCCATCCTCCAACCGTGGACGCCCTGCTGCCTCTACTTCCACTTCTTCACATGTTCCAGAAGCAAGAAAGTCATCCACGGTGCAAGCTTCTACAAAGAGTGCTTCTTCAGTTGCTTCCACATGTCGTACACGTGACGTGCAATGCCATCGTTGCAAAGGATTTGGACACATGATGCGTGAATGTCCAAGTCAGCGAGCTCTCATTGTAAAGGAAGATGGTGAGTATACTTCGGCTAGTGATATTGAGGATGAACTTGTGTTAGTTGCAACTGACCCCATAGGTGAAGAATATGGGGATGAAATATACATATATAGATTACAGAGATATTTTAGGAAACTAATCCTAAAAAACAAAACAAATACTAACAAACAAAAACAAATACATATCTCTAACATCCCCCCTCAAACTCATGGTGGGTCAGTAACACTGAGTTTGGAGAGAAAAAACATATGTTGCGCCCGAGTTTGCGGCTTGGTGAAGAAATTAGTTAGCTGTAAGTCAGAAGGCACATACTGTAGAGAAATCACGCGCTCCTGCACCTACGATCGTGTGTATGAAGCATCGAAACCAATATACTTGGTGAGCTCATGCTTCATTGGATCGCACACAAAACTAAGAGCACCAATACTGTCAGACATCAAAGTCGTCGGGACCGAAACCGGGACACCAAAATCAGCAAGTAACCAGCGTAACCACACAACCTCAGCATCATAGACGCCATAGCTCTCAACTCAGCCTCAGCACTCGAACCGGAAACTGCAATCTGCTTCTTAGTCTTCCAGGCAACAAGAGAGGAACCAAGAAAAACACAATAGGCAAAAAGGGACCGACGATCAGAAGGATCACTGGCCCAGGTCGCATCAGAATAGGCCTGAAGATGAAGAGCACTAGTGTGAGGGAAGAACAAGCGATGAGACATCGTACCACAAAGATTACGAAGTATTCGAAGAAGATGACTATCGCGCCCCGAAATTGGGACTACGACTACTCCCGTGGAGACCTAGCTCGCTGCAGCTAGTCCCATATATGCATACCCTTGACTTCCCAGGATAAGTCAAGCACAGGAGTATATTTTCATTGCAATAGAGTGACTTACAAAATATTTAAGCAGTGTGGCCTACTGGCCTTAATATTACATAAAGAGATTACAATGCCTTCGCGGCATACATGGTTTAGCAAAATAACATCTACAGAGCAGAAGATAGGTGACCCTCCCCCAATGAGAAGTTGACGGCAGAATAACACACATCAGGACCCTGACGAGATTGACTCTCCTCCTTCTGGATCCAAGAAATTCTTCACGCCTTCATCTTGATTATTGAACGCTCCATCTACTGATTTGTAGGTTGCAAGGGTGAGCACTTATGTACTCAGCAAGTCATAGGTAAGAGTAGATACATATAGTAGTGATGATATGAACCTAGACTAGTCAAGAATTATGGATGTTTGTAAAATAATCTTTTCTTTCATACCTCATTTCATCTCATGACAGCACTTTTCATAACATAGCATTGCTATTCATGTTCACTATATTATAGCACTACCGCGACACGTCGACACACGAGAGCCCACGGCAGCACTCCTTATCATGACAACACGTCATTTGGGTAATCTTGACTTATCAAATTTTATTTAGAAAACATACTTGTGTCACACCCCGTGGATTTAATCCACCGCAGCAGACTCCTATAAACCTGGGAGCTCAGAGTATTCGAATACGTTTTTAAGTCTGCAGAGAGGTACCAATTTACCCGCAAGATATTCCACTTTCATGCCCATCCTATCAATATGATTAGACCCTTCCTCACAACCATGTGCGAGTGACAAGGTGGAGATAACAAGAACTTTTGTTATGTTTCACTCACAATTCACCCCTGGCCCTATGGATCTCTCGCGAACCACAGTTGTGGCAGGTTGTACCCAAACCTCCACCACTTTGCATATTCCCATTACTGGGTCAGCGTGCAAGATCACTTTCAGTGATATGTGTGGGAGCCATACTCCGTGTAAATCGTGCATCACAGAACATCTCATGTAGGGGTTTCATGTGCGATCCGCATAAGTACTTGTTCAGGCCTATCCCATACCAGGCTTGCGGTCAGCACGTGTTTCATACCAGTAGATGCACAACACAAGGTTCTAGTCCTTATATGCCAGTGACCAGACCATCCACAACCATGCACCTTCCGTGCCTGGTATCCTCTGCAGTTAAGCACCTCCAGTGCTACAGCAATCCATACCAAATTTCTGGTCACAGCTAGGGATTTTATTTCATGAATATAAGTATATACATAAATATATATTAGTTCATGGCTCAAAACTTGTTCATTTCACATTTGACAGATAACCAGTCTAGTACTGCCAATTCATAATTCAACCATTCTCAATCTTTCACATGCAATATTATCTATATTCAAGATATATTACAGCAACTCTTAAAATATAGGTTCAAGATGTCCAAGAATATGACTTGCCTTCCACGTCGTAAAATACAGCAGTTGATGTCGGGTCGACAGTGAAGCCCTCAAACTCTGGCTCTGGCTCTGAACAAAGATCAAGCAAGCAAACAGGCATCACAATCAATCCTACTCTTACTAATTCACTTGTGGCAGTAGAACATTTAGGCGATACATGATTCGAGAGTTCTGGAAAGAGATTAGGGTTAAGATTAGTTGTCAAAAGTTTACAAGGTTCCAAATGTCTCAAAATATCAGAATGATATCAAGGTTGCGACTCGTTCGCTCAAAAACAGCAAACGTCTTTAGGTCGACATTTGGTTCAAGGCATCGACATAGGGTCGATGGATGACAGAGGGATTATCTCAACTTGTGGCAGTAGAATAAAATGTAGAGCACAACTCCACAAGTCTAAGGGACAAGGTTATTTTCAATTTGCACAACTGGAAAGAAGTGAAAAGAGCTAATGCCACTGGCTGACAAGCTCTAGCATAGGGTTGACAATGTCAAAATCTAGGGCTAAGCATAACATGCAGTTCAAGGGTTCAACTGCTATGCTAACTTTGTCTAGGAGGTAGGCTTGAATAACAAGAACAAAAGACATAACAGGATCCACGGCTGAAGATGGCCGGACGGCAAGAAATCCGGTGATGAACTGCGGTGATCTTATTGCACTGAAATAGTTCTGGACACAGATCTTGGCAAGGCTATAACTTTCAATCTAGGCCGATCTAGATGTCGAGCTAGAAGACAAAAGTGTTCAGGGGATTGAGGGTCATCTAGAGGACAAGGTGGTTGAAGCTAGATCGGTCGTAATCACTTTTTCGGTGATCGGCGCCGGAGAAGAAAGCACTAAATTGGGCATTTTTGATACAAAAGGTTTGAAGTTAATTCCTCGCTTGGAGAGTGATAGAAGGACATGAGGAAGCTATTTGTGAAGTCAATTTGGCTGGAGGATCGCTGGTGTTGCCTGGCAATGTGAGCCAGTTACTGGTGGCGCTAAAATTTGGGGAAAACTTTGATTTGAGCTGGAATTCAAAATCTGAGTTTACAGGCTTGCTAAGATTAGTTCACTGATCATTTTGTCCTATTATCACGAAAGCAAATTCGGGCTAATTTAGATGGCATTTCTAGAATAGGGCATTAGAGGATTTCGGTGATCACCGATGTTAAAGGTCACTGGTGAGCAATTGGATACTATCACATGATAAGGGAGATGAGAGATACTCACTGATGATGTTAATTTGGCAAATGTTGTAGTGGTTGAAGCTGGCACCGTGAGCCTTCATGCTGAGCTCGCCGGAGAAGAAAACGAAAACGGTGAGATTTGGGTTTAAAAAGGCTAAGGGAGCTCTGGTGAAGATGGTGAAGGTTAAGTTAATCTGAAGCTACTATTTATAGACACGGAACGGAGATAGCGGTGAGAAAACAGCGGTGGAAATTGCATCGGGGATGAAACCGGCCTGGCGCAGGAGAAACAGCGGCGACGGTGCGATGCGATGGCGATAACGGTTCTGCAGCTGATCAAATTGTCGCTTCATCGGGATTTAGCGCTAGCTGGTGCAAGCGGTGGTGACAACAACTCGAGCGGCACAAAAGTTACTGACAAAAGCTGTGGTTGCTGTTGCTGGTCGCGCACGGGGGCGGTGGTTGTTCGTCAACGTTGCCACAGCGATGGCTGAAGCGAGGAGACGTACACAAAAGCATGCACAGGCATAAGCGCAGGCGAAGCTTCATCGGCGATGAAGGATGCAATGGCGCAACGCAGCTGATTGCGGTCGAAAACAGCAAGATCAAACGAACGCAGGTTCTGGTCGTGAACTGCAGTTCTGGTCGAATTGGACTGAGTTGTGATTTCTAAATCTTGGCTTTGGACTGATCTGTAAATCTGGAGATTTGGAAGATTTAAACTGAAATTGATTGCACTGATCTGGCAAACTATATTCAAAAAAATATTTGGTAAAGATATTTGATAAAATCTGGCACATTTGAATAGTTTTTGATATAAACTGAAAATAGGGTATTTTAGGGTAATTGAAATATGAATTTTGGTCGATTTCGAATTCTGGCATTTAGGATGAGATTTTAGAATTTGGACAGAAGAGAAAGTTTGTTTCAAATAGCATTTGGAAAAGGTTTGCTGAAGAAATTCTGAATTTGGACTTAATCTGTGGATTTTAGCCTTTTTAGGTTTCTAGATATCAGAAAAAAGACTAATTTGCGATACAATTTGGACTGATTGTGAAAAAGGCCTGGATCATGAAATCTAGTTGCCAACTTTCTGGTTTAAGGTATTGACATACCCATGATCATGATCCAAGAATAATCTGATCTAGATTAGATCTAGATTTGGCTAAATCTGAGTTTAGAGTATTTAGGGTAATTAGGTTATTAATTAAATTTTTGTTTTCGAAAACAGAAAAGAATTAATAAATCTGGAAGTTAGAGATGGAATTGAATCTGGGTTCTGAAGGCTTTTATACTTAAGATAGATAGTAGTCAAATCTGAAAAATCAGATCTTTATTTGGGTCTACAGAATAAATTTGAAATTTTTAGAGCTTGATAAAGATAATAATATGGCTATTACTACAGATACATGCATGCATGATGTTCATGAAAAAGGAAGTTTTCACCTCTAAACTCAGGGTGTTACAATGACTATAGTGAGTCTGAGTGGGCAAACAAACAAACTGACTGAGAATGTGGACCGCATGAGTGATATTAGGACAAGTGATGCCGAGGTAGACTAGGCTCCCAACCAGATGGCGATAACAAGTAGGATCATCGAGAGGAGCACCATCTGTGGGACATAGATGCAGGTGAAGCTCCATAGGACGATCGAGAAGATCCTGAACATACTTTTCTGAGAGAGGTAAAAGCCATCAGGTGTAGAGGTAAACTCAATCCCCAAGCAGTAACGTAAAGGACCTATATCACACATGAGAAACTGCTCACTAAGACTCTTCTTTACAAAGTCAATATACGCAGGATCATCACCAGTGATGATCATGTCATCGACATACAGAAGAAGAGTCCGACCATGAGAGGAGATGTGATGAGGACATCACTAGCTCGGATATGAACAAGGCGCCATCCACTACTTCCACTACTTCCTCGCCGCCACAAGAAGATCAAGGAGAACGGCGAGTCGGCATGAATCCATGTGGTAAACCATTCACTACGCCCACACCGGAGGATCAGCGAGCTACATCAAAGGTTGAACAACCCACGACGCATCAAGCCCAGCCCAAGATCAAGGCCAACTCGTCCGCGAGTCTAGCTCGGCCATCCAGCAGCAGTCCAACTTCAAACGGATGCCTAGGACACGTATGGAGTCCGTTTGGGGTGAATAAGCACTGTACGAAGAAGCCCACGACGCCACCTTTCCATTGAATCTAGCCCCACTACCAAATTCCATCTGGATCGCCCGTAATCGATGAAACAATTTGCAAACAGATTATGCCGGGTGCTATGCTGCCTCCACTTTGGGCCCAAGGCCCGTGTACCCCTAGGGTTTCACGTCCACCTCCTTGGCCGCCACCCCTGTTATATATGGCCATCACCCTTCCCGTTCTTCCTTAGGTTTTTTTTAGATTAGTTTTCCCCATGTGTGAAACTTCATCCTTGTATTCTTGTGTCACCTAGACCAACAACTACAAGTTACACAACCTCAAATTTATCGTGAGTTTCATTCATATTTGCAATTCAGATTGCTTTTACTATCGTTCTTGCTTGTTCTTCGGTTGCTTGCAGGAATTGAACCTCGTGTTCAGGTTGATCGTGCCCACGGCAAGATCAATAACCCTCCGGAGTTGGTTTAGCGATTGCTAAGGCGCATCGTCATCGTACAGTGTAGTTGGATCATCAAAGTCACTTCCACCAAATCGAAAGCATCCCTCTCATTTAAGATCGGAACCCATATTCTTCATCAAGGTGTGAATAAAAAGAGCAGGGTCATGAGAGCTAACAGAGAATCCCGCAGCAGTGACAACAAAAGAGAAGCACTCAAACCAAGCCTGAGGAGCTTGTTTGAGACCATAGAGGGCACGACGAAGACGATAGACATGACCCTCAGGAGCAACGAAACCCGGAGGTGGCTGCATGTAAACTTCATGTAAGTCACCATTCAGGAAGGCATTCTTGACATCCAGCTGAGAGAGAGACCATTGTCGAATTGAGGCAACAACAGTGAGAGTGCGAACAGTAGTCATATGGGCAACTGGAGCAAAAGTCTCATCATAGTCCCAACCATGTTCCTGTTGGAAACCACGTGCGACAAGACGAGCCTTGTAATGCTCAATGGTTCTATCAGACCTACTCTTGATCTTATAAACCCACTTGCATGTGATAGGAGTAGCATGAGTGGGCAAAGGAACAAGATCCCAAGTGCCAGTACGCTGAAGAGCGCTGAGCTCCTCGGTCATGGCAAGCTGCCACTCAGGACAAGAAGCAACCTCACGGTAGGAGTGAGGCTTAGAGACAGCAGTAGTAAGAGCTGATGCATACCAATCCGGAGGGCGGATGGTACGACGATCCCAAAGGTGATACCGAGGAGAAACAGGAGAGGATAAAGACTAAGAACACTCCACTGGAACTGCAGTAGAAGTGGAGGGAACAGGTGGCTGAGAAACAACCAGAGGACACCGAGTGTACTGAAACTGGAAAGAAGACGCATGACCAGGCAGAGACTCAGTGGAAGCTGGGGTAGGTAGAGTAGATAGGTCAGAGGGAGAAGGCGCCGCAGGAGTAGGTGGAGGTAACCTAGGAGGAGGCAGTGGCGATGAGTCAGGGATGGATAGAAATGAAACTGTCTCAAAGGGAGTAGTGGCCTGGGGGGCAGAAGCACGATAGTAGTAGGGTCGAGTCTCATTAAAAGTGACATCACGTGAAACTTTTATCTTCCGAGCAGAAGGATCATAGCAACGATAACCCTTATGCTCTGAGTTGTAGCCAAGAAAAACACACTCGACCGATTGAGCAATTAGCTTTGTGCGTTCTCGAGGCTACAGAAGAATGAAACAGGTACAACCAAAGACACGAAGATGAGTATAATGAGGAGAACGATTATAGAGATGCTAAAAAGGAGCAGTCCCCTGAAGAGCAGTGGAGGGCTGAAGATTGATGAGATAAGCAGTTGTGGAGACAGCTTCAGCCCAAAACTGAGGCAGCTCATGAGAGGCAAGGAGTAGAGTGCGGGCAGTCTCAGTCAGATGTCGATGTTTGCGTTTTAGCAACGCCATTCTGAGCATGGGCACCTGCACAAGAGTACTGTACAATAGTGTCTTGCTCAGAAAGAAAACACCGAAACACATACGACTGATACTCACCACTAGAATCACATCAGAAGGTACGAATGGCAGAGTCAAATTGTGTACGAATCATGGTGGCAAAAGACTGATAAATAGAAAGAAACTGACCACGAGAAGTCATAAAATAAATCCATGTGATGCGAGAATAGTCGTCAATAAAAATCACATAATATTTATGACCACCCTTTGAGGTAAAAGGAGCTGGACCCCAAACATCATAATGAATTAGGTCAAAAGGACGTACAGAAATGGACTTGCTTGAACTATAGGGAGTTGTAGCTGCTTGGCAAGCTTACAACCCTGACAAACCATGGTAGTATCAACAGATATGCTACCAAGGACACCCTGACGTACTAAAGTCAAGATATGAGACCCACATAAATGACCTAAATGATGGTCCACTGAGCAAAGCTGACAGAAGCAGCGGCAACAGGAGAAGTGGATGACCGACAAGAAGTAGACTGCAGTTTCCCGTTCGAGTGCTGAGGCTGAGTTGAGAGCTATGGTGTCTGTGATTGCTGAGGTTGCTTGGTTATGCTGGTTACTTGCTGATTTTGGTGTCCCAGTTTCGGCCCCGACGACTCTGATGTCTGATAGTCCTGGTGCTCTTAGTATTGCACGCGATCCAGTGAAGCCTGAAAACAAACAACAAAAGAAAGAAAATAAGTGTTTTTCTTTAGAAGAGGGCAATTTAGCAACTTTGTATAAATCGTAGCATAACGAGTGTTTTCTTTGCATAGTTTATTTTAAATCCTATATGAAAGAAGATTGTTAAGATAGTTTAATTCATTAAGTTCTCTCTTTTCTAAGGTTGAAATTTGATAATCTTAACATATGCATTTGGAAAATTTAAATTGCTCAGATCAATTGCCTCATATGCATAGATGTGTTGTGAATCTTCGGAAGATTGTTTACATAGAATCTAATTTACCAAGGCATCACAATTTTTGAAAAAATTATTCATATTCTTTGCTTGAGGAGAAGCAAAATGCTAGCTTGAGGGAATTTGATAAGTCTTAATTTGGTAGAATTTACTCTAGGCTTAGTACTGAAAATGTGCAAAAAGGATGCTTAAAATTCCTTTGATACGTCATTTTATGTGACTTTTTGTAACATTTTTACAATTTGCTTTTGTGAGTGTGTTCGCCATGTTTCAGGGAACAAATGTACCAAATTTGGAGTTATTTCGACATCCTTTGGATAGGAAACGAAGTGGAGAAAGAATATGCTGAAAATCTGAAAAAAAAGAATCCGACCCGAAACCTGAATTCCAAGTCCAAAATAGACCCGTTAGTTGGTTTAAAGTCCAAATATGAGACAATTTCCTTCCTAAATAAGTCTTGAGTTGTAATTAGATATGTCGACGATTCGGACTCCGGGTCCTCAGCCGAACTTACGCAAAATTTATAATAGTGAGACCTTTCAGGGTGACCCTCCGGGAAGGTATGTAGAACTATGGAGAACTGGAGCACAGAGAAATTTATACAGGTTCGGGCCCTCGATGGTGGGAGTAATAGCGCTACGTCCTGTTGGGATTTCACTATACGTAGTAAAGATTTACAAGATGGCGGGAAAAGGCCTTCACAGGCGAAGGTTTTTCCAATGTAAGTGTACAGAAAGAAGCCAGGGAGGCTTATAAAAACTATCTAATCTAGGCCGTAGACTTGGCTGTTTGAGTGGTTGAGATGTATTGTATCTCGCTTTTATAAGAGACGTTGATCTCTCTTCTTCTTCTTCCGGTTCTCTTTCTGTTTGATGCATCTTGTCACCCTTTTATAATAGTCAAAAGGGTGCCATGTCGTAACTGCATCAGACAGTTGCTTGGATGCAGTTTAGAGAACCGCTCTTAACCCCCACGCAGGTTTAACACGTGTTATTCATGGATAACGGCACGTATTAACCTCCTGACGGTTGTTCCTCCACATGGAAGAATCTTCAGGATACTTGGGATATTCCTGCCATAGGGACAGGTGAATCCCATATCCCTTGGTCGAAAGTGCTCTGACCGCGGGGTGTTGGCTGACCGCACAACATCTCCAGCGTTCTGTTCGCATATAGCACAGGAACTCCTGACCGCGCACTAACTGCGGTCTGATCACGCAAAGCCTGCGACCTCGGGCTGATGTTTCTCAGAATAACTTGAGTTCGCACCGCCAGGCACGTGTCTGGCTCGAATCTGTCCTGAACCAACAGTGCATTTATTTGAACTGACTCGGGTGTTCATCCTCGTCAGCTAGCCCCCAAATTCGAAGAAAACGGAGGGACGTGTTTATTTCGAATTTAAAGACATGCATCAGATTTTTAACTCGACTCTTCAAATCCTCCACTTAGTGGCGCACTAAGTGGGACGGTTGGTTCCCGAGACGGGTTCTGGGCATTTCGTGACAGGTAATGATGGCGCTGTTGAAACGTTTTTTAACCCGAGATAAAATTGTAAATGCTTTAAAAACCCGAGGCGTTCGGAAAGTGAACCGTCACCCTGGCGGCTATAAATTCTGAAACCTTTTAATTGTAGAGCCCCACAATTTCTTCTCACGGTTAAGTTTTTCAAGAATTGCCTTCATCCTTCTCTTCATACACTTCCCGATGGTAGATCACAACATCATCGAGATTGAAAGTGATGAAGAGGAAGTTCTCAAGCAGGAGCCTCAAATGCCTGAAGATCCATCTCCTTCAAGGAAGAAACCCAAGGTTGACGAAGGATCTTCCAGTAGGGCAAAGGTAGAAGACGTACCATCGTTCTTTCTTCCTTCTGTTCTTTGCTCCAACACACCCTGCTTTTGTTTGGGTGATCGATTTTCTGGTCAGCAAGCAGTGACTACTCGACCAGAAGATCCTCAACTTGTGTTGGGGAAGCAATCTCCTAGTGGGAAGGTTGCACTTCCACCATCTGGTGATCATCCACTTTTATCGAATGATCTACTTTCCAGGATGGCTATATCAACCTGTCACAAGCAGGGCTAGGTAATGATCCTCATTTCCTTTTGCTGATAGTTATAGTTAGCACAACTAACTTTTGCAAATGTAGGAGATTGGAGGCCCTAGTGATCAGCCTACTACGATTTTGCCTCTTCTCCTCGGGCAAATTCTTCCAGAGGAGAAGAAGGCCCTGGAGAAGAAGACCGAAGAGATGTCTTCGGCGATTTTGCATCTGGCAGAATGTTTTGAACAATCCCGTGAAGAGGCGCATCAGTTCTGTCGAGAGAGGGACCACGCTCAGCAACAGCGGGAACTCTCTGATTTGATTAGGAACAGTAGTGCGTCTCTTGTTAGGGACGATGTAGATAGGCTTAGATTAGTTGCTTGTTCTCTGGGGGTTGTCGGTGTAGATCCTACTGACAGCAATATGTCCTTAGGAGAACTTTGCAAACTTCTTTCGGATCAGGTCCATGCTCTGGTCGCCGGTATCCCTTTTGTATGCAAAGAATGTAAGAAATAAAATTTTTCTTTTTCTTCACATAAATGTTCTTTAGCTCTTTTGTGCGAAAATATAGCCACAAGGAATGTCTTTGTAACCACTCATACACAGGCGAACTTCAGTTCTGCGGTTAGAACCGCATTTTTATTGTAGTACTGCGACCAGCACTGATACCGCGATCAGACTCAAAGTCGCGGTTAGAACCGAAGCTTACTGCGACCAGAACTGAGGCTCGGTCAGACCGTCACTTCGATTAGAATCGGAGCTTAATCGAAAGCATGGTTTCGATCATACCACAACCCGATCAGAATATATCCATACGTCCAAAAATTGGGCCATAGGATTTTTTCATGAAAATATACAAGGCACATGAAGGAAAACGTCCTCTGGAAGCCCCTGAAAAACTTTTCAGGCTTTTGTACTTTCAGACTCTGAAACAAAGAAGTCTTTTTGTTTTGGATCCGATGCCTTTAACGGGTCCGCCAGAGACAGTATCCATTATGGGAAATGAATAAAATATTCAGTGGAATGTTTGAGTGGAACGTTACTCACAGAAGTGCGCCTCCTGGGGTCTATAAAAGGAGCAGGTAGCTTCTAGAGGAAGCCACACAACCAAAACCCATGCCATTTCCGCCGCACAAAACCCTCGTTCCTTTCAGCCTCCATCTTCCCAAAGCCGCCAACCTTTCCCCCAATTCCTCACCAAAAATGGCGTCTTGGAGCCGATCGATCCACCACTCAGAGGAGAGTCTGTTGGCGTTGGAGAAGGAGGAGATCCTTCCTCCGCGGTTGCTAATCAACTGGCGGCCTGAGGAGAAGGACCAAGAAATCCCAGTCGTCCAAGAGGGCGAACTGGTGGTTTTTGAGGAGTATCTGCGGTGCGGGTTCCGATTCCCTGAGAGTCGATTCCTGAAGGACGTTCTTGAGCATTATGGGTTGGAGCTGATCAACCTCTACCCAAATGCAGTCCTAATCCTCGCAGTATTCCAACATCTGTGCGAGGCATACGTCGAAGAGTATCCCAATGTGGAACTCTTCCGACGCTTCCATTTCTCGGCGTGGTCAAAGAGTGCCAATGCCGCCGGATGCATATACTTCCGGATAAGGGAGTAGAAAGACTATCCCTTCCCACCCCTGCGTGACACAGTGCACGGGTGGCACCAGAAATGGTTCTACTGCACCCCGCCAACCGAGAGCGGGCTGTGGTTCGAGAACTCACAGCCGGAGAAGCCGAGTGAGTTGGACTCCCTCCCGGCGATGAACTCGGAGTTCATGAAGCACACCGAGGTGATCCTTCACTTACTCGGACAGGGGTTGACAGCACGCAATGTCATCCGAGACTTTGTGAAGAACCGGGTGAGCCCCCTACGTGAAAGGGCTCATCCGGCTTGGGAGATCAAGTCCATGGCGGACAACACCTTGGACTACAATGAAGGTACCCTTCTCTGGCACTGAGATCTTTTATTTTTGAAATGCATCAGTTAACTTGCATTCTGGAACAGTCCTGCCCTCATCCGAGATCAAGAGGCGGACTAACTACCTCCTTAGGGCTTATAACGCCGAGGTAGAAGGCCCCAAGGGATCGCCTTGCCCGCAGAGCTTAGTTCACACCGGCGACGACCTCAGACAGGAGCGCCGAAAGGTATATTATCTTTCACTTGGCTTCCGTGTTGCAGGGCTTATATATGTCCAGCACTGACAATTTTACCGGAATGAAAACAGCTCCTAGGGCGGTTCGCCGAGGCGACGTTCCCAAGCGAGAACGTCGGTTCCCTGGGGAAGCCGACGATGAAGCACGTGAAGAAGGTTTCCTCGAGACCCAGGACGAGGAATCCCGCCCCCAAGAAAGCCAGGCCAAATCTTGGAGAGGGGTCTTCACGGAGCATCCCTCCTACCACAAGGAAGACTGCGGTAAGATATCACGTTCCTTCCGTTTTTCCAGGTGCAGACTGGAATCACTTCTTCGTCGTACAGGGGGAGAGGAGCAAAGAAGAGGAGGAAAACGACATCCCCCTAATCCGCCGGAGGAGGAAAATTGCGGGCTCTCCATCCGGTGACGCTCCAACTTGTCTGGCAGCAATAACTGCTACCGCAGAAGCGACTGTAGCAGACTCCGCGGCCACCGCAAGTCCTGTGGTCGCGGGTAACACCCCTGCTCCTGAAGCCCCCGAGGCTTCCAGGTCAGTTGCCTCTACCTCCCTGGTCGAAGGGGTGACCACGGTAAGATTCTTTCATGGTCTTGTTTTCTTTAATTCCCTCTGTATACTTGTTCACTGAGTTAATGTTTGTCCAGGGAGAAGAGGTTCCCCCTGCGACTCCTGTGAGTCCTAGGGAGGAAAATCCTCCACCCCCGCGGACAGGAGTGGAGGTAACCGAACAAGGCTCCGTGGTAGTTGCGGACGAGGTGCCGGTCCCAGAAGTCCAGGAGCCATCCAGGCTTTCGAACGCAACCCCGCCAACCGGACAGGTTGCCCAGGTAAGAACTCTTACCATTTGTCTTTACCTTCCCTTAGAAATGTGCTTACAGAGGAACGCCCCTAGGGGGAAAAGCCTTGTTCACCAAGAGGAGGACCAGGACAGACGACGATTGTCCCCTTTCTCGAGGAGAGCCTTCCCTGAAATCCCAAAAGCTGATGGGATTTCAGATAAGGTAAGAACCCTATCTTGGTTGTATTAAAATAAGTTGTGATGATCACGAATTGTGACTGTTGGTCCATTTTTCCTTGGCAGGCGAAAAGAAGCAGCACCAAGCCCTTCAACCGCTCCGGGGAGGGTTGAAGTCGCTGCTAGCGCCGGAGCCTCCAGTGAGGAGCGCTCCGCCCCCTTGGTCCAGGAAGTAGTCCGGGCCGTAAGGGGAGAAGCAGGCGTAGAGACCCAGTCGCAAGTAACAGCGACTGGGGGTAGTGCCCAGCAGGCACTTCTACCAGCTGCCTCCGTCGTGGCCGCAACAGGGCCTTCAACGGGACTTCTTTTTTGGTGCCTGGATTGTACATCGGACATCTTTAATTTCTTTTTGCATCACAGGAACTATCCCAGATGACGGCCAGGTCGCATGCTATGATAGCGAGTGTTGAGGCCATACAAAAAGAGCGAGGCAACTTGCGCAGGTAAGGATCATTACTCTTCAACTTGTATAGATACAAATTGGTTATGACACTCCTTTTGTTCTGTCACGGAGAGGTGGCGTTTCTGAAGAAAGAAGTGGCCACGGTCAAGCTTCATTCGATCTCCGTGGCTTCAAACCAAGGGATCGAGATCAACAAGCTGCGGTCACAACTCTCTGGTAAGTCGATTCCTGATTAGGAAGACTTAACTTCATAACATGTGAGTAACCCTTTCTCTTACTGCAGTGCAAGCAGGTCAAATAAAACAACTCAGTCTGGACAAGGTGATCCTCCAGGGCTCTATTCAAAGCTCCGAGAAGGCGAACAGAGAGCTGAGCCAGTCGATCTTCGAAAAGCTGAAGACGGTGGCTCGTCTCCTGAGGGCTGATGTGCTCGAAACCACAAAAGATAACCTCAGCCAAAATGACTGGTCTACACTAGTCATTGCCCAGGCGGAGTCACTTCTCGAGTATCTTCCTGAAGATACACGGCGACGAGAAGAGGCGATCAGAACCAGGGTTCGGTCAGCCGCTTCCGCCATTCTCAGCCGATTTTGACTTCACCATGGCCCAGATGCAGATATGAATCCATTGGTGGGACCGGTTGAGGTCGAGAGTGAGGAACAATTGGAGGCCGTCATGGAGGAGGTCAGACCCCATGTAAATAAGCTCCTGACTGAGCTTGGGATCGAGTGATCCCTACATCTGTATAGAAACAGTTATGTATAATGCAATGTATGTTGAAACTCATTTTTGAAAATGAATATATTTTCAAATATATTCTTGTTTTATGTTGTTTCATATTATAAACATATCCGCCCTAGCCCCCCCCCCCCCCGCCTGTGATTGTAGATACTAAAGACTTAGTATTACCAACACAGGAGAAAAGTGAATATAACGACCAGGGATGTGTGATCGAACCAGCAATTATGATCAGTGTAACGCCTAGCCTTGTTTGCAAACCAGCAGCCACTCAGATGACTGAGGACTTGCCAGAAAGCCCCGTGTGCATTGAGAAATGGCTTATTTAGGAGTGACTTGTCTGGAAGCGGTCATGAGATTGGCCAGCGAATCTGACTAGAACGTTGTAATGATCTAACCGCCGGCGACCAGCCCCCGAGTCGAATTCGCAGTACATGGGCATGAAGGGAAATATTCATCGTATGAAATCAAAACATTTTTTGTTTTATGAAAAAATGCTAATTGAACAGGAAAAGGGATTGAGTACTTACACGTAGAACTTGCGAAGTTGATCGATGTTCCAAGTATTGGACAGAATTCGACCATCCTCCATGGCTAATCGCGCTGATCCTGGTCGCGGCAGTGAGACAACAGTATAAGGGCCTTCCCACTTCGGGGAGAATTTGTTGCGCTTAGACTGGTCTTGAATTTTTCGTAAAACCAGGTCGCCTACGTGAAGACTACGTGGTCGCACCCTTTTGTTATGGTACTTGCGCAAAGCTTGCAAGTATGCCGCCGACTTGATCAATGCGCGATGACGCCTTTCTTCTAAGAGGATGAGATCTTGTGATTGCTGTTCAGACTGATCAACTTGTTCGAATTGTTCTGTCCGAATAGACCCAATAGTAACTTCCATCGGCAGCACAGTCTCGGCCCCATAGACCAGATGGAAGGCCGTCTCCCCGGTGGCTCGACTAGAGGTAGTTCGCAGTGCCCATAGAACGGTGTAGAGCTCATCTGCCCAAGCCCCCGAGCGAGTCTTAAGGCGATCAAAAACACGCTTCTTGATGCCTTGCAATATCTGCCCGTTGGCCCGTTCCACAGCACCATTGCTCTGTGGATGCGCTACCGAAGCAAAGCACACCTTGGTTCCGATCTGATCGTAGTAGTCCAGAAAAAGACCACTAGCGAACTGAGAACCATTATCTGTGATGAGACGGTTTGGAACACCGAATCGAGCAACAATGTTCTTATGAAAGAACTTTTGTGCTGCTAAGGCGGTAATATTTTGTACCGGTTCGGCCTCAATCCACTTTGTGAACGTGTCAATGGCTACGAATAGAAACTTGTATCCATTGACCGCTTGTGGCATAGGACCAACAATATCCATCCCCCAGACCGCAAAAGGCCATGCGAGGGGAATAGTTTGTAACGCATAGGCAGGTTGATGAACCTGTCTCACGTGGAATTGACACTGAGGACACATCTTGACCATGTGCTTGGCATCATCAAGTGTCGAAGGCCAGTAGAATCCTTGCCGAAAAGCCTTTCTGACCAGTGTTCGATATGACACGTGCGCACCGCATACACCGTCATGTATCTCTTTCAAGAGGGATTTACCTTCCTATTGAGATATGCAGCGCATGAATACTCCTTGAGTACACTTTCTATACAAAACCCCATCTATGAGTCTGTACAGACGCGCTTTTCGAATTAACCGATCGCTTTCGGTTTCGTCCTCGGGTAGGGTCCCATGCTCAAGATAGACTCTCAATGGATGAGTCCAATCCTGTTCTTGACCGAGGTTGGTAACGCAGGCTGTTACCGGATCATCCTCGACCGAAGTCATGATCGAAGGACAGTCCAAGTGTTCAATGAACACTCTTGCCGGAGTTGATGTCCGTGAGGACCCAATTTTGGATAATTGGTCTGCGAGAATGTTGTCCTTTCGCGGGATATATTGGACTTCGAAATAACTGAAGTGTTTTTCCAATCTCCTCACTTCCCCCAGGTAATGAGCCATTGTCTCATCGGAGGTGCTGTACTCCTTGTTTACCTAGTTTACGACTAGCTGTGAGTCTCTCCTCACCACTAATCGACGGACTCCGAGGAATTTTGCTGCCCGGAGCCCTGCAAGAAGACCTTCATACTCTGCTGCGTTATTGGTCGCAACAAAGTGTAGTTGGATGACATACTTAAGCTGTTCGCCCTGAGGCGTGACTAAGACCACTCCAGCCCCCGAGTGTTGAAAACTGCGGGAACCGTCAAAGTACATTGTCCAGTGATCGGGGCATTCCAATCCCTCTGGCACCTGCACGGGTGGCTCAGGGTTGGTCCATTCGACAACAAAGTCGGCCAAGACCTGAGACTAAACCGCCGTGCGGGGCGTGAAATGGACATCAAAAGCACCGAGTTCGACCGCCCATTTGGCGATTCAACCAGATTTCTCTGGATTTCGGACAATGTCCCCCAAAGGAAAGGAGGAGGGTACTGTGATCTAGTGAGCTTGAAAGTAATGTCGTAGCTTATAGGAAGCCATCAGTAGTGCGTAAAGTATTTTCTGGACCTCAGGGTATCGCTCCTTGGGTCCATGAAGTACCTCGCTTACATAGTAGACGGGTCTGTGTACTCCTTCCCTATCCGCGATCAGAACAGCGCTGACCGCGTGTGGGGTGGCCGCCAGATAGAGAAGTAATGGTTCTCCTTTGTCGGTAGAGACCTATACCGGCGGACTGGACAAATATGCCTTTACCTCCTGAAATGCTTTTTCGGCCTCATCAGACCATGTAAAATTGTGATGCTTCCGCAAGGCTTTGAAGAAAGGTAATCCCCTTTCACCTAGTCGCGATATGAAATGACTTAATGCTGCCATGCGACCAGTCAGGCGTTGAACATCTTTCATGGTCGAGGGCGACCTCATTTGTTCGGTAGCCCTGATTTTCTCAGGATTGACCTCAATTCCTCTGGAACAAACAAGGAAAACAAGAAGCTTTCCTAAAGAAACCCCAAAAGAACATTTCTCCGGGTTTAATTTTATTCCAAAGTGGTTCAAATTACAGAAGGTTTCAGCGAGATCGTCCAGATGGGATGATCTCTTAGAACTTTTTACAACCAGATCGTCTACATATGCCTTGAGATTACGCCCTATCTGGGAAAGAAAGGTCTTTTGCATCAAGTGCTGGTACGTGGAACCTGCGTTCTTGAGACTGAACGGCATTCTGACGTAGCAGTAGGTGCTGAATGGGGTGATGAAGGCAGTTTTCTCTTCATCTTCTTCTGCCATGCTAATTTGATGATATCCTGAGTAAGCGTCCAGGAAGCTCATCAGTTCACAACCCGCGGTTGAGTTGACCAGCTGGTCGATGCGGGGAAGGGGAAAGTCGTCCTTCGGACAAGCACTGTTAAGCTAGTGTAGTCGACGCACATGCGCCACTTGCCATTTGACTTGCGGACCATGACCGGATTGGCAAGCCATTCCGGGTGATCGACTTCACGAATAAATCCTGCCTTTAGGAGTTTGTCCAACTCCTCGCGGATGGCTTCCTGTCGGTCAACAGCAAAACGCCTGAGCTTTTGCTTTATTGGTCGTTGTCCAGGTCGAATTGCTAACCTGTGCTCGATTACTTCCCTTGGGACACCGGGCATGTCGAACGGTTTCCACGCAAACACATCTGCGTTAACCCGGAGGAAAGTAATGAGATCGAGTTCCTATTTGTCATCCAGTCCTGATCCGACCCGAATTGTCTTGGATGGATCATCTAGGTACAATGGAACAAGTTTGAGTTTCTCATCTGGTCGAGGAGCAGCCTTGATCGCGTCGGTGGCCATGGTGGCGACCTGGGCGTCCCGGAGGGGAAGTTGATCGACCATCTCCAAAGACAGCCGGTCGCACGTGAGTGCCACGTTGCGACTGCCTCGGACCGAGATGACACCTTTGGGGCCAACCAATTTGCCGCACTGATAAGCATAATGCGTTGCCATCATGAACTTAGCAAGAGTTGGCCTGCCAAAGATTGCATTATAAGCCGAATCACAATCAATTACGTCGAAAGTAACCAATTCTGTTCGGAACTTATCCGGTTCTCCCAGTGTGACCGGGAGGACCACTTGTCCCAACGGCATCATGGAGGGGCCTGGGATTATCCCATAAAACTGATGGATTATGGGCTTAATCTTCGAACGAGGAATTTGCATCTCATCGAGTGCCTTGACCAATAAAATGTCAAGGGAGCTCCCTCCGTCGATCAAGACCCTTTCGACTCTCGCGTTACTGATGATCGGGGTAATGACCAGAGGGAGCCTCAATGGTCGAGTAAGCCCCACGGGACAATCAGAGAGATCGAATGTCAAAGGTGTATCCGACCAACGGGGGTATTGAGGTTCACCAAGGGATGTCTCCGTTTGGTTAACCTCTTGGTAAAAGGCTTTAAACTGCCTTTTGAAAATAAAAGAGGAAGAACCCCTGAAAATAACATTAATGTGATTTTGAGGTACCTGGTAGGACATCTCCTCGTCTCCGTCGGCGTCTCTAAGTCCGCATGCCTGTTCTTTAGCCGGTAAGGTCGGCATTGGCCCAACTCCTTGGTAGAAGTCATCCAATTGCTTCAACCAACTCCTGCAGTTCTTGAGGTCGTGGCCTGCGGAGTTGTGGAGTGGACACCACTTCTTGCCTTCCTGCGGATTAGTCGACTTTTCTGGCTGGTCGGCACTACGACCACCAGGAGCAGTTTTATTCTTAAATGAAGGCTTGTTACCTGGGGTCGAAGGCGGCTTCTCTGCGACTGCGATCTCGTGGTACTGTCCAGAGCGGTTCCTCTTCGACTTTTTTGACTTCCCACCCGACGAAGATTCCGGCTTCTTGCTTGAATCTTCTTTCCTGGCGTCTTTGAAACATGGTTGAGGTGGTAGGTCACCGTTATCGACCATCCGGTTCCATTCGACCGCTTCGGCCGCGTCGGAGTACCGATCGGCCATATCAAAAAGATCGACCACTGATCGAGGAGGGTGGATGAGCAAGTCTTCGGTGAATCTCCAGTATCGAACGGCATGTTTAAATGCCCTGATAACGGAGCCGTCAGATATGTTCGGGATGGTATTCCTCACCCCAACAAATCTCTTGACAAACTGACGAAGGGTTTCCGTCGAAGTTTGTCGTAGTCGATGAAGATCGTCCTCCTTACCAGGCTTTTGATAACAGTTTTGGAAATTGCTGAGGATGGCGTCGCATAGCATTTCCCAATTGTAGATGGAACCCTTGGGCTGATTAAACAGCCAGGTTTTAGCCGGTCCTTCGAGGACTATAGGCAGGTAGTTGGCCATGACCCGGTCATCGCCTCCTGCCGCTTGGATGGCAGTGATGTAGATTTGAAGGAACTCGGATGGGTTCTGAGTTCCGTCGAACCTTTCAATGGCCCCTGGTCGAAACTTATCAGACCAAACGACCGCACGAAGGCCGGGCGAGAAAGCTTTACAACCGACGTAGGGACCGTGAACTGCCCTGTGACTCTCGACCGGGTCACGGGCGACTTCACACAACGGTGGAGTTATCCGTGGTCCCAAACGAGAGTGGACAGGGACTTGATCCCTACCACAATAATGCTGTGTCCGCCTGTACTTGTCCTGGCGGGATGGTACAGGCGGCGGGTAACTTCGCCGACCAGAACCAGAGTGAGAACACTCTCGTTCGCGGGAACGTGTTATCGACCAGGAAGAGGCCGTTGTGGTCGCCTCAGATGCGACCTCATCCAGTCTTTCCGCTAGGATCCTGGTGAAGGCTGGTTTCTGCGCATCCGTGACCGTAGGAGGGAAGTTATGCATGACTTCCGCGATAGATCGCAGTCGATCATGGGTACTTCTCCTAGGGGCACCAGGTGTTACCATTTCTTCGTCCACCGGGAAACGCTTCGGAGGCAAAGAGGGGGTCTGGTCGCGTCTGCGACCGCGTGATCGTCGAGAAGAACTCGAAGCAGCATCGTAACGAGCCTGCGCATCTTGAAGAGCCTCAAGGGCAGTTCTGCGCAGTTCGTTGTTTTGTTGCTCGAAATCTTGATCCTCCTTCTCTTTGCGATCCCGTTCTTCCCTAGCAGCCTGTTGATCAGGAGTTTCCTCCGATAAGGCACCAAACTGTCTAGGGAGAGAGGTCACCGATGGGGAAAACATCTCCGTTTGTTTCGAGTCGGACACGAAATCAAAGAGACGGTGGAGGTTATCAGGGTCGAATCCCCCGGGCTGATTTTCAGGTCAATATCATCCTTCCCCTCAGCGGGGTAGTATGACGGACCGGACTCACCCTCTAGCGCATTAAGAACCTCGGTGGGTTCTGACCTTACGCTAGTTGCTCCCTGGTTGATGGACATGACCTGGAGAGATGATTCAACCTCTGGGAGATTTTTGCCTCCAACCTCCTCCATCGGAACAGGGTCTCTTGGAGAAGGCATCGGGATGTGAGCATAATCCTCGAGATCAAAATCGTTCTCGGAATCATATACTCTAGCCATATTTCAGTGAACCTCTGGATGAAAATTAGGACGCCTTGAGAAAGGCTCCACGGTGGGCGCCAGCTGTCGACCATTCGGACTCGGGGTCCTCAGCCGAACTTATGCAAAATTTATAATAGTGAGACCTTTCAGGGTGACCATCCGGGAAGGTATGTAGAACTATGGAGAACTGGAGCACAGAGAAATTTATACAGGTTCGGGCCCTCGATGGTAGGAGTAATAGCCCTACGTCCTGTTGGGATTTCACTATACATAGTAAAGATTTACAAGATGGCGGGAAAAGACCTTCACAGGCGAAGGTTTTTCCAATGTAAGTGTACAGAAAGAAGCCAGGGAGGCTTATAAAAACTATCTAATCTAGGCCGTAGACTTGGCTGTTTGAGTGGTTGAGATGTGTTGTATCTCGCTTTTACAAGAGACGTTGATCTCTCTTCTTCTTCTTCCGGTTCTCTTTCTGTTTGATGCATCTTGTCACCCTTTTATACTAGTCGAAAGGGTGCCATGTCGTAACTGCATCAGACAGTTGCTTGGATGCGGTTTAGAGAACCGCTCTTAACCCCCACGCAGGTTTAACACGTGTTATTCATGGATAACGGCACGTATTAACCTCCTGACGGTTGTTCCTCCACGTGGAAGAATCTTCGGGATACTTGGGATATTCCTGCCTTAGGGACAGGTGAATCCCATATCCCCTGGTCGAAAGTGCTCTGATCGTGGGGTGTTGGCTGACCGCACAACATCTCCAGCGTTCTGTTCGCATATAGCACAGGAACTCCTGACCGCGCACTAACTGCGGTCTGATTGCGCAAAGCCTGTGACCTCGGGCTGATGTTTCTTAGAACGACTTGAGTTCTCACCGCCAGGCACGTGTCTGGCTCGAATCTGTCCTAAACCAACAGTACATTTATTTGAACTGACTCGGGTGTCAATCCTCGTCAGGATAATTCTAAGACTTATGTACTATAAATAGAGAAACTTTTGGCTCAATTAGACATGCTTTTTTACATACTGGTTATTAGGGTTTAGTTTAGTAGAGCCCCATTCTCCATTTTATTGCTTTTGTAAGCCAACAAAGACAGGAAATTAAATTCTCAAGCAATCAAATAAGTTTTTATTTATTTCCTATTATTATTTCTGCATTCTTATGACTTTTGCGAGTAGAGCCCTTCTAGAGTTAGGGATGACCTAATCCGAAAGGCGTGATTCTTCCTTGGTTTTGATCTTAAGTTTTGAAGTTATTTTCTAATGTTTTCTTCCTCTAAACCATAAATTCTCTTTTCGGCAACAGACGTAACAATTGAGCCTTAGCTAAAATTTAGGGGAGTTCTTGAGTCTTTAGCACTTTGACGCGGGACCCTGAATAGGAGAGAGGCTCTCGCCAAATGTTACAGTGGTAGCGATCCTTTGACTGTTGACCCAGTGCCCCGAACTGGAAACTTAATTTGTCTTGGAAAACAATGGAAATTAACTCACAATCCTCAGACCTTGTATAGAATTATGCCAGATGGTTATGGAATTCCCGAAACCCCAGGTTTTAATTCCTGCCATATAAATCCGGATTTCATACCTGCAATATACTATTTTAAAACCCTAGATTGATAGTTTTAGTAGTAGAATTAGTTATAGAAAAACAACCCCAAAACTCGTTTAGACTTAATCAGTGATGCATTAAGCTAGAAAGACGAATACACTTGTTTCTCGTGGAATTTGACCCTCAAATGCTCAACGTTCAACCGTCCATTTGCGGTTTATTACGTCGCAGATCGCGCTTGACCCTCTCGGGCGCGATCAAGTTTTTGTGACTTTTTGTAACATTTTTACAATCTTCTTTCACGAGTGCATTCCTCATGTTTCAGGGAACAAACGTACCAAATTTGGAGTTATTTCTACATCCTTTGGATAGGAAACGAAGTGGAGAAAGAAGATGCTGAAAAGCTGAAAAAAAGAATCCGACCTAAAACCCGAATTCCGAGTCCAAAATAGACCTGTTAGTTGGTTTAAAGTCCAAATCTGAGACAATTTCCTTCCTAAATAAGTCTTGAGTTGTAATTGGATAATTTTAAGACTTATGTACTATAAATAGAGAAACTTTTGACTTAATTAGACATGCTTTTTTTACATACTAGACATTAGGGTTTAGTTTAGTTTTAGTTTAGTAGAGCCCCTTCTCTATTTTATTACTTTTGTAAGCCGACAAGGACGGCAACTTCAAATCTCAAGCAATCAAGTTTTTATTTATTTCTTATTATTATTTCTGCATTCTTATGGCTTTTTACGAGTAGAGCCCTTCTAGGATTAGGGATGACCTCATCCGGAAGATGTGATTCTTCCTTGGTTTTGATCTCAAGTTTTGAAGTTATTTTCTATTGTTTTCTTCCTCTAAACCCTAAATTCTCGTTTCAGCGACAGACGTAACAGTTGAGCCTTAGCTAGAATTTTGGGGAGTTCTTGAGTCCTTAGCGCTTTGACGCAAACCTGAACAGGAGAGAGGCTCTCGCCAACCGTGACAGTGGAAGCGATCATTTGACTGTTGACCTAGCGCCCCGAACTAGAAACTTAATTTGTCTTGGAAAACAACGGAAATTAACTCACAATCCTCGGACCTTGGATAGAATTACGCCGGATGGTTATGAAATTCCCGAAGCCTTAGGTTTTAAATCCGCTTTATAAATCCAGATTTTATACCTGCAATTTACTGCTTTAAAATCCTAGATTGATAGCTGTAGTAGTAGAATTAGTTATAGAAAAACAACTCCAAAACTCGTTTGGACTTAATCAGTGATCCATTAAGATAGAAAGACGAATACACTTGTTCCTCGTGGAATTCGACCCTCAAGTGCTAACGATCAACCGTCCACTTAGGTTAATTTTCGCTGATATAAGTCAATCCCACTTCTCAATCTTGCTTCTATTTTTCTTTTTCCTTTTTCTTCTTTGTGCACCAATAACCTTTCAGGAAAGTAGTGCAAATCTGATACGATCAAAAATGAGCCACATTGGACAATCAAACACCGAAGGAAGCCGAATCACCAAAGATGGGTGAACAAAAGAAATTGAAGGACTATGGAATCCTACGTAGCTATTCAACATGGGGTTTCAATCAGGTATTCTTAGACTAACAATCGAAACAAATAATTTTGAAATTAACCCTGCACTATTGAATTTGATACAACAAATTCAATTCAGTGGTTTTGCCACTGAAGATCCTTCACTACATCTCTCTATATTTTTCTTGAGCATTGTGATACTTTTAAAATTAATGGAGTTTCACAGGATGCGCTACTACTGCGTCTCTTTCCTTTCTCTCTTCGAGATAAGGCGAGAGCATGGCTGTACACTTTACCGCCCGTTTCAATATCAACGTGGGATGAACTCTCACTCATTTTTGTCAATAAATTTTTTCCTCCATCTAAAACTGCATATATTCGAAACCAGATTGTTTGTTTTACTCAGCAGGGAGGAGAATCACTCTACGAAGCATGGGGCGGTACAAGGAACTTTTAAGGTCATGCCCACACCACGGCTTGGAAAAGTTGCTTGTAGTTCAAACGTTTTATAATGCTTTGAATTGCATGGCCCGAATGAATGTTGATGCCACAGTTGGCGATGCACTCATGAACAAAAGCGTTGATAAAGCGTATGATCTAATTGAATGTATGACACAAAACTACATGCAACGGGGAATGGACATACTGCATCAAGACTGGTCCAACCACAGCACCAACTCCCTCAACAACAACAGTCATATGAAGCACCATGGCCATCGTTTCAGCAAAAACAACAACAACCACTGTACCAGCCACCACATCAACGACAAAAATCAACCTGAACAATCCAACATTGAGCGCATGCTAGAAGCTTTTCTAGATAATCAAGAGAAGGAAAAAGTTGCACTGAACCAGAAGATCGACTCCATCTCTACACACATTCGCATGCTTGAGACTCAATTTGTGCGAATGGTCAATCCCACACCAATGATTTCTAACCCTCTAACTTCTCAACCTATCAACCATCATAATTCTGAACATATTAATATTATATCTTGCGTTGATACTGCTAATTTGAAAGGTGCAGGAACTTTCCAAAAAGAGAAGGTGCAACCGAAACCAACGAAGATGCCTACTGAGGATTTGACGACGACGACTAAACTTAAGTATGATGATCTACCTGTGCCGGTAAACGACCTGCCCTGAACCAAACTTGTTGCGTCAACTGAAAATTTTTCAAACCACATCTATGCCATTCTCTAACATTGTTAGCCCGCGAATCGAATGTCAATCTAATGACATTCGTCGAGTTTGAGCAAACCAGCCGCGAACTGAAGGTTGAATCTTATGGCTTGGAACCCTACTAACCTCCAGTATCCAACCTCAGCCCAGATTCTATTAAACTTTAGTGTTTCGACGTAGTTCAGCCTGCAAACTTAATCAACTTCAACATCGTTTAGTTTATTCTTTTAAAACATATTTGCATATAGATCATAAAATATTTTAATATAATTAGTAATCATTTTGTGTTTGATTTGTTGCTGAGTAGATCCCGAGTCACAATTCGAGGACGTTACCACCAACGAAACATCAATAATGGAATTCTACGACGCATAAGGCAAGTCATATTCTTGAACATCTTAAACCTATATTTTATGAGTTGCTATGATACGACCTTGAATATAAGCATTATTTCATGTGAAAGAATGGTTGAGATATAATTTGGTAGTATTAAACTGTATGCCAATGAAATGTAAAATGATCAAGTAGTGAGCCATAAAATAATATATATGTATATATGTGTATTCATGAAATAAAACCCTAGCCATGACTAGAGTGGTATGGAATGGTGGTGGCACAGTATGAGTGCAGGGTTGTGGAATGAACTAGTCACAGGCCTATAAGGACTAGAACCTTGTGTTGTGCTTCTAGTGGCATGAAAACCGTACCA
This sequence comes from Pharus latifolius, assembly GCA_019359835.1. Classification (NCBI taxonomy): domain Eukaryota; kingdom Viridiplantae; phylum Streptophyta; class Magnoliopsida; order Poales; family Poaceae; genus Pharus; species Pharus latifolius. Next base: position 31,761,569 of record CM033323.1, on the reverse strand, counting down.
ACCACAAGCCTGGTATGGGACAGGTCTGAACAAATAGTGTGCGGATCGAGCATGAAACCCCTGCAAGGATGAGTTGGAAAGAGTTGAGCACGATTAGCACAGAGTGCGTCTCCAGACACATGCTAGACGCTGCCCCAGTAATGGGAAGAGGCTAGTCGGGGTCGGGGTATAGCCCGCCACAATTGTGGTTTGTCTGACCACAGGGTCAGGGGTGGATTGTGAGTGAACCATAAATAAAGTTCTTGTTATCTCAACCTTGCTACTCACATATGGCTGTGAGGGAGAGTCTAATCATGATGATAGGATGAGCATTAAAGTTGAGATATCTTGTGGGTAAATTGGTACCCCTCTGCAGAGTTAAAAACATATTCGAATACTCTGTACTCCTGGGTCTAAAGGAGCCTGCTGTGGTGGATTAAATCCACGTCGATGTGACACAAGTATGTTTTTCAAATAAAATTTGATAAGATAAGATTACCCGTGAATGACATGTGTTGTCATATTAAGGGGTGTTGCCATGGGCTGTCATGTGTTGTCGTGTCGTGGCAGTACTATTAATAGTGTGTGAAAGAAAGATTATTTCAAAGAGTTGCATCTCTCTTAAGAAAGATTATTTTGGTAACCTTCCACCTCTCTTTGCTCGCATATGATGTAACACCACTATTCTATGTATGCATTTTCATACTCTTGTACGCCATGACTTGCTGAGTACGAAAGTACTCACCCTTGCTATCTATGATCCAATAGATGGGGTGTCCCTTGAGCAAGATGACTACTTGAAGATCTTCCTGGAACCAGAAGGAGGAGAGCCAGTCCAGCTAGAGTGCTGAAGGGTGTTGTTCTGCTTTCAATTTCTTGCTATGGGGGTTTATCTAGCTTCCATTGCATAGTTGTTTCTTCTAGACCAGACCCATTTGTGTCATGTTGGCTTTGTAATATTATGCACTGTATTAAGGCCAACAGGCTGTACAACCTAAACCGCTATGTAAATTAATTTGCTGCAATGTACTCTTGTATGGCTTATTCTGAGAAGTCATAGGTATGCATGGGTCCAGCTGCAGCGGGCTGGGTTCCCACAGGAGTACAGTGGTTCTCCCCTCTTGGGGCGGCCACAGAGTACCAGTGTTCTGATCAAAAAATGTCCGCATACCTGGTCAAAGTGAGAAAAATGGAAAAACATTTCTACAGTTTGAGATTTATTATGTCCCACAAAGAGAAAATCTCGTGGAAGATCAACTGGCTCAACTTGGTTCCTTACGATCACCTGCTCCAACAAGAACTTTTCTTGGACATTTAAGAAGGCTTCTCTAATAGAATGGGAAGCAATAATTGCCCACACTACACTCCTCGAGTATGACATAAATTAGATGATTCTGAATAGGGATTATGTAGCAAATGGGACATTACATGAGGAAGAAACCGAATCTGATCAAAGGATTCACAAAACACGCATGTATACTTGGTCGGTGGTGCCTTATACTGAAAAGGTGTCCTCAGCATACTTATGCACTACATTTCACAAGGAGAAGTCATTCTCTTCTTACATAAAATCCATGGGGGCTTATGTGACAACCATGCTTCATACCGCACGCAAGTATACCATGGATTTATATGAGCACATTTAGATCAATAAGCTTAAAATATACTTTTGACAAACACCTCATTGAGAAGCTATATAAATCCAAAAACTATACTACTAAGGCTATCAATCTAGGGTTTAAAGCAGTAAAGAGCAAGTATAAAAACTAGGGTTTCAGGAACAGAAAGGAAAACCTAGGGTTTCAGGAATTTCATAACAATCAGGCATAATTTTATCCAAGGTCTTAGGATTGCATGTTAGTTTCAATTGTTTTCCAAGACAGATTAAGTTGCCAATACGATCGCTGGTGCAACGGTCAGAGGATCACTTCCACTATTAAGTTTGGCGAGAGCCTCTCTCCTATTTAGGGTCTTGCCTCAAGATGCTTAGGACTCAAGAACTCTCATAAATTCTTGCTAAGGCTCAACGGTTACATCTATTGCCAGAACAAGAATTTAGGGTTTAGAGGAAGGAAACGTAAGGAACTAACTGCAAAACTGAAGATCGAGACCGAGGAGGAATTTCGCCTTCCGGATTAGGTCATCCCTAACCCTACAAGTGAATTACTCACAAAAAACCATAAAAAAATAGAAATAATAAAGAATAAATGAAAACTTACTTGATTGCTTCAAAATTAATCTGCCATCATTATTGGCTTACAAACGCAGAAAATAAAGAAGGGTGCTCTACTAAAATTAACACTAAAACTCTAAGATGTAGCATCTAAAAAAACATCTATGAATGCTTTTTTAATTGAGTCAAAAGCTTTTCTATTTGTGATACAATGGTTCTATGTGCTCAAATATTAGTCTTGACGTGCAGCCGATGGAATCTGACTTCAAATGGCACGAGAAACTGATAAATCAGAGTTAAAATCACCAAAGTTGACCAAAACAGCCCTCAGCCCTAGAAACCGAGCCTCGCACGACCTATGGCACGGGTCGTGATGAGGACATCTCTTCTTCTTCGGATACACGCACCAACCATAATCCTCCGCTTGTTACACAAGGACCAATAACGAGCAGCAAAGCCCGATTGTTGCATCGCCAGGTGAACTCATTCCTAAGTTTATATATATATGATTTTGAGAATGGTTTACTACCTAATAGTGATAATATTGTGGTTAGGAACCATGGAGAGGACTAGCAAGGACGCAAGGACCAGCAAGAAGCCCAAGTCGAGTTGGAGTCTGGGATGGATTCGAGTTGGAGTCCGGTTCGGCCATCTAGGAGCAGCCTACCTTCAAACGACCATAACTCCCTCATACGAAGTCCGATTGGGATGTTATTATAGTCCACGGAGAAGCCCACGACGAGATCTTTCCAATGGATCTAGCTCCACATCCAAATTCCTTCTGGATCGTCGGTAATTGACAAAAAACACTTCGACCAGATTCTGATTGGGCCTAGTCGGTGCTGCGTCACCTTTTTGGTTGGGTCAAGGCCCATGTATTGAGTTAGAGTCCATGTCAGTTTTAGGTTTCCTTACCTGGTCACCGACCTCTTTTGCCTCCTCTATATAATCTGGCCGAACCATTAGGGTTCTGCGGGTTTTGTTTAGTCATAGTCTTTCCTTTGTGAAGCTATTGAGATATTCTTCTTGGTTGGCTAGATCAACATCAATATCTGTATTCGGAACCCCAACTCTTTTTTGTGATTCAACCTATATTTGCAATTTTAGATTGCTTGTTTATCTTGTTCTTGCTTGTTCTTCGATTGCTTGCAGGGATAGATCTTCGTAATCAGGTCGATCGTGCCTCTAGTTCGGTCGATAACAATCTGAAGTTGGTTCAGCGATTACCAGGGCGTATCAGTCATGTACGGTTGGTAACTGGATCGTGAGAGTCGTCTTCACAAATCGATAGTTGCTATTCTCATCGAAAGATCGGACCGCCCGCGTCACATCAGGTCGTGCCCGCGATCGTGCTTGGCTCGGTCAAGTGGTAACACAACGACCAGGCGACCAGGCGTGTTCGATTGGGCCTTGTTCAACTGAGGCGTGTTCGATCAGGCGACCAATTGCGTTCGACCGGGAGTCTTCGGCTATGGCGTGTTTGATCATGGCTCTTCATTGTTTAAGTGTATTTGACCAGTTGATTTCGACCGTGGCGTGTTCGATCAAGGTTCTTTATGCGACATTTTTGGTGCCTTTTGTCGAAATTTATTCAAATGAACTCGTAACATCCTCAAATTTTGTAGGTTTGATCCTTGGAACATGGCAAACACAACCGTGAAAGAGGATTGTAAACATTTTACAAAAAGATATATAAAATGTCGCATCAAAGGAGCTTTCAGCCTGTTTTTAGCACATTTTCATTAGCAAACCTTGGGTAAAAGCACTACCAATTTAGCACTTATTAGATGCTCAAATCAATTACACCACAGTGAAAAAGAATTTCTTGGATTTCCTCTTTGAAGGTTGGTTGGATTCTTCTCGTTTGCATTTGGTCATCTCCTCTTGTTTTTGCTCTGGTTTTGTTCTCCTGTCTGGTACGTTTTTTGCTCCTGGTTGTTCTGGTTGGGGTTGTTGCTTATGGTGTTTAATTCTTCATCTTTGGACTGGTCTGTTGGTCGTGGTTTTCTTAAATCAATGTGGTCTTCTTCCAGTCTCCAGTCACCAAGGATGCTAAGTTTTCTTCCAAAGATTTCTTCTTGGTAGCCTCTTTTCGTCCTTTGAAGGTTTCTTTGAGTATTATTCTGGTCATTGCGTTTTTGAGCTTTCATGAACTAATTAAATTGTTTTTGTTTCTTTATCTGACCAGGTCAAAGAGAAATAAATTCTAAGTTGGCCAAAGAAAAGAATAATCTGGAAGAAAAGTCCATCCGGAGAGGACACGATCTCAAAAAACTCCATAAAACCATCAACATCTTCCAGATGGCAATGGAAAAGGCCAAATATACTACAAAGATTTCTCACGATGAAAAGAATGATTTAGAAAAAATATCAACAACTGCAATATTATTGAAGAGGCCACTCTCGCAAAGCTGAGGGAAGTCGTGGGCTCACTCGAGGCAACAGTTATTGATCCTGAGAAGGATAACCTATCTCTCGAGGAGTTTTGCAACCTGGTCATGGCTCAAACTGACTCTCTAAGCACCAATATCCCAGAGTTTGCAAAGAGGTATAAGGAAACAGTGAAGACCGATGTAGGTACCGCTGCTTCTTCTATCCTTTGCAAACTTAGGCATCGCCATGGACCGAACATAGATCTGAATCTAGTGGGGAGAATATAATGTTTGACAACGAAGATTAGATGGCTGCGACCATAGTTGAGGTAAGCCCTTAGCTGACAAACTATTAGAAAACCTCAAGCTTGTATACAATTTTCCTCTCATTGTAAAAATTAACAATGGAAATGGAAATTCTTTGATGTATCGATTTTCTTATAACCTGCAAATACATACAACTAATAGAAAATGCAAATCCATGATTAACAGAAGCCTGAAAACGCTAAAAGTCACAAATCAACTCCAAATTCAAATCTGTTTCAGGGAACACCTTCCAAATGCTATTCAATACAAAATCTTCATCTACAAGGATTTCCAAATCCTATCCTAAATCCCAGAATTTGAATTTTGACAAATATCAGATTTCAAATACCCTAAATTACCCTATTATCATTTTCATTCAAAAACTATCCAAATGTCCCAAATTTTATCTTCTATCTTTGCCAAATTATTTCCTAAATGAAGTTTACCAGATTTGTGAAGTCAAAATCAGCCCTAATCCTCTAACTCTCAGAATTTACAAATCAATCCAGATCAAAAATCCACAAATCACAATCAAGTCCAGCCCCTTGTTTCGACCAGCACTAGCCGGCTCGACCACGACCAGTGCCTCCCCTTGCCGTGCATTTCGTTGTGCTTGCTCGTCGCCGGCCAGTTCGCCCTCGCCTGTGCCCGTGCTCAGTTGTGCTTGCATGTGCGCACGTGTCTGCGCCTGCGCCGTCACCGTGGCAGCGCTAGCAACTAACAACCGCACGTGCGTGCACCCAGTAGCGACCGCAACAGCACTTTTGTCAGCAACTTCACGCCATGTCACTTCGCCATGCCAACCTTGTCGCCACCGCTTTGCACCGCCCAGCGCCAAGTCCCGATGAATCGACACATTGATCAGTTGCAGAGCCGCTTGCTCGCCGTCGCGTCTTTGTCACTCCTGTTTCTTCTGCGCCCGGACGGTCTCATCACCGGCGCAAAGATTATTGCTGTCCCCTCCTCGTAAGCTCCGGCCCTAGCCTATATAAAAGCTCCACCGGCGTGTGCAATTCTCACTTCACCAGAATTCGACTAAGTCCTCAAACTTCTTCATTTTCGTTTTCTTCTCCGGCGAGCCGCTGAGGAGGAGCACGGTGCTAGCTCAAGTCACTGCACCTTTCTCCAATCCAGCTTCACCAATGAGTACCCCTTATCCATTTCTCTGTGTTGTATCATTTATTTGAACTCCGGCGATCTCTAACGCCGGCGATCGCCGAAGATTGAGATTTCCCTGTTTCGGCAATGCTGATCAATTTAGCCCGATTAGCTCACCTGTTAGTAGGGTATTATGATCAGTAGCCCCATCCTAGCAAACCTGTGCCGTTAGATTTCAAAATTGAGCTTGGATCGAATCTTTTCTAGTTTTTGCGCGCCACCGACGACCGACTCACGTTGCCAGGCCACACCACCAATTCCCCGACCAAATTAACCTTACCAGAGGTTTTCCCTCACCTCCCTCTTGCTCTCACCGCGAGCAGTTGATCTCCAGAACTGTGTCAAATTTGCCCAAATCCAGTGTCTTCTTCCCCAGTGTAGTTCATCGGAATTCGTCGCCGGCCACCACCGGCGAGGCCACATTGTCCAGAACCTTCGCCTCAACCTCCTGAGCACATCTCTCCACTAACCCGATCTCTAGTTCTGCACAAAATCACAAGATATCTCTATGCCAAGAATCTGTCCAGTACCTTTGTCTTGCCGTGTCACCACCGTGTTTCCTAGCCGCCGTTCGTCACCATCCGGCCATCTCAGTTCCGGAAACTACCACCATTGGATTCTTGTTGTCTTCGCCTACCTCCTAGACATAGTTGGCAAAGCAATGCTTGAGTAAAATCAACTAAATTCTGAAGCCCTAATTTTTGATAGTGCACAGACATTCAGTTCACTGTGCACAGGGGTCTTTTGCAAAATTCTTGAACTTCTGGACTTTTCTATGAAAACTTTGTTGTCAATTAAATACCTTGTTCAATTGTGCACCTAATGCTTTGATTCAAACTTGTATTGTCCATTGAAAACCTTCAAAACCACTCCTATTCCATTCTTGGCTATGTCAGGCCACGAACCGAATGTCGATCTGTTGACACATTCGCTATTTTTGATCAAACCAACCGTGAACCCTATGTCAATATTGATGTCTTGAAACTCTTGTAACCTCCAGTACTCAATATTAGCCCAGATTTCTTGAAACCCTAGAATCTCGAACTATTATATATGTATTTATGTATATTTATGAAATAAAACCCTCGCCGTGACCAGAATTTGGTATGGAATGGTGGTGGCATTGGATGTGCGTGGCTGTGGATGGTCTGGTCACTGGCACATAAGGACTAGAACCTTGTGTTGTGCGTCTAGTGGCATGAAAAACGTGCCAACCGCAAGCCTGGTATGGGACAGGCCTGAACAAGTAAGTATGCGGATCGCACATGAAACCCCTGCATGAGATGGAATGTGATGCACCTTTAGCATGGAGTGCGGCTGCTACACATATCACTGGATGTGATGATGCACGCTGAGCCAGTAATGGGAAAATGTAGTCTGGGGTGGGGGTATAGCCCGCCACAACTGTGGTTTGCGTGAAAACCACAGGGTCAGGGGAGAATTGTGAGTGAAACATAACAAAAGTTATTGTTATTTCCACCTTGCCACTCACACTATGTAGTGAGGAAGGGTCTAATCATCTTGATAAGATGGGCATGAAAGTGGAATATCTTGCGGGTAAATTGGTACGTCTCTGCAGAGTTCAAAACGTATTCGAATACTCCGAGCTCCCGGGTGTATAGGAGTCTGCTGCGGTGGATTAAAATTCACGGGGTGTAGCACAAGTATGTTTTCTGAATAAAATTTGATAAGTCAAGATTACCCAAATGACATGTGTTGTCATGATAAGGGGTGCTACCATGATCTGTTGTGTGTCGATGTGTCGCGGTAGTGCTATAAATTGTGGACATGAATAGCAATGTTATGCTATGAAAATACTACCATGAGATGAGAGATAAAGGAAAAGACTATTTTATAACCATCCACTCTTCTGTACTAGAATAGGTTCATATCATCACTACTATATGTATCTATTCTTACCTATGACTTGCTGAGTACGTAAGTACTCACCCTTGCAACCTACAATCCAATAGATGGAGCGTTCAATGATCAAGATGAAGGTGTGGAGAACTTCATGGATCCAGAAGGAGGAGAGCCAGTTCAGCCAGAGTCCTGGTGTGTGTTTGTTGGGAAAACCTCCGTGAGACTAAGTCCAGGTAAGAAGTTGTACCTTTAGCCCAGGGACAAGGCCCCCGGTACCTGTCCTGGGCGCCGCCATTCGCCCGGGCACAAGGCCCCCGGTGCCTGTCCCGGGCGCCGCCTTTAGCCCGGGGACAGGTCCCCCGGTGCCCGTCCCGGTCGCCGCCATTTGCCCGGGGACAAGGCCCCCGGTGCCTGTCCTGGGCGCCTCCATTTGCCCGAGGACAGGGCCCCCGATGCCTGTCCCGGGCACCGCCTTTTGTTCGGGGACAAGGCCCCCGGTGCCTGTCCCGGGCGCCGCCTTTTGCCCGGGGACAAGGAGCTCAGTGCCCGCCCCGGGCGCCGCCTTTAGCCCGGGAACAAGGCCCCCTGTGCCTATCCCCGGTGCCATCTGTAGCCCGGGGACAAGGTCCCCAGTGGCTTGTACCGGGCATCGTCGTCCTCTCGGGGACAGAAGTCCCCGGTTCCGGGGCACGTGACCCGGAACCGGGGACTTCTGTCGCCGGGAGGACGACGATGCCTGGGAGAAGCCACTGGGGACCTTGTCCCCGGGCTACGGACGGTGCCAGGGACAGGCACCGCGGGCCTTGTCCCCGGGCTAAAGGGGGCGCCCGGGGCAGGCACCCAGGGCCTTGTCCCCAGGCAAAAGGCGGCTCCCGGGACAAGCACCGGGGGCCTTGTCCCTGGGCTAAAGGCGGCGCCCAGGACAGGCACCGGGGGCCTTGCCCCCGGGCGAATGGCGGCGCCCGGGACAGGCACCGGGGGCCTTGTCCCCGGGCTAAAGGCACAACTTCTTTCCTGGACTTAGTCTCACGGAGGTTTCCCCCAACAGCAGCCCCCCATGCCCTCCGGGGATGATGCTCGAGTTCCCGGAGGGTATGGTTCATGTTACCGGGAAAATCTCCGGGACAAGCTACCGGAGCCGTGATGCTTCGATTTCCACAAAACCTGCCGTATACCAAGGAAAAGGGAGTATGTCCCGTCGCCTGGCTTGGAGTCGTGTGCATGGAGCAAACGATGCTTGGGAGCTCCTCTGCCCATGCACCTCTCTTGGAAGCGGCTTGCTCGAGTCGTTGGCGTAACCCTTGTAGGATTATGCCATTGACCCTTTCAACGGCCCCGTTACTCTGGGATGGGCCACTGAAGCGAAGTGGATGGCGAGCTCCAGGCCTTCACAGAATTCCCGAAAGTACGCTGAGTCGAATTGGGTCCCGTTATCGACAGTGATCTCCCGGGGGACGCCAAAACGACAAACAATATTTTTCTAGAAAAACCGCTGTACTACCCGGGACGTGATGCTGGCCAAGGGTTAAGCCCATACCCACTTAGTAAAGTAGTCGACCGCGACCACCACATACCTGTAGCTCCTGGGCACTGGGGGAAAGGGGCCTAGGAGGTCCATACCCCAGCGCGCGAAGGGCCAAGTGATGGGGATAGTCCGCAGCGCTATGGGGGGGAGGTTCGAACCCTTGGCCATCTTCTGGCATGCCTTTCATGCGGAGACAAGGTCTCGCGCGTCGCGCATCACCATGGGCCAGTAAAAGTCCTGACAAAGAGCCTTGGCTACGATGGCGCGCGGGGCTAGATGAGATCCGCAGCTTCCCGCGTGGATGTCTTCGAGAAGCCGGAGCCCTTCCGGCTGTGGGAGGCATCGGAGCAGGGCGGAAGCCCCCTGCTTGTAGAGCTTCCCCTCCAACAGGAGGTATGCCCAGGCTTTGGCCCGGAGGCGCTTAGCCTCGGTCTCGCTGGGAGGGTCCCCCTCCCCCTTGATGAAGGAGATAAGGGGGTCCATCCAAGATGAAGCCCGTGTGATTTCGGCGACTTCCGGGATGCGGGGCTCGTCGCCCGCGTCCGGGGAGGCCACTGAGGGCTTCCTGATAATCTCCAGGAAGGCCCCTTTGGGGAGCGGTTCCCGGGCGCTGGCCGCTGGGGCTCGGGCGTCTGCCCGGTCATTGTCCCTTTGTGGGATATGCCGGGCCTCGAGGCCGTCGAAGTGCCTCTCCATCTTGCGCACCTCCTGCAAGTAAAGGTCAAGTTTGCGTCATGGCACAAGTAGGACTTGTCCATTTGGCAAACTACGAGATGGGAGTCCCCCTTCACTAGGAGGCGTCGAATCCCCAGGGAGCGTGCAAGACGCAACCCGAGGAGCAAAGCCTCGTATTCGGCGACGTTGTTTGTGGCGGATAACTCGAGCCGCGCCGCGTACTCGAGTTGCCTCCCCTCGGGGCTCCGAAGGACTACTACCGCACCAGCCCCGGTGAGACACAGGGAGCCATCGAACACAAGTGTCCAATGGTCGCTGCGTCGGGGCGACGCAGGGAGGTCTTTGTCGCCGGGCCCAGAGGCAGGAGTCCACTCCGCCACGAAGTCGGTGAGGACCTGTGACTTGATGGCGGAGCGCCCCGTGAGGGAGAGGGAAAAGGGGGCGAGCTCGGCCCCCCCACTTCCCGATCCGGCCGGTGGCCTCTTTGTTTTGGAGCACCTCCCCCAAGAGGAGGGATGACGGGACGGTGATGGGGAGCCCCAGGAAGTAACGACGAAACTTCCGGGACACCATCAGGAGGGCGTAGCAGATATTCTCCATCTCCGTGTATCGAGTTTTGGCCCCTTGGAGGGCTTCACTCACGTAGTACATGGGACGCTGCTGCCCGTCTTGCTCCTTCACCAATACCGCGCTTACGGCGATCGGGGTCGTGGCAAGGTACAGGAGCAAGGGCTCTTCCGGAGATGGGCTCATGAGCATTGGGGGCCTCGTGAGGTACTTCTTCAGGTCGTCGAAGGCTTCCTGGGCCTCGAGGGTCCACCAGAACCCCTCGAGCCCCTGGAGGATCTTCAAGAATTGAAGGCCATGTTCCCCCGACCGCGAGACGAAGAGGCTCAGTGCGGCTAGGCGGCCGGTGAGTCACTGAACGTCCATGACTGAGCGCGGCGGGGGCATGTCTGGGAACGCCCGGATCTTCTCGGGGTTTGCCTCTATGCCCCGCTAGGACACAAAGAAGCCCAGGAGCTTCCCCCTGCACACGCCGAAGGCGCACTTCTCCGGGTTGAGCTTCAACCCATACGCGCGGAGGTTGCCGAAGGTTTCCGCTAGATTGTCGACGTGGGCGGTTGTGCGGGGACTTTTGACGACCGCGTCGTCGACGTAGACTTCGACGTTGCGACCGATTTGGTCCTTGAAGACCAGCGTCATGAGCCGCTGGAAGGTCGCTCCCGCATTCTTCAGCCCGAAGGGCATGTGGACGAAGAAGAAGGTCCCGAGGGGAGTTATGAAACTCGTCTTTTCCTCGTCCCCTTCTGCCATTCGGACCTGGTGATAGCCCGAGTACTCGTCCAGGAAGCTCATCAACTCGCACCCCGCGGTAGAGTCGACCAACTGGTCGATTCACGGGAGCAGGAAGTTGTCCTCGGGGCAGGCGCGGTTGAGGTCGGTGAAGTCCACGCACATCCGCCACTTGCCGTTCGACTTCTTCACGACGACGGGGTTTGCGAGCCACTCGGGGTGTAAGACCTCCCGAATGAACCCCGCCTCCCGGAGTCAGGCAATCTCTACCTTGATCGCCTCCTGGCGTTCAAGGGTGAGTTTCCTCAGCTTCTGCTCGATTGGGGGGTGACCGGGGGTCACCGCGAGCTTGTGCTCGATGATATCCCGGGCAACGCCCCGCATGTCGGAGGGCTTCCACGCGAAAACGTCGGAGTTTTCGCGCATGAAGGTCGTGAGTTGCTCTGCGTGCTCCTCGGGGAGCTCCACTCCGATTCTGACGGTTTTGTCCCTGTCGCCCGGGGACAGTGGGATCTTTCAGAGGCCCCCTTCCGGACGCGGCTTGGGGAGGGGCCTCCCGGAAGGTATCACGGCGACGTCTAGCTCTGGGAGAGGAGCCTCCCCCCCGGGGCCTTGATGATGTTGACGCTCCCGATCGTTGCGGCGGCGCGCTCGTATAAAGCGTGGGCCACATCTTGGTCTCCCCAGGCGGTGATCACGCCGTGAGGCCCAGGGATCTTCACACAGAGGTAGTTCTGGTGGATCGCGGCTCCCAGGCGGTTGATCGTGGTTCTCCCCATGATCACATTGTAGGAGGAGGGGAGGTCCACCACATCAAACCGGACCATCTCAGTCCGGTAGTTTTCCGGGGTGCCGAACTTCATGGGGAGGTCCACCTTCCCCACAGGGTGGATCGCCTTTCCCAGGATGAACCCTTACAAGGGCTCCGCTGCGGGCTGCAAGAGCTTCTCGTCCACCTGCATCTCCCTGAAGGCTTTCAGGTAGAGGACGTCGGCGGAGCTCCCGCCATCCACTAGGATGTGGACCAGGTGGTAGTTGTAGATGGTGGCGGAGATGATGAGCGCGTCTTCGTGGGGGAAGCGAACCCCGCGTGCGTCTTCCGCCCTGAAGGTGAGGGGGACGTCTGACCACTTGGGTGGCGGAGACGTTTGTAGCACCCCTACTACCTTTACTTCGCACGCGTACTCCTTGTGCTGACATTTGGAGTCCCGCCGGGAAGCGGACCCTCCCATGATGACGTTGACACGCCTCTGGGAAGTTTGGAAGGGGAGAGTTTCTGATGACTCCCCCTCCCGTGTCTGCCCCTGCTGACCCCCGCAGGAGCAGGAAGGGCCGGCAAGGCCGGCTGAGGGGGCAAGGAGGACGGAGTCCCCCCTGCCCATGCTGGTCGAGGAATCGAACTGCTGTAGCAGCTGATGGCATTCCCGGGTGGCATGGGTACTGGACCTGTGGAAGGTGCACCACGGGCCTTCCCTGCTTCCTGTCGCGGGGCCTTCCCGACCACGGGAGGACTGTCCTCCCCCGCGGCCTTTTGGCTTGGGGAAGGGGAGATTGCCCTTCGGGGCGTCGCGCGAGCCGCCTCCGCCCTCGAGGACAAAAGTGTCCCGAGGCCGTGGCTCGTTACGACCCCCCTACTTGGGGCGTTTGAGGGGGTCCGTAGCCCCTCAGTCAACAGGGGCAGGAGCCCCCTGGTTTTTCTTCCTGAGGTCGTCCTCCTCCGCCCGAGCGTACTTCACAAGCACATTGAAGAGCTCGTCGGCGGAGGAGGGGCAGTTTCCGGAGAGCCTCTGGTGGAGCTCTCCTGGGAGGATCCCACTCTTACACGCCTCGATGACTGTGGAGTCGGGGAGGTGAGCCACTTTGCTCTTGACTTGAGCGAAGTGCTTGAAGAAGCTGCGGATAGTCTCCCCCGTCCTCTGTCGAACGGTGTACAGCAACGAAGAATCCAGGGGACGTACGTAGTTCCCCTAGAACTTCGCGCAAAACTCGCGCTTGAGCTGCGCGAAGGACTTGATGGAGACGGCCTTCAAATTGTAGAACCAGGAGCGGGCGATCCCGATGAGGTAGAGGGGGAAGACGTTGCATTGCACCGTCTCGTCCCCCCCAGTCGCCGAGATGGCCGTGGAACACACCTGCACAAATTCATAGGGGTCGGCCTCACCATTGTAGTGCTTGATGTGCGGCGGGCGGTAAGGCCGCAGCCATCGAATGCACCAGAGTCTGCGACATAGCGGCTGGTTAGCCCCCTGCACTTCCCGAGGAGAGTCCCGGTCGCTGTCTCCTTTGATAGGGGACGCGCCCTCGTTGTCGGAGTCGGGAACCGGCCCAAGAGGTCCGCCGGCGTGGCGGTAATGACGCTTTTCTTCTGGGCCGGGGCTAAGTTCCAAGACGTCTGGGCTCTCCCCCGGAGAGGTTCGCTCTTCGGCGAGTATCTTCCCCCGGCCGGTGAGGGAGCGAAGCTCTCGGCGTCCCCGACCCAGGGGAAGTTCTTCCCCGGACTTAGCCGTATGCATTCGCTCGACCTCCTCTCGGGAGAAATGGACCTGGTCCGTCGGAGGCACCCTCGGGGGCGGCCCCGGGGGAGGAGGGAGCTCATGCACTGTAGCTACCGACCCGGATGTTACCGGGGCCGGCAAGGGGGAGCTCCCTGTGGCGACCTCCAGAACCGGAAAGGGGGAAGCCCCTGTATTATCTGGAACCGGGGAGGGGGACCCTGCGGCGACGTTCGGAACCGGGAAGTGGGGAACCCCAGTATTACCCGGAACCGAAGAGGTGGGAGCCCTCGCGGCGACGACCGGAACCGGAAAGGGGGAAACCCCTGTATTATTCGGAACCGGGGCGCCGTTGCGGGGGGAGGTCCGTTGTGGCATGGGAGTTGCTCTGTCGACCACCCCCGGTGCGGTAAACGCGGCCTGTGGGGCGGTACTGGCTCCCGGCGCAGGGAAAACCCCCGGCATGTAATTGGCCCCCGGCCCTAGGAATGGGCCCAGAATAGGGTATCCTCCCGGTGCTGCGAAGGGCCCGGGCATGAAGTAACCCCCCGGCATCGGGAAGGCTCCTGGCGCAGGGAAGGTTCCAGACAGACCACCCGCCGGGGGAGGGTACCCTCCGGCGGGGTCGTATGGGGCGGCCGGACCTTCGGAGACCGGAAGGGCCACACCGGGTGACCCATAAACAGGGGCATAGCCCCCGGGTATGGGTACTGCGGGTATGTGGGGGCCGGTGGCCGTGCCAATACGCGGAGCAGCTCATCCATGGAGCGCTGGGCGCGGAGCTGGACCTCCACTAAAGCCTCAAGCAAGGCGTCTCGGGGAGTCGGGGAAGCC